>OY856413.1:1147613484-1148813484 GCA_963693085.1 Alisma plantago-aquatica | reverse complement strand
CCCAGCAACAACAGCATCAGGAGCAGTAAATATCTCAGGTGGAGATCTAGCCTGCTTCATGGTGTAGTTAGAGTCAAGTCCTATGTGTCCTCTGTACTCTCAGGTCCTGGAGTGTTTTGGAGTATGAATTCTTGAGAATTTTGGTATCATGTTGTATATAATTACTCAAGAAGTAATTGTCAGTGATGTAAACAGTTAAATCCTTTTTCTATGAAAAAGGTTTGTGGTTTCAGGCTCTTGTCTCGAAAAGTTTTAATTTCCCGTGATTTTTGTCTTCCGCTGTTTACCGATTGCTTCCGCACATGATTAAATCGGGATTAATTTGTGGTTTGGAGATCGGAGCCCACAATTAAGTGGTATCAGAGCTCTAGGTTCTCCGAGTCTACAGAGGCATAGGACATAGGAAGTCGAGTCTATCTTTAGTATTCCTTCCTTATCTAATAGAGTCTTCTACTTCTCAGGAGAAGAAGATACTTAAGATGTCAATGCCACATGATGAGTATGTGGGAGAAAGTAGTGTTAGTGCACCTCAAGGCGGTGCAGAAGTACCAGAGGTGGAACAGCTTGTACCAGAACAACTTAGAGAGCCACCCCGGTTTGACCCAGCTGATATGGGTAACCCAGCAGCCCAGACTATGTTTGGGCAGTTTATGACTGCCATAATACATATAACAGACAGGTTGCCTATGCCTGCACCTAGGGCACCTGTCCAACCAGAGGGGCAAGGTATCGGGAAGACGTTCGAGCGACTACGTCATGTAGGAGCTACCGAGTACCATGGGACTGCTGACCCCGCAGATGCTGATCTGTGGTTGACAGAGCTGGAGAAGGCTTTCAGGATCCTCAACATCCCTGAAGCTGAGAAGGTTAGACATGCTGTCTATCTTCTCAAAGGAAGTGCTGGTCACTGGTAGACCATGGAAGAGCAGAAGAGACCTGGAATAGGAATCTCGTGGGAAGACTTTCGGCGGGAATTTGTCCAAAGATATTTCCCGAAGACCTTCCTAGACGAGAAGATCTCTCAGTTTGAGAGACTAAGATAGGGTATGATGAACATTAGCGAGTATGAAGCTAAGTTCATGGAGCTGTTGCAGTTTTGTCCGCACATGGCTGCCACAGAAGAAGAGAGAATCAAGAGATTTGAGAGGGGTTTGAATGCTGACATGTCTACCCCAGTGTCTGCCTTAGAGAACCGAGACAGATTCTCTATCTTCGTTGAATCAGTCCGAAGGATAAAGAGATCTGTGGTTGAGAAGAGGCAAACCCAGAAAAGATATCCACAATTCCAGGGTTCTTCATCTATGGACTTTAAGAAGTCTAGATCCTCTACACCTAACCCTCCACCATCTAGACCTAATTCTCAGACTGAGTGGTCTCCAAGTAGGGATAGGGATCTTAGTTATATTCCAAATCAGGCCTCCAATATAGCATCAACATCGGTGTCTGGACCTCACCAACCTTATACTATACCTAGAATCTGTTATCAATGCAGACAACCGGGACATCTGGTAAAAGATTGTCCAGACGGGAATCCAATGATGACTCAACCTCAGGGGCAGAGTCAGCAAGGATCACAAAGGAGGCAGTTTTCTAGTAACAATAGAGGACGTGGACAGACGTCCCGGGCAGGTCAGAGGAAATATAGGAATGGAAAATATTGTGTGTATAAGGATATGAAAAGTGAGGAATGAGACAGTATGTAAGTGCATACTACTTGATCTCAGTATTTGTAAACCCTGGCCAGGTATACAGCTATTGATGATAAAGTGAGTATGGAAACTCCTAGATTGATATCTTTTTGATTGCCCTGATCAAGCAATCATTCTGATACAATCTAATGAGTATCATGAAATAAGAAATATGGAACAATTAATAAGGGGAAAGCTATGTGTCATCCCCAACAAAAAGGGAAAAGCTATGTGTCATTCCCAATCAAAAAGGGGAAAGCTATGTGTCATCCCCAACAAAAAGGGAAGAGCTATGTGTCATTCCCAATTAAAAAGGGAAAAGCTATGTGTCATTCCCAATCAAAAAGGGGAAAGCTATGTGTCATCCCCAACAAAAAGGGAAGAGCTATGTGTCATTCCCAATTAATAAGGGGAAAGCTATGTGTCATCCCCAACAAAAAGGGAAAAGCTATGTGTCATTCCCAAACCGACAAAAAGGGAAGAGCTATGTGTCATTCCCAAACCAACAAAAAGGGAAGAGCTATGTGTCATTCCCAATTAAAAATGGAAGAGCTATGTGTCATTCCCAATCAAAAAGGGAAAAGCTATGTGGCATTTCCAATTAATAAGAAGAACTATGTGAACTATCCCAATTACATAGAGTTGTAAAGGATTACTGAGTATATTATCCTTGTTAGATATATATGTTGTTCCTTTTGATAAATATTCTTGGGTGATGATAGAAGTATGTTCTTTTATGCCTCTTCTTTCCAATAATATAGACATCATATGTTAGGGGTTTATGCTCTGCATAAACATTGGTAAGGTTGAATTAGTGAAAGGAGCCTTGTGTGGAATTGCAGAATTCATGATACCTCCATGATATTAAGATAATATGTGGAGACTTGAGGGCATGATTAATGAATACTCTGTTTCTCCTTTTGTCTGAGATTTCGGGGATGAAATCCTTGTTAGGGGTTTATGATTTGTAACACCCCTGACCTGGGTTATAAGCTAACCCTAGGTGTTTTGCCTAAATATGAAATTAAAAGTTTGTAATTATCCTTTGGTATGTAATTAAAGCTTTTATGGAACATAAGTTTCCCTTTCTGTCCCTTATAAACCAATGTTGAAGTGATTGGTTGCAATATGGGGACCTATGTGCAATTTGCCCAACTAGAGGGGTTAAACTGCAAATTTCACATGTTTATATGTTCCTTTAATGTGGAGACAACATAGGAATGAATATGATGAGGTTTAAGGGATTTCCCAAGCTTGAGCACCAAGGTGCAGCTGTGGAAGCAACCCCTGTACTTGAAAACCCTAAATTGGTGTAAAATGCAATTTACCCAATTTGAGGGGTGCAACTTGTAAAATACATCATCTAAAACATCTTTTATGGCTCTTGGCATCATTTAGAAGAGGAATGATGAAAAGATTACTTTATGTGAATAATCATATAGTAAAGAACACCCTTGTGATTGAATAATCAAGGTGTATGTATAATAGCCTTTTTATGTATATGCTTTAGTGATGGGTTGATCCTCTTTGCCTTCAATTCTTGACCATAGAAGGAGTTTGTCCTTAGAAATAAGATGTGGGGACGTGCAAGGAAGAAAGGGAGTACTTAGATGAGAAATGAGGAAAACATATGTTCTTATGTTGAAAATTCATCTAAGTATATATACAACTTTTCTCACTTAGCAAGGGAACGACCCTCTCCCTTTCATTTCTTTTCCCCTTGCTCAAACCGACTAAGGAGAGCTCTGGAGCTCAGGAGGAAGACCAAGGGAGTGCAAGGTAGGTTTGGATCCTTCCTTTTTGCTCAATTCTTGGATGAAACTCGGATTTAAGGTCAAATTCATGGCTAGCTCACTTAGCTCCATCTTTCTAGCCATCTCTTCTCAACCTTCCTTGGAGGATTCACCTTGGCCGACCTGTGGAGCTTCTAGGACGCCATTAAAGGCTTGTAACTCGAAAGCTTGGAGCTCAAGGAGCAAGCTTTAGGCGGGTTTTATAACTCTAAACTTTATGCTCTGATTATACATCTTTTCTATGCATATAGTTGATAGATCTTCTTCTTCCCTATCTTCCCTTGCATCCTTGCAAGCAAAAACATGAAGAACTGCTACTGTTCTTAAGGTGGAAGATAAGGGCGTTAATTCCTATGCTTATCCACAGATTTTCACTTTATCAAACGACCTCCACCTATTGCTCAAAACGGTTTCAAACCGTTTGGTGGGCAAACGGTTTCAGGGTCGTTTGAGGGCAAACGGTCTTCAAGACCATTTGGTCCCGTTGACCAAGCGAAGACCGTTTGGGAATCTTGTTCATAATTATGTAGGTTAATCACCCACAAAATTTGAGAGGTTAACTCCAAAGGAATCGTGAGATATGAGCAAATCAATTAGCAAAACGAATTGAATTAAATTCTGATTTGCAATCTGTTTAATTTTCCCTTTTTGGGAAAACGGTCTCAAGACCGTTTAAGATGGTTGACTAAACGTTGACCGTTTGGGATTACTGTTCATAATGATGTTAATTAACGACTCACCAAATTTTATGGATTAATTCCAAACGAGTCATGAGTTGAAGGATGATTAATAGGGCAAACCCTAATTGAAATTAGTGCTGAATCTCCAATGAGTTAAGTTGAGATTTTGGGTTGATTAGTCCAAACGGTTTCAAGACCGTTTGGGAATCACCCAAACGGTCTCAAGACCGTTTGGGGGTCACATCAAGACCGTTTGGAGGTCTGGGGTCAAGTATAGTTGATCAATTGAAGGTCCAAAGGCACCAAATCATATTGCAATTAAGTATTGATGTGATGATCAACTCAATAGATCAAACCTTGATGAATTTTCACTAGAGTCCAAAGGATGGATGGGCAAACGGTCTCAAGACCGTTTGGAATTCATCCAAACGGTCTCAAGACCGTTTGGTGTCAACCCAAGACCGTTTGGAGGTCTAGGGTTAAGGTAATTGACCAATTGAGGGCCCAATTACAGTGGGTTAGTGAAACAATCAATTGCTGTTTTCTAAGTATAGATCTTGTTGAGTTTTGGGTTGAAGGACCCAAACGGTCTCAAGACCGTTTGGGGATTCCTCCAAACGATCCCAAGACCGTTTGGGCACAACCCAAGACCGTTTGAAGGTCTAGGGTTGAGTTAATCTAATGGTTTGAAGGTCCAATTGTAGGAAATTGATGAATTGATGAAAGTTGCTGATTTTGACCTAATTGGACTTCAACCTTAGTCAAAACGATTTGGATCTTGGTCAAACTTTGGGCAAACGGTCTCAAGACCGTTTGGATGATGTCCAAACGACCTCAAGACCGTTTGGGCCAAGTTTGAGCCCAATTGGAGGTCAATTGATAGGTTCAACCTTGAATTGATTCACATTGTTGAACATTGATGACCAATCAACTTGAAACCCTAATTGAGAACGATTGAACCCTAATTGGCTTGCAATTGAGGGTCAATTTGATGTCTAAGTGGCTAAGGCTAACCCTAATTGACTCAATTTATAAGTAGTTAGCATAGCTTTGATCAATTGAGGGCTTCAACACACATATCCATGAACATTGGTGATCTTTGAACCCCTTTGGAGGTCCAAACGGTTTGAGCCCATTTGGACCAAACGGTCTCAAGACCGTTTGGGGCCAAACGGTCTCAAGACCGTTTGGGCTCAAACGACCTCAAGACCGTTTGGGCTCAAACGACCTCAAGGTCGATTGGTCCAAACGACCTCAAACCGATTGAAGTTCCAAACGGTTTGGAAGTCAACCCTTCCAAACGGTCTTCACCTCCAAACGGTCTCAAGACCGTTTGGGTGGTTGAAACCGTTTGAAGGTTGAAACCGTTTGAAGATTGGTGATGGTTTGTACTTAACCATTTGATGATGTAATCAGTTCAATGGTGATCCAATCTAAACCCTAATGGTAACCTAGATCATTAAGGGACTATGTGATTAGTGAGTTAACCCATGATGGTGATCATGTGGCAAATTACCAAAATACCCTTGAGGGGTCTAAAGGGATAAAACCTTGTTCTAATCAAACCCTAATCACATGATGTTGATGTTTTTGCTTATGTTAGTCAAAGGAGACTTATCTCAACCTGATATAGAGTGGTGTTGCCACCATTTACTAGTGAGAGGAGAGAGAAAGAATTTTCTAGAGAGAGAAAGTATCCTAGAGAGAGAAAGTACCCTTTTTAAGGTGGAAACTCTGGTGAGATACTTCATTTACACATGAATGTGCATGATTAGGGAATGACCCACCTATGTGAGGTCATGGAAACCCTATTTATAATATCTAATGGATCTTAATTCTAATTAAGAGCCTTAATGATGATGTTTCTCTTACATAATGATGTAATGAGTACAATTCACCATGGAGTGAATAGTAAACCCTAATTTTAGGGTGATAACATGAAAGATGAATAGTAAACCCTAATTGACAGGGTTATTGAATTAAACCCTAGTTGAGGGTGATTCCATGTGAAACCCTAGTTGAGGGTGATTCCATGTGAAACCCTAGTTGAGGGTGATTCCAAGTGAAACCCTAATTGGGAATGCATCCCTAATTATTGAATTGTTTATGATAATCTGTTGAACTAACCGTGCAGGTTATTATGAGATAATGGTCATACCCAGGTATGAAATACCATGTTATATTCATTGAAAGCATGTCTTAAGCTTTATGAATACTGAATCATCTTGATGCACTGCTAAGTGACATCTTTTGTGATTTATGGGTTGTAAGAGCCATAAACACCATCAAGGTCATGCTTGACAGATGACTTGTGATGAGATAATTGAGAACTGGTAATTGAAATGAGTTAGGCCTGCTACATTTTAGTATTCTCATATATAGCTGTGTTGTTGTATGATGATAAGAATACTGAATGTACCTAACTAATCAAGTGAAATGTAGAGCCCTGATCATAGATCCATCATTGTCAGAGTCTAAATGATGGTGAAACAGGTTTTCCTCAGGGAACTCCTGGATCACATACTTTTGAGTATGTGGGGTACATGGATGTGTAGAACCTTACATCCTAGTGTAGGTATTTGATGTAGATTCTTGTAGTCCGTCATACCTTCACTATAAAAGAAAAGGTGAGAGGATGATGTAGATTCTAGTAGTCCATCAGACCCCACCATAAAGTCCTAAAGGTGAGATGTATATCTACACTCCCTTAAAGACACAAACACCGCATCGATAAAAGATAAACAAGAAATCTTTCGATGACGAAGAGAGTACAGAACGCCACTGTAACTCTAAAATAGCGAAGGTCCAGTTTACCCTGGAGAGCTATAACAAAAGATATCCCGCCAGATATCTAACATTCGATCCTCTAACTGACTGAGGAAGATGAGGTCATAAGAATCCGGCTCTTTTAATGACCTATGTATGATACTGATGTGACTTCTTAGCGATCAGTTGGAGTATGAGTGGTAAGCCTCATCTCCACAGGGCATAACAATAATGTTTGAAAAACATAATCAACAGCGTAGTATATCTGTTAGAGTTATCTACGAGATATTTGATTGATGTTATCTTGAATAGCATAGATGTTCTCATATTTTAATATTGATTGAACTCTTGCTCATCATCAGAACTGCTAGTGAATATCTTTAAGGCTCTTATTGCTTTAGTTATTCCTTGCTTTGCTTATAAAGCCTAGTGGAGAGTTATAACTCTCGCTGGGGCAATTATGTATAATTGTCTCACCCCGTAGACTTCTACTTTTTAGGTGGTCGTCGAAGACGGAGGAACAAGAACACAGGTGACCAATCCCAGCAACAGCAGCATCAGGAGCAGTAAATATCTCAGGTGGAGATCTAGCCTGCTTCATGGTGTAGTTAGAGTCAAGTCCTATGTGTCCTCTGTACTCTCAGGTCCTGGAGTGTTTTGGAGTATGAATTCTTGAGAATTTTGGTATCATGTTGTATATAATTACTCAAGAAGTAATTGTCAGTGATGTAAACATTTAAATCCTTTTTCTATGAAAAAGGTTTGTGGTTTCAGGCTCTTGTCTCAAAAAGTTTTAATTTCCCGTGATTTTTGTCTTCTGCTGTTTACCGATTGCTTCCGCACATGATTAAATCGGGATTAATTCGTGGTTTGGAGATCGGAGCCCACATTGAGGGCAGCCAAAGTGTTGTTGGTCTATGAGATAAATCATCAAAGGTTGTGTATAACGACCGCTAAGGTGATGACACTTGTACTAGACCGCCAGACCATGGAGAGATATGGTTGTAGACCAACCCCACCTGACTAAGGGCTACATGACTACCCTTCAAGTATGCATCGAATTTGGGGCCTACAAACCACACCAGCTATGTGTGGTGGGATAGAGGAAGTTGTGAGGGTAGATTTGGCACATGTGAGACCGATGTCTTTGTGATAGGGCAGTGTACAAAGTGATATTATTGATTTGTTACTTATGGTCTATGTGACCTTAGCTGTGGTTACATGCAACAAGCATGATCTAGGGTTGGTTAGCAATCCCTATGGACTGAGTAGGGAATGATATAATAAAACTAATTGATATGCTATTTACTATCTTATTATGTGTTTTACTACATTATCACATATTCTGACTTTTATGACATATGCTTAGCTTTCATGTCTTTTATATGTATATGCATATGTCTCATGCTATCAAATTTTCCATTATGTATATGATCAGCTTAAATTTTTATACCTCTCCATACTTAGACATTTGTCTAACTCCTCTTGCTATGGTTCTTGTTCCCGTCCCACCGTAGGTTAAAGAAGACCTCAAGTTTCATCGTGTGGCTTTTCTGACTAGATTCTGGTGGGAGCATCATCAGGCTAAATGATCAAATGCTTAGTTGATGTTCAAATGTTTAAATGTTATTCAAGTGAATGGAATATTTGAAACATTATTGTAACCCATGTCATGTAATATAGACATTTGAAGATGAAATAAAGTTTTGTGGTTGCTATATATTGCTTGATGCTTCTTCCATAATGCCCTCGGGTTTTAATCTCCATGATTAAGAGTTAATTGTGGAGGCAAAAATCTGGGACGTTACATTATATATGGTCTTTGATAAGATATATACATTAAATAGTTGAAGTATTCACATCGATGCAATAAATAAACTATGAAAACCAAAAATCCGATAATATCAATTATCTCAAAATATAGTAAATTGACGTGGCTTTGATACCACTGTTGAGAAATATGGGCAAAGAGTAGGCAACAGAAATAAAAATTTATCTATCCATATTCCCCAAAACAGCAAGATTGGTCAACAACTATGTTTTTAACACGTTCATACCTGGTCCTAGAGCAACTCCAACGACTATAATTCGTTGCAGTAGTCGCACACTCCTATTTGCAGTGGGACTCGTATATAGTAGCTCCTGGTATCCACCATAAACAGTAGACTCGGACAACGTCTGCAACAACTCTTCCACAGACTGTAGATTGACATTGTCCTCCTAGCGACAGGGAAAGGCCACCTCGTCTCTATAGAAATCCACATGGACTCCCTAGAACTCTTTTCATTCTACTAGAATAGATAGGAAGGAGTTGTCCCTCCCCTTGGTGTACTAGTAACCAACTTACTCTCTCAATTGTTTCTCCCTTGCTATCCCTCCCTTTAGCGGGTAGGACTTGGTCAGGTTATCTATTGGTTATCACAACCAGAGAGGACAATAATTATCTGAGGAAATTGAGTTGTGTCTTTGTGAAGCCCTCAACACCCCTCTATTTATAGGAGGGTTAGGGCCAGGGTTCCCAGTCTGTGTGGGAGTTGAAGGGACCAAAATTTTCATGAATTAATTACCCTACGACAAGTAAATCGGTTGATTCACCGATGAAGGTTGGCTGGCATAGTGAGTCAATCAGTCCACTCAGTGAGCCGATCATTTCACAATGTTTCCCAGTTGCAATTGAATTTGTTATTTGTTTCCAATTAATGTCCAACATTAATTCCTTGTACCAATCAAATTGAATAAGTAAAATGATCAGCTATTCTCATGAATCGAGAAAATCACTAGAAGATTTAGTTGGCATAATCGAGCCGATTGGTTCAGTAGGTGAACCAATCGTCTCACCAACCCTGAGCCGATCAGTTCACCCAATGAGCTGATCGGTTGGTGCCCTGACTCATGTAGAATTCAACCAATTTAATTTTCAATCAACTTGACACCCTAACCAGTCAGTCCAACACTTGAACTTGATCGTTTTGTGTCTGGTCGGTTAAATGGTTGTTTAATTGAATGCCTAAACATCTTTGGTAATCAACTTAAACATCATTCATGGATGGACTTCTCTTTTAGATGAATTCCTATGTGTGTGACCCTATAGGTCCCATATCACGATGGCATTGAATGTCCATAACTAGTTTATGACATCACAAGTAAAGAGCGGTGCCTAGTCACACATCATTTCTATCCAAGTGAAATGAAAATTTTGAGAACAAGTTCAACCTACAATCTATGTAAGGTGTTACATTGATTGTCTAATTCCTTTATCTTTGATATCCCGAATGAACTTGAAGCATAGAATTATCATCCTCTCAATGTTCAATCCATGTTCCTTGAACCAGAAGCAAACTGTCTGAGATATGTGACCTCAATATCACATATTGATTCACATGTGCATGTACATGTTTTTCTCAGTATCTCTTATCAAGGGGTCTGGATATCATACTCCAGTAGGAGGGACAAATCCCATCTACATCACTCACATTCATCCTCATATGTCACATTGCACCCAATCATCACCTTTATGATAACCCTTATTCAGTATCACAATGGATGATGTCGAAACACTCCAAATGACATACGATGAGTGTAGTGACTTCAGGTCTAAGAACTAAAATCACCACCTTTACTACGAGAGATGACTATGACCACCATTTATGATTTCCATGTGTCTCTCAAAGTGGTATGTCTGGTATACTGTTCCCTAACAAGTATTAGTGTGCTTGGTTTGATATCACATATCATGACTGATGACATTCTATCATCAACCAACACAAACTCTAGTCTTAAGTATTACTATTGTCTATAGACCTTTCACAGTAGCAACCGACTAGGGACAAAATAAGAATGTTCATACTCTTAACATCTATATGATCTCACTGTTCAAGTCATGTACTTGAAGACATACGCCATTGAGTACTATCATTCTTTAGACATCCATTATATTTTCTCATTATCTCATAACTGAGTGAAACAAAATGAATTGAAAGCTTGCCTTTATCATTATTAATCAAATCCTTTATGTTATATGACATGTCAATCATCATATGATTGACTCTTTGGGCATGCCATACCAACATAATGGACCCATCACCAATCAATATCAACAACTAGTAAGTAAATCACAATAGGGGGATGTAGTGAGTTGATAGTCATTTCTTTAAGTCAAGGTTGTGGGCAAATAGTTACTTTTTGAATCAAATAGTTACTTTTTTTGTTACATTTTAGGTCAATAGTATTTTTTGGATAAGTAATTACTTTTGCGCCAATTAATTACTTTTCGAATCAAATAGTTACTGTTTAAGATACAATTGACGTAAGTTATAGTACTCATTTGGATAAAATAACTACACCCTATTTTTTATATATGGTTACCTTTATGTACATATCATTATATTTACAACAACAAAAATTATAATCTAATACATTACATCACAATAACCACTAATATACATTTCATATGTCATATGCATTTTTATTACTTTTCATATTTGAATTGTTTTTTTATAGATCAAATTATTACTTTATGCGTCAAAAAGTTACTTTTTAATCCACATAGTTACGTTTAATGTTCCGTTATTACAGTCTCTCGTGTGGAATATAGACCCTGCTGGTACTTGACATAATGTTTCTAATAAATAAGTAATTAGACATCATTGTTACCAACACAGATTTTCAGAACTACTTATTATAGTCTCTCATGCGGACATAGAGTCAAAGAAAGTTAAAACATAAGTTAACATTAAAAATGGTAACTTTTATAAGGTCTACATGAAGGATTTAATATACATGTCTATCAAGAGGCAGATCCAAACAAACAGAACACAATGGACATTGTCATATTGTATGCCCTTAACGACCATCAAATTATGGATGTGTAAGTACTTGACTATCTAACAACAATGGTAGCAAGCAATTACTATATAATGTTATTCTTCTATATGCCTTCACCAGAATACTTGTGCATCATGTTACCCCCTTTGTGCTTTGATCTTGGGGTCAACAACTAATCATAACGAACATAGTTCCCATAAGACTTGACTGGCCACGCATACACAGAACGTAGACAGAAACGTTGTTTGGAAGGGGCATGTTGACTGTTGCCCATAATATTATACTAATTGAGCTATTTGCAGTCAAATACAATTTTGTTGACGGTGGCCATCACTGACGAGTGCGACTGGCCAGCGACCGATTCACTGCCTTAACGGATCAAGTTATTCCTCACGCAATTCATGGTGTCTATCCCAGAATCCTCTGCCACTATAGTCAATCAAGTGTTCATGAAAGTCCCCTCCCCGCGTGACGCTGATGTTGGCCAGGCCGGCGGATGCCAATGATGAGGTTGTACAAAGCTATCAATAGTTCAACTAGAAGGCGTCTGCAACACCTTCTACCGTCTACTATGCCACACGCCTCACTGACAGCCTCATGACCGCACAATACTTACTCGTTGGTGACAACTTCGACACCAACATGGCCATCTTCCTCGTCGCTTTATTCTATGCCCACATATTCACCTTGGGAATCAACTCCATCCTTTGTTGTGTGATCTACTGCTACACCTCTTCATATCCCTTCTTTGCCTCTTTTTACAAGCTATCGAAGGCGATCTAAAAGGGGTGCCTAGGATGCTCCCGTTGGCAACGTACAGTGTTGCTGACGGCAGTGCAGTAATAGCCTCCGTGGAGAGAGGAAGAAGATTGAATTAGGGAGAAAACAAAATGTCCTGTGCGTCTCCGTTGATGCTCCCATACATGCGCTAAGGAAAGAAAAGGTCCTCCTAGTTGATCGTCGGCGACCTCACTCGATTGGGTCACCCAAATTTGCTGATAGTGCCTGATGGAAATTGTCTGTTCTTATTCCAAAGCCACCGTCAATGAGGCAGGCACCAGGTGAGTCGTTGAGGACCGCGTGCTGCTGCACTCCGGCCTTTACAAAACCTACGGGATAGTGGGGCGATGGTGGGGTCGTAGATTGGCACAGTGAGAAATATAGATTGGACAAAGAAGACCCAAGCCGAGTTGGAAGTGTGAGGCAGCAAGGCGGGTATTAGATCTATTTACATTAAGTGCTACTGTGTTTTTAAATTACTGGTAACATAATTTAGTTTTCTGCACTAGTATTGAATGAACAACCACACGCGCGCGCGCACACACACACATATATATATAGTCTTTAATATCCGCGCGTGTAGGTATCCGCTCCCTATTTTGATTACTTTTTTTTGAGTTTCTTACTTTCGGCATGTAGAGGGTTACTTTACCTTGCAAACTGTTAAGTTTCATGCATAAATAGTTACATTTGTAACAACAAATTTAAAAACACGATTATATATACATCTGTTGTGTATTTTTCACAGATTTACTTTTTTTTTTATCAACATAGTTACTTTTTTTTATAGCAGTAGTACTTTTCTGACCAGAATAGTTACTTTTTTAGCTGCCGGGTAGCGAACTCCAGGCTACCCGCGCAGGTATTCAATGCACGCTCATATATATATATATATATATATATATATATATATATATATATATATATATATATATATATATATATATATATATATGGTAGTGATTCAATGAGAAACATCCTACGGTGAGAGCATGAGAGACATTTGAATAACTAAAAATTCGTAACTATTTTTAAAAATCCAACCATATAGATGCAAAAAGCATCATTTCATTTACCTTCTCACAAAAAATCATTGCAATCCGACATTGTTTACATGTCCATATGTACAATATATACTGTTTACATCCAATGGTCAGCCTGAAATTCAATATCTAGCGTCGAAAAATATTTGGTTATTGTGAATGATCTACAAATTGGATGGTGATAAAATTTTATAGGAAGGTAGAACTTAATGTATACTTGTAATATGTACGGTTGGATTATGAAAAATTGATCTATGTGGAGAGTTATTCAAATGCCTCTCATGCTCTCACCAGATATGTTTCTCACTGGATCGTAGCCATATATATATATAGGGTAGTGATTCAGTGAGAAACATCCTACGGTGAGAGTATGAGAGACATTTGAATAACTACAAATTAGTAACTATTTTTTAAAATCTAACTGTATAGATGGAAAAAGCATCATTTCATTTACCTTCTCACAAAATATCATTGCAATCAGACATTGTTTACATGTCTATATGTACAATATATACTTCTTACATCCAACGGTCAGTCTGAAATTCAATATAGAGCGTCAAAAAATATTTGATTATTGTGAATGATCTATAAATTGGATGGTGTTAAAATTTTATAGGAAGGTAGATATTAAGGTATACTTGTAATATGTACGATTAGATTATGAAAAATTGATCTATGTGGAGAATTATTCAAATACCTCTCATGCTCTCACCAGATATGTTTCTCACTGGATATAGTTGCCATATATATATATATATATATATAGGCTGTTTTTTTATTGCCCGCGCGGGTACTGTAGCGGGGCTACCCGTCTCTATGACGCGGTGGCATTTTATGTAAATACGGCCGATTGCTGTACGCATCAGCCGCCGACCCCGCCGTTGCGGCATCCTCCTCGTCAAGCATCAGCCGTCGACCCCACCATTGCGGCATTCTCCGTCAACACTCTGTACGCGCGTCTTAACCGGCCGTCTCTGAGCAACGTAGCACCAGAAGAGCTGGCCGATTGCTGTACGCATCAGCTGCCGACCCCGCCGTTGCGGCATCCTCCTCGTTGAGCATCAGCCGTCGACCCCGCCATTGCGGCATCCTCCGTCAACACTCTGTACGCGCGTCTTAACTGGCCGTCTCTGAGCAACGCAGCACCGGAAGAGCTGGTAGACATCGGTTGAGTTCAATAATACCAGCTTTCCTCCTGAATATGTCTTTGGAATCTGCAGTCCTGGCTCTGTCTATCTCCGACCTCCACCTATCTTCGAGTTTGTGGATGTATCCGACAATCGACTAGTAGGCTCCATCACGAAATGCCTTATTGGCAGGATAGGGGTAAAAGTATTCGAAGCTGGAAACTGCCTTGCTCCGCCAGCAGCTGACCAGCAACACAACCCACATTGAAGAAGTAGGTGTGTTTTTGAATTATTGTTTACAAACTGAATACCAAATTTTGTGTTGAGCAGTTGATTATCTGCTAAGTATAATCCCTTCTATGATCTGTTTGTCTTAGTTATTTTTCGTTCTGTATTAGTTACTTTTATATTTATATAGTTACTGTTTTGTTTACAGAGTTACTTTTCGATCTCTGTAATGGATGCTAGTCTTGATACTGATGCTGCTAATGCTATTATTGACATTGACGATGATAATGTTCGTTCTTCTTCATCTATTGCTGCTGATACTGTGTCCTCAGTTGATGTCCCTAGAGTTGGATTACAATTTGGAAGTTTAGATGATGCCATATCGTTTTACTATAGGTATGCTGGTTTGATTGGGTTTAATGTCCGGAAAGATGATAATCGTTATGAACGAGGTACTAAGATCTTACTTGCTAAAGATTTGGTATGTGATAAGAATGGTCAGAGTAGTTGTTCTAAGAGATCCAAAGGTCTTCTTAGTCCTGTGTGTGACACTATTGGTGAGTTGCATGAGAATTTATCTAAGAAGCACAAGCGTTCTGTGAAAAGGTGTGGTTGTAAAGCAATGATCCGATTTACATTAGATAAGTCTTTATCTGTATGGTTTGTTACTGCTTTTTTTGATGAACACAATCATGATCTTGTCGATGATTCTCACTTGCGGTACTTGAAGTGTAATTCATCTCTTGACCAAACTCAAAAAGAGATGCTTTCTTCTATGAGTCAAGCAAATATACCTGTCTCCAGACAACTTGCATTGATAGCAACAGAGTCTGGTGGTTATGAAAACTTGACATTTACAAGTAGACAAGCTCATGGACATCTCAGTAGCAAGAGGAAGGAGTCATCTTTATATGATGTGGACATGGTTTTGGATCATTTTACAAGCTTGAAGGTTTTAGATTCTAAATTCTTTTACTCTTATCACAATGATTCAGATGGTTGCTTGACACATTTGTTTTGGTCTGATCCGGTTTCTGTTGATGACTGTGCATTATTTGGAGATGCTATTATATTTGACATCACTTACCGTACCAACAAGTATTCCATGGTTTTTGGAATGTTTGGTGGTGTGGATCACCATCACAAGACGGTGTTGTTTGCTTCAGCTCTGTTGGTTGATGAGAAGTATGACTCTTTTCTTTGGGGTTTCAAGCAATACTTACTTTGTTTTGGCAAAGAGCCAGTTTCCATTATAACTGACCAAGACCCGGCTATGAATGCTGCTATCATTACTATTTTTCCAAACTGTAAGCATCGTTTCTGCAGCTGGCACATCCTACAAAAGCTTCCATCTAAGCTTGGCAGTGTTCCAAACAAGGATCAGATTATTAGCTCTTTGAATGATTGTGTATGGAATACAGACGATACAGACACATTTGAAGAGAGGTGGAATTCTGTAGTTGAAGAGAATGACCTATTACATATTAGTTGGCTTTCTGATATGTATGCTATGCGGTGGGATTGGGTCTCATGTTTTATGCAGGATTCTTTCTTTGCCGGTATGAGGACAACACAAAGAAGTGAGAGCTTGAATGCTTTCATTCGAAGTCATGTCAACAGTAGGAAAATGCTTTTTGAACTTGTATGTTGCTTAGAGACTGCCTACTCTCATGTGCGGGAGATTGAAAATTTCAAAGATTTTGATGATGATTACCGCAATCTTCCTTTGTCATCAGTATGGCCTTTGGAGGAGCAAATGAGAGGTATATACACCAAGGCAATTTTTAAGATCTTTCAAGCTGAAGTTCATCAAAGTATGGTATATAATGTAAAAGAAACTTCTGATGATGTTGAGTTTGAGGTATATCGTCTTGGTGGTTCTTGTTCTCCTCGTCTTTTGAAGAAAGACTCATCCACTGGTATGGTATCATGCAATTATTTCATGTTAGAATTCAAAGGAATTCCATGTAGACACATACTTGCTTATCTAAAGAGTCGTGATTTTTGCAATCTTCCTGAGCCATATATACTGAAGAGGTGGACTAAAGGATATAGAGATCATCCTTTGATTTTCGGAAAATCGTCTATCATGCAGCTATCCACTGGGAAGAGACTGCAGTTGGTATCTGCTTGCAATTCAATTGTTAATATAGCGTGTAGGAACAACGCTATAGATATGTGTCTTGAAAAACTCATTGCTTTGCGAAAGGAGCTGTTGGAATTAGATGCTGATGATGTTGGTGTAACTGGTTCGAATACAACTTCTTCTTCTGTTGTCAAGGTCCATATTCCCAGTGTTTGTAAAACTAAAGGTAGACATAAATCTACTGATGTGCGGATTAAATCTGGAGTTGAAATTTCTCAATCTAAAACGAGACAGTGCAAGAATTGTTTACAATATGGTGTTAACCATGACAGCAGAAACTGCCCATTAAAGAAATAGGTGTGTGTTTGAATTCATCTTCTGTGGTCTGCTGTGGGTCGTATGGTTTACTGAAGTTGCGGATTTGATGCTACTGCTGCTGTGGTCTGCTGTGGTCTTCCTGTTGTGCTTCATGAAGCTACGAATTTTCTGCTACTGCTGACAATGTTGTTATTGAAGTTGATTTATTCACCAGTTTTACTATAATGGTATCCAATTGTTTAGTGTGTGAGTCATGTCAAATTCTGATGTAATTGTAATGGCCAAGATGTACTGTGTGACAGTTGTAATTGATATTTGAATATAATGGTATCCAATTGTTTAGTTGGTGAGACATGTCAAATTCTGATGTAATTGCAATGGCCACGATGTACTGTGTAGCTTCAATTGTATCCAATTTAAATCTTTTATAAAGATCATCCAAAATTTGTTTGTGGTGTGATATGTTATTCCTAATCCTAAATCAATAACTTACTTGTATTTTGGAAGGTTACTTTTTGCAGCTCAGAGTTACTATTTTTATCTAAATCAAACGTTTTGTGTGCACCAGTTACGTTTTGTGTGCACCAGTTACTTCCCTGATTATGATGTAATTGAATTATTTTATAAATAGAAATACGAATCTTTATTATCTTCATCCTTGATAATACCACGACCGCACTGAAGAACGGGCATATCTAGGAGATTTGATCTATAGCGGTTACTCTTTGAACCACAAAGTTACTTTCATGTCGATATAGTTACTTGTTAGTTCATCTAGTTACTCTTCTTGGATCAAAGTTACTGTTTGATCTGTAGCAGTTACTCTTTGAACCACATAGTTACTTTCATGTCGATATAGTTACTTGTTAGTTCATCTAGTTACTCTTCTTGGATCAAAGTTACTGTTTGATCTGTAGCAGTTACTCTTTGATCCAGAGAGTTACTTTCATGTCGAAATAGTTACTTGTTAGTTCATTTAGTTACTCTTCTTGGATCAAAGTTACTGTTTGATCTGCAATAGTTATTCTTTGAACCACAGAGTTACTTTCATGTCGATATAGTTATTTGTTAGTTCATCTAGTTACTTTTCTTGAATCAAAATTACTGTTTGATGTGTAGCAGTTACTTTTTGTAACACAGAGTTACTGATGTACTATAACTGATTGTCCAAATGCCAAACACAACATAACAACAACAGCCTGCTAAAGTTATACGAACATTCAACTAATATCAAACTGATAGTGTCCAAATGCCAAACACAAAGCAACAAAACATAACTATATACCCACAGAACTGATGAACCCATATGTTCTAATGTCAAACAAAAAGTAACAAACCATAATCATAAACAACTGATCTGCCTTTTGCGAAGGTTACTTTTTTGAACCTCAAAGTTACTATTATTTCATGCATTCAGACTTCTATTTGTGAACGGAATGCTGGACATAAGAAGAAGCAGTGTCTCCTGCAGATGTTGAGTTGTCTGATGTTGTGGATGAGTCAACCTGAATGGGATTTACAGCTGATCCTGGTGCTGCTTGGTATATGTCCCTAACGAAGAGCTGATCTGCAGAGTCCTCCGATCCAGAGTATACTTCGTCGCCAGGCATTCTGAAGAGTGGAATAAGCTCAGTTGGTGTTTCTAAGTACTTATCTGTGATCCATGCTGTGATGATCTGGTGATCAGTTGGCTTGAGGTAGATGATCCAACCTTTGCGAAGACTGAGCTGTGCGATCATCCTTTTGCAGCCCTTAGCAGTTGAAAGTGACCCATTTTTATTCTGCATAAGGGTTATCTGGAAAGACTGGTTTCTGATTAGGAAGGTGGTCTTTCCTGGATTGATGTGAAAATGGAGATGGTTCCATTCTATAGGAAGTTGAATGGATTCTATTGTCTTGTCGTCAATGGTGTAGTTGATGGGCTGGATGAACGGATCCATGGTAGGCTGTGAAGAAGGTAGTTTGTGAAGAATTTGGCTGTGAAGAAGGTAGGTTGTTCGTGTTGGTGCTGCAAAGAAATGAGAGCACTGGATGAAAGGGCGAAATGAGAGCTCTTGGTGAAAGGGCGAAATGAGGGTAGCAGTGATCTGTGTTCCGTTTTGTAAGGACTTATCTTTGCAAAGATGCACACTAGAGTCTGCAGACATTCTACTGTTTTTGATAAGTTATGCATATTTTCTACTGTTTTTGATAAGTTACAGATTTTCGAAGGTTACTTTTCTTGGTGTTGCAAAGATGCACAGTAGAGTTTGCAGACATTCTACTATTTTTGATAAGTTACATATTTTCGAAGGTTACTTTTGTTGGTGTTTACATAGTTACTTTTTCATTTGTTGAGTTACTTTCCCGATTCAATAAGTTATGTTATACATCACACAAGTTACTTTATTGTTGGATGAGTTACTTTCCCGATTTAATAAGTTATGTTATACATCACACATGTTACTTCTTTGTCAATAGAGTTACTTTTTCATCCAGAGAGTTACTTTCATGTCGATATAGTTAGTTGTTAGTTCATCGAGTTAGTTTCCTTCTCAGGGAGTTACTTTTTGTTTTACATATTTACTTTTCAGTTACTTTTTTGCTGGACGAGTTACTTTCCCGATTCAATAAGTTATGTTATACATCACACATGTTACTTCTTTGTCAAACGAGTTACTTTTTCATCCAGAGAGTTATGTTATACATCACAGAAATTACTTTTTTGTCAAACGAGTTACTTTTTGATCCAGAGAGTTACATTATACATCACAGAAATTACTTTTTTGTTTAACAAGTTACTTTTTGATCCAGAGGTTACATTATACATCACATAGGTTATTTCTTTGTCAAACGAGTTACTTTTTCATTCAGAGAGTTACTTTCATGTCGATATAGTTACTTTTTAGTTCATCTAGTTACTTTTCTTGGATCAAGGTTACTTTTCAGGATACATATTTACTTTTAAGTTCATAAGAGAGTTACTACACTCATGCAATGAGAACATGCTGATCACAGTAATTATCATTAAAACAACTTTACATAGTTTACTTCATATTTTGTAACATAAGCCTTGCATTCCATAACCATATACACATATAACTGATGAACCCGTAGGTTCAAATGTCAAACAAAAAGTAACAAAACATAACCATAACCATTTACATATAGTACTGGTTGCAGAGTTTACTTCAGTTTCTATAACATACACTTCTCATTGTTATACTACATTGTTTATCTAAGAGTTATTTTTAATCTGACTTGAGCCAAGCATTCAGACTTGGCACAACATCTTCTTCTTTTTCTTTGTTATGCTTGTCACCTACTCCTTCTTTGGTCTCTTGTTGATCTCTAGTATGTTCTTCAACTGGCTGCAGTCTCCCCTTCTTCATCATTGTTTGGAAGATCTCTGCCCTTATTGTAGGGATGTCTTTGCTTGTGAAGTTCATTTCCTTTCCATTAACTAAGCATTCCAGATACTTCATAACATAGACTCCACAGTCAACATCATCATCTTCTTGCTGGGGGCAATCAGGGTACTCTATTGGCCATTGAGACAGTTGACTTCCACACTCAGGCACCCCCCTGAAGAATTCATGAACGAACCCCACCTGCATGCACAACAAAACATTCATAAGTATAATGTAACCTACACTAGTTCATTCAACTATTTTGTAACAATTTTTCTTTTTTGTTCCTTACCCATCTATTCACTTCTCTCTCAGATTTTAAACTTCCTGACATTGAGTTATAAGATCTGTGCACCCCATCCCTAAAACTTGCTTCTAGCAAATGCCAGTGATTGTCATTGTTAAGTATTGTAAACAAAGAGTCCATTGTCATGAATTCCTTGTCAGGTACATTGAAGAGTGGTGACAGCATATCAATCTCTTTGATTGTTATCTCATCCACCATCATGTTTAGCTTTTGCTGTAAAAACAATATTGTGAATTACTTTTCTGCAACCTTTAGTGGCCTTGTTGTGATAAATGTAATCTAGTGTGATAGCCTATTTGTCTTACCGGAACATAAGTGCTTAAGCAATGCCATGAAAGCAGTCCCTTCTTCCTCTTTCTGCTTGTTGTCTCTTTCAACATTTGTACAAAGCAATCCATTATCTGAAAATGCACAAGCATCAATTAGCAATCTATAATTTTGTAATAAATGTTTAATATTCCATTACTTACAGGTGACTGCATCATCTTATCCTTAAACAACAGCGCTGATAAGTCCTTTCCTGTGCACCATGCATCCTTTCCAAAAATCCATTCTCTTCTTGACCTGTGCATTTTTATTTTTTTTTCAAAAGAATTCATACTGAAGATGTGAGACATAAATTTATGGATTGATCAAGTAATACATAATAAACATGTGACTGATAGAAATTTAAAAAGTATCTACTTACACTTCATCAATGTTGTCAATAAATTCTTTCACATCCTCTTGCATCTCCTTTGGTCTAAAGTGTTCGAATCCTATGAATGTCGAATTCTTTTTCTATTTTTGAAGTACACATTTTGGTTAGTAGTCTATGTAAAAGACATATTTTATTGCAGTTACTCTACTGTTTAGTCCATAATATTGCTTTACATTCCATAATATTACTCTATCATTATCACAATTACTTTTTATATTAACATAGTTACTTTATGGATGACATATTTTACTTTTCAGTTCAGACTGTTGCTTCATTGATGGAACGAGCACCATTACTAATCAAATTTTACCTGTGCATGCCTTCTTATCTTGATATTTTCCTCTATGCTCCCAATGACCGTCTGCATCTTCCCCTTCCTCTTTCTCAACATTTTAGTTGTTTTCATCTCAACTTCACCAAAATTTACATCCTTCTCATTCACTCCAACTTCATTGTCTATATCCATCATTATGCTTTCCATTCCATCTTCTGTGAGCTCTGTTTTATCTGCTATTTGTTCTTTTTCTTCTGTGTTTTTTTCTTCAGTTGGATCTTCTTTAGATGCATCTTTTTCCATTTCATCTTGTGCTGGTTCTTTGGTTTCTTCAGATGGAACTTCTTCTACGTTCTTTGAATCTTGTGGTACATTTTCTGTCATTTTCTCCACTAACTTTCTCCTTAGTTTAAGTTTGCTCAATCTTGGTCTTTCTTGTGTAGGTCCATGTTGGTCCATTTCCAACAAACGTTTTCTTCAGATCACCTGAATGCCAACTTTCATTCTCAATGAAATTGGGAGTTGGTGTAGCTGCAGATTGTGAACGCTTGGAATTGTCAGATTGGATCCTTAGCAATCTATTTTCAGATTCAACTTCCTCTAGTCTTCTCTTCAACTGCTCGTTTTCTACTCTTAGAGCAGTAAAAGCTTCTAGTGCAATTCTGTTGCATGTTTCCTTCTGCAGTCTCAGCTCGTCCTCAAGAATCAATATTCTATTCTCCAAGCTTCCTGAGACTTCTCTGCTTGTGTTATATGATGTAAGTATCTTCTTACTAACTACCTTGCTCTTGGCTTTATTTGTTGCGAGATAATAAGGCAAATCTTTCACTGCCTTTGCAGCTTCCCAATCATCATTGTCATCCTTCTTCAACACTATAGAAACCTGTGCACAAAAGTTATCAATTTATTATAAAGCTTTTATATTATTTGGCATATTTATTTTCACTTTACCCACACTGATTCTTACATTGTCATTGTCCAAACTTTTAAAATCTTTCACCATCTTAACAGGAGTTTCTCATCTTTTTATTCGTGGTTATGCTTCAAAGAATGTAGGCTCTGCTATCCCTGTTAACTCATAATCCCAGACCTGTGTTGACAAGAAAAGTATAAATCAGTGTTTTAAATGTTCATATATGGTTGTTTAATGTAACCAAAGTAACTAAGAAATGTGTCACTTACACACAAGCACATTACACATCCAGTTGTGTAGAGTGTTCTTTTGCTTGTTTCCCCTCTTCTCCTCATCCTTATATTCTCACTTAAAACTTTCATTTTCTTGAATATGCTCCCGTGCACTAACTTTGCCTAGTTTAACTGCCCTGTAGCAGTTACATCATCCAAATAATGTAGAAGGTAAATGGGGGCACAATAGCTAGTGTCCGGTAAAAGGAATGTTGCTAACAAGTGCAACATCCATGCACGACACATATTTTGGTAGTTTTCTTCAGAGTCATTATTTGCAAATTCCTGCCAGAGTTTACTCAAGTTCTCCTTGTGTAACACATCCTTCTCTTTTATTTTCTTACTACTTTCACCAACTGTATCTTTTCCTCTTGTTGCATTAGCAAAATCCTCCCATATTTTTCTTACAATCTGTGATTGCTTTCGTGGAACTATATCCATACCTTTACTAGGCAAACCTAGTATCACTCCTACATCGTCTACAGTCATCCTCGCCTCAAAACCTGGTGCTAACATAAACTTGTCGTCTTCAACATATCTCTCTATCATATCTTCTAAAAGACTTACATCTACAGTAAGATGAGGCATGGCTATCAGATTTACAAATGCGGTTGACTTCATCATCCTCATTTGATCAGTGCTATACAACATGCTGTTTTGTAAGCTGTTGTAACCTTTTATGTAGCATCTATGGAAAAGCTTTCCTGTACCTGCATATATATGAAAAAGTTTGTGTTAATTTGTCTAGTTACTTTTTAGATTTCAGTGTTACTTTTTCAGTTCAACATGTTATTTTCTATCCGTCACATCTACTCTTGTTTTCAGGTAGTTACTTTTTAACTTTCAGAGTTACTATTTATTTTTCAGAGTTACATAGTACAGTATCACATTTGCAAATGTGGTTTAGCTTTCTTGGATCAAAGTTACTATTTGATCTGTAGCAGTTACTATTTGAACCACATAGTTACTTTCATGTCGATATAGTTACTTGTTGGTTCATCTAGTTACTTGGATCAAAGTTGCTGTTTGATGTATAACAATTACTTTTTGGAACAGAGAGTTACTTTCATGTCGATATAGTTACTTGTTGGTTCATCTAGTTACTTTTCTTGGATCAAGGTTACTTTCCAGTTACTTTAGTTACGTTTCTTGGAACAAAGTTGCTGTTTGATGTATAACAGTTACTTTTTGGAACAGAGAGTTACTTTCATGTCGATATAGTTACTTGTTGGTTCATCTAGTTACTTTTCTTGGATCAAGGTTACTCTCCAGTTACTTTAGTTACATTTCTTGGAACAAAGTTGCTGTTTGATGTATAACAGTTACTTTTTGGAACAGAGAGTTACTTTCATGTCGATATAGTTACTTGTTGGTTCATCTAGTTACTTTTCTTGGATCAATGTTACTTTCCAGTTACTTTAGTTACGTTTCTTGGAACAAAGTTGCTGTTTGATGTATAACAGTTACTTTTTAGAACAGATAGTTACTTTCATGTCGATATAGTTACTTGTTGGTTCATCTAGTTACTTTTCTTGGATCAAAGTTACTTTCCAGTTACTTTAGTTACGTTTCTTGGAACAAAGTTGTTGTTTGATGTATAACAATTACTTTTTGAAACAGAGAGTTACTTTCATGTCGATATAGTTACTTGTTGGTTCATCTAGTTACTTTTCTTGGATCAAAGTTACTTTCCAGGATAATTATTGTGATCAAAGTTACTCTATTGTCAGCACCGTTACTCTTTAGTGCAACAAGTTACACATTCGTATATAAGGGTAAAAATAATCAATATTACCTTCTTCTGCAATTTTTGCTTTTCCTTTTTGCTTGGTTTTTTGTTCCAAAGTCTTATTCTAGTTTCTTTTGCGATCTTCTGCTTCATCCAGTTCAACTTCTTCAGCATCTTCTGTTTCTTGCTCTTCAGTCTCTTCATGCACTACAACCAATTGTTTGTCAGTAACGTCATCGACTTGTTTCTCCCCTGATTCGTTTTTAGTTTCTGGCTCTTCAATCTCTTCATGCACTACATCCAATTATTTCTCAGTAACCTCATCGGCTGGTTTCTCCCCTGATGTGTTGTCATCTCCAGCAGTCTTCTGGAGAGTGTCACTTTTCTCAATGTTGTATTTATTCTTCTTAACTTTCTTTTCTTTTCTCAGCTCTTCAATACTCTTGCCCGTTTCATCTCCTTGCAGTATGGTTGTAGCTACATCTTCTAGCATGCTGTCCACATCTTCATAGTGCTTGCTCAACAAATCTTCACTTTCCGTTATTTTTGTACTTCCCTTTCTTGTCGCCTTCTTTGCTTTTACCTTTGTTTTCCCCATTTTGATCTCAGCGGCAGAGACTGGCAAATGCAGTTGCGACGGAAACTGCGGTGAATGTTGCAGCGGAGAAGAACGCCACACACAGCAGCGCAAGTACAGACCATAGGCCGAAGAATTCGACTGTCGGGGTTGGGGATTTTGGGAATGCGGATGAATTCGGGAGTTCTGGAGCGGGAAGACGGCGGATTTTGAGAATCTCTGGCGGAGAATCAGTCGCGAATGTGCTTCTTCTGTAAGTCGCACACCCTTGATTTTTTTTGAATTATTTACAATACATGCCACCGCGTTTTCTTAAACGGGTAGCCCCGCTACAGTACCCGCGCGGGCAATGAAAACAGACTCATATATATATATATATATATATATATATATATATATATATATATGCGTGTGTGTAACGATCCTATGCGAGGCACGGCCATATGCGAGCATTCGAGGATGAAAGTTGGACCACTGGTTTGAGATGGCAGCAGTGTCACAGCTATCTCATTGCTTTTGACATGACGTACTGCAACTAATAATCATTCGTCACCCGTCTCTCCTCTCAGCTCGTGCAGTCTTCCAATAAAATATTTCTATAACTCCTCCTTTGTGCTGTAAGAGCTATTTCCTTGGTTTCGACATGACGCACTATAATAAATAATGATGCCATCATCCGTCTCTCCTCTCCTCTCCTCTCGTTTAGTCCTCTAATTAGATAATTCTATAACTCCTCCACTCACAAACAACCTTTGTCTTCTTGTATCATACCATCCTCATCTGTATCACGTAATCAATATCTCGTGGAGCAATTTTACTTGGATGATCATGTGAATATCAAAGTGGTTACGCTTGTGGTTGTCATTTTACAGTGGAGGCACCACCCTTTGAGCTTGTTGACCATTTGAAATTATAAGTCCAAAATAAAGCAGATCTAAAGTCATCATATTCTTATTTTATAACCCAATATTCAAGCCTCTACAACTATTATACAATATCCAATATAGTAGATCGGAGTCAAACCACATGGACAAAGTTAGTAAGTACTAAGAACGTAGAGACTATGACTCAAATACACCAAACAAAAAGGGTAGATTAAGATGACCTTCCTTATGGAACGATTTTACTTCAAACAAAATAAGAAAAGCAAAAGTAAGTAATCAAACAAAGGAATAAAATAATTATTATTCCCCACAATTGTGAGAACCCGTTACACTAAACGAGATTACTCAAAACATAAAAATAATCGATCACCAATTAACCACATACAAAAAAATATGGGTAAATTAAAACCAATTTCAACATCAACACCCGCTCAGAAACATTTGCATAAGAACTCAATATCTTTCTTGTATCAATACTATGACAAGAATTTGATACAAATTGTTCTATCGTCTTAGCCACAACATATATACACAAGAGAACAATATTTATATATGTCACAAAAATAAACATTAATATGCTAACAAAAGTCTGATTAGTTTGAAACACCATATACAAACTTTTTCTGCCCGGACTTGAGAGTATAGGGACGACTCTGTACACACTAGACATCTAATCAACTTTCTCAAAGATTTATTACTATAGCTCCTCTTTGCTACCACAAATTTATTTTCGTCACTTCAGATTATCTAAAAAGATGTGGCGAACCATAAGGGTGAGGTCCATGTCCCAGCAAGAGATATAACCTCCAACAATGCTTATTGATTATAACATTTTAAATAGTAGATAACTAAGCAGTCGGAGTATTTAGTAATCAATTGAATAGATTAAACCGTTTAAGTATGCTAAACAGATTAAATAGTTAATCTTAGCAACAAGTATGATCATCAATGCATACATAGATAACAAATAAATCTATTTCTTTGGATAGATATCTACTCAAATATTATCAAATTGCATCTAATAACAATCATTATCATTAATCTGACTATCATCATATTCCTTGCTAACAACACAAGCAATCTAGTAGCATAAGCATCCCTGACATTATGAATATATCTAGTAACATAACATGTCTATCAATATTGGCATCTCAAATAAAGGAAACATATCTATATCATAAGTAGAACTAACATCATAACACAACGAACTACATAGGAATGATTAACAGTTTAAGCATTTTTAATTATATATGCATGGCTATCAATATTAAACATATCTAGTAGCATCAGCTTAACAATCAATGTCAATATATTTGACAACATAAGCATGTTTACAACAAGAGCATACTACATCATAAGCATATCTATTGTCTCTTACTGTACTATACATGATCTCAGTAAAAGAAAGAAAACAAGGGTTATCATCCAATATGAAGCGTTGTGTATAACCCTAAATAGATATGCTACACGAATGTCTTACATCATTTATTATGCCCTGGGGAATTTGAATCGTACCATCCAAACTCCAACCGACCCATGCAAAGGGCTATTCAGTTTCGTGTAATATCTAGGAGTATCGGTATCCTAAGATCTCTTCTCGTCGGTTAGTATGAGTAAAAAGACAGTGACATATCAGTCAAAGATGCCACCACAACGACATATAGTCAAGCTGTTAACCACTAGTCCACCCTTGGTACATGTCACGACACTAGAAACCAGGGTATACAAAACCCTCTAATCCGAGGTACAACCACAGTTGTCCTCAATCACATCAGATGTATGAGGCATGACCATAGCCATCCTCCACAACCTACATTGTAGATGATAAGGATATATCCTCAACTTGCCACCCCCTTATACTCAAAGTATGCACTCTGAGTTTCTCTTAGGAATACTCGTTTCACCATCCATCAAGTTTTGACACTGAAGATGACTCTACGGAGCAGGGCACTACATGATTAGAGTTGCACTTAATTAGTTATGCTAATTGGGTGAATTAAAGCAGCATCAAACAAGTGGACATACAAACCCTAATTCACTTATAACAAGCATATAAATATCACAACTTTTAAAAGATATAAAATGTGTGGAACATAATTTCTCATCTTATCATCACATGGTACTATTCACCTGCCATTCATGAGACCACACTAGTCATCATACTATCAAAAGATATAAATCCTTTTCACAATATCACAGAGTATCAACCGTTATCAATACAAGAGGATTAGACCTCATTCAGGGATCAACCATGCCCAAAGGTCATTAAGACCATCATACTATCACAGGATATAAATCCTTTTCACAATATCATAGGGTATCAACCCTTATCAACACAAGAGGATTATACCTCATTCAGGGCTCAACCATGCCCAAATGTCATTAAGACCATCATACTATTCCCTGTAAGATCATCATTATCTTTGCATGCCTTATAACAAGGCTCAACAATATCACTTACATATAATACACTGAATCAACACAATATTACATTAATGAGCTAGGAGATATTCATAAACAATCATAGCAGAGCTATATTAACATTAAGAACATTCCTTTATTACATCAACATGCAAGCAATCTAGATACGATTAACCCTCATAATATTCATAATGCACATGTTTAGCATAAGAAAGTACCAACCATGTGGCTATGATAACCACCAATTAACTTATTAAGGTTATGATCATATTAAGGAGGTTATTCCACCATCATTCCATTATATAAGAATGTTAAACATGAACACTCATCTTTATCTATTTGCATTAGAGTTAGATTCAACAAGATAAATTATATTAATGTTACTAATCAAAATTTATACCCAAACCCTAACTCATGACATCCCCAATGGATCATGGATGCATAAGGTGAAGCATCACCATCACATTCCATACTATTCTCAAGTATGAACCCACACATAAATCAAGGTGTAACCATCGGGTTATAGCATACTAGGGTTTAAATAACAGTAACAGAGTACTCCATGATTGTATTAGTCATTCAAGGACTATTCATACCCAATTGCCATCATTTGGTTATATTAAAGCTAGGTATAACAAGCTTTACCTCATTAGGACTTCATTATGGTGATTATAAATCATAATCATACAAGGGCAAGGGTAACATTATAAGTTTAAGGCATTGAACCATCAAATTCTCATCATTAGAATCATAACCTTACACTACACGCTTCACCCAAAACAATGGGAATATGGAGGCATCAACTTCTAACCATGAAATTTTGAAAAGGTAAAGCCATTGGACATTTACATAAGTAAACACCTTGAATGAATCACCTATAATGTTATTGAGTTGTGATCTATAAAAGCACCATTTAACCCTAGATATCCTTTGATTAAAAACAATAAGAGAGTATGGTAAAACCCATAATTGACTGTTCATTTAAAACAAGCCATCCATTGTCAACAAGTAAGCTCCTTAAGTTGATCATATAAAGGAAACCATCTAAATCACATTATTAGAACCAACATATTACATTATCCATCATTCCAATTTATTAGAGTAATAATATTAGATCTTAACCATTGGGTCAAGTTCATATGTTAAAACCATCAATTACAGTATAGGTCCAACCATTGCATCAAGTGACCCAAGAAACCATTGGTTTAAGGCTTAATTGATGATACAACTATATGATTAACTCACCATAGGTTGTGGAGACATGGTACACCATAGTTTGTTATGACCCACTCCACGATTAACTAATAAATACCTCGAATTATGTGAAACACCTCAATTAGTGTTGAATATCAAATTAAATATCATGGTTAATCAAAATAAGTTAAAATGTGAATCAATAGTTGAGTTTGAAGCATCTGAGGTAATTAATATAATGGCTATGATGATCGTTAGGTTAATTAAGTTGAGTTGAGTACTCACTGTTGCAATTAGTGTTTTGACTAGTTGTGACAAGCTAGATAATATAATTTTATGCCTTGGAATGATAGAGAATCTCGTGCTTGAGAGTTTGCAAGAAGAATCATTTGAATCGGACCCTCGAGGAAAAAGTTATAGCCTTTTCAGTTTTCTTGGACCTAGGTTACAATTTTTCCATTTTCAAGGTTAATAATTTTATTCCATTCTTTGGTTTCCTTTTTACGCCTATTCTCTTCTTCACCCAGCCGACAGAACAGAACCGACTGAGCGGCCCGATAGAACAGGAAGGGGAGCTCGCGTCTAGGGCGATGGAGGGGCGATTTCTTGGGCTTCACACCTCCGACCAACAGCTGACCTCCGCCCACTCCTCTTCTTCCCTTCTTCCTCACCCTAGGTGCACGCACAGCACCTCATCTAGCTGGGCGCCCGACCTGCGGCACAGAGCAGCAGCCGCAGCCATGGCCGGAGCTAGGGCCCAGCGGTTGGAAGCCCTCCTGGGTGCGAGGAGCAGCACCCCACATCACCTCCACCGAATCCGGCCATCTATCTCCTCCCTTCACTCTTCTGGCCAGCACCTACCAGCGGCCCTACAACTTGGGCGGCCGGCGACCTGCAGCTGCGGCAGCAGCTAGGCGCCTTTGGGGTACAGCTACCACCTCGAACGGTGCTCTTTAGGTCCGACGTTGAGGCTCCGGTAAGATTCCGCGGCCATTAGCTACGATTCAACACCTAACCAAAGTTCATTCCAACTTGTCCATATGTGACGAAGCTGTTGTTTGCAGTAGACTGAATCCTAGGGATGAACCAAGGAGGAAGATGACCCAGTGGTGCCTTTGAGCTTGATTACGAGGTTAAGATCCAAATCCGCAGCCATTAGTTCGATTTAGTAATCAATTGAAGCTCAATTAGATTTACAGTTAGATCAGTTATTAATCGGCCGAGTTACACAGTGATTCGGCCGAGTTTCCTTATTAGGATTAACAAACAACGTTTTGATCGGCCGAATTGGGTGTGATTCGGCCGAGTTTCCCTTTATAGGAAATCAATCAGGGTTTGGATCGGCCGAGTTGCGGGTGGATCGGCCGAGTTGTCAGCCGATCGGCCGAGTTCCCAGAGTGGTCGGCCGAGTTCTAGATGTGAGTAGTAGTTCATTCAGTAATCATTAATAAACTCATTTTAAATGTTTATTTGCTTCAGTTTCAGTTGATATCACTCTTAAATAGTGTAGCAAGTACATTTAAGTATGATAAGTTCATTGGAACTTGAATTGCGTGATAAGAATGATGAGAAAGAGGAAATTCTATGTTTTACAGTTGTAATGTGATATTCCTGTAAATTGTTTATTTGTTAATCTGTTAATAGACTTAGATGCCCTAACGCCGTAGAACCCCTCGTGAGGTCTGCACCTTGGGGTGAAACGACCTACTAGCGTGTGTCTAGATGGTCGGTGACTCGTGTTCAACAATAATCCGTGCGTGTGTCACGGTGGCACGAGGGCAGAAAAGCAGTGTTCAACAATAATCCGTGCGTGTGTCACGGTGGCACTGGAAAAAAGAAAGAAAACTTGGTTATCTAACACCATTCGTGCAGCGTCACGAAGGTAACCCTGTGAGACTCTCCGCCTGTGTGCTCAGGTTTAAGGAGGAGTCTAGAGTACACTCTTTGAGAGTGCAGTGAGGCCGTGAGAGCCTGAGAGTCCTGACGCAGACCAGGACAGCAGTCAGACTTAGCATTTCCCGGGTGTGTCGCTAAGTCTTGTACGGTGGGACCGTAGCATGAACTTGCTGCGGATCTTTATATGCAGAGTACACTGCATATAGTTAGGGCATAATAATAAAATGAATAAATAATCAAGTAGGTTCACAGTGAATTTATATAACTGTTCATTTACCTGAAATACCGGTTGATGCTTAGAAATGTGATGAATATCTGTATATCTGCTATGTTATTAGAACTGCCTTGTTTAGTTCTGCATTTATGTTTAATTTCAATTTATAAACCTGATGAGTTGTTTAGTGATAGCTAAGTGAAATGCTATTCACTGAGCGAGTAGGCTCATACCTCTACTCAAAACATTTTCAGGTTATCATCAGGAGTAGGAAATCTGAAGAATCGTTTCATCCTAAAGCCTAGTCAATAGAAGGTTCGTAGTTAGTAGTTAGAGGTCTCTTAGTCCTTTCCCCTCGATCTTCGGGACAAGGTGTGAGTGAGAGAGAGAATGTGTGTAAAGATGTAAATTAACTGTTATGCTTTATTTATGTCAAACAATGTAAAATGCTGTAGACTCTGTTTATATTGCTAGTCAGTTAATAAAGATGCTTCCGCAGTTTGTTTAGTTTCATTTTACAGCATAAATTAGATTTTTCTATTAATATCTTTAAAATGTTTTAAAAAGTGAAGAGTGATTGGCTTATGTGTAAATCCCATCCTGTTGCGTCCTAATCTTGTGGTTTGTGGTTAATGTGAGATTGGGGCGTGAAAATTTTGGTATCAGAGCCTTGGTTTGAGTACATAGTTACTCATGGTCAGGGGACGATAAGAGACCAATAGGATTAAGGTTTAGGTGTCTTTCTTCTATCTGTAATTTTCTAACAGGAAGTGTTCTGTTATATTATTGCAGATAGCAGGAAGAGGATGTGGTCACGAGAATCAAGTAATGAGCTTAAGATAAGTCGTTAAGAATCATTAAGGTCAAAGAATAAAGTTATAAGTAAGGCGAATAATAAATGATGAGTTTTAGCTCTGGAAGGTCTGAGTGTTTAGATACCCTGGCCAGGTGTCTGAATACTTAGATTGACCAGTATCAAGCTACTCTGTCTGTTCTTCTCTGGATGCCCTGGCCAGGTATGCAGAGGAAGGATAGGCTAGAGAGAAAACCCTAGAAATCTTAGGGTTAAGAGATCAGAAATTAATGTAGGAGTAAGAGATTAAATAAAGGATGTGATATAACTCCTACTTTATATTGCTTATTGATTAAAGATCATTAGAAACGCTCTTATATGCATAAATTTAGACTTTCAGTTTGTACAATAAGTATGATTCTTTTATATTGTTGTGACATGAAGTGAATTGTTTAATGTTTGTTTTCTTTGTATTAAAGTAGACCCGAAATCATGTATAAATGAGTTTTCCCTAAGTGGATATTCTTTCCACATGTTTTAGATTAATAGGGGTTGATTAATCCCGAGTAGCTCTTGGCTTCAGGACTACAGGTTCGGCCTGGTCCGGCTGGCAGGATGCGTTACTGGGATCTAACGACTCCTATTAACAGTAAAATAAGAATAGACTCTGGATGATTTAGACCCGTAACCTAGTGAGAATGTATATACACTTGGATGTTTTAACTATGATAAGAAGTCTAAATGTTCTTTTGTCTTGAGAATTAGGGTTTGAGAAACATAGACCCTAATTGGCCCAAATTAGGATTCAAATGACATATGCATACATAATTTGATAAACAGGATGCCTCACTAAATGATTTTTAGTATTTTATGTGTAACTCTGATTTGGTTAAAATTGGGATATGATTTGGATATATAAAATATAAACAACATTGGAAAATATCAGAATTTTTGAAGAATGTTCTGACCTGTTCATCGGCCGAGTTTCAAACTCGACCGATCACATTTTCTGAATGATATAGCAGTGTAGTAATTGAATTTTATCTTTTTATTGGTATATCCAATTGATCTCAAATTTTAACTGTGTTTGAAAAACACAATTTGAGACACGATGTTAAATTGGCATGATTTTTGGATGATTTTTGACCCCTGCAGTAAGGGTGTCGGCCGAGTTTGTAACTCAGCCGAACCTGCTGCAGACTGCAATATAGCAGTACACTATTTCATTTTTAATTATTTATTGGTAACTTGAAATGATCTCAAATTATTACTGGAGGTCTAAAACTTCATTAGGTATAGCATATAAAATTTCCAGAATTTTTGGAGCTTCTGTTAGATGTTTAATAAACGAATTACAGAAACTATTATGAAAACTGAATTTTCAGCTAATGTAATTAAAGTTGAGTGTTGGGTTAATATGTTATTGACCCAAGCAACTCAATTTGATTTATATAATCAACAACACACACACAATAATTCTATGCTATTAATAAAGGATCAAACCCTAGAATGATTAAAGTTGTAGTAGTTTAAGGGATATCATTAGTGATGCAACCTTAAATACTAGTAACTTTGTAAAATAAGACCTTGAGATTTGATCTATGTAAAGTAAACTGGCTTTGATAGTGATCTAGGGTTTTAAGGTAGTTAATCTAAACGGTACATGAACAACATGAAATGACTTAGAGAAAAGAGTAAAACATAAGCCTAAAATGTAATTATAAGAAAGTAGCATAGAAAGCGGAGTATTATCCGATATATGACCTGAAGATAGTTGATGTAGTTCATGTTTTTAAGACATGGTGTCATTATCTTTATGATGTGACAATAGATTATCACCCTGGTAAGGAGAATGTGGTGAATAATGCTTTCAGCAGAAATTCAAGTTCAACAACTAATGCATTTTCTATGACAGGTTTCAATAGAGACCTGTTAGTAGAAATGTGGAAGTTGAACTTAGGCTTAGGGGTGACAACACAAAGTGATTTGATTGTATAGATGTAAGTTAAGCCTACTTCTTATGATCAGATCAAGGAACTACTATAGGATGATAGTGAGTTAAACCAGACCATGCATAACATGATAAAAGGAAAAGAGACTAAAGTTTAAGTTTTTAGATGATAAGGTGTTGTATTAGCATGACATGTTGTGTATACCTTGAGATAGTGTAAAATTCTTTAAGGGGAAAAGGCTGAAGGAAAATATTTTTATGGAAGTGTATGTATTAATGTATGCTATGCTCTCAGGAAACACTAAGATGTATATGAATCTCAAGTAGTTGAAACAAGTGGTCAGATATGCGGAAGGATGTAACTAAGTATGTGGTTAAAAGTAGTGTATACCAGTAGATTAAGGCTGAACCCTAGAAATCTATAGCTACCTTGTAATCTTTTTCTATGCCTGAATAGGAATGGGAATTTATCACAATAGATTTTGTTGTAAGATTACCCAGGACATCTAGAGGCTGTGATTTGATATGGATGATTGTGGATAGACTAATTTAGTCTGCTCGCTTTCTTCATATTAAGTCAACCTTCGACGTCTCGAAACCTGACCAAGATATACATGGATGAAATAGTTAGGTTGCCTGGTAATCCAGTTTCAATCATATCATATTGAGATTCTAAATTCACATTTAGGATTGTAGAAACAGTTGCATCGTGCTTCGGGCACAAAGTTAAGATTCAATATAACCTTTTCGACTGCAGACGGATGGCTAGTCTGAGAGAACCATTCAGACTCTTGAGGACATGCTGGGAGCATGTGTTTTACTTTTCAGTGGAAGTAAGGATGAACATTTAAGTCTTATAGAGTTTGTTTAGTGTGAATATTGAGTTTAGAAATGCACAACTGATAATGGTACGGTTTGAGAATGAACCCAGAAAACACAGATTTGGTAAATCATTAGGTGCATGGTTTTAAGATAGTAAGATAGCATTAAAATATGTAAATAAACCTAATTGCATGCTTTCCTGTTATGTTAATGTGTGTGACTTAACATTTACATGAATTGGCGCATTTCTCTGAGGTATCATTAGAAATTCTCAAGTACTAATAAATATTTGTGTTATGATACGAAAATAACTCTTAATTGAGTTATGTGATGCATAAACCAGGAATTTGGTTAATATGCACGTACTTCGAGAAATTTCAGATAATTGATAAATATTACAGATGGTTTCTTATAAGTGAAGTAAATTACACTTATTGGTGTAATAAGATGTTCAATTACATGAAATTCAGTATGTATGTGCCAAAATTGATTGAATTTGAAATATTTATGAATTTTTAAGCTGTCTGCATGCATGATATAAACATTACTCAGTAATTACAATGATTTGAAATATACTGCTCTGCCAGTTCCAGAATAATACTGTATTGTGATTTGAATTGCAATCAAACAGATGAGATAATGGAAACCCTAAGAGTAGGGTGTTTCCATGTGATTAGTGAATGAGATAACCCTAAGAGTAGGGTGTTGGCATGCGATGAATGAACAAGGCAAATGAAACCCTAAGGATAGGGTGTACGGTGAATCAAGTATTTTGATATCAATTCTCAGTATGATATGTAGTGATGTTTAACAGTTATATTGCATGACTTTATTTTAGTACCAAGTTGACATGCATTCTGTTTATTTAAGAATTTAAAATGTTTGTCTACATGAATAGTATAATAATTTCTCAGTAGTTATCGTAAATTGAGATACTGTTATAACGGTTCTGGAAAGACAATGTTTTGTGGGTTGATCTGGAATGAGATCAGGTGTGTCCTAGATTAAGGGAACTATGCAGATGGTTGATCAGAGGATCAAGAAACTCACGAATTGTGAGGTACCATTAGTGATAGTTTTGTGGAAAAAAATCTTAACCTAGAGGGAGCTACGTAGGAATACGAGTCAGATATGAGTAACACGTTTCCTTTCTCTTTTAGGAATTTTGGGACGAAATTCTTTTAAGGGAAAAAGGTTGTTATGACCCACTCCACGATTAACTAATAAATACCTCAAATTACGTGAAACACCTCAATTAGTGTTGAATATCAAATTAAATATCATGGTTAATCAAAATAAGTTAAAATGTGAATTATAGTTGAGTTTGAAGCATCTGAGGTAATTAATATAATGGCTATGATGATCGTTAGGTTAATTAAGTTGAGTTGAGTACTCACTGTTGCAATTAGTGTTTTGACCAGTTGTGACAAGCTAGATAATATAATTTTATGCCTTGGGATGATAGAGAATCTCGTGCTTGAGAGTTTGCAAGAAGAATAATTTGAATCGGACCCTCGAGGAAAAAGTTATAGCCTTTTCAGTTTTCTTGGACCTAGGTTGAAATTTTTCCATTTTCAAGGTTAATAATTTTATTCCATTCTTTGGTTTCCTTTTTACGCCTATTCTCTTCTTCACCCAGCCGACAGAACAGAACCGACTGAGCGGCCCGATAGAACAGGAAGGGGAGCTCGCGTCTAGGGCGATGGAGGGGCGATTTCTTGGGCTTCACACCTCTGACCAGCAGCTGACCTCCGCCCACTCCTCTTCTTCCCTTCTTCCTCACCCTAGGTGCACGCGCAGCACCTCAGCTAGCTGGGCGCCTGACCTGCTGCACAGAGCAGCAGCCGCAGCCATGGCCGGAGCTAGGGCCCAGCGGTTGGAAGCCCTCCTGGGTGCGAGGAGCAGCACCCCACATCACCTCCACCGAATCCGGCCATCTATCTCCTCCCTTCACTCTTCTGGCCAGCACCTACCAGCGGCCCTACAGCTTGGGCGGCCGACGACCTGCAGCTGCGGCAGCAGCTAGGCGCCTTTGGGGCGCAGCTACCACCTCGAACGGTGCTCTTTAGGTCCGACGTTGAGGCTACGGTAAGATTCCGTGGCCATTAGCTACGATTCAACACCTAACCAAAGTTCATTCCAACTTGTCCATACGTGACGAAGTTGTTGTTTGCAGTAGACTGAATCCTAGGGATGAACCAAGGAGGAAGATGACCCAGTGGTGCCTTTGAGCTTGATTACGAGGTTAGGATCCAAATCCGCAGCCATTAGTTTGATTTAGTAATCAATTGAAGCTCAATTAGATTTACAGTTAGATCAGTTATTAATCGGCCGAGTTACACAGTGATTTGGCCGAGTTTCCTTATTAGGATTAACAAACAGCGTTTTGATCGGCCGAATTGGGTGTGATTCGGCCGAGTTTCCCTTTATAGGAAATCAATCAGGGTTTGGATCGGCCGAGTTGCGGGTGGATCGGCCGAGTTTTCAGCCGATCGGCTGAGTTCCCAGAGTGGTCGGCCGAGTTCTAGATGTGAGTAGTAGTTCATTCAGTAATCATTAATAAACTCATTTTAAATGTTTATTTGCTTCAGTTTCAGTTGATATCACTCTTAAATAGTGTAGCAAGTACATTTAAGTATGATAAGTTCATTGGAACTTGAATTGCGTGATAAGAATGATGAGAAAGAGGAAATTCTATGTTTTACAGTTGTAATGTGATATTCCTGTAAATTGTTTATTTGTTAATCTGTTAATAGACTTAGATGCCCTAACGCCGTAGAACCCCTCGTGAGGTCTGCACCTTGGGGTGAAACGACCTACTAGCGTGTGTCTAGATGGTCGGTGACTCGTGTTCAACAATAATCCGTGCGTGTGTCACGGTGGCACGAGGGCAGAAAAGCAGTGTTCAACAATAATCCGTGCGTGTGTCACGGTGGCACTGGAAAAAAGAAAGAAAACTTGGTTATCTAACACCATTCGTGCAGCGTCACGAAGGTAACCCTGTGAGACTCTCCGCCTGTGTGCTCAGGTTTAAGGAGGAGTCTAGAGTACACTCTTTGAGAGTGCAGTGAGGCCGTGAGAGCCCGAGAGTCCTGACGCAGACCAGGACAGCAGTCAGACTTAGCATTTCCCGGGTGTGTCGCTAAGTCTTGTACGGTGGGACCGTAGCATGAACTTGCTGTGGATCTTTATATGCACTGCATATATTTAGGGCATAATAATAAAATGAATAAATAATCAAGTAGGTTCACAGTGAATTTATATAACTGTTCATTTACCTGAAATACCGGTTGATGCTTAGAAATGTGATGAATATCTGTATATCTGCTATGTTATTAGAACTGCCTTGTTTAGTTCTGCATTTATGTTTAATTTCAATTTATAAACCTGATGAGTTGTTTAGTGATAGCTAAGTGAAATGCTATTCACTGAGCGAGTAGGCTCATACCTCTACCCAAAACATTTTTAGGTTATCATCAGGAGCAGGAAATCTGAAGAATCATTTCATCCTAACGCCTAGTCAATAGAAGGTTCGTAGTTAGTAGTTAGAGTTCTCTTAGTCCTTTCCCCTCGATCTTCGGGACAAGGTGTGAGTGAGAGAGAGAATGTGTGTAAAGATGTAAATTAACTGTTATGCTTTATTTATGTCAAATAATGTAAAATGCTGTAGACTCTTTTTATATTGCTAGTCAGTTAATAAAGATGCTTCCGCAGTTTGTTTAGTTTCATATTACAGCATAAATCAGATTTTTCTATTAATATCTTTAAAATGTTTTAAAAAGTGAAGAGTGATTGGCTTATGTGTAAATCCCATCCTGTTGCGTCCTAATCTTATGGTTTGTGGTTAATGTGAGATTGGGGCGTGACATAGTTAGTGACCATTAAGTCACCATAGGTTGTTAGATCAACACTATATTCATTAATCAGCTTCAAATATTAAGCTAATGTCATCATTGATTGATAATATCAATAGGGTACTTAATGGTTGATCATTAAACTTCTAATTGATCCAAAACCTAAACTAAGGGGTTGATCATATGTTTCAACCATCATATGACACCTTTGATCATGACCATCATTTGTTATGAATACAACACCATAGGGTTGTTGCAATGGTACCATCATCGGGTCATGGGTTTATAGAAGAAATCAGCTTAAAACCCTAAAATTGTCCATTGGTTGATAGTTGCTTAGCACCATAGGTTGTCAAACCAACCAGATCCAAATCATATTGTACCTTAGGAATAATGTACACATGATCACAGGTTCATCTAGAACTGAAATTAGAATAGGAATATTATAAAAATTGAAATCAAAGTCAAGCGTATATTGTTAGTGCATTGATCATCATTTAAAAGCAAGAACATGAGCTAACAAGCTTATGGTAAGCAATAAACATGGAACAAGTTATAAAAATTGCCTTTAATTAGAAGATAAACCCCCAAACATAAAAAAAAATGAGCAGGTAGGGTAGAAAATCCAAGCATAAGCTGTGAACTCATCCATCTAGCACCTTTCTTCATCAAATGAGCAAACCCTAAGCATAAGGAGCAAGAAAGGTAGGGTTTTAGAGCTTTAGAGCATGTTTTACCATGGAACAACAAGGTTCCAACCCGAATAAAGGTAGGAGGAATGATAACAAAGAAATAAATGGAATAAATAAGGGGATTCTTACTCTTTTAGGTCAAGATCACTAGAAAGAAGCTTTTTAAACCCTAAAAGGAAGTCAATTGCAACCCTAGATCTTTTTCCAAGAAGATCCCTTATTTCTTCTTCTTTGGATAGGAAATTCATAGAAACACAGAGGGAGGAAGATGTTTGTTGGAGGAGGGAAGTGGTGGAGAGAAAATGGCTCATTTGAGTACTTAGGGATAAGTATATGAAACTTTAAGATAAGGAAAATGAAAAAGTTGAAGTTCTAGTATCTTTCCAAGTGTCCATGGCCTTAAACTATTAAGAATATAAAAGCACACATACAAGAATCTCCCCAACTTTACATATAGACCTACTTAGCTCTCCTTTGTCGAATTTCCAAGCCAATCAAATAATTCATTAGTTGATAGCTACTAAAGGTAGCTCATCCATGAAGGGGTAAACCCTAAAATACCCTTGAGGAAAATACCTTCAAACCATGGCTCAACTAGGATCCCCATGGCTCAAAATACTCAATAACGATAAGATAACATCTAAGGAACATAATGTATGTGACAAATTGCAAAAAAAAAACTCCTCAATTCGGTAAATTGTAGAAAATTCAAAAATGTACATAAAATTGCATAACTTGCTCAAACAGTGTCCAAATTGGAAAAAATTTGAAACTTAAACTTGCCTTATGATTTCAAAGCATATAAAAAGATTATATTAGGGTTATAAGCATTAAATTATGGTAATTAAGCATATTCAACTCATTAAGCAAGTTCAGGGGCCTTACAACAATGTTGGCTCCCAGTTTGCCACTAGCTCCCGCGATCGGCAGGGAAACCTAAGGCTAGCCGCCGCAGACCCTGCTCAGGGGGAGGAGGAAGCTCACCTACGGTGTGCTATGGGTCCTTCTCCCCTTGGGTTCTCTCTTTCCTTAGCTTCCCCAAGGCTCCACAAAGGCCAGTGATTCTACCTATCTCTCCTCCCTCGTCTCTCACCCATCCTCCTCAGCGACACAGTGACTCGGTGGGTGCTGGTGGTTGCTACGTTGGGTGTCAGAGTCTCAGTGGCGTGGCACATGGGTGGAACTTTTGGGGTGGCTCAGTTTCACCGGGGGACATTTCCCTGGGGGTCGAGTGCCCCTCTCACCCTTTCTTTCTTTTCATTTTGTGTTAGTCTATTCAGGTCATTTGTAGGTCGAGCCTTGGGTTCCTCTTGGGCAGACGGTGAGATTGGGAACCCCTTGGTGCCTCTGGAAGAGGGGTAAGATGGGTTTGTGCCTCATGTGGGTCTCCCACCCCCTGTTCGCAGTGGTGGTCTAGAGTGATGGTGGGATTCCTGATGCCCTCTACTCCCCACCTTTCATCCGTCTGAGCCCTCCTTCCTCTGTATCTGCATTGTTGGGGTTTTGGCCTCCTTCCTGGTTCTCCTTGGTGGTGCACCCTTACTGCTCGAATTTTTTCCTGTGTGAATGTTATATGTTTTTGGGAGGCTCCTTGGCAGGCCTGTGACCGATCTAAATCGCTCGTCCAAAAGGAATGGATTTAGAGTAGTCAGACTTTTAAAGAGATAACCCGACTCTCAGCCCCCACAACGATAAACGGGGTCTGATGTAGCGATCGGGGTCAAATAGAGGGACAAGGTTGGCAGTGTTAAGAATGTGGAATCTAACAATCGTATACTCCAGCCAAAGAGGGTATATAAAAGGTGTTCCCTAAGGAACGGTAGCACGCAAACTAAGGTAGTTCAAAAGAAACAAGAACAATAAGAACAAAAGAAACAAAAGAAATAAGATGAAATAGGTATATGGGAGGAAACCCGAGTTGGGGTTCACCTACTAAAGAATCTCACCAACATGAAACATCATATATCTCTCTTGCATACTCTTACCAAGATTACAAGCAACCATCAAAAGAGTCCATTCCACTATCTCTCAAGATGAGGAAAGATCTTAGTCTAAGGGTAGCCTCTCTCTCGGGATGACCACACATAAACTTCGCAACATAACATATGGTTTTAAAGCTTTAGAATTCCCACACTCTCATGCATTCATACTACTCCATGACACATGATAAAAGTGATATTACTCTATCGAGATATCAACAATCGAACATCACAAGATGATAGCTAATCATACAAGTGAAGCATTAAAATAGGTGCATTGAGATAATCTTAATAAGAATGTGTATATTCAACATAAAGAGACAATATATATGTTAGGACAGCCTTAGTGGCTACTCCCAACCCAAGTTAAGGTGTTTAGCCACTCATACTTGAGGACAGCATAACGACGTTACAGAAAGATAAATCCATGAGATGTCCACAAAGAAGGGAGGGAAGTACAACAGGATGGAATGATAGATCTAGAAAGGAAGAGACGTGATACGGCACAATACTTCTTTAGATCTGGATCTATCATGTGGATGGCGTGGATGGTCTTCTTCTCTCAAAGAAGGGGTCTTCAATCTTCTCTCTCCTCAGCTTCTTCCTTTGGAGATCCAAGACTGATGGATGGGATGGTCTGGGACAAATCTGGAATGCAACAGCACTTCGTGGTCCTCGGGACCTGATCTATGATATGATGATTTGACAAAATAGGTGGGTGTGATATTTATAGGCACATTCCACCGACCTAAGCCTGGACTGTGGTCACGGTCTTGGTTAAGTGAGGGTGAGACCACGGTCCCGGTCTGTGCCTTATTCATCTTTCACCGCAATTGAGCTTGGTTGTAGCCTGCTGATAACCGTAGTCGAGGTCTGCTTGTGGGTTGCATCCAGGTAGTCGAGGTCGAGGTCTTCCCGCTCGATCGCAGTTTATAAGAGCTCATCAGTGACCGCAGTTTCCAAGCTAACCACAGTCCTTCTTGATCTTGGCTTGTAACCACACTGCGACCACTGGTCTATCCTTGAGGTGCATGTTCTGATCGTGTCCATCCATGAGGTTGCAGTTGAGCGATGACCGTAGTCTATAAATTAGCCGCGATCCCTCCTTGTTGTCTAATGATAACGATCTCTAGGGAATTTTGGAACCATGATCGTGGTTGAGGTATAAGTGCGATCTGGATTGTGAATATGCCTGAAGCATTGTAAGTGAGGCTTTAGTAAAAAAGATAGAAAAATTATGTGAAAAGCTAACAAAAGATATACTAAAAGTGGTATAAAATATATATAGAAAGTATGTAAAATAGAGTGTTATCAACTTCCCCAAACTTAGATTCAAGCACATCCTCAGGCTAAGTGTAGGTTTGAGAACTCAGAGAGAGAATGAACAATCTTATAAGACAACATTATAACACGACTACAATATCTCATTCTTGCATCAAGACTGTTGTTGCATGTTTTCAAACCCTTAGGTCTCGTTCCTCCCCCTCAACCGGAGTTGCATAACTTCATTTCCCTACCATTACCTTCAATTGTAAAAGGCTCCTCCTTCTCAACTTATCACACCCTTCCCTTAGATAATGACCGTACTAATGTCTGATCTTTTACGAGGGGTAGATTTCACACCAATTCTTTATTTTTCAGTTGACTCTATGCTAATGGGTTCAGGTAGGCTTAAGGCTTTAGATGTTTTCCTCTTCCTTCTGAACTCCTCACCCACAATTGTCGTAAGAATAATGTTGCCCTTTTTGGGCTTCCGACTTTAAGTCAGGTGGTTTTATGAGTTTTCATCTAGGATTGGATGTGTGTAATCTTGGCTTCAAATTTCCACTTACGGGCACGTCATATCTGCATTCATGAGTGCAACAATATACCGGCCGTGCAGACACTTTTGGCATCTTTTTGGGCACAAATCTCATATTTTTTTTCTTTATTTCTTTTTGGCTTTTTACCTCTCCTTTCAAGCTTGGGTTTGGGGAATTTTACTTGGTCTTCTAGGCGGTTAAGCCTCTTTTAGATATGCTTTGAAGAGGGCAGCTATTTCCCTTTCTATGGAGATAAGGATTTTCTGGTCAAAAGCGTCAGGTGAGGGTGGTTGGTCAGGAGTATGACTAGGTGAAGTTCTCTAGTCTCCGAGGGTTTCATGAGTTAAGGTTGTTACATTTACAATGTCTTATTGTAAGAATGAGGTAGAGCAGTATTGCTATGATTGTTGTTTTACTCGTATATACATGTATATGTTGCTCATGTATTTCTCTCTAAGAGGGCTGAACCACTACAATCAGAAAATTTAGTAAGAGAGGAGGCAAGCTTTTAAATTTAAGAAATAGTTTAAGCAAAAATTCAAAAATTCAAAATTTTGAGGAATTTTTAGAGGTAAAAATAAAAAAGATGGTAAATGTATCTCCGTAGCCCGTTTATGACTCCTCCCCGAAACTTATCCCGCACCACGTCTCAGGGTGTCAAAATTTGAGTGAGATGTATAAACGGGCTTTCTTTATTTGTTTTTGTTGTTGCTGATGGAGGCCCACTTGGACTCGAGAAGCTTGATTGCGTAAACTCCTTGTAGCACCTGGTATTGTTCATATTACATGTTCTCCACCTTGAAGTCATTAGTGGATAAGGCCACCATCTAGGCTAGGCAGAAGAAGCCACAACCATTTGATAGGGCCACCTGACGGTGGCTCCTGTGGTGGTATTGCATCTTCTTGAAGTCCTTACCTGCCATAGGGTTGTACCCTCTGCAATGCTATCTTATCATGTCGACAATTGCCTCGGTGCATGTGTTTGCCTTTTCTTCCGTTGGGGTCTTTGTTATTGTCATATTGTTCTTCTTAAGTGCATAGGATGCGTCTGAGCTGTTGTAGAGGACTACAGTCCTTTTGATGATATTGATAGCTAGTAAGGTCTAATGATTGTCGTGAAGAATTGGCAAGAAGATGTAATCTAGTGGGGATGTCTTTAGGCGTTGTTGTAGACGCTACTTTTGTCCTGATATTTTGTCTTTAAGGATGTCATCTACCAGCAAGAAGCATGCCATCGCCTAGAAGCGTTTGGTAGGCTGACATTGTACTTACTGAAAGGTATCCTCCTATTTTCAGCGTTTCGCGGAGGTTATCTTTTAGTACACAAATGCCATCTCTTTCGAAGATGATATCTCCCGAAAAATTATCTTCTTTCAAGGAACTCATGATTATTGTCAGTTCTTCTAAGGACAGACTGAGGTGGCTCCATCTCTCAAAGTTCTTGAACGAAGGTGTAATTTCTCCTACCGGTCCATCCAGCCCTACATCGAACATGTCTTCTTCATCGACCTCTCCCTCCTCAGGCTTTTCCTTGATAGGCTGCTCTTCAGGTGCTTCTGTCATTGGAGGATGCTTTGGTTCTTTATCTGATGTGTGTTTTGCAGCTTCTCCATAGCTTTCATGCCAACCTTCTTTCCAAGGCGCAACCCTGGCTGGTTCAGTTGGATCAACCCACATGGTCTTTAGCTGCTCCCTCCAAGTGACCTTTTCAGGTAGGGGGATTTCCATGTGAAGTTTACGGGGTACATCTTTTGCAGGCATCGCCAGATCATTGAATAACTGGCAATCATAGATGACCTCCATAGCGTACATACCCCACAGTCCATGTAGGTCTTCGTTATCTAAATCCTCCAGGGAGATGCCCTTGTTAATGGCCTCCATCATGCGTAGTACAATGAAGGAACAATTCCCTGAACCAACCTCTTCTTGGGGGACTTTCTTATTAATGGAAAAAAGCTTCTAGGACCCTTGAAACTTGTTGTCTGCATCCTTGATTGCTCGTTGTAGGTGTAGTGGTATCTTTAAGGCATCTCTGGCATCCTTCCTCTTATAAACTAGCGAGGTGCTGTCCAGTTTAGCTACACAACAATTGAGCACTGTTGTTTCCGCTCATACAGATCAGTGACTATTAATGCCCAATGCTTTGTATTCCTTATAGGCAACACCACGTGTCTTGTTTCCTTCCACCAGACTACTGCCTTCAGTTCAGCTACATCTGCTACCTTGTAGTCTTCATTGTAGAGGAGGTTGGCTAGATGTGTTGTCCCATTAAAAATCAATTGCGGTTTGCCTGGGTGCAGGAATTCTTCTAGGAGGGTGGCACAGAGTACCTTTAATAGTCTTTTATGTACTCATACCTTCTTCATGAATATTCCCTAGAAGTGGTCTCTGGACAGACGGCTACCCTTGTTGTTATATAATATGTCTGACCCGGGTAGATCATCACTGAGGACATCTGCCAAGATGTGGATGTCTCTGCATGTGATCCATGATACCGTAGTCATGTCCATATCTTTCATCTTGCAAGGCAGAGGGGGAGCTGCTCCGAGTGTTTCTGCTTCAACCGGTGCAATCTGATTCCTGGTGGGCTCATCTATGAAGAAGGTTGCAGCCCGCCATCCTCATCATCAGATGGTGCTTCATGTGCCAGAGGTGCCGAAGCTTCATATATTGTTGGCATGGCCTTGACTACTTGTTCATCCACTTTGTGTAACAGTTGTGTAGGGGCTATAGGTCATCTACTTCTGAGGAGGCTTCGACAGCTATGTTGTCTTTGGCATGACTCTCCGCGGAAGTTTACCCTAACTTGGCTTCTGCCATCATTTTCAGGGTCGCCTCCATCTTCCCATCACAAAGATAGTCACTATGATCATGATGTGGTTGGAATAGGAGGAACACGATGCTCTCCTCGAGTCTGACTCCCAACTTAGCTAACATTTTGTCAAGCTCTCCTGCTCCTACAACGCTGAGTTCGGCGACCACCTCTTCATGATGAGCAACATCAATCTGCTCTTCTAGCGTCATTGTATGTGCATGCGGGGAGAGTTGAAGCTCTGTTAGATTCCAACCATCTTTAGCAGCTTCGTCTTGGCCTTCTTTTGGGTTGCAATTGAGGTTGAGCCCCCTTGACAATGTCGCATTTTTCTTCGTTTGATTTTTGTCGTGGGAGCTCGACCGCTGTGGTGGCTAGTTTCTTTTTGGCTCAGCTACAGGTGCCGCCTTTTTGTTGGCACTACTTGCTTTTAGTGTTCCCGCTCCCATGCCTGTTCCTCCCACATTGTCATTGTCGTTGTCGTCGTGGCTGGAGGGGTTGGATGAGGAGTGCGCTGGGTTTGCTGAGCGCTTTATCTTCTTTTTCATCCACTGGTTCTCGAGTTCTTCACGTTCCTTCTCAAGCTTCCGGCGGTCTTCTTCTAGTCGTTGACACTCTTCTTTGAGGCTAGCCATATCCGCGTCATAGCCCCGATGCATGTGCTCATTGTCGGCTCGGATGACATGCCTCTCCTTCTACAAGTCTTCTATTTCATCTTTCATTTTCTTTAGCATTCCCATCATCATCAATTGGTTGTTTACAACTTCTTAGAAGAAGTCAAGGAGTGATTTTGTCCTTTCATTAAGGACTTGTACTTGTGTCATTAATGCAGATAGAGAAGAAGAAATGATGATATTTATTGTATTGGTTTAATGCATGTGGTCCCACATTGCATCAAACCTTGTACCTAAGGCACCTCCGAAGGAAGGTGTGTGCTGGTGCAGCTGATGCTCCATGCACGTTGTTGATGAGCTTGGCATCTTAGGTTGTGGAGGCAGTGGTGGTGGACTTTGTTCTTTCTCCTTTGGCTCGTCTAGTGGGTCCACCTCTGCTCCATTGATTCCCCTATCTGGTATGGCCTGAGAGCCTTGTCCTTCTGGCTCTACCTCTAATTCGTTGTTGGGTTGTGGGTCGGCTGCTACGACATTCTCTTTCTCCACTTCTGGCTCCACAGTAGTCACTTCTTTGTGTGGCTCGAGAGGTGTGAGTTCTGGAATTTCCACTGGTGTTTTAGTAGTTGGAACCACGGGGGCCGATTGCACTACAATTGTTGGCATTTTTGTTGGCGGTGCAGTTGCTTCTGTTGTCTTCTTTTTCTCTACTACCAAATTCTTCCACGGCTCTGTGCTCTTCCTCTTTTCTAATTCAGCTAGGGAACTACTTTCTCCAGTTGTACTTACTGGATCTATATTCATACTGGCCTGCAGTGCCCCAGAGCACATCTTTTTGATGTCATCCTATGTTGGTCGCAGCTTGTGGGCGTCATAGAATGCCATTTCTGGAAAGGGGAGTAGTCTTTTTGACCCTCTTTGTTTGACGTACAACTTCTCCCCCTTCTATGCCTGAATACCAGTGCTGATAAAGGACTTTATGTCTATTTTTTGTTGTCCCTCCATTTCTTTATATTTCTAGACTTCTCCTTTTTTCATGAAGTATTTAGCAATCTTTGTTATCTGGCCACCCATGCAGTACACAAAATTCCTCTTTGCGTCCCCGCCTACTGCTGTTGATAAACGATTGATTAGTATCTTCTTGATATTAATCGACTTCCTATTTATCATTGACCAGATCAGAAATAGATCTCCCTTGCTAACTGTTCCTATTTCTGACCTCGCGTGAATCGTGTGGGTGGTGATTTTCTTCATTGTGCGGATAAAGCATGATGTAATTAGTGAAGCCTTGGAGTTCTTTAGAATGTGCTTGTCCTCCCCAATTAGCTCTTCGCACATTTCATTGCTTTCATAGGTGACGACTTATTTTTTTCTTGGGGCGGAGGAGCAGGCTTGGGCCTCTTCCTCTGTCTCGGTGAATATTCTGTTCAGCCTTGCCTCCATGACTATGTGAGTCTCACCCCCAAGACTTACTTGCAGCTGATAATCTCCATCTCCTGCCTTTCATGTTTTGCTACTGGTAGCGATCTTCTTAAGTGAAGATAGGAACTCTATGGTCAACGTCTTATAGGATTTCACCTCTGGTGTGCATAAGGCGCGTAAGTTTGTACCTTACATGAATTTTATCATCTTGTCATAGATACTCATCTTCTTAAAATCTTCTACATCAAGGTATCGTGTTGTGCAAAATTCCTTGTGCTGGTACATCCAGTAGTAGGTAGACTGGTGCACATCGTTCTTGGGCATGAATGGTGGCTCTTCGAATTGTGCAGATGTCTCCCCTACTACCTCCTTGTCTTTTTTTGCCTCCTCCATATTGGGTTTTTTTGGCAACCACTGGCTTCGTCTTCTTGCCGCCCTTGGTTTCTTTTGGTATAGCTTTTATTTTCTTGCCTTGTACCCGACTCTCTGACTCTCCTGGTTGTTATTCGGAGGTCTCAGTATGCTCCATTTGTTCTATTTCTTGTGGGGAGTCCTCCTATGGCAGCTCCCCCAATATCCTCTGATATTGTTCCAACCTCAGCTGTATCTCCTCACGTTCGGCCATTGGCAGAGAAGTATTCCTCTTCAATTTTTCTATTAGGTCCTTTACTATCTTCTCTACTTCCTTCAGGGAGGTAGCCTTCTCGTACAGGGGATCGCTGGTGGCTGGACAAGACATTCTGCAAAATTTTCAATGAAGTAGTATCTAGTTGACTTTAACGAAATTACCATTATTGCAATTATCTGGGGAAGGTATTTCTTGCACAGGGTAGGTGTTCAGTTAAATTATTAAATGTCATGTTCAAGAGTGTGCATAGAGACCACGATCGCAATTTTGTTGGTAACTCATATGACACCGCGGCCGCGGTCTCTGAAAGAGATCACGGTCACGGTGTAATATGACAAGGGATTACGGCCGCGATGTAATGATAAGGGATCGCGATCATGATTTCCTAAGTAAGGACCCCAATCACGATTTACTGATTAGGGACCACGATCGTGGTCATGGGCGCGGTCACAATTTTCTTTCTTGTCATGGTCAGGTCGCGGTTTAGGGGACCGTGACCTTGAGTAGCATTCTTCTACACCGCGACCCGCGGTGGAATTGGTAGTTAGAGTGAACACCGCGGTCGGTGTTAGGGTTTATGAGCACACCACAGTCGCGGTTGTAGAGGTGATGATCGCAAGCTGGTGGTCTTTCTTCTTCTAACTGTTCTGATTCCTCTCTCTATCCGATGATCTATTCTTTATTTTCTCCGGCAACAGTTGTCCCATTATTAATGTTTTCTGGGTTTTAATTATTATTTGCAGACGCCGCCATAAGGTGGTTTGGGTAACAGGGAAACATGGGCAACCGTCGACGGGGTGGCTTACGGCCGTCGAGAGATAAAATGGGAAGACTCAGTTCAGGCGAGGGGTTAAATCAGAGGTAACAAGGTGATTCGACGACTAGAAGTGCAACAAGGGTTTTTTAGTTACCTTAACAATGGTTGTAACGGAGGAATCGAACACGGTTGGGTGCAGCAAACGACTTCACTGTGGCGGCAGGTTGTCAGTCACTGTCAGAGCGGAGAGTAGGGTTTATCTTAGACTTGGCAGAAACTGTGAGTGAAAAGAGTCTAAGATGCAAGGGTTTAAGGATATATATACATGTGAAACCGTGACCAAACAATCTAAGGGCATAGACCGCGATCACGATAATCACAAGGAAGGACCACAGTCACGATGTACTCGAGAAGCACAACCGTGGCCACCGTTCTCTGCTGTTGCAAAGACGACCTCAGGTCACGGTCAAGGTACCCGGTGGGCTATTCCGCGGGTCGCAATCTTCTTTATGCAAGTGCTATACCGCGACCGTGGTCCAGACCGCCGTGAGAACAAAATATAGGTCATGTGGTTTTCTTAAGTAAATCATGAAATACTCAAAAGAAGATGTATATATACATCACTTAAAAGAGAAGAAAACTAAACAAAGCGAAAAAGTAAGAGAAAACAAAGCTTAAGAAAAAGGGTAAAAACTTGGGTTGCCTCCCAAGAAGCGCTTGCTTTAAAGTCTCTGAGATAGACTGCATAAATCTTCACTCCTTGAGCCCTACAGTTGGATATGGCAACTCTTGATTTCTTTCCTCATTTGGCTGAGCTGGTTCCTCCAAATTGATCTCGAATCTTCTCACAAAGGCTTCATCTTCGTAATATCTTTTTACCCTGTGGCCATTGACCTTGAAGATTCCAGTCTTCTCTCCTTGAATTTCCATCATTCCTGATGGATAAATTTTACCATAGAGAATGGGCCTGACCATCTTGTTCTAAGATTCCCAGGGAAGAGACTAATGCTGGAATTGAAGAGAAGTACTTTGTCTCCTTCACAAACATCCTTGTTCTTTAGGTGGGCATCATGCCACACCTTAGTCCTTTGTTTGTAGATCCTCACGTTCTTGTAGGCATGTAATCTTAGCTCCTCGAGCTCCTGTAGCTATAGAAATCTTTTCTGACCTGCCTTTTCTGGGTCCATATTCAGAAACTTGATCGCCCAAAGGGCCTTATGTTCGAGCTCCAAAGGTAAATGGCAGGACTTGCCATAGATTAATCTATATGGCATTGTTCCTGTAGGTGTCTTAAAAGATGTCCAATAGGCCCAAAGAGCATCATCAAGCTTCATGGACCAGTCATTTCAAGTGCGACTAACAATAGTTTCTAGAATCTACTTAATCTACCTATTAGATACCTCTACTTGTCCAGAGGTTTGAGGGTGATAGAGTGTAGCAACTTTGTACTTTACCCCTTACTTCTTTAGTAGCACCTCAGACTTCTTCTCTCCAAAATGTGATCCCCCATTGCTTATGAAAGTGCAAGGCACTCCGAAGCGTGGAAAAATAGTTTTCTCAAATATCTTAATCACAGATTTAGAGTCGCATGTTTAGGTAGCTACAACCTCTACCCATTTCGACACGTAGTCAACAACCACTAAAATGTACTGATAACCTTTTGATGAGGGGGGAAGGACCCATGTAGTCTATCGCCCAAACATCAAAGATTTCTACTTCTACCCAGTCGGCCATAGGCATCTCGCTCCTCTTACTGATATTTTCAGTTAGTTGGCATTCCTTGCAAGATTTTACACAAGATGTTGGGTTTTTGAACATGGAGGGCCAGTAAAACCCTAATTAAAGCACTTTTGCAGTTGTTCTTTCCCCTCTATGATGCCCTCTATATGGTGAAGAGTGGCATTCTCTCAAGATCAGTGGTACTTCCTCCTCTAGTATACATCTTCTATACAAACTGTTAGAACATCTCTTAAATAGCAGTGGATCGTCCCAATAATAGTTTTTGACATCAGAGAAGAGATTCTTTTTTTTTTATTGTTGGTTATATTCGACGGTAGCTGGCCACAAGCCAGATAGTTACAGATATCTACAAACCACGATAGACTTGGCTCGTCAGACTGAACCATTAATAGAGCTTCATCAACATAGTTTTCATTTATAGGAAACTAATTTTCCTCATCACAAACTATTTTGGATAGGTGATCTGTGACCACATTTTCTTTTCCTTTCTTATCAATTATCTCATGGTCAAACTCTTACAGTTGTAGGGCCCACCTCAGCAGTCTTAGATTTGTGTCCTTCTTTTGCATCAGATAGCGTATGGCCCCATGGTCAGTATAGACCTTTACCTTGGCCCCTATAAGATATGATCTAAATTTGTCAAATGCGAAAACAATTGCCAACATCTCTTTTTTTGTGGTGGTGTAATTCACTTGGGCTTCGTCTAACGTACGAATGGTGTAACATATGGTGTGATGCTTTTGGTCTTTCTTCTATCCTAGGACTGCACCTACGACATAGTCACTTGCATCACACATTATTTTAAACGATATTTCCCAGTCTGGAGCCTGCAGAATTGGTGCAGAGGTCAAGGCCTCTTTTAGGGTCTCCAATGCTTTTAAACACTTATCATCAAACTCGAATGACATGTATTTAATCAGTAGATTCGAAAGCGGCTTTGATATTTTTGAGAAGTCTTTGATGAATCTTCTGTAATACCCCGCATGACCCAGGAAACTCCTCATTCCTGTCACGGACTTTGGTGGTGGGAGTTTTGAGATGGCCTCAATCTTGCTAAGATCCACCTCAATACCTTTCTTAGAGATCTTGTGTCCTAGGACTATGCCACTTTGAACCATAAAGTGGAATTTTTCCCAGTTCAGAATGAGATGCTTCTCCTCGCATTGTTGTAAAACTAAAGATAAATTTCTCAGAAAGGCGTCGAAGTTGGTTCCATAGACCGAGAAGTCATCCATAAATACTTCAACTATGTCTTTTAGAATTTCTGAGAACATGGAAATCATGCAACACTGGAACGTCGCTGGAGCATTGCATAGGCCGAAAGGCATCCGTTCAATAGATGCATGGGAACGTCGTCTTATCCTAATCGTCGGGGTGGATTGGGACTTGATAAAATATAGAATAGCCATCTAGAAAGCAGAAGTAATCATGGTGGGCAAGTCTTTCTAGGACTTGATCAATAAATGGTAAGGGGAAGTGGTCTTTCTTTGTTGCTGAATTCATCTTTCTATAGTCAATGCACATTCGCCAGCCTATGACCATTCTCATGGCAATTTCATCACCATTATATCCCTTCACCACAGTCATTCCACCTTTCTTGGGTACTATATGAATGCCGCTTACCCAGTTGCTATCGCTTATTGGGTAGATGATTCCCGCATCACGTAGTTTTAATATCTCATTCTTGACAACTTCCTTCAACATTTGGTTCAATTTCCTTTGGAGTTGTACCAAAGGTCTTGCCGAGTCTTCTAGCTTAATTTTGTGCATGCACAGGACCACATTTAGTCCCTTGATGTCCTCTACGGAATATCCAATTGCTCCTCTATGCTCCTTCAATTCTTCCATCAATCTTTCTTGTTGTTCTTTGGTGAGGTTAGCGTTGATGATGACTGGGTTCCTCCCTTCATCATCTAGGAACTCATACTTCAGCCCTTCCGGTAATGGCTTTAGTTCTGGCTATGACTTTGGAGTTTCTGACTCTTCAGTTGATGGTTCCAAAGAAGCGTACATCACTGTTTCTATTACCTCTTCTTCATCACTAAGACTCTCTTCACCTTGGTTAAGGTAGTCTAGAATTTAGACCACTTCAGGTTCTTCTGTCAAAGGATTCGGGTTATCCAAGGCTCTCATGAACGGGTCCGCAATGGATTTCTCTTCTTGAATTTCTTCACAATACTGGTTGTAGCAATCCATGAAGTAGACTGACTTGGAAAGAGTTGGCCCTTTCATAGCATCCTTTACCTTAAAGTCGATGTGGTCACTCCTGACCCAGAGGGTTATCACGCCTTCTACGACGTCTATCAAGGCTCTTCCAGTGGCTAGAAAAGGTCGTCCAAAGATTATTGGACACTTCGGGTCCTCCACAGTATCTATTACAACAATATCACATGGTATGAAGAACTGTCCCAAATGGATTGGAACGTCTTCCACTATACCCACTGGTCTCTTAAAAGTATGATCAGCTAGCTCAATTCTCATACTTGTCTTAACCATGTCGGTCAATCCAAGTCTCTGTGCAAGGCTTAGGGGCATCAAACTTATGCTGTCTCCTAAGTCTGCCAGTCCCTTTCTTTCGACATTGTCTCCAACACAAAAGGGGATGTTAAAGGCCCATGGGTCTTTCTTCTTTGTAGGTAGTTCAGCTTGAATAAATGCACTGGACATGTTCTCTAGGTGTACCATTTCGACTTGACTTCCTCTCCTTCTCCTTGTGATAAGGTCCTTGAAAAACTTAGAGTAAGTTGGCATCTCCTCTAGAGCATCCAATAATGGGACATCTATATGGAGTTTCTTCACGACTTCCATGAACTTTTCATATCTCTTATTCAGGTGGGCCTTGATAATCTTGTATGGAAATCGGATTCTCGGTGCATATGGGCTTTTCTTCATAAAGATTTCTTCTACATGATTAGGGTTCCTAGCCCCCCCTACTTTCCTCATGGCCTTCTTCAGTAGGCCCCTCCTTGTCAACAAACTTCTCAGAAGAAACTTCCTTCTCCTGTTGTTGTCCTTCAACGTTTTCTTCTTCTTTATCATTTTCTATCCCAGAATTGATCAAAGTTCTCCCTGATCGGAGGAGTTGCCATTTTTGCAGTCTCAGTGTTTTATGGGATCTTTCTTGAGGGGTTCTTTACTAGCTCAGCCAACTGTTTGAGCTGTTGGTCTATCTATTGATGCATTTGTATATTTGCCATTTGGACTTGCATCATAGTCAGGATGCTAGAGTTGGCTAAGGCACTTTGTGCTAGATGATAATTCACGGTAGCCCGCCTCGTGGCAAAATCAAATAGTTGAGTCACCAAGTCAGGTTGGCTATTATCTTTCGCTTGACCCTATCCTTAACCTTGGCCTTGACTCAGCCCTTGATTTGGTCCTGCTCCTTGACGAGTTTGGTTCCTGCCTTGTGCTGAGTAGTTATTCTTGTTTGTCTGGTAATTGGTTGTTCTAGTATACTGCTGTTGTCCACCCCTCTTCTCGAATCCTGGCAGTGGATTCTCTCTCAAGATGAGGAAAGATCTTAGTCTAAGGGTAGCCTCTCTCTCAAGATGACCGCATGTAAACTTCACAACATAACATATGGTTTTAAATCCTTAGCATTCCAACACTCTCATGCATTCATACTACTCCATGACACATGATAAAAGTGATATTACTCTCTCGAGATGTCTATGAACCCTAGTTAAGGTGTTTATCCGCTCATGCTTACAGACATCATAACAACGTTACAGAAAGATAGATCCATGAGATGTCTATGAAGAGAGGAGGGAAGTACAACAAGATGGAATGATAGATCTAGAAAGGAAGAGACATGATACAACACAATACTTTTTTAGATCCAGATCTATCATGTGGATGGCGTGGACGGTCTTCTTCTCTCGAAGAAGGGGTCTTCAATCTTCTCTCTCCTTAGTTTCTGCCTTTGGAGATCCAAGACTGATGGATGGGATGGTCTGGGATGAATCTAGAATGCAACAACACTTTGTGGTCCTCAGGATCTGATCTATGATATGATGATTTGACAAAACAGGTGGGTGTGCTATTTATAGGCACATTCCACTGACTTAAGCCTGGACCGCGGTCGCGGTCTTGGTTAAGTGAGGGTGAGACCGCGATTTCGGTCTGTGCCTTATTCATCTTTCACCATGGTTGAGCTTGGTCATGGCCTGGTGATAACTACAGTCGAGGTCTTCTTGTGGGTTGCATCCGGACGGTCGAGGTCGAGGTCTTCCTGCTCAGTCACAGTTTATAAGAGCTCATCAGTGACCGCAGTTTCCAAGTTGACTGCGATCCTTCTTGATCACGGCTTGTAACCACACTGCGACCACTGGTCTATCCTTGAGGCACATGTTTTGATCGCGACCATCCATGAGGTCACAGTTGAGCGATGACCGCGGTCTATAAACTAGCCACGATCCCTCCTTGTCGTCTAATGATCACGATCTCTAGGGAATTTTGGAACTGCGATCGTGGTTGAGGTATAAGTGGACCGCGGTCGCGGTCTTGATCCGCGATCTGGATTGTGAATATGCCTGAAACCATGTAAGTGAGGCTTTAGTAAAAAATTAGAAAAATTATGTGAAAAGCTAACAAAAGATATACTAAAAGTGGTGTAAAATATATACAGAAAGTACATAAAATAGAGTGTTATCAGCCTGCTTGGTTCTTAGTTGTTAGTTGTTTTTTTAGTCTGAGTGTTTTTTGCTTGGTGTCTTGCTATTAGTGTTCTAGACGTGCTCTCTGTATTTCAGGTGGCCTCAAGTATGGAAGAGATGGTGATCTCTGTTAGATGTACTTGTTACTCCTTCCCCGAAATTCTCAACGGCTCACGTAGATTGATGGCTTCCCTCTCTAATAGCTGCTTTAGACATCCACAACAAAAGTGGGTTGATACATGCAATTTACCTATCACATCCCAATCCCAGTCTTGTGCTATGTCCGTCTTCCAAAGGAGTTTTGCTTGGTACTTTGATGTGAGAGTACTATTTTGTAGATTTCGTATGGCTTTCCTTTAATGATATTGAGTTGTTTCCTTAAAAAAATAAAGGAATAAGTTCAAATAGGAAAGATGTAATCTAAAGTTTGGAAGGGAACTTGGGAAGAGTTTCAGCTACCAAGATCTCTTACCAACATTCAATACTCACACCCCTTTAATATACCCTTAGCAAGATTAAAAGCAATCATCATATATATTAATTCTCTCCTCTCTTGAGTTTATGATAGATCTATATTATAAGGTTGTATCTCTCGAGATGGCAAACAAACAATCACAAAGCAACCCATATGACTAGTAACTTTAGTATTCCTACATTTTTATGCATTCATACAACTCCATAACTCTTAGATAGGGTTAATACTACTCTTTCGAGGCATTAACAATTATACATCACATGATAAGAACTAATCATGCAAGTGAATCATTAAGAATAAGAGTATGAAGAAAATCTTTGTTAGTAGTATGTATATTTAGAAAGATGCAAGTATATACATGTTGGGAGAGCCTTAGTGGCTACTCCAAACCCAAGTAAAGTGTTTGGTCATACATATTAATGGGTAGCGTAATGGTGTTATGAAAGTGTAGATACATTTAGAATAATGAAGAGGGAGAAGGTATAGAGTGAGGAAGATGATAGATCTAAAGAAAGAAGGAGGCGATACATCAACAGTACTTCAAATCTAGATCTGGTACGGGCGTCGAAGATAGAAACTCCTTCTCTCAAAGAAGAGAATGGTGGGTCTCATCTGTGACATCCCACACTACACAAAGTGAGATTACTCAAAACAAAATGTGACTAACCACTAACCAATAGATCATAGGAAATTAAAATTGATTCACAAAAACCAAAAGCTAAGAATTATTACACATAAGTCCAAACTTGCATCATATAACATACATCCAAGGAACTTACACCATAGTTCACCATCATTCATGCCATCAATCTATTCACATGAGGTAGTTGTTCCACCTGTATATACATACCATGCATGCCAAAGGTTATATAACTGAAAAAGACACAAGACAAAACTATGAGTCGATAGCATATCTACAAAACACATGATAGAACCCCCAAGGACCTGAGTGTACAAGGATGACTCTAGAACTCTACATCAAAAGACCAACAAGCATCACACCCAACCTTGTCAGTTATTGCCCTTCTTACTGCTCAGCCTCCACTGCACGAACCCTATCTCATCATGCACAATCACCTAAAAAATATATAACCAACATGGTGAGACAAAAGTCCCAATGAGAGATATAACTCCCCACCAATTCTATTATATCACATATGACTAAATAGATAAAGTAACAAATAATAAATTGGTTGAGTAGTTCAACTATATGGTATGTACTTAACAGATAAAGCAGACCAAACAGGAAAGTGCAGTTACTATTGAATAATGAATAATTCATTAATTTAAGAAGGAATACGAAGAACATGCATATTTTCTACTTAGAGAACTATACAAAATCAAGGAAAGCTTCATCCAATGTTTTTATATTTGTCCCTAAATAAATATACTACACGATTTTTTATGAATTCATTATGCCCTGCAGATTTGAGTCATACCACCCAAATCCAACTGACCACTTTGAAGTCAAAATCGGTACCATACAAGCTCCATGTAAGAGTCGAAATCCACGACCTCTCCACACCTCATGTTCAGTACATGATAACACCGCAAAGACATATATGTCAACTAAAAAAGTGACATACCGTCACATAAAGGGGGTTGACTCATGCATGACCACCCATATAACACCTAGCCCACCTTGGTACAGGTCATAATGCTAGAAGAACCGACTCACGCATGACCGTTCTTAAGAGAAGAACTGGCTCACGTATGGCCATCCATATCACAAGGATATCAAATCACACATGGTTGTACCCTAATATGTAATTGTAGATGTATGGAGGCACTCAACTTATGCCCCCACATATTCAAAAATATGTGATCCAGGTTAAAATCGTTTCACCAATCTAGAAAGTAAAACTGACACTGGAAGGGATCTATGCATAGGTCAACTACATGATTTGGTTTCACTTGATTAACTAGGCCAATTAAAGTGTCTTTTAGCATCAACCAAGTTATAACATATGAACTTTAAGCAAATTCTACAAAGATAAGGGTATAATACATTACCAAAAAATATTTGAGCATATAAGGTGTGATCTCATCACATTATCACTTGATGCTTGTCATTCACCTTATTTTTCATCACAAATACCACAAACTTTGGGGTAGCAACCCCTCATTACATTGTTGAGAAATTATCACCTCATATTGGGCAATAAATCATCATTAGGTCATAGGACCCATTTATCTCCTCTTTCTGTGATACCAACATCTTGCATGCCTCATAGGCCCCATTCCGTCATATCAGAAACACCATAGTTCTTATCTTGCTATGCTTATCAACTTGTGACACATGCATGGTTAGAAACTCAAAACAAGAAAGATAATACTTTATCATTACTACCATCTCATAAAGATTCATGTCAATCACACTACATCATTAGGGTTAGGGTTTTCATTAACCAATTAGGGTTTGTAGGGTTGGACTCAACAACCAACCTCAATTCATCACTTTCATTATCACTATAGAGTAATTTGTGAGGTTAAAGGTCATAGAAAATAGCTCTCTCTTGTTGCTCATACCCTACAACCCCATCATCAACATGATGTATCATGACTACCATCACAATGTATCGGTTTCATATGACTAGAGGGATCCCAATTTCATCATCTTCAAGGGTATGCCTGACCACACCAAGGTGTGTTGAGAAAACTCATCTAATGATATCAAGTTAGACCTCAAGGTGTCAGATTAACTACACTAGAGATGTATCGACTTACACTAAACTGGAGGTGTATCAGTTTACACTAAACTAGAGGTATATCAATTTACACTACACTAGAGGTGTATCAGTTTACACTATACAAGAGGTGTATCAGTTTACACTACACTAGAGGTGTATTGGTTTACACTATACTAGAGGTGTATCGGTTTACACTACACTAGAGGTGTATCAGTTTGGCATCAGTTCAAGCATGTGAGGTTGATACTTGACATCAAGTGTCGACTTGTCACTACCATAACATGTCGACTGCCTCTATGCAAGGAACAAGGGTTAACCTCCCCAAGGTGTGTCGGCTTAAGCCTACTTGGAAGTGTGCCAGGTTAGACATTATCATGTCGGCCTCTCACTCAACCAAGGGCATCTCAATTTGGCACTTCAAGGCATTCCGACTCACAAGATAGCATCTTGGCCTAACGACCACAAGGCATGTCTGGCTAGCACCCTCAACATATCAGTTTATCCCCTCTAGGGTGTGTATCAGGTTGCTACCCTCAACATATGCCCATCAGCTTGTCATCTCAGTTTGATACTAGCACATGGTGTTGGATTAGCAACCCATACCGATTTCACAAAAGCTATCGACTAAGGGTATCGGTTTGGTCGTCTTCAAGCTCAAGCATGTCGGCCACCATGCAACAATTTTCTTAGGAAAAACATCAACATGTCCACGACCTAGAAGAACAAAGTATGATTGGAAGCTCTTAAAACTAACATCTTACTAACATGATAGGGAAACACAAAAAGAAGATAAAATACCAAGCACAACATATGGATAAAGTGAATAATAGAGAGGCTAGGAGTTATATAACCTGCCTCAAAGATCACCACCAAGATCCAAGCTCCAAGGTCAAGCTTCAAGCTTAGGAGCTCAAGCTTGAAGATGACCTTCCAAACTTGATCACCACTACACCTCCAAGGAATAAGATGAAACCAAGGTTAAGATAGCTCAAGATGAAAAGGAGATATCCACAATCCATGGCCGAGAAGAAGAAGAGAGATAGAGAAGAGAATCACAAGGAAGCATAACTTACCAGGGTAGAAGTTGAAAGATGATCAAGAAATACCACAAGCTTGGAACTTGACCTCCAAGCTCCAATAGAACCTCTCTAGCTCCTAAAGCTTCTCAAGGTCGCCCACCAAGAAGGAGAGAAAGTAAGAATGGCCAAAAGGATTCTCTTATATGGAGATAAAAAAGACTATATACTAGGGGGATGAGAGATTGATCATGAGAAAGGTGTCATCACCTTAGGAGCCTAGGTGACACCTGTCCAAGAAAAAGGGCCTCATGCAACAACATGCAAGACATGGTGATATGATATAGGCTAGATCTCAGCCTCTTGGTCTTCTACCAAGATTTGTGGCCTCACTAGCCTAATACAACATATCCCCACACACCCCCAAATCGATATACAACCTCTCCAACACTCTCTAACCCGTGATAACCCATCTAGGTGTAAAACACACCTTACTCATGTGTTCTAAACATCACCAAGGATGCTACCACATAATCAAGACCCAACCAAGGTGCCCATCTCTCTCTCTCCTCTAGATGATACCGAAAAGGAACACTCTAGAGGTGGAAAGTTTGCACATTGACCCCCTACTCTGAGTGAATTACAATTTGCACCAAAACCATATCATAAAACACAAGCATCATCCATACAAGCTCAAACATGAAACTTTTTTTTTATAGAAGTTGTTATGCAGGGGTCAACATCAACCTCACTTTGAAGCCCACCGCACCCGCACCTCTTGGTCTAAATTATCCAATCCAAACCACTTTGAAGCCCCCACATTCGTAACAGGCCCTCGCTACTAGGCCCGGCAGCTCAAACATGAAACTTAAGCTTTCTACAAGCCCTAACAATATCTCAGATGATTAGAAAAAGATTTTAAGCAACATACTTAGGCAAAACAAACATGGTTATCCCAAAACATAGGTGATGTTCCTTACATTCTCTCTCCTCTTCCTTTTTGTTTTGGAGATCCCAGACCAATGGAGATGAATGAGGATGACTCTGGGGTTGGGCAACACTTCATGCTCTTGATCATACCCCTCTTTATGTGTGGGATCAGGGTGTATTTATAGGCGCTACCCACCAACTTAACTCTTTGTCGCAGTCATGACTCCTATCTCGGTCGTGAATGTGTTGAGGTTACTTCTTCTGTAATCGGTCACGACACCTCCTCTTGATCGAAACCATACATTGTGGTCACGACGTCTCTTCTCGATCATGACTGAGGTCACAGTTGGTGTATGTTGAAACTCCTGATGCACCATTGCGGTTGCGAAGACTAACTATTGATCATTGGATCTGTCTCGGGTGAGACATCCATGGACCATTACGGTCGAGATGATGTCACAGTCGTGACTTATAATGGGCATGCATGGATAGAAGGAAGGATAATAAGTAAAATCAAATTTTGTTCAAAGACATCAAAATAGATCGGAAAATCCATAATAGGGATGTCAATATGGAAATAAAACAGGAGTAAAAAATTCACTAAATTACAAGTTATCACTTGTGTTACGTGAGATGGTAAGAAATGGTGTCAAAATCATTTTTTTTCTTTGTCTTTTCTCTACCTCTTGTATGATGTGTTCATTAGCTTTCAGTTAGGTATGAAAGTCGTGCCTAGTGAGTGCCACTCTACTCGACTTGGAAGTAGGAAATAATAACACAAATGTTAGATCATGATTAGACCAAGAAGTATAATAATAGATGTCATGATTTGAGACTTTAGATAAAATAATCTTCAATGGAATGATTGGACTATGCATAATCAAGGTGCACCTCTTTTTTATGGAGCACACCACTAAGAATTTAGTGTTTAAGCGTGCTCCGCCCAATACGTGACCAGCCAGAAAGTTGGACCTGACATGCACGTAAGTGAAATAAAGCACATTGTCAATAAGTTTGCGCGTGAGCCCGCTACTAGGATGGGTGACCGGTGTGGATGTTATAAGATCCTTAGATTTAGTAAATTTAAAATTTTGATGATAAATTCAATAACAACGTATTGAGAACCAATTTAAGACAATTATAGTAACATTGGTATGATAAGACTTTCATTGAATTGGAATGATGAATTATGTTCCTGACTTAGAATAAGGCTTCAATTTAGTAAAATAGGTCACGTTATAAAAATGCTGTGTAAAATTCATTTTTAATTGGCGTGCAGTTGATCCTTTCATATATATGTACCTTAATCATTCTTAGATAAGGTATGTTTGATCTTTTCTTCGACGTGTGTTTTAATTTAATCATTTGTTGTAGAGTGTAAATAGTAGGGAGCTAGCAGGGGTGACTCAGGAAAACAACAAGAAAGGACGAAGGGAGGAGGGTAATGGTTATTGTAGTAATATTGATTGCTGCCAGAGTATGTTACTTTAATATGGGTGAGGCAGGGCCGACCCATTAGGGGGGCCAACTTGGGCGACGGCCAGGGGCCCAACAAAGAAAGGGGGCCATAATTTTCTTCTTCTTCTAATACACAGACATTTATAAATAGAACGAGATTGATTCAATGTTACTTGTTAGGAAAAGATCTGACGGCCCGGAAGTCAAGTTCCTTGTTTAGTTTTGTGTGATTGGTTATCAGAAAGTCAGGAATTAAACTTCCCTATTTTTTGATAGACTCCTGGACATATATATAAACTAGAGTTCCAAACTTCTGCTGAAAAGTGAGTGGAAAACAAGTTTGGCGCATCTGTCCCGATGGTAGCTCTTTCCTCGCCTGTGCCCCTTTCACCCACACTTCTCTATTTCGGGTAGCATTCAACCACTCCTCTCTCACCTGTGCTTCTCTGACACGTACCTCTTCAGCCACGCCTCTCTGACTTGCACCTCATTTTTCTTGCCATTTTTCCTTGATCAATCGACAAATGATCTGTTTGTTGTGGGGGATAAATAAATCAAAGGCCGATGATCGATTGGGTTGGAGCACTGCTACTCTTGACTTTTCTCATGATTTACTCTAGTCAATCGGCGACAGATGCCACTGCGATGGAAAATCATTCAAACACCCATGCGATTTACTGCGTTGCTAAAGAAACCACTATTTTTGTTTGATTGTGTATTCTTGTCTTACTTTTTATTTTTATTTTATTCATCTAGCATAGACGAAACTAATTATATATCCACACAACTAAGTTCTCTCACAGGCAGTGAATTAGAAAAACTCAAGAATAAGTATGACGACTCTGTATTTGAATATTGTAATTTAAAACATAGTTCATAAGCACGCCCTTTGTGTCCAAGTCATCTTCTAGTTTTGTGAGTATACATCAGAACTTTTTATCATCATGGTTCATTACTATAACAAATTAATTGATTAACATATAGTATAAATGAGAGCTATCGAGAACAGCGTTAGGGCAAATAGTCTTTGACGAAAGCTTCCTCAGTTACAATATACCAATCATATGGAAGTCATTTGCCTAAGAAAAGTTATATTTCAAACCAATCACCTGATTTTGATTTCCTAAGACTGAACTCAAGTTCTTAGAAAATGAGTTCCCTAAAAATTAGTTACAATGAACCAATCGAAGCCTAAGGGTCTGACTAGTTTGGTGTAATTTGTCCTGAAAATATTAGAAGTCGAATTTCCTTTCTGATTTTACTTGACTGGTTTCCTAGAAGTCTAGAGCTCGAGTTCCCTAATTTTCCCTAGACTCTCAGACACACACACACACACACACACACACACACACACACACACACACACACACACACACACACACACACACACATATATATATATATATATATATATATATATATATATATATATCCTTTTATAAAATAAGTTCCATTAGAAACCAACTGGACTTAAAGCCGCGTCTTTTGTCCGCTCCTGTGTTCTTCTTTTCCAGCGGCGACTTCACGTGAGTTTTTCCAAGCTGAAGTTAGTGAAAAATTATCTTAGATCATCAATGTCTAAAGATTGAATGGTTTGGTAATGTTATGCATTGAGAAAGATATGTTGGGAAATATTGATGTTGACACTGTTATTCAAGATTTTGCATCTAGAAAGACTCGAAGAAGTCATTTTATATGATGACTGAAGCTCGATAAGGAGATATCTATATTTAATTTTTACGTTCTTTTTAGTTTGATTTGTAAGAACATGTTCTATTTTTTATATGAAAGTTTTGACAATTATGATTAAACTGGTATTTATTTAAATTTGTTAAATAAGAGTATACAAATGGCCCATTTTTTTATCTTCACCCTGGGGCCTCTAAAATATCTGCAACAGCCCTGGGGTGAGGACGAGATGATAAAAGAAGACAAAAGCTGTTTGTGAGTGGAGGAATTATAGAATTATTTAATTAGAGGACTACACGAGAGGAGAGGAGAGACAGATGATGTCATCATTATTTATTATAGTACACCATGTAGAAAACAAGGAAATGACTCTCACAACAAAACCAGTTATAGAAATATTTTATTCGAGGACTGCACGAGCTGAGAGGAGAGACGGGTGATGAATGATTATCACTTGTAGTACGTCATGTCAAAAGCAAGGAGATAGCTGTGATATTGCTGCCATCTCAAACGAGTGGTCTAACTTTCATCCTCGCATGCTGGCATATGGACGTGCCTCGCATACGATCGTTATATATATATATATATATATATATATATATATATATATATATATATATATATATATATATATATATATATATATATATAATGCTAAAATATACTGAAGTGTATTCAGAGCAGAATACACTTAAATAATTTTTCATGATGCAAGATTTTTTTTTTTCAATCTAATCCATTGATCTTTTTAAACATCTTGTGAATATGTCATATATAAAATTTGAGCTCACTTGGACATTTATAGGTCATGTTATAAAGACCACAAAAATAATGCATTTCAAATTAATTTTGCGCGTCAATTTTGTTGCCCTCGGATGAGTGACTTACACTCATTCAAATAGGTTCAAATTTGTATTTAGCCTAATTATAGTATGACAATGAAGATCAATGGTTTATATTTTACAAAGAAATAATCTTGATATACAAACACAATTTGAGTGTAGCGTGCGATCTATACACTCGAGTGTATTCTAGCCTAACTCTCTCTCTCTCTCTCTCTCTCTCTCTATATATATATATATATATATATATATATATATATATATATATATATATATATATATATATATATATGAATGATCTCCTGCGTACTACATACCATTGCACATTTTACATTCCGTATGTTCCCCCACCAATGGAGTATTCTAGTTTTGCTATTTCTTTTTAGATTTTCAATTTATTTCACCATAACTGATTATCATTTTCCCATCTTTATCGATTGCCTCTTTCATAATCCCTCACGTGATTTGACTATTTCCTTTTTCTTCTCGATACGTTTATGTTCGGAAATCATTTTTATATTTTCTTTCGGTCGCACGGTTTGCTTTACTTTCTACTGAAACAAAATACCAAGTCTTCATTGTCAAACATTTAAAAATAACGAATAAACAACTCAGCGGCGGTGCAAAAGCCATGGTCGTGAACCTCTTATATCACCATCAGTTGATATCTGACCAATTACGATGGGCATTGGGCGTATGATTGCAGATGGCTGGTATGCAGAACGATTTCTCCGCCTAAATATCCATAAACCCTCTCAAAGATATCTCCAAGGATATAAAGTTGTCACCTTTCCAGTGCCTAGTATGTTCCCCGGTTTTTGCTAATCTCATCTATGCTTGTGTTTCTGTATTGCTCTCCCTAAAAATCATCTCTAGTATGTCTACTCTTGGGTGTAGTATCATGCACACATCACGAGTCCTTAATTGTACTTTAGATAGGTATTGCAACTACTTCAATTGTATTATTGTTTGGACTAGATAGTACTCGACTAAAGTTTAAGATGAACATGATGTACATCCTAGCGACAATTATCGTATGAATGTTTCTTTTGAGAAACAATGCTTAAGCTAATTACGGTAATATGAAGAAAGTGTTTTCATTCTCATGGCAAATATATTTTCCATTTAGGAATGACACAAATACAACTCATGTGCCCTTCTACGGATTAGTGACATTTGCTGTACATTCTATTGAATCTACTAATCTTGAAAATTACTGATGCTTATACATGTCAACTCACATGAGATATTTCTATTTATGCACCATGTGCGACTTGTATACTCACACGGGAGATCTTTATAATATTCCTAAACCTGCTCATACTCATTTACTTCGTATTATCAATATAAGGAATGCTTCCATGTTATGTGTCATCTCGGGACTTCCTTTCTACTTGATTTAATCACATTCTTATTTCCTTGTTTTACCAATACAGACATGCAGGTTCGTAACTTGTGCAGTTGTTAACTTCAGACTTCAAACTCTTGTTGTGCACGAACATGGAAATAGGAGACTCGGACAGGTAGCTTAAATATTTAGAAAACTTGATATTTTCTTATATGTGATGATATGATAGTATTAAGTCATATCATATTTCTTGATAAAAAAATCCATAGATTATAATAGTTGCAAGACATGATTTTTATGTGTGATCGGATGATAGTTTATATCTTAGTCAGTAGTCATCATATTCTAATTAAAGCAGGTATTTTTTGATGCGTAGAATCTATATTAATATGTGGAACTACCTGTTTGCAGAAATAATGAACAACATGAAATCAATGATGTTAATCAAAATAATATTGAGATTCCTGCTGTTGAAGATAACATGAGGCCACATGTTGGAATGACTTTTGACTCACTAGAGAAGGGTGAATAATTTTACTACTCGTATGCTAAACAAATTGGTTTTGGTGTCCAGAAAAGTAGTACAAAACATCGTGGAAAAGAAAAAAAGGACTTTATTGGAAGAAATATGTATGTTGTAAGCAAGGACATATTGACACTAGAGATTCTCGTGTCCAAGTTGGAGGTCAACTAATCACAAAGAATACCCCCACTGAAACTAAAAAAAATAGATGATTGGTAAGAGAAGGTTGCAATGCTAAAATTGTCTTTCACAAATATGCTACGGGGAAGTGGATTGTTAGTGTTTTCAATGAAAACCATAACCACATATTATCTACTCCTAGGAAGACTCCATTCATTAGATCACATAGAAAAGTAAGTCCTACAGTGAAGTCTCTTCATGACAATTTTCATGAAGCAAATATCGGAACATCTAAACTTTTTACAGTTCTTGACATTGAGGGTGGAGGATACATAGCATTGGATGTACTGAATGATATCTTCAAAACTATGACAGGGACAAGAAATAAGAAATCAAGGACCAAGATACACAAATTCTACTGAATCACTTCAAAGAAGAGAAGAAGATCAACCCATCTTTTTTATGCATTTAATGTTGACAATGATAATAAGTTGACTCACATTTGTTGGTCAGATGGTATTTCAAGGAAATGCTATATCAAATTCTCAGATATTATGATATTTAATACAACCTATGATACAAATCAATATTCTCTTGTGTTTGAGCCTGGCATGATTAAACTGTACGTAAAATGCAAGTGCGCACGTCAATGTAATATAGGCCTTTGTGAGGCCCAAATCGAACTCAGGGAACGTAATTTTGGTAGACTACTACTAACCACTTGCAATCAGCTAGACCGATTATAAAAGTTTGAGAGTTGTTTTGAAAAAAAACAAAAGAAAGCAAAGCAATCGATTAAATGGTTAGTTTAATTAATTGAAATGGAATATCTAGGATTGCGGTTTCACCACAGATTCTCATTGTACTAATTCCTACATAATTATCACAACTTGTTTCCTATCCCAGGTAGTGGCTTGTGAATAGAATTGTTCGCTTCCGTGATACAATTCATTACCTTAATTTAGATCGGTTACACATCAGTAGTAACCTATACTCTAAATTAGGTGCATGAAAAACATATCTCTGGGTTTCCACCATTAATCGTACATCGTCTTTTCCAAAGGATTTAGAAGTTAATCTGATTATTGCGTCTTTTCAACCATTAATTCTTCGTCAAAAGTAATTAAAGGTATTAAATTATCATTATGGTGATCAAGCACAATGATAGAATTGATAAAACAATATCATACCACGGATTTGAGAGACAAATTATGATTTACTATGTAAAAAATATCATACAACGATTATCCGGGCTACTCCTGGTCCTAAAGACAAAGGAGATTAGCCCTGTATGTTCATCTCAATGAGAAACACGATGAAAGGAGAAGAAAACATAGGGGAAACGTGGATGGAGATGGTGTAACCCCTGAACGAAGGAGAACCGGACGATCCTCGACGCGAGATGGACTTCTGCAACCTTCCGATGGTAGAAAACTCCGTCTGTAGCGCTGGAAACGTCTGGGGCGTAGCTTTGGTCTCCGTTCTTCGTCCTCTCATCTTCCAAGACTTGTGTGGCGGCTAATGATGTGATAGTACGGCTCGGGCTGTCTTTTCTAGGTATAGGGATCGCTTACGGACGCCAAAACATCATAGCCGTTCGTTTAGATTCGATCTGTAGCAATTCCTGATCCGACGATGTCGATACCATCGACAGTGAGTCGATGGTATCGACCCGCTATAGTACCGGAGGCCCTTTCCTTTTCTGGGGGTTTGCTCTGACGTCACATCGATAATATCAACATCCTGCATCGATGGTATCGACGTGTGGATGTTTGGCTTGCTGAAGACCTCTCGCTACCATCAACTTCTGGGTCGATGGTATATATCGACCCATTTTGCTCTTTCTAACTACCTCACTGTGGCCGTCTGGATAGTATCGACAGCCGTCGATGGTATCGACGGCTGCATATATGCGAATTGCCTAAAATTCAAAGATAAACTCAACTCAACTCCGAGAAATATGATCATTTATACCAAATAAGATAAAACAAAGTAAATTTGATGCATAATGAGATTATAGGCTGAAGGAAATGAATCATGCGATATTAACCATGAAAATGACTAATAAACGCATAAAACACATATGAAACTAGCCTATAAAAGTGACTTAAAATCCTCGCATCAAACTCCCCTAAGCTTGAACTTTTCTCATCCTCGAGCAACAAAACTACAGAATACAATTGTGAGGGTCAACTAAAAAACATATTAGCACAAAAGACATCTCATAATGATTCCCTCTTGCAAGACACATACCGACCCTCACTGACCACGGAACGATAACTACGCTAAAGGTGACAATAATCGTCCATGAGAGATGCCCACCCCAAGACCAACGAACACTATCAAATAAGGCAGCTGATATAATAAATTCCTCCGGTTCTGGCTTGGTGCATCTTGTGATCTCCTATCTACATTGCTCATATCCTAACTACCATCTACATGGAAGCAGATCTCCTGATATACAAGAATGAGGAGATAATCATGGGTGGCCTACCATTTTGAGCAACAGGTGGATGAAATGGGCAGCTGTGGAAGAAGAGGAAGCACAATACAATTTAACATGCAAAAATAATAAAAATGACCTAAATGATGCATATGCATATGGAAATGACCTAATGCCTAAATTTTAGGTGGAATGATGCATGCTCTACTATTCCATCTCAATATGAGATGGAATCTCTATAAAACTACATCATGTGCTTATTCTTTTTAATATTCAGGTGAAACAAGTTATTTTCTCTCTCTAATTTCTGCTTAATTTTTTTCTTTTTTTCTTCAAGCCCTTCTTCTCAATTTTGACTGGAGAAACATTTACACTATATATTTTTTTCAGGCTTATTTTCACATAACTACCACAATTGGTGCATTACAATTCACTTCTCAAAGAGTATAGAACAAGTTCCCCGCATTTCTTATTTTTTAGGATAAGTAACACACATAATGTCCTATATGCTCAAGAGTATGCAAAATTTAACTACATGAAAGTAATTATGCAACTATAATGGCATTCACTCTAGAATGTGTGCATGCATGACTAATCTACAAATCTCTTTTCATTTTTCATTTTTTAATGCAAAATCTAGCTATAATGCAATCCTATCTAAATGGCATGCAATCAAAAGATGAAAACTATAATGTGCTCCCAGTCCTTATGGTGGAGTTTGAATGAAATGAGGTGGATAGATCACAAGACTAATTGACATAACTATTGGAAAAGATTATATGTCCCTCCTTACTGGCATGTGTACCAATCAATCAAAGGGTTTCTCTCTCTCTCTCTTATTTTTAAAGTCCCGTTACCGTTTGATCAGTTTAGGCTCAACATCCAAATCCGTCCACATTTCTTGAACCATAAGGATGTACAATTATGATCATATGTTTCAAAGTTGACTTACCCAATGATTTTCATAAGTTAGGCACTCAATTTCAAACAAGGCAAGCTTATGATTTCTTGAAAATTCTTTTAAATTAATGCTTAAATTTCAAATTTCCCCCATATGACAAACATAGAGATGACATACATTTTACATTTAAACATCCACTGAATACACTAGATAGAAAGTGGATCCTAGAAAGTTGTAAATCAAGAAATTGCGCAACTAGAAGAAAAATTACAAACAACTAATAAAAATGCTAAAATGAAAGAAAATGAAATAAAACTAAGATAGAAATTGTTCCATCCCCCCAAACTTGAATTCGACTATGGCCTCATAGTCAAGAACAAACTCAGAAGGTGCAACAGTGATACCCTGCTACTGCTCAGGTGGCGGTTGTGGGTAGCCTCCAAAGTGGTCCGTATTCCAATAGTGGTCGTAGAAGGGTTGTTTCTACATCTTCAGCTCTGAATGTGTGAAGAGAAATGAAATACAGTCCCTCCTTTTATAACTGAGGTCGACACCCCTGGCACCCCGTCGATACCATCGATGAGGGTCGATGGTATCGACCCATCCCACAGATTAACCTCCCAATTTGGCGCACATTGTTAAATCTGTCTCGCGAATTGCTGACGTGTCGCGTCGATACCATCGATGAGGTGTTGATGACATCGACTTCTGTATGCATCCATTATCCTTGCGAGGCCTTGGAGGTGGATTCCCCTGAAGCTGTGTCGATACCATCGACATGGCCATCGATGGTATCAATATCTCTGATAACAATTTTTCTAAAAATCTTCAGGGATCTCGCGAGCATCGACCATGGTATCGATACTATCGACCTCCTCCAGAATTCCCAAATCTACTATGAGGTGGTCGATACTATCGACGAGGCCGTCGATAGTATCGACAGAGCAAATTTTCAGTAGCTTCCGCTCTGCACCCTCCTCGCCACCATCGACTCAGTGGTCGATGGTACCAACATCCACATAGACCTGCGCACTAAACAAACGTATCAGGGTATCATTTTTACACTAAAAATGAAACTAACCAAAACTACTAAAGTAAATGGAAATGAAGTCTACCAATGGTTGGGTTGCCTCGCAACAAGCGCCCTACTTTAATGTCTTAGGCTAGATGCAATAATGCTCATAAAATTGGGGCATTGAGAAGTGTCCCTAAGGAATCACTCAGCAATTTGAACTCAACTCTTTCTTTGTCGATCCCTAATGTCAAGGTACCTCTCCTGATAACAGTGATAACATCAGTTGTAGCTTGAAACGGCCTCCCTAGTCGAATCTCACAACCATTAAGCTGCAACATGTCCATGACTATGAAATCTATGGGGAAGATAAATCTGTCAACTTTAACAAGTAAATCCTCACACACTCCGTGTGGCTTCTCTATAGATCCATATGCTAACTCAATAAACATGGCAGATTTCTTTGGTGACTTTAATCCCAGCTTTTGAAACATGGTTAACGACATAAGGTTTATTCTAGCGCCCAAATTGCACTGTGCGTGCGGAAAGTGACGGCCACCAATTGAGCACGGTATGTAGAAACTCCCAGGATCTTTCTTTCTTCTTTGTTAGACTCCCGTGGATTATGAGCTCACCATATCATTCATAAAGCAAATGTCAGTGTCTTTTATCCGCCTTTTCTTAGTGATGATGTCCTTGATAAATCTTCCATATGCAGGAATTTGTTCTATCACCTCCACTAGTGGAATGTTAATGTGAAGCTTCCTAAACATCTCCAAGAACTTCTTATAGTGCCTATGCTCTTTCTTCGGCCTCAGACTCTCTGGAGAAAGCACATTTGGCTCCTTCAGTCGCTTGTATGGTGGCACATATGGGATATTTGAGGTATCCTCCCCTAAGCTTGCTTCAATGTCATCCTTTTGCGTAGGCTTTGACACATCATTCTCAGTTTGTGAGGCTCGTGGCTGCCCATCCTTCTCGGCGGTAGTGGCTCCATTGTGAAATATGGCTTTCACTTACTCCTCTTACCTAGATGTGGGCACGACTGTGATGGTGGCTTGGTGGGATTTGCTGAACGGGCGACATCCTCCTGGTAGTCCATATAAATTGTGGGGGTATGGCACACTGGGTCTAGCCTCTATGTCAAAATGTATTTTTCGCTTTTCATGGACCTCCACCGTCATGGACACTGTCTCCTTAATCACATATATATACTTAACTTGATGACATGGTTGAGTAGTCTCTGCATTACCAGCCGGTCTTAGTTGATTTTGATGCTTCATGGCTGCCACTTCATTAGCAATTTGGGCCACAGTCATCTCTAGTGCCCTCATCTGCGCTCCATGACTTTGCAACGTCTGCCCAAATTTATTCAAAATCTTGCCCTGGGACTGTAACTGCTTGCCGAACATATTCATCAACTCTTGATTTTGTTTCACCACTTGGATGATTAATTTGGTGCTTTTGCCCTCCACAGTGGGTTGTGGCTTTGCATCCGGGTCTTGTAGGAAGTTGTTTGGATCCTTCCATGAAAATTTATTGTCCTTCCTCCAAGTGTAGTCATTGCTCCTATAGCCCTGTTGATGCATAAACTTTACATATTCTTCCTCATCTGACCCATTTCTCTCCTTCTCTAAGAGATTCTTAGATAGAATGTCCATCTTCTCATTTAACTCTTTAATTGCCTTTGATTCTCCTACAGCTCTAACTTATTCCGGTGCATCTCTATCACCCCATGACTATTTCTTGGCCATGTTCTTCAAGATCTCCCAACACCTTGTGCCTGTGTTGTTTAAGAAGAAACCTGAGCCTACTGAATTGAGGTTGCTTCTGTCATGCTCATTGAGAGCAAAGTAGAAGATTTTTACTTATTTTTCCTTATCCAGCCCATGATGTGGGCACTTCCTCAGCATGATCTGGAAGCGCCCCCATGTCTCAAAATAAGTCTCACCGGCCCTTTGACTAAAATTATGGATCTTCCTCACGAGGTCATTGGTCTTCTTCGGTGGAAAGAACCTCTCAAAGAAAACTTCTATCATTTGATCCCAAGTCTCAACGATTTCATCATCAAGGTTGTGTAACCATTCTCATGCATTTCCTTCCAGAGAGCTGGGAAATAGCTTCAAGTAAAGTGCCTCCTGTGGAAACCTATCAATCTTGATCATATCACAATTTACCACAAAAGTGCTGATGTGGGCAACAAGATCTTCATTCTTCAACCTGTGAAATGCTTGAGATTTGACCAGGTTTATAGTGCTGGATCAATCTTGTATGTGGGAATGTTGATTGTCTGCCTTTTGATCGGCCCCTTTGATGCTGATGAGGAAGAAGCCTTGATCTTCTCCCATATTGTCTTTTCTTCAGCCATTTCTTCAGGTTCTTATTGAAATTCCTCAGGTGGTGGATTTGTCAACTCAACTCCTTCATCTACTGGAAGAATTACTGGTAATTTTGTGTAGTCTGTGCTACACGTGTTTACCATCAACTAGCACATGAAAAGATGGGAATTATTTCAGTACAATGCTAAAAAGGAATAAGTAATTAAAAGATGAGAAATTAAATTTAAAATTTTTAAGAATTATATGAAAAAGTGGCCTAGTGTGGTCGCTCGCAGTACTCGTAGTGCCCAAAATTACCATTCCTCAGCAACGTCGCCAAAAACTTGACACGATTAAACCGTGCGTAAAATGCAAATGCACGCGTCAATGTAATATAGGCCTTTGTGAAGCCTGAGTCAAACTCAGGGAATGTAATTTTGGTAGACTACTACTAACCACTTGCAATTAGCTAGACCAATTATAAACGTTTGAGAGTTGTTTTGAAAAAGAAAATAAAAACAAAATAAAGCAAAGCAATCGATTAAATGGTTGGTTTAATCAATTAAAATGGAATCTTTAGGATTGCGGTTTCACCACAGATTCTCATTGTACTAATTCCTACATAATTGTCACAACTTGTCTCCTATCCCGGGTAGTGGCCTGTGAATAGAATTGTTTGCTTCCGCGATACAGTTCACTACCTTAATTTCGACCGGTTCCACGTCAGTAGTAACCTATACTCTAAATTAGGTGCATGAAAAACATATCTCTAGATTTCCACCATTAACTGTACATCACCTTTTCCAAATATTTATAACTTAATGTGATTATTGCATCTTTTCAACCGTTAATTCTTCATCAAAAGAAATTAAAGGTATTAACTTACCATTATGGTGATCAAGCACAATGATAGAATTGAGAAAAAAATATCATACCAAATATTTGAGAGACAAATTATGATTCACTATGTAAAAAGCATCATACAACGATTACCTTGGCTACTCCAAGTCCTAAAGATAAAGGGGATTAGTCCCACATGTTCATCTCAATGAGAAACACGATGAAAGGAGAAGAAAACATAGGGGAAACGTGGATGGAGATGGTGTAACCCCTGAACAAAGGAGAACCGGACGATCCTTGGCGTGTGATGGATTTCTACAGCCTTTCGGCAGTAGAAAACTCTATTTACAGCTATGGAAATGTCCGGGGCATAGCTATGGTCTCCATTCTTCATCCTCTCCTCTTCCGAGACTTGTGTGGAGGCTAATGATGTGATAGTACGGCTTGGGCCATCTTTTCTAGGTATAGGGATCGCTTACGGCTGCAAAACATCATGACCATTCGTTTAGATTTGATCGGTAGCAATTCCTAATCTGACGGCGTCGATACCATCGACGATGAGTCGATGGTATCGACCTGCTATAGTATTGGCAACCCTTTCCTTTTCTGGGGGTTTGCTTTGACGTCACGTCGATGCTATCGACATCCTATGTCGATGGTATCGACGTGTGGATGTTTGGCTTGCTGAAGACCTCTCCCTACCATCGACTTCTAGGTCGATGGTATCGACCCATTCTGCTATTTTCAGCTACCTCACTGTAGCCGTTGATGGTATCAACGGCTGCATATATGCGAATTGCCTGAAATTCAAAGATAAACTCAACTCAACTCTAAGAAATATGATCATTTATACCAAATAAGATAAAACAAAGTAAATTTGATGCATAATGAGCTTATAGGCTGAAGGAAATGAATCATGCGATATTGACCATGAAAATGACCAATAAATGCATAAAACACATATGAAACTAGCCTATAAAAGCAACTTAAAATCCTCGCATCAACGCCATTTATAGAAATTAATCACCATCATCTGTCTATAAATTTCGGTTGTGGGTTGATTAAGGATGAGAAAGCTTTCTCGTTCACCTGGTATTGAAAAATTCTTAGAGGCAATGTCTGGCAAGCTACCAAATGTGATAGTTACAGATCAATATCCTACAATGACAAAAGCTATTCAATCAATTTTTCCGACCACACATCATAACTACTGCATTTGGCATATTCCTGACAAAGTTCCTGAAAAGTTAGGTGATATATCTAAAAATCTGCATTTATGGAGAGTTTTAATTCATGCATTAGAAATTCAAAAAATGCAGAGGAATTTGGAAAAGGATGCAAGAATATAATAGTTGAAAATGGGTTGGAAGAGAATGTGTGGCTTCATTCTATATACAACATAAGGCACAAGTGGGTATCAATATACTCTAGACACATATTCACAACCGGTTTGTTTCTTATCTGTAAATTCTTTCATCACAATTTTATTGTGTAATATGATACCTTATATTTTTTCTTATTCATATATGAACAAAAAGTAGCCAATGTAGTGAAAGTATGAACTCATTTTTAGTGGGTATGTTGGAAATAAAATATATCTAGAAAAGTTCTATGGACGCATTGAAAGAGCTATTCGACGTCAAAGGCATAATGAAAGAAAGGCTGGTCATGATACTACATATACTAATCCCAAGTTGAGAACAAAACTAAAAGTAGAACAAAAAATGGTACCAATATACACAAGGGTTATTTTCAATAAATTTCAAGATGAGTTGGTGGAGAGCTTATATTATATTGCTGAATTTGTTGAAGATGAAGGCCAACTTAAATCATTTATTGTGAAGAATTGTCAAAATTCTAAATTATCTTATAATGTGAAGTATGACACATTTAAGATGTTTGCTCAATGTTCATGTATGCTGTTTGAATCAGAGGGTATCCCTTGTCGACATATTCATGTTGTTTTGAGAAATAAATCGCTGATACAGTTACCCGCTAGCTACATTTTGAATAGGTGGACATCAAATGTGATGAAGGAGATTGTTTCTATTGATGATGGTATTTGTAACATCCCTGACCTGTGTTATGTACTAACCCTAGGTATTTTGCCTAATTAAGTTGATTAGATCCTTGTTCTTATATTTTTAAAAGTAATTAAGGCATTTGAGGAACTTATATTTCAATTTCAGTCCTTTTTGAATAATGTTGAAACATTGTTTTGATAGTTTTGGACTAAAGTGCAAATTACCCAAGTTGAGGGGTTTATTTGCAAATTACACATGATAAGATGTTCCTCTGATGTTGAGACATCATAAGAATGAATATGATGTAGTGGTATGATTTCCACAAGATTGGGCATCAAGATAAAGCTTGTAGAGCAATCCTTGTGCATTAAAACCTAGTTTTGGTGTAATGTGCGAATTACCCAAAACTTAGGGTTCAATATGCAAAATACCACCTCTAGATGGTCTATCATGTTTCGTGGCATCAATTAGAGCAAAGAAAATGAGAGGGGCGCCTCATTTGAATTATCATGGAGGAGAGAGAATCTTGACATTAAAATAATTAAGATTTAAGCATATACAACTCTTTAATATAATTTAGTGCAAAAATAAATATATTAATTGAGGAGCCCTTCAATGAAAAGTTGAGGGATATGTTTGCAATAAGTTGGACTAGCTTGTGCCTTTCTTGGGCATAAAAAGATCTTGGTTGAGTGGAAGCCAACTCACATTATCATAATAAAAAGTAATATCCACTAAAAGGTTGGATATTAATATAAAACTTTTTTTTTGGTCAGGAAGTGTGCTTCTTTCTATTCATGTGCAAAAAACTTTACAAGTGGGGCCTGAGCTCACACACAAAAAAAGACCTATCTATGCAGATCTTTATAATCACTATCTATTCTACTCCAAACACGAACTGTGGAAGGAGTAACATTGTCATAGATGGTTTGGTTTCTAGCAACCCAGACGTGGTACAGGGTTAGCAACCCCAGAAGGTTGGAATTACGATCAATGATCTATTCCAGGTCTTCAAAAGAAGTCGGCAGCTGCGTCATTCTGTTCTTTGCTCTTTCCCAAATCTCCAAGGTGAAGCTACACGACCAAAAGACATGGGTAATACTCTCAGCTCGACTCTCACACAGACTACATCTAGAAGCCAGGTGGAAGCCTTTTTTCTGTAGATAATCCTCAGTAACCAGACACCTTTGTAAGATCTTCCAGTAGGAGATCTTAACTCAGTTAGGGACAATCGAATGCCAAAGCCAAACCGCCCAATCTGCTTGATCATGTTTGGTTCTACACAGCTGCCACACTCCCTTCATGGAGAACGTCTTCATTCCTTCAAAGTAACATTTATCTTCAGCTTGGAGGGTGATGGATTCACAAATGACACGGAGCCTCTCACAGCCTCTAAAATCAGGGATCTTCCACTCGCCATTAGAAATAATGGTGTTTAAGTATGCATTCCTTCCAAGATTAGATCGCAGCCTCAGGGGTCTTGAGTCGACGAGCACATCCTCAAGAAAGGCCCCTTGGACCCACGGGTCATGCCACATGAGAATGGACTTGCCGTTGCATATGCTGAATTTGACCAAAGGAAGAGCACCATCTCTCTCTTTAATAACTGCCTTCCACATCCAGCTATCCTTTTACTTACAAGCATAGGTCCAAATGGAGGTGTCTTTAAGGTATTTGTTGTGAATCCATTTGATCCATAGAGTGTTCTTATTATTGGAAATATCCCAAAGCAGTCTGAGCATTCCCGCTTTGGACCAGTCCTCCACCTTGCGAATAGAGAGGCCCCCTTCCCTCTTGGGCCTGCATATGTCATCCCAGGAGCTTGTGTGGAAATGCGTACAACCTTCCTTGTCTCCCCAAAGAAAGTTTCTACAGAGTCTCTCTATCTCTTCCATAGTGGCTTTAGAAAGCAGAAAGATTCCCAACCAAAAGAGGTGATAAGATGATAGGGTTGAGATAATCAACTCCAGTCTTCCCGCCATCGATAGATACAACGTCTTCCAAGATTCCAATTTAGTTTTAATCTTGTCGATAAGCGGAAAGCACATGGACTTTGTGAGTCTACCTGCAAAAAGAGGAACACCCAAGTATCAGACTGGAAAGTCCCATTCATCTACATTCATCCTCCCGCATAGAGATTTCGAAGCAGAGCTACTGAGGAAAAGTTGACTTTTGACTGGATTCATTTGGAGACCCGAAAGATCTTTAAACTTGTTCATACATGCAAGAATACCATTCACATTGTGATCATCAGCTTCGGTAAACACTAGGAGATCATTTGCAAAGATGATGTGTGAGACTTTGAGATCACCAGCAGTAAGCGGAGAAATGGTGCCATGGTCCACAACCTCTTTAAAGATGGCGGTGAGTCCTTGCATACCAATGACAAACAAGTAGGGAGCCAAGGGATCACCCTGGCGTATACCCCTAGTATCTTGAATGATATCAGAAGGAGTACCATGGATAAGAATCTGGAAGGAGGCGGAGTCCATGCATTCACAAACCCAATGCAGCCAGCAATCTGGGAAGTTCATACCTATCATAATATCAAGGATGTACCCCCTGTCAATAGAGTCATAAGCTTTGCTAAGATCAACCTTTAGGCACAACTTCTTCTTAACATTCTATTTTTTGAAGTCATGGATGAGTTCATTAGCCAAGAGGATTGCATCTGATATGCGTCTACCCTTCACAAAGGCGCACTGGTTGATATCAATCAAAGACGGCAGAACATCTCTAAGGCGATTCACCATGATCTTGGATATAACCTTGTAAGCAAAATTACAAAGAGAGATGGGCCTCCAGTCTCCTATCTTCATAGGTTGCTTCACCTTAGGGATAAGAGCAATAAAGGTTTTATTCACCTCTTTCAGAAGCCTACCCTTAGCAAAGAATTCCTTGATAGCAAGACAAAAATCGTCTTTAATAACCTCCCAGGAAGCCTTGTAAAAGCATGCATTCATACCATCTGGTTCGGGGGACTTGTCTTCATTTGAGTTCTTTACAACATTGTGGATCTCTTCATCAGTCACAAACAGACATAATTTCTGGATGTGATTAGGTTGGAGCTTGGGCAGGTTAGTCCAGTTGGCCTTAGCCTTAACATAGCTGGAATTAAAAAGATCCTTATAATGTTGATCAAAGGCAACCTTTATATCATTTTCGTTGCTGATCTGAACGCCGTTGTGCTCAATAACTTTGATTTGATTCCTACTCCTCCTCGTCTTTAAAGATGCATAGAAAAAGCGGGTGTTAGAGTCTCCATTCTTAAGCCAGAAAACTCTAGATTTCTGCCTCATCATAGACTGCTCAATCGTCTTCGCGGCCATAGCTTCATCTTTTTTGCTTTTAGCAATTTCCCACAGAAGATAGTTGTTCGGGTCATCATCTGATTTAGCTTGGGCATTGAGCGCTTCTTTTTCTTTATTTGTGGCTGAGTCAGTAAGGTCGCCCTTTCTCTCCCAGTTCCAAGTTTGTAAACTCCTTTTAGCACGCTTCATATTTTGCAAGAATCTGTACATGGGGGGGGCACTTTCTTGTTTCTACCATGCTTTAGTAACGGTGTCTTGGTAGCCATCCATCTCAACCCAAGCGTTGAAAAACCTAGTATGGTATTTGGTTTTACCTTTCTCCTCATCCAAATGTAGGACCTGAGCATAGTGGTCACTATAAATGGTGGGCATGATCTCTAGCCAGAGATTTGGCAAATCCATCTGGGCTTTATCATTGAAGAAGGATATGTCAATCTTACTTCTCATATTATTAACCCCAACCTGCTGGTTGTTCCACGTAAAGTAAGGCCCTTTCGCTTCAATCTCAAACAGTTTAGTGTTGAGGACACAATCATTGAAGTCAAGCATTGATCTCGCAGAGGAAGTTGTCCTTCCTTTCCTTTCTTCGATGAGGCGCACCGCATTAAAATCTCCTATCACTAACCAAGGGCCCTGCACAGAGGATTTAATACGAACTAGCTCAGAGAAGAGTTGTTTCCTTTTATAGTCATCATTGTCAGCATAAAAGGCAGTAACTTCCATATTGAAATCCTCCATAACCACACTGAAATGAATGTGCTGTCTGGATTGGCCCAGTATAGTTATCTTTACGTCTTCCCTCTCCCAAAGAATGAGAATACGAATCTTTTTGCAGCAGTAGGAATTATCTAACCACTTGTTCCTAGGCCAAGTATGTTTCATAGATCTGGCGATCCTGTTTCTTCTGATCTTCACTTACGTTAGAATAGCTATGTCAGTAGCTATCCTCTTAAGCTCAGCCCGGACAACATGTTGCTTGTTCCAATCGGACAAGCCCCTAATGTTCCAGGCTGTGATGGAAGGTTTGTTAATCATTGGAGGGGGGGATGGCTTGCTCCCACCCACAACCTCTGAGTTTGGGTCCAGATTCTCGAGTGACTGGTATTTGTTGTTCACCTCCTTGCTATTCTTGTTTGTGCTAGGTGTATTCTTAATCTTGGTAGACCGCCTCCTCGGGCTTTTATTTCTGTGTGGCTTCTCAAAGCCATCTTCATCTTGTGCAAGAACATCCACTGCTGCAGCCAGTTCAGAGGCATTTACAACAGGTGTCTCCTTCTCAGCCTCATTTTCTCGAACATCAGCCGGGCATTCAGGAACCACCTTGTTGCTTTGCTCTGCCTCCTTGCTTGGGGGGTCAGCCAGTTGCACAGAAGGGTTAGCGTCAGTCGATTCCTGCTCCTCCAGAACGACAGGCTGCTGCATAGGACCTTTGCTAGTTCCCACTTCCTTGCTCACCAGAACAACAACCTGATCAGTTTCCTGCGGCCTTGAACAGAGGTTCTTCTCATGCCCGAAATTATGGCAATGGGGGCACTTTTGTGGGATACATTCGTACTCAATCTTGACCGAGTATGTCGCTCCCTTGTCATTCTTCAGTTTGACGGTGGTTGGGAACTTCGACGAGGTGCTCATCAGGACGTTTATGCGAGCAAAGACGGTCCTGCTTCGAGCCTTGGTCTGTCGATCCAGGCATTGCGGCTTCCCTAAGTATGAAGCAATTCAAGACAACATCACTTCACTCCACAGTTCTAATGGAAGATTGAGAATCTTCAACCATACAGGTACAGAGGAAAGCTTCTCCTGCTCCAATGGATCCCCTTTCTCCCATTTTTTGAGTATCATCGGCTTCCCCTTGACCTGCCATGGACCTCCTTCCAGCGCATTGGCAAGGTTAGTGCCACTTTGGAACTTGATTACAAAGCTACCGCAGGCTCTACCCATGACCTCGATCTCCCCCTCTGGCTGGCAAAGTCTTTGGAGGAAATCCTTGAGTGTAGGGATATGAGGCCTGAAGCCAATGATGTATCCAGCTGCTGTGTTCTTCCACAAAGCTACGTTCCCATCAACTTCCTCTTGCAGAATGATGATCGTGTCTTCTTCAATGGTAATTTCCATTTCCTTCATTCTGGTATCCACATCTCCCATGGGCTTCTTGTAGACTGCAGACCATTCCTTCGGACTTTCTGCTACCTTGACCACCTCCTCAAAGGATCGCCTCTTTGAGCGGGGTAGCTTTTCTCCCTGTTGGAGCGGACGACGACCTTCATTTAGCTTGACGCCGGGCTGGTTCGAGTGTCGGCCGTTGCCTCCCATGCCGCCGCTCCATGCGACCATGAATTGGTACCCCTAAATAGTTTGGCTTGATTGAGAATTAATATAAAACGTTTTAAGGTGCTTAATTCCTTTTCCATTAATCTTTGGATAATGGAGATGTTTTTGCAAGAGATGAAGTTGGATTCATGGCCAAGTGATGGAGGGGAGTTTGATGGATATTATTTTGGAATTTAAAGAAAATAACTTTCTTTTTCTCTTTCCTTAAAAACCCATATACATATCTCTTATGTATATCTTTTGCAATACACATGAGAACCATTTCCTTAGTTTGTTTCTCTTATCACCTTGATTCGGCTGACCAAAGGAGTGCTCAGGAGTAGGAGAAGGATGACTCTAATCTTTAGGTGAGTTTTGATCATCTTGTACCTCTGATTCATTATGGAAACCCTAAAACAAGGCTTGATTAATGGTTTTCTTCACATGATTTTCATTTCTAGCCATCTTGTTCATCCAAAAGTTGAAGGACGGACCTTGGACAACTGCTGGAGCTCCATCCACCATTAGAGACATGGAACTTGGAGCTTGGGATCAGTTCTAGAGGTGGGTTTTATAATTCTAACCCTTGAGCATTGCTAATGCATCCATTCCTTTAATAATTGTTGGCTACTTTCTTCCTTTAATACTCTTTTTGGTTCTTGTTAAAATTTCTGTGAAAGAACAACAACTGTTCTTTGATACACAAAGGAAGAAGATGATTATCCAAAAAGTTACTTTACCAAACGGTTTGGTTTTGTTGCTCAAAAGGTTTCCCAAACCATTTGGGAGCAAACGGTTTCAAACTGTTTGAATGCAAACAGTTTCACTAAACCGCATAGAAGCAAACGGTCCAAGACCGTTTGGTGGCTTTGACCAAGCATTAACCATTTGGATACCTGTTGAGAATAATGTAGGTCAATTCTTCATCAATAATTATTAATTAACTTCAATTGGTTCACTAGTTGAAGGTCAAACAATCACCAAAACCCTAATCGGGTTAGGTGCTGATTTGATCATTGAATAAGTTTGAAACTTGGGTTGGATGACCCAAACGGTTTGAAAACCATTTGGGGATTACCCAAACGGTTTCAAGACCGTTTGGTGATCACCCAAGACCATTTGGGGGTCTAGGGTTAAGCATGGTTGACCAATTGAAGATCAAAAGGTATTAAGTTGAAGTATATTCAATTGTTGACTTAGTGATCAATCTAATGAGCCAAACCCTAATTGGTTAACTTGGTTTTTGATGTTGACTTGGGCAAACGATCTCAAGACCATTTGGAGGTCATTCAAATGACCTCAAGACCGTTTGGGGTCTGGTCATGTCCAAATTGGATGAAGGTTCAATGGTTTCAAAGTAATTAGACTCACATTGGATAATGTTGAAGGGTCATCGATTCTAAACCCTAAGTCAAGTGATTCAAACCCTAATTGATGACCAATTGAGGGTCAATTGAGGGTCAAATCAGTTGAAGGTTGACCTAATTAACTCAATTGAAGTATGATGATAAGTCCAATTGATGATTGGTTACATGTATTCAATGGTTGAAGGAACCAACATTGGAAACCCTAATTCAATTGAAGTGGTTGAGACCCTTTTTGGTCCTTGCAGTTTTGAGGGGGTTTGGACCAAATGGTCTATAGACCGTTTGAGTCCAAATGGTCTCAAGACCATTTGGGACCAAACGGTCTCAAGACCGTTTGGGTTCATGCATTTTCAAAAGTCCACATTAGCAAACGTTTTCGGGGTCTACTATAGTAAACAGTTTCATGTGACCACCTTTAGCAAACGGTTTTGGGGGTCTACTTTAGTAAACGGTTTCATGTGATCACCTTTAGAAAATGATCTCAGAAGTTAACTTTGGAAAACGGTCTACACCACCTACTTTACTAAACGGTCTCAAGTGTGCAACTTTACTAAACGGTTTCAGTGGTTTGTACAACACTGTTTGGGGTCTATATGTTCAAGACTGTTTGGTGGATAATTAACCAAAACCGCATGAGTATTTAAAGTGGTCAAAGGACAAGTTGATCGATTGACTAATACATGATGAAATCAAAGATGATTATAGTAATATAATCTTAATGGGGTAAGGTGATTAGTACCCTTGGAATAATCAAGCCTTAATGATCATAATGATAATGACATAACCCATGATGTCAATTCTATTTCATGTTGAGTTGACTTAGTCTAATCAAGGATGAAGTAAACATCATCCAATAAAGGATGAGAGAGAAATGATTACCTACATAAATGTTAATTATGTAATGGACTCTTATTATGAATAAATGTCTAATTAGGGTATGATCCATGATTGTGAGATCATGAAACCCTAATTATGAAGGTTAATGAATCATAACCCTAACTGAGGGTATTAATGGAAGTAATCCTAATACATGATGATGGTATGATCTTAATTCATAATAATGACATGAGGAACCTTAATTCAAGGTACTTTGATGTTCACTCCTACTTGGGTGAATAGTAAACCCTAATTATGGGATGTTAATGATAAACCCTAATCTAGAGTGATGTGATGTGAATAATAAACCCTAATTATGGGATGTTAATGAAAAACCCTAATCTAGGGTGATGTGATGTGAATAGTAAACCCTAATTCCAAATAAGGTGAAACTATATGTGAAACCCTAATTCTGGGTTATGCTTTATAGCTTGAAGCTCTAAGATTGGATAATGAAATAATGACACATTAATCCTAATTGAGATAAGAGGATGATTAACCTAATTGAATTGAAAGGGAAACCCTAACCCTAGTAAGGGCATAGTGGTGCAACCCTTAAATAGTGATGATATCATTGTTTTGTATTATGTTGATATGAAATTGATGTATTTGTTATCATCTGTACTAATCATGCATGTTTTATGAGATATTGAACATAGCCAGGTATGAGCTCTGATGTCTTGTTTATTGAAAGCACTTTATGAATTTTGTAAGCAATGATATGCCATGTTGCCAGTGAAAGGTAATAAAAGAAATTAATAGGCTTTAAGAGCCATGTGAAATACCTGCATTGCAATTATTATGTTTACACTGTCAAATGACTTGATGGCATTATGTTACCTATTATAATGGTAATAAGTATATTGATGATCTAATGGTTTGAATACCCATATTCTCAAATCATGATGATGAGCTGATAAGGGATTGAGTTCCCAATGCTATTAAAGCTGTGAAATAAACTTGACAGAAATAGTACTCTTTCTTTATAGCAATAGTTATAATGGCTCATGTTTGAAAACATGTCTGATGCTAAAAGAATGCTATAATGTACTTAATTAATCAAGTGAAATGATATCATATAGAGCCCTGACCATAGATCCATCATCGTCAGTAGTTTGGTGATGGTGAAATAGGTTTTCCTAAGGGAACTCCTGGAGAGCATACTTTTGAGTATGTGGGGGTAATGGGCGCGAATATCCTTACACCCTAATGGAGGAATTGATGTGAGATAAACATTAAATCTCTCAATCCTTCATTATATGTATATGCTGAGATGATGTATCACTAATCTCCCGATGATGATGTTAATGCCGAATCGAGAAGAGATAAATAAGAAATCCCTCGATTGCGAAGAGAGTACAGCATGCCACTGTAACTCTAATAGCGAAGTTGCCAGTATACCCTGGAAAGATATACAGATAGCAGAGACACAAGATGTCCTACATGTTGTTCCTCACACTGACTGAGGAAGATGAGGTCATAGAAAATCCGGCTCTTCTGATGACCTATGTATGGTACCGATTTCGATTTCGTAATGGTCGGTTGGAGTATGAGCAGTATACCTCATCTCCTCAAGGCATAAGTATGTTTGAAAAAGGTAATCAGCCGTGTAGCATATTTGCTTAGGGTTGAACTACGAGAATTAATGTTTGATGATACATTGTTTGATATGTCCTAGTTGGATAATTAGTATGCATGTTCTTCATATTCCTTATTAAATGAATGACTTGCTACTTAATCAAGTTATAATTGAAATGATTGCATTGAGAATACTACTCTGCATATCTCATTCAATGATTTACCTACTGTTGAATATTTATAATTCTACTACTAAGTATTATTTTATTATCTACAATAACAATGCTTCTGGCGGAGAGTTATAACTCTCGCTGGGACAATTTTCAATTGTCTCACTCCCGTGGGATTCAACTTTTTAGGTAGACTTCAAGGAAGAAGAAACCTTTCAGTGGGTGAGCAACAGTAACAACAGCCACAACAGCAGTAGCAATGACAAGGACAACCGTGATCCACAGGTAGAGACACTGTCTGTCAAGTCTGGTATATAGAGAGTCCTATGTGTCGTCTATGTACTCTCAGGTCCTAGGAGTCAATAGATGATTTGATATAGATCTGAGATTTTTGGCATGATGCCTCGAGATTTTTGTACACTGCTCATGTACAGTTCAACAAGGCAGTCAATGTTTATGACTCTCGAGATGAGATGTTACAGAGATGTACTATTGAATCAGCTTGTAATTAACTCATTTTGGTTCTTTATGAAAGAGTTTTACACTTTGTGGATCTCAGTGCAAACAATTTTTAATTTTTAGTGATTTTTAGTAATTCCAATGCTAACGAAATGCTTCCGCATTAGTTAGTTTAGTTAACAATGATTTGTTTGAATGGTGTATCATAAATTAGTGGTATCAGAGCTCTAGGTTTGCTGAGTCTATAGAGACATAGGACTAAGGTTGTTGAGTCTGTTCTAGTGTCTTCCAGTATATCTGATAGTGTCTTCTGCTCATATAGGAGGAGAAGAGAAAACTAAAGATGTTTGGATCACATGAGGAACATGTTACAGAGAGTAGTGTTGCTGCACTTGGAGGAGGTGCAAAAGACCAAAGAAGGGAGGAGCCTATACCTGAACCACCCCAGTTCAATCCATCTGACATGGGGAATCCAACCTTTCAAGCCATGTTTGGGCAGTTCATGGCTGCCATGACACACATGACTGATAGGATGCATATACCTGTACCTAGGGCACCTACCCATCCAGAAGGACAAGGAGCCGGCAAGACTTTTGAATGACTACGCCGGGTTGGAGCCACGGAATATTCTGGGACAGTTGACCCAACAGATGCTGACATGTGGCTAATAGAGTTAGAGAAGGCCTTTAGAATCCTGAACATCCCAAAAGATGAGAAGGTTAGACATGCTGTGTACCTTCTCAAGGGGAGTGTTGGTCACTGGTGGACCATAGAGGAGGGAAAAAGGCCAGATGTGGAGATAGAATGGGAAGTATTTCGATGCGAATTTGTCAACATATACTTTCCTAAGACATTCTTGGATGAGAAAATCTCTCAGTTTGAGAGGTTAAGACAAGGACCAATGAACATCAGCGAATATGAGGCTAAGTTCATGGAGCTATTGCAGTTCTGTCCACATATGACAGCTATAGATGAAGAAATGATTAGGCATTTTGAGAAAGGATTAAATGCTGAGTTGACCACCCATGTGTCTGCCCTGGAGAACAGGGAAAGATTTGCTACTTTTGTGGAGTATATCAGAAGAATAGAGAGGTCTGTGATGGAGAAGCGATAGACCAAAAACAAGAATATGTATCCCCAATTCCAAGGATCCTCATCCAAAGGTTTCAAGAAACTGAGGTTTTCCATGCCTACACCACCACCTAGATTCAGTACCTAGACGCAGTGGACGCCAAATAGGTGTAGAGGATGGAGTTTACCACCAGAAGGAGCCTGTAGCTCTGTATATGTGTTAGTTACAGGACCATCCAAACCATAGCAGGGGATCAGAAGTTGTTTCATATGTGGAAAGGTGGGGCATCTAATGAAGGATTGCAGAGCCCGAGAGGCAAGTGTGACTCAACCCCAAAGGCAGAGTCAGCAAGGTTCCCAAAGGAGATAGTTTCCAGGTGGAGCTAGAGGATGTGGACAAGCGTCCCAATCTGGATCATCGACACCTAGTCATCGAGCACTGAATCAACCACAAGCAACAGTGAGATTCTATGCGATGAATCCACCTGATGCAGTGATCAACCCTCGGGTTGTGATAGGTCAGCTGAAGTTGTTTTATTCTGATATGTCTACATATTGCGTCGTATCTATTTTAATTGATCTGGGTGCTACACATTCCTTTATCACTCGAAGAGTGATTCTTGACTGCAACATGACTATAAGTCATAGGGCAGAGAGTTTAAAGTTGGAAACTCCTTTGATGGGATTTGCTGTGTTGCAGGAGGTGTGTTCTCCCTGCAATCTTTTCTTTTCTGAACATCACATTCAAGTGGATCTTATACCACTTGATATGCATGGGTTCGATATAATCCTTGGGATGGATACCTTAGAAAGGTATAAGGTTGCCTTAGATTGTGAGTCCAAGCAAGCTGTGTTCACAGATGACAGTGACACATAGATCTTTCAAGGAGATAGAAATATTCTTCCAACCTACCTTGTGTCAGCTATGGTAGCTGAGAAGCTGACGAGGCAAGGATGTTATGCATTCTTGGCCCATGTGGTAGATACCACCATGGAGAGTTCTAATCCTACTGAAGTTCCTGTAGTCAGGGAATTTGATGATGTATTTCTTGAAGAACTTCCAGGTGTACCTCCGCCCCAAGAGATTGATTTTGAGATTAATCTAATCCTGGGCACGCAACCAATCAGACAAACACCGTATAGGATGGCGCCTGCTGAGATGGAAGAACTCAAGAAGAAGCTGCAAGAGTTGTTTGAGAAGGGTTTCATCTGACTGAGTACTTCACCATGGGGTGCTCCGGACCTTTTTGTTAAAAAGAAGGATGGATTGATGCGGTTGTGCATTGATTACAGACAATTAAATAAAGTAACAATAAAGAATAAGTATCCTTTTCTGAGGATTGATGATCTCTTTGACCAGTTGCGTGGTGCAACAGTCTTCTCAAAGATAGATCTGAGGTCGGGATATCATCAGCTGCGTATTAAGGAAGGTGACATACCTAAGTCTGCCTTTAGGACAAGGTATGGTCACTATGAGTTCACAGTTATGTCGTTTGGACTAACCAATGCACCAATTGCATTTATGGAACTCATGAATAGAATCTTTCGACCTTTTCTTGATAAGTGTGTAGTCGTCTATATAGATGACATTTTGATCTATAGTAGAGATGCTCAACAGCATGAACAACATCTTCGTTAGGCTGTAACTTTGCTAAGAGAGCATAAGTTATATGCTAAGCTTAGCAAGTGTGAGTTCTGGTTACCAGAAGTTTCTTTTCTTGGACACGTAATATCTGCTTCGGGTATTCGTGTTGACCCTAAAAAGATAGAATCTTTCTTGCAATGGGAGCAACCGAAGACAGCGACGGAGATTCATAGTTTCTTAGGGTTGGCCGGCTATTACCGGAGGTTCATTAAGAACTTCAGTTATATAGCCTTACCCTTGACTAAGTTGACTAGGAAGGATGTTCCTTTTGCTTGGAGTGATAAGTGTCAACAATCATTTCAGTTGTTGAAGGAGAGGTTGACAAGTGCACATGTGCTAGTGTTACCTGAACAAGGGGAAGGATATATAGTTTTCTGTGATGCATCTAAGAATGGATTAGGATGTGTGTTAATGTAGGATAAACAAGTGATTTCTTTTGCTTCACGATAGCTTAAGAAACACGAGGAGAATTATCTGACACATGAACTAGAACTAGCTGCTGTAGTCCATGCCTTGAAGATCTGGAGACATTATCTCTATGGAGAGACATTCCAGATTTTCACTGACCATAAGAACCTAAAGTACATCTTCTCCCAGCATGAGCTAAACATGAGGCAATGCTGTTGGATGGAGTTAATCAAGGACTATGATTGTACGATTGATTATCATCCAGGGAAGGCCAATGTGGTTTCTGATGCTTTAAGTAGGAAGTTAGCAACACCAGCCTTAGACAGAGCACAGTTGAATTCTTTGGTGTGCTCTAAGAGGGATATCCTTATCTCCTTAAGACAGGATAATATACAACTTAAGGTATCACTGTTATCTGGGTTGTTAGCTGAGATGCACATAAAACCTACCCTGAGACAGCAGATTAAGGAGGCATAGCAAGCTGATGTTGTAGTTCAGCAGATTAGATCAGAGTATGGTAGTGAAAAATGAGATGGTTTCCATGATTCAGATGATCAAGTAGCTTGTTATCATGGTAGAATGATAGTACCAGATGTTGATAATATGAGGAGGTTAGTTCTGGAAGAAGCTCATTCTTTGATGTATGCTATGCATCCAGGAAGCACTAAGATGTATTATAATTTAAAAGATATGTATTGGTGGTCTGGTCTGAAGAAGGATGTTGCTGAGTTTATTTTGCGGTGTTCAGTGTGTCAGCAAGTTAAAGCTGAACACCAAAAGCCTGCAGGAACACTACAACCTTTACCCATACCACAGTGGAAGTGGGATCATATAACCATGGATTTCGTGGTTGGTTTACCTAGAACAGCCAAAGGTCATGATTCCATTTGGGTAATAGCTGATAGGTTGACAAAGACATCACATTTCTTACCTGTCAAAACAACCTATTCTGTAGAGAGACTGGCACAGTTGTATGTAGATGAGATAGTGCAGCTGCATGGGGTCCCAGTTACCATTATTTCTGATAGAGGTCCCCAGTTTACGAGTCGTTTTTGGGAGCGACTTCATAAAGCCTTAGGAACACAATTAAGGTTTAATATAGCCTTTCATCCTTAGACTGATGGACATTTAGAAAGGACTATACATACCTTAGAGGACTTGCTTAGGGCATGTGTCCTTTAGTTTACAGGAAGTTGGGATCTGCATCTAAGTTTGATAGAGTTTGCCTACAACAATAGCTATCAACACAACATTGACATGGCACCTTATCAAGCTTTGTATGGTAGATGTTGTAGATTTCCCCTATGTTTGTATGAAACAGGAGAATATCAACTTTTGGGTCCTAATCTTGTGCAGCAGACCACCGAGAAGATTAAAATAATACAACAACAGTTAAAGACTGCACAAGATAGGCAGAAATCTTATGCTGATAAGCATCGTAGACCTTTAGAATTTCAAGTTGGAGATAGAGTGTACCTCAAGGTCTCACCTTGGAAGGGAGTTCTTAGATTTGGAAGGAAAGGAAAGTTAGCTCCTAGGTTTATGGGGCCCTATCCAATCACTGAACGGATTGGAAAGGTAGCTTATAAGCTAGAGTTACCACCAGATTTGCAAAATTTATACCCAGTGTTCCACATTTCCATGTTAAGGAAATGTCACCCTGATACAGAATCAGTTCTACGACCTATGGAAGTAGAGTTGAATGATGATATATCTTATATAGAAGGACCTATGTTGATTCTCGATAGAAGAATCAAGAAGTTGAAAAAGAAAGACATAAGTCTTATAAAAGTCCTCTGGAATCACCGTGGAGTTGAAGAAGCAACATGGGAACTAGAGGAAAATATGAGGAGGAAATACCCTACTCTTTTCTCTTAAAATGTTTTGTTTATGATTTCGAGGACGAAATCCTTGTAAGGGGTGGATAATTTGTAACATCCCTGACCTGGGTTATGTACTAAACCTAGGTGTTTTGCCTAATTAAGTTGATTAGATGCTTTTTCTTATATTTTGAAAAGTAATTAAGGCATTTGAGGAACTTATATTTCAATTTCAGTCCTTTTCGAATAATGTTGAAACATTGTTTTGATAGTTTTGGACTAAAGTGCAAATTACCCAAGTTGAGGGGTTTATTTGCAAATTACACATGATAAGATGTTCCTCTGATGTTGAGACATCATAAGAATGAATATGATGTAGTGGTATGATTTCCACAAGCTTGGGCATCAAGATAAAGCTTGTAGAGCAATCCTAGTGCATTAAAACCTAGTTTTGGTGTAATGTGCGAATTACCCAAAACCTAGGGTTCAATATGCAAAATACCACCTCTAGAGGGTCTCTCATGTTTCTTGGCATCAAGTAGAGCAAATAAAATGAGAGGGATTCCTCATTTGAATTATGAGGAGAGAGAATCTTGACATTAAAATAATCAAGATTTAAGCATATATGGCTCTTTAATATAATTTAGTGCAAAAAGAAATATATTAATTGAGGAGCCCTTCAACCAAAAGTTTAGGGATATGTTTGCAATAAGTTGTAAGAGCTTGTGCCTTACTTGGGCATAAAAATATCTTGGTTGAGTGGAAGCGAACTCACATTATCATAATAAAAAGTAATGTCCACTAAAAGGATGGATATTAATATAAAACTCTTTAAGGTGCTTAATTCCTTTTCCATTAATCTTTGGATAATGGAGAGGTTTTTGCAAGAGATGAAGGTGGATTCGTGGCCAAGTGATGGAGGGGAGTTTGATGGATATTATTTTGGAATTTAAAGAAAATAACTTTCTTTTTCTCTTTCCTTAAAAACCCATATACATATCTCTTATGTATATCTTTTGCAATACACATGAGAACCATTTCCTTAGTTTCTTTCTCTTATCACCTTGCTTTGGCCGACCAAAGGAGAGCTCAGGAGCATGAGAAGGATGACTCTAATATGTAGGTGAGTTTTTATCATCTTCTACCTCGGATTCATGGTGGAAACCCTAAAATAAGGCTTGATTAATGGTTTTCTTCACACGATTTTCATTTCTAGCCATCTTGTTCATCCAAAAGTTGAAGGACGAACCTTGGACAACTGCTGGAGCTCCATCCACCATTAGAGCCATGAATATTGGATCTTGGGATCAGTTCTAGAGGCGGGTTTTATAATTCTAACCCTTAAGCATTGCTAATGCATCCATTCCTTTAATAATTGTTGGCTACTTTCTTCCTTTAATACTCTTTTTGGTTCTTATTAAAATTTCCGTGAAAGAACAACAACTGTTCTTAGATACATGAAGGAAGAAGATGATTATCCAAAAAGTTACTTTACCAAATGGTTTGCTTTTGTTGCTCAAACAGTTTCCCAAACCGTTTGGGAGCAAACAGTTTCAAACTGTTTGAATGCAAACGGTTTCACTAAACCGCATAGAAGCAAACGGTCCAAGACCTTTTGGTGGCTTTGACCAAGCATTGATCGTTTGGAGACATGTTGAGAATAATGTAGGTCAATTCTCCATCAATAATTATTAATTAACTTCAATTGGTTCACTAGTTGAAGGTCCAACAATCACCAAAACCCTAATCGGGTTAGGTGCTGATTTGATCATTGAATAAGTTTGAAACTTGGGTTGGATGACCCAAACGATCTCAAGACCATTTGGTGATCACCCAAGACCATTTGGGGTTCTAGGGTTAAGCATGGTTGACCAATTGAAGATCAAAAGGTATTTGGTTGAAGTATATTCAATTGTTGACTTAGTGATCAATCTAATGAGACAAACCCTAATTGGTTGACTTGGTTTTTTATGTTGACTTGGGAAAATGGTCTCAAGACCGTTTAGAGGTCATCCAAACGACCTCAAGACCATTTGGGGTCATGTCATGTCCAAATTGGATGAAGGTTCAATGGTTTCAAAGTAATTAGACTCACATTGGATAATGTTGAAGGGTCATCGATTCTAAACCCTAATTGAAGTGATTCAAACCTTAATTGATGACCAATTGAGGGTCAAATCAGTAGAAGGTTGACCTAATTAACTGAATTGAAGTATGATGATAAGTCCAAATGATGATTGGTTACATGTATTCAATGGTTGAAGGAACCAACATTGGAAACCCTAATTCAATTGAAGTGGTTGAGACCCTTTTTGGTCCTTGCGGTTTTGAGGGGGTTTGGACCAAACGGTCTCAAGACCGTTTGGGACCAAATGATCCCAAACCGTTTGGGTTCATGCATTTTCAAAAGTCTACCTTAGCAAATGGTTTTGGGGGTCTACTTTCGTAAACGGTTTCATGTGACCACCTTTAGCAAACGGTTTTGGGGGTCTACTTTAGTAAATGGTTTCATGTGATCACCTTTAGCAAACGATCTCAGAAGTTAACTTTGGCAAACGGTCTACAACACCTACTTTACTAAACGGTCTCAAGTGTGCAACTTTACTAAACGGTTTCAGTGGTTTGTGCATGACCGTTTGGGGTCTATATGTTCAAGACCGTTTGGTGGATAATTAACCAAAACCGCATGAGTATTTAAAGTGGTCAAAGGACAAGTTGATCAATCGACTAATACATGATGAAATCAAAGATGATTATAGTAATAGAATCTTAATGGGGTAAGGTGATTAGTACCCTTGGAATAATCAAGCCTTAATATTCATAATGATAATGACATAACCCATGATGTCAATTCTCTTTCATGTTGAGTTGACTTAGTCTAATCAAGGATGAAGTAAACATCATCCTATAAATGATGAGAGAGAAAGGATTACCTGCATAAATGTTAATTATGTAATGGACTCTTATTATGAATAAATGTCTAATTAGAGTATGATCCATGATTGTGAGATCATGAAACCCTAATTATGAAGGTTAATGAATCATAACCTTAACTGAGGGTATTAATGGAAGTATTCTTAATACATGATGATGGTTTGATCTTAATTCGTAATAATGACATGAGGAACCTTAATTCAAGGTACTTTGATGTTCACTCCTACTTGGGTGAATAGTAAACCCTAATTATGGGATGTTAATGATAAACCCTAATATAGAGTGATGTGATGTGAATAGTAAACCCTAATTATGGGATGTTAATGATAAACCCTAATCTAGGGTGATGTGATGTGAATAGTAAACCCTAATTCCAAATAAGGTGAAACTATATGTGAAACCCTAATTTTGGGTTTTTCTTTATAGCATGAAGCTCTAAGATTGGATAATGAAATAATGACACATTAATCCTAATTGTGCTAAGAGGATGATTAACCTGATTGAATTGAAAGGGAAACCCTAACCCTAGTAAGGGCATAGTGGTGCAACCCTTGAATAGTGATGATATCATTGTTTTGTATTATGCTGATATGAAATTGATGTATTTGTTATCATCTGTACTAATCATGCAGGTTTTATGAGATATTGAACATAGCCAGGTATGAGCTATGATGTCTTGTTTATTGAAAGCACTTTATGAATTTTGTAAGCAATGATATGCTATGTTGCCAGTGAAAGGTAACAAAAGAAATTGACAGGCTTTAAGAGCCATGTGAAATACCTTCTTTGCAATTATTATGTTTACAATGTTAAATGACTTGATGGCATTATGTTACCTATTAGAATGGTAACAAGTATATTGATGATCTAAGGGTTTGAATACCCATATTCTCAAATCATGATGATGAGATGATAAGGGATTGAGTTCCCAATGCTATTAAAGCTGTGAAATAAACTTGACAAAAATAGTACTCTTTCTTTATAGCAATAGTTATAATGGCTTATGTTTGAAAACATGTATGATGCTAAAAGAATGCTGTAATGTACTTAATTAATCAAGTGAAATGATATCATATAGAGCCCTGACCATAGATCCATCATCGTCAGTAGATTGGTGATGGTGAAACAGGTTTTCCTAAGGGAACTCCTAGTGAGCATACTTTTGAGTATGTGGGGGTAATGGGCATGAATATCCTTACGCCCTAATGGAGGAATTGATGTGAGATAAACATTAAATCTCTCAATCCTTCATTAGATGTATATGCCAGGATGATGTATCACTAATCTCCCGATGATGATGTTAATGCCGAATCGAGAAGAGATAAACAAGAAATCCCTCGATTGCGAAGAGAGTACAACATGCCACTGTAACTCTAATAGCGAAGTTACCAGTATACCTTGGAAATATATATAGATAGCAGAGACACAAGATGTCCTACATGTTGTTCCTCACACTGACTGAGGAAGATGAGGTCATAGAAAATCCGGCTCTTCTGATGACCTATGTATGGTACCGGTTTCGATTTCACAATGGTCAGTTGGAGTATGAGCGGTATACCTCATCTCCTCAGGGTATAAGTATGTTTGAAAAAGTTAATCAGCCATGTAGCATATTTGCTTAGGGTTGAACTATGAGAATTAATGTTTGATGATACATTGTTTGATATGTCCTAGTTGGATAATTAGTATGCATGTTCTTCATATTCCTTATTAAATGAATGACTTGCTACTTAATCAAGTTATAATTGAAATGATTGCATTGAGAATACTGATCTGCATATCTCATTCAATGATTTACCTGTTGTTGAATATTTATAATTCTACTGCTCAGTATTATTCTATTATCTGCAATAACAATGCTTCTGACAGAGAGTTATAACTCTCACTGAGAAAATTTTCAATTGTCTCACTCCCGTGGAATTCAACTTTTTAGGTAGACGCCAAGGAAGAAGAAACCCTTCAGTAGGTGAGCAACAACAACAACAGCAAGGACAACAGTGATCCACAGGTGGAGACACTGTCTGTCAAGTCTGGTATATAGAGAGTCCTATGTGTCGTATCTGTACTCTTAGGTCCTAAGAGTCAGTAGATGATTTGATATAGATCTGAGATTTTTGACATGATGCCTCGAGATTTTTGTACACTGCTCATGTACAGTTTAACAAGGCAGTCAATGTTTATGACTCTCGAGATGAGATTTTACAGAGATGTACTGTTGAATCAGCTTGTAATTAACTCATTTTGGTTCTTTATGAAAGAATTTTACAGTTTGTGGATCTCAGTGCAAAAAGTTTTTAATTTTTAGTGATTTTCAGTAATTCCGCTGCTAACGAAATGCTTCCGCATCAGTTAGTTTAGTTAATAACGATTTGTTCAAACAGTGTATCACAATATTGCTCTTGAACGAATAGAAAAACATGGAAGCGATCTAAAACAAAGATAGTTAACATCATTGTTCTCAAAAGTATTGGAGAAGTCTATTCAAAATGACGAGACATATACAATAGTAACTATGAGATCACTTATTGAAAAATTAGATGCTCTGCAACTATAAGGAGTTGATGACATGTCTAACAAAGTCATACTAGATACAATTGATGTTCACCCACTGGATCGTCACAATACAAAAGGAAGTGGTAAGAGGTTTAAAGGTGAAAAAGAAGCAATAATGGAAAAAGCACAAAGGCCATAGCGGTTGTGAAAAGGATGCAACACACTAGCAAATCATGACGTAAGAAATTGTCCCTCCAATCCCAAAAAGAGGCATGGTCAATTTATTTATTATCTTATCAAACTGGAATGTTATTAAGGCAACTTTCTATTAACTCTTGCTTTACAGGTCTTTTGAAGACGTGGATGACACTGGAATTGGCACACAAGCTTCAAGCACTGAAGACAATCCAATTTGATCTTGCTATTGAGAGGAATGCGTTGGACCATGCTTTGTTATGTAGTTGATGTCACTGAGGTGGTAGAGACATTATTAAATGAAAACATATAGTTTTCTTTGTTACTTTGTCTTCATTGATATTAAATGTATTGACGAGTAATTATTTTTATGATCAATAAATTATGCACAAGCACTCGAATCACCATCTTATTCCATCACATGCTTCTAGTATATCAATTACATATCAAAATAGTAGTGGTCGTATCTATCGTGTTGCATGTTTCCATGATCATGTACGTGACCGGTATGGAATAGGAAAAAAAAACAATTTAGCACTCTTTTACAAAAATATTGACCAACATAGCACACTTTGCGAAATATTTCCCAAAGTAGCATACTTTGGTCTGAAAACGCCACTTTGTGTGAAGTTTTTTGTAACCAAGACTGAAAAGCGCCATTATAAACATGAGTGTCTATTTTTAAATAAAAAAATAAAAAAAAATTGAAAAATGCCACACTTTCAACTTGCACCACTTCATGTGACATTTTTCAATTTTTGTTACTTTTTTTCTTTCTTTCAAATTTTCATATTTACAGTAGAAACGTCAATTATTGTGGTGCTTTTCAAGCTAGCATATAAAGCCAGAGTGACGGGTTCCACACAAAGTGTGCTATTTTGGGAAATATTTTACAAAGTGTGCTATGTTGGTAAATATTTTTATAAAAGTGTACTAAATTGGTTTATTTTCCTATGGAATACATACATCAAGAGACGCACAAATATCAGTTTAGAATGGCATACAAGCTGCAAGCTCAAAATTTACAGTCGGATGAGCCATGGTCTGTAAGTTGAATGGAAACTAAAGGAAAGGCCACCAAGGACCCAGATGGCGTTGACGGTAGAATCTGTGGAGGCAACTGTGGTCATGGCAGCGGGCTAATACAACAGTACTGTCTGGACTGTAGTTGGATTCTGAAGGAAAGGCGACGTGAGTGTCTATCAGCAACCCATGCAAAGTACATCACTTTGCCTCCGGGATTGACCTCCTCACAATCGTGGATGTTTTCTATGGAGCAAATCACGAGGGCACTCATGAATATGCCAGTTTAGCGGGTCGCTGCTCGTGGTTACCATTTGACCCTGACCAAGAACGAGCTTTTGCATTACAGGAAGAAGGTGTAACTGAAGATAGGCACTGTAGTTTCCGCTTGTTCTCAACTTAGGCTTGATTTCCACGTACCAATCTTCTGCAATCAGACGCCCAATGCCCAATCAGACGCCCAATGGCCACCATAATTGGCCAGATATCAACTGATGGTGATATAAGAGGTTCACAGCCATGGCTTTTGCACCGTCGCTGAGTTGTTTCTTCGTTTATTTTAAATGTTTGACAACGAAGACTTAGGTGTTTTGTTCCAGTAGAAAGTAAAGCAAACCGTGTGACGGGAAGAAAATATAAAAATGATTTCTGAACATAAACATACCAAGAAAAAAAAGGAAATAATCAGATCACGTGAGGGATTGTGAAAGAGGCAGTCAATAAAGACGGAAAAAGGGCAATCAGTTACGGTGAAATAAATTGAAAATCTAAAAGGAAATAGCAAAACTAGAATACGCCGTTGGTCGGGGAACAGACAGAATGTAAAACACGTAATGGTCCGCAGTACGCAGGAGATCACTCCTCTCTCTCTCTCTCTTTCTCTCTCTCTCTCTCTCTCTCTCTCTCTCTCTATATATATATATATATATATATAGTCAGAATACACTCGAGTGTATAGATAGCACGAATACACTCAAGTATGTTTGCATATCAAGACTATTTTTTGCAAAATGTAAACTATTGGTCTTCACCGTCATACTATAGCTAGGCTACATACAAATTTTGAGCCTATTTGGATGAGTGTAAGTCACTCATCCAAGGGTAACAAAATCGACGCGTGAAACTAATTTGAAATACATAATTTTTGCGGTCTTTATAACATGACCTATACATGTCCAAATGGGCTCAAATTTTGCGTCTGAGCTGTACACAAGATGTTTAAGAAGATCAACGGATTAGATTTTTGAAAAAAATATTGCATCATGAAAAACTACTTGAGTGTATTCCGCTCCAGATACACTCGAGTGTATTCTAGCCTGACTATATATATATATATATATATATATATATATATATATATATGGGCTCATCTTTAATACCCGTGTGGGTAGCTACCCGTGCACACTTCCTTCCGCAAATGTAGTGGAGCATTTTATCTAGCTCTCCAAAAAATTTGATCCAAAAATAATATCATTTGCCCCCCCAAAATCAAAAAACCCGTCCATATATTTACTGACTATATTTTCTGCGCAGTTACTCTTTTGCTCTCAGAGTTACTCTATATATCAATACAGTTACTCTTTTGATTCAGAAGAGTTACTCCGGTGTACCATTGAGTTACTCTTTTAACCCTGAGTTACTCCAGCGGGTAGAAAAAATCTGGCTACCCGCGCAGGTAACGAATGAACAACCTATATATATATATATATATATATATATATATATATATATATATATAATACACTCGAGTGTATCTGGAGCAGAATACACTCAAATAGTTTTCCATGATGTAATTTTTTTTAAATCTAATCCATTGATCTTCTTAAACATCATGTGAATAGCTCATATATAAAATTTTAGTCCATTTGGACATTCATAGGTCATGTTATGAAGACCACAAAAATTATGCATTTCAAATTAGTTTCGTGCGTCAATTTTGTTGCCCTCAGATGAGTGACTTATACTCATCTAAATGAGATTAAAATTTGTATGTAGCCTAATTATAGTATGACACTGAAGATCAATGGTTTACATTTTACAAAAAAATAATCTTTTTATGCAAACTCCACTTGAGTGTAGCGTGCGATATGTACACTCGACTGTATTCTAGCCTGACTCATATATATATATATATATATATATATATATATATATATATATATATATATGAGTCAGGCTAGAATACACTCTAGTGTATTTGGAGCATAATATATTCAAGTAGTTTTTCATGATGTAATAATTTTTTTTAAATCTAATTCATTGATCTTCTTAAACATCTTGTGAATAGCTTATATATTAAATTTGAGCCCATTTGGACATTTATAGCTCACGTTATAAAGACCACAAAAGTTATGTATTTCAAATTAGTTTCGTGTGACGATTTTGTTGCCTTCGGATAAGTGACTTACACTCATCAAAATGGGCTCAAAATTTGTATGTAGCCTAATTATAGTATGAAAATGAAGATCATTGATTTACATTTTGAAAAAAAATACTCTTGATATGCAAACACCACTTGAGTGTAGTGTGTGATCTATACACTCGAGTGTATTCTAACCTGATTATATATATACACATACATATGTATATATATATATATAATATATATATATATATATATATATATATATATATATATATATATATATATATATATAAAAGGAGTTTTTTATCTAGTGCAAATTTTATGAAAATTAATCTACAGTCACCTTTGGTAAAACTACTCGATTTTCAAAAACAAAAAATTATTACTCTAGACCAACACCGATTGATCTACAATTTGAAGAAACTCCTGATCTTACTTTATGTCAATTTGATGGCCAATCTCTTATAGAATGGAACTTAGATGGATTTTCAGAATACCAAATATTACAAATTTGCCATCAAATGCTGATATATGCCAATGCTTGTCGAGCTCATGGTAGTCTTGAAACCACTATTGCCCAAATGATAACTTCATAATTCACGGGTTAGTTAAGAGGATGGTGGATTAATTATCTTAGTGAAACACACAGATAAGAAATACTTCAAACTACAAAAATAAATGAGCATGGTGCTCAAATTAAGTTAGAAAATGGTCAACCCCAATCAAATGCAGTATATACTCTAATTGTAAACATAATTCAACATTTTATAGGCCATAATGGCACTAAATTGGAAAAACTTAGGGAACAACTAATGAATGACAAAAGTTATGGATGAAAATAGTCCAAAGGACTCAAATAAACCTGAAATTGAAGAAGATGGAAAAAAGGAAGAAAGTTTTTCTCAAATCTTCTATAGAAATATGTTTATCATTAGTCTTTTCATGTTCAATTCTTTTCATTACATGATCAAATGAGTAGAACTCATTTCCTTTTGATTCTATTTTATTGTCTGATTTTTTGTTTATAATCATATTGAGATATTTTGCAAGTTTAGTGCTTCTTTCTTGTTTATCTTGGATGGAGTCTATGGTTTCAAGTATAAATTGTTGCTCACTTGTTAAGACATGAATTTCATCTGATGATGTTTCATTGCTATAGTAATTACAATGACATCCTTCTTCATTTTCTGATCCCTAGGATTCATTTAGATTTAATTTACTAACAAAAGTATCAAGTTCTTCTGGCGTAATACTTTTTGATTCTAGTAACAATTCGTTTGAGTCTTGACAACTGTCTTTTGTCTTTAGGTATAGGGAAGAGCTACTTGTCTTTTCTTCTTAGCTTAGTTTTTGTAGTAGGAAGTGCCTTAGCTCGAAATTCTCCTCCCTAGACAATTTCTAAGTCTTGTAATCCTTCCTCCACTTCACTTATATTGTAATTTCGTCTATATAGTCATGTGTTCTTAGTTTCCATATATTTTCCGAGTGTAAACCCTCCAGTTGCCAATAAAATTTCCATCTGTGTTTTGTTAAGTTCAAATTGTGTGTGCATGTTCTTGGATCTTTGAATCATAATCAAAGATCCTTTCTTTGATTAAAAGCAAGATCAAGGAGGTTCCCAAAGCTCCAGTGACGTTCCCGACGGTCACACAGTGAGATCAACAACGTGCTCAACACCAACTATAAGTTCCCTGACGTTATTTAATTAATTTTTACGCAAGCATTCTCCCATATTCGTAAACAAATTAAATACCTATTATCCTTTAATCATAAACCCTAATCTACATCTAATCACCTTAATCACAAACCCTAATTCACCAATAATCACTCACTTCTATCATTTATCCAAACGCAAATCAGCCCTTCCTACTCCACCAATTATTCTGAAACTCCACCAATACTCCAACACCGCATTCCACCAAATCTCTATCGACCAACCACCAAAATCCTAGCTTCCACCCTAAATGGTATTAGGCTCTGATACCATCTGGGAATTTGTTAGCAAAGTCTATGGCTCTTACTATAGGTGATACCGTTCCCTTTTCTATTTTGTATCCTAGAAATTGAATACTTGTTTGAAATAGTTTCATCTTTTTAGCAGAGACTACTAGTCCATTACGTTTTACTATTTGAAGGAATGTGTTTAGGTGTTTCCAATGTTGGTCACAATCTTTAGAGAAAATAAGTACATCATCAATATAGACTATACTAAAAGAAGTATATGGATTAAATATCTCATTCATTATTTTTTGGAATTCCGATGGAGCATTTTTAGCGCAAAAGACATAACATTCCATTCATAGTGACCAAAAGGTACTGTGAAGGCAGTTTTATATCTATCTTCTTCACTTATTTGTATTTTCCAGAATCCAGATTTCATATCAAATTTTGAGAAGATATTAGCACCATGTATTCTTTTTATTAAGTCATGTTTATTAGGAATTGGATATCTGATCCATTGGAGTACTTTATTTAGAGGTTTGTAATTAATTACAAGCCTAGGAGCCCCTCTTTCTATTTCAGATGCATTTTCTACATAGAAAGCAGCGCAACTCCATGGAGAGGAGCTAGGTCTAATTAATTTCTTTGTCTCAAGTTCTTTTATTTTATTTTTACATATTTCTAAAAGTCTTTGATTCATTTGGATGGGTCTAGCTTTTGTTGGAATTTTAGTTTCATCAAAATTGTTAATGTATGATAAAGTAACTTCATGTTTCTTTCTATGCCAGAATGCTGAGGGTAGTGTGGAGCAGATTTCTTTTCAACTTTTTCTTTAAATTCTATTATTAGTTTTTGAAAATTACTACTTTTGAATTTATTATGAATTCTTTCAGTTTCTATTTCTGTGTTAAGTTCGTTAATGAAGTTTTCTTTGTATTTGATTGCAGTGTTTATTTGTTGTATAAATGATACTTTGGGTTCATTTTTGAACTTAAAGGTAATCATTTTTCCATTTATATTAGCATGTACTCCTTTTGTATCTACTATAATAGGTAGTATTTTATTCAGGAATGGTGTCCCTATTATTATGTCCTCGGTTATATTTTTGGCTAGCATGAAAGTAGTTTTAATACATGTATGTTTTATACAAACATGGACATTAGAGATTTTATAATTGATTTGTAATTTGTCATTGGTGCATGAATTGACATTGTGTGTGGTTTTTTCAAAATATTTGGTTGGTATTAGACCTTCTCTAATGCAGTTTATGACTGCTCCAGAATCAAATAAAGCTAGTTTCTTAATAGTGAAATCTGGGTTAATTTTATTTATAACATCTCCCTTCCATTTCCTTTTTATATATTGTTGGATGCTATTTAGGGATTTGTTTTTGGATTTATTTTGATTTTATGAATTTTCATATGTCTTTTTCGTTTCTTTTAAATCTTTTATTTCCTTTTTAATAATTTTTTGTTCTCTTTTGAAGTCTTTTAGAGTTGGTTGTTTTTCAGTTTCTTTTTTAGTATCATATGAAATATTTTGGTTTGGAATACCTTTAGAGTTGATTTCTTTTTTATTCATTTTCATATATTTTGAAAATAATTTTATTTTTTCTTGATCACTTTTAACATTATTAATAGTTTCAAGAATGAAGTATTGTTCTGTGCTTAATACCTTTATAGAGTACTCTTCGCTTTCTTTAATTTTAGTTTTAGATAGATTATTTACTTTATCAATCATGTGTTTATTGGAAGAGTGAGAACTTTCTTATTTTAATTGTAGATTACTCTTGTTTGTTATATTTTGGACTGACATGTTTTCATGATGCAGTGGTCTGGGATTACTGTCATATTTATTAGGCTCATACCATGGTGGAACAAGCCTATAGATTTTTTCTTTAAGTTCTTTGATATAATAATTTTTATACCATTCAAAGAAATGTATATTTTTTCTATGGTATTGCATTTGTGAATACCATTTTTCTCTAATGTAATATCTTGCTTTTTTATCGAAGTTTTCATAAAATTGTTTTGTCTTGAATTGGTTTCTATCGGATAAAAATTCTTCTCTTAGATTTTCTTTATCGATGATGAAATTATTTTTATTTTCCATTGAATATCTTTCATTTATGGTTTGAAGGGTATTTACTATTTCATTGACACCTGATAGTGAGTTGAGCGTTTTATTCAACATTTTTTTTTAACTGAAGATGCAGTTGTCAAAAATTCTGATGCTTAAATCTTAAAAATTTTAAAACCAAAGGAGATTTATGTAAATAATGATTTTGTTGAGCAATCTTATTCTCTTTTCAATAAGTTGATTCCTAGTGGCCTGTCAACAATTGAACTACTACGACAAGGAGGCCTCGGACCTAGGTATTTCTTAAAGAAAATTGAATATGATACACTCAGAAAGGTTTGTGGGTGAGAGATTGAAATCATCAACCAAGGGATTACTAAGTGGCCTGTCAATAGCTAAACCTAGCCCTACAAAACCCTAAACGCCTACCATGGCTAAAGCGGGTGCAACGGGCTACCACTACGACAAGGAGGCCTCGGACCCTAGAACCCCAAGAAGGAAGACCCCGAACTCTCACCCCTTCAGAGAAAGAGAAAGAGACGCAAGTATATCCAACCGCCCCTAACTTGGCTCTGATACCATTTAGGGTGGAAGCTAGGATTTTGGTGGTTGGTCGATAGAGATTTGGTGGAATGCGGTGTTGGAGTATTGGTGGAGTTTTAGAATAATTGGTGGAGTAGGAAGGGCTGATTTGCATTTGGATAAATGATAGAAGTGAGTGATTAGAGGTGAATTAGAGCTGATTTTTCTATTTTTCTATTTCATTAGGAAAGAATTGGTGGAGTAGTGGTAACTCCACCACTACTCCAACACCGCATTCCACCAAATCTCTATCGACCAACCACCAAAATCCTAGCTTCCACCCTAAATGGTATCAGAGCCAAGTTAGGGGCGGTTGGATATACTTGCGTCTCTTTCTCTTTCTCTGAAGGGGTGAGAGTTCGGGGTCTTCCTTCTTGGGGTTCTAGGATCTGAGGCCTCCTTGTTGTAGTGGTATCCCGTTGCACCCGCTTTAGCCATGGTAGGCATTTAGGGTTTTGTAGGGCTAGGTTTAGCTATTGACAGGCCACTTAGTAATCCCTTGGTTGATGATTTCAATCTCTCACCCACAAACCTTTCTGAGTGTATCATATTCAATTTTCTTTAAGAAATACCTAGGTCTGAGGCCTCCTTGTCGCAATAGTTCAACTGTTGACAGGCCACTAGGAATCAACTTATTGAAAAGAGAATAAGATTGCTCAACAAAATCATTATTTACATAAATCTCCTTTGGTTTTAAAAATTTTAAAATTTAAGCATCAGAATTTTTGACAACTGCATCTTCAGTTCAAAAAAAAATGTTGAATAAAACGCTCAACTCACTATCAGGTGTCAATGAAATAGTAAATACCCTTCAAACCATAAATGAAAGATATTCAATGGAAAATAAAAATAATTTCATCATCGATAAAGAAAAGCTAAGAGAAGAATTTTTATCTGATAGAAACCAATTCAAGACAAAACAATTTTATGAAAACTTTGATAAAAAAGCAAGAGATTACATTAGAGAAAAATGGTATTCACAAATGCAATACCATAGAAAAAATATACATTTCTTTGAATGGTATAAAAATTATTATATCAAAGAACTTAAAGAAAAAATCTATATGCTTGTTCCACCGTGGTATGAGCCTAATAAGTCTGACAGTAATCCCAGACCATTGCTTCATGAAAACCTGTCAGTCCAAAATATAACAAACAAGAGTAATCTACTTAAAAGAAGAAAGTTCTCACTCTTCCAATAAACATATGATTGATAAAGTAAATAATCTATCTAAAACTAAAAGTAAAGAAAGCGAAGAGTACTCTGTAAAGGTATTAAGCACAGAACAATACTTCATTCTTGAAACTATTAATAATGTTAAAAGTGATCAAGAAAAATTAAAATTATTTTCAAAATATATGAAAATTAGTAAAAAAGAAATCAACTCTAAAGGTAGTCCAAACCAAAATATTTCATATATACTAAAAAAGAAACTGAAAAACAACCAACTCTAAAAGACTTCAAAAGAGAACAAAAAATTATTAAAAAGGAAATAAAAGATTTAAAAGAAATGAAAAAGACATATGAGAATTCAGAAAATCAAAATAAATCCAAAAACAAATCCCTAAATAGCATCCAACAATATATAAAAAGGAAATGGAAGGGAGATGTTATAATTAAAATTAACCCATATTTCACTATTAAGAAACTAGCTTTATTTGATTTTGAAGCAGACATAAACTGCATAAGAGAAGGTCTAATACCAACCAAATATTTTGAAAAAACCACACACAATGTCAATTCATGCACCAATGACAAATTACAAATCAATTATAAAATCCCTAATGTCCATGTTTGTATAAAACATACATGTATTAAAACTACTTTCATGCTAGCCAAAAATATAACCGAGGACATAATAATAGGGACACCATTCCTGAATAAAATACTACCTATTATAGTAGATACAAAAGGAATACATGCTAATATAAATGGAAAAATGATTATCTTTAAGTTCAAAAATGAACCCAAAGTATCATTTATTCAACAAATAAACACTTCAATCAAATACAAAGAAAACTTCATTAATGAACTTAACACAAAAATAGAAACTGAAAAAATTCATAATAAAATCAAAAGTAGTAATTTTCAAAAACTAATAATAGAATTTAAAGAAAAAGTTGAAAAAGAAATCTGCTCCACACTACCCTCAACATTCTGTCATAGAAAGAAACATGAAGTTACTTTACCATACATTAACAATTTTGATGAAACTAAAATTCCAACAAAAGCTAGACCCATCCAAATGAATCAAAGACTTTTAGAAATATGTAAAAATGAAATAAAAGAACTTGAGACAAAGAAATTAATTAGACCTAGCTCCTCTCCATGGAGTTGCGCTGCTTTCTATGTAGAAAATGCATCCAAAATAGAAAGAGGGGCTCCTAGACTTGTAATTAATTACAAACCTCTAAATAAAGTACTCCAATGGATCAAATATCCAATTCCTAATAAACATGACATAATAAAAAGAATACATGGTGCTAATATCTTCTCAAAATTTGATATAAAATCTGGATTCTGGCAAATACAAATAAGTGAAGAAGATAGATATAAAACTGCCTTCACACTACCTTTTGGTCACTATGAATGGAATGTTATGCCTTTTGGGCTAAAAAATGCTCCATCATAATTCCAAAAAATAATGAATGAAATATTTAATCCATATACTTCTTTTAGTATAGTCTATATTGATGATGTACTTATTTTCTCTAAAGATTGTGACCAACATTGGAAACACCTAAACACATTCCTTCAAATAGTAAAACGTAATGGACTAGTAGTCTCCGCTAAAACGATGAAACTATTTCAAACAAGTATTCAATTTCTATGATACAAAATAGAAAAGGGAACGGTATCACCTATAGTAAGAGCCATAAACTTTGCTAACAAATTCCCAGATGAAATCTTAGAGAAAAAACAACTCCAAAGATTTTTAGGATGCTTAAACTATATATCTGATTTCTATGAAAATTTGGCACTAGATAGAAAACTCCTTACAGATAGATTGAAAAAGATTCCACCAAGTTAGACCATAGATCACACCAAGGCCATTCAAAGAATAAAATTAAAGGTTCAACGGTTACCATGTTTAAATATTGTTGACCCAGAAGCCTATAAAATAGTAGAAACAGATGCATTAGATATAGGATACGGAGGAATTCTTAAGCAAAAAATTGATAATAAAGAACATTTGGTTTGATACACCTCAGGAGTGTGGAATGAAACTAGAAAAAATTATTCAACTATAAAAAAATAAATATTAGCCATAGTTCTCTCTATTACAAAATTTCAAGGTGATCTTTTAAATAATAAATTTTTATTAAGAGTAGATTGTAAATGAGCAAAATTTGTTTTAGAAAATGATGTTAAAAATCTTGCCTCAAAACAAATATTTGATAGATGGCAAGCAATATTAGCTATATTTGATTTTGATATAGAATTCATAAAAGAAGAAAATAATTTTTTACCTGATTTCTTATCGAGAGAATTTTTGCAGGGAAACTGTCTTCAAAAAGACTAGCATAATGACATCAATTCTGGCAACTAAACAAAGTCCTCACTACTACAGAAATAGCATTCAGTGTCTCTTTTATGGGCATCGGTTATTAAGGAAAACTGACGCCTATAATATAAGGCGTCGGTTGTTTAGGCAAACCGATGTCTATATTCGAAGACCAGCCAGACACGGGTACGGCTTTGTATTCAGCGTCGGTTGACTATAACAAACCGACGCCTAAAAGCTCCCGCAAAATCCAATTTTCGAGCGAAAAGAAAAAGTGTCAGATACATCGTTGATTATTTAAATAGCCACCGACGCCTATGTGTGATGAAACTTTACGCGAAAAGTGTCACTTTCAGCGTCGGTTATCCGTTGATAACCGACGCCAAAAGTGGTTTCCGCCAAACAATTTCGTGAAAATATCATCCAATTGAACGTCGGTTCGTTCAAACAACCGACGCTAAAGAGGTGTAGGCGTCACTTGTTTGAAACAACCGATGCTATTGGTGAACTTAATATCCCACGATCACCCGACTCTTCCCCTTTCTTCTATTTCATCGCCTAAACTGTTCCCCGGCCCTTTCTTCTCTGCTGTCGCCCGACCCTCCACTTCGTCGCAACCACCACCATCTTCCTGCACGACAGTGCCGCCGCGCCACCTTCTCCGCTGCCAGTGCTGATTTGTGAACGCCGCCTTCTCCTCGGTGCCTCCACGCCGCCGCCGCCAGGCTGACAGCTAGCTACTTCTCCACCGCCGTCGCGTCACCGCAACCATCTTCTCCGCCTGCTCATCGATCGTCGCACACTTCCGCCACGTGCCATCGTCATCTCCCACTCTGCGTCGCCGTCTAGTTCGACCACAGCTCCTCTCCAGACCGGCCGTAACTCATCTAGCCCTAGCCCCTACCTTCCAGGTTCGACCACAGCTCCTCTCCAGGTCAGATTCACACATTAATATTGCCAATAATATAGGAAATAAATGCTAGCTCCAATTATAGACATATTGTATATGGTTTTGATCAGAAAAATGCATAGATTGTGAATAAAATTTTCTCGAAAACCCTAGTTTGATGAGCATGTTGTTAATCATGTTAATTATGATTCTTCTATATATTCTGATGTCATTATATAATTATGTGATCCCAACATATTAAATTGAATTAAAATGATTTCATGAATTATAGGGTTTTAAAGTTGATAAACATGTACATGCGGAAATAGGGTTATTAAACCAATGGTTATAACATAGTATGATCTTAATCTGATCTGGATGTTCATAATAATGTAGTATGTTAAATATGATGATTAGGGATACATATAATGTCTAGTAAAGATTCCTAGATCTTTTGTTTGAAACTATTGATTTCTTGATTTATTATTTATAAATGCTCTGTTGATTAGGATTAACCATGTTGCCTGTAGTTTATAGACATTTATTATATATAAGAATGACAACACATGTATTTGTTGGCCTAGAAACCCGTCCAAGATTTACTCATTAGGAGTAAATCTTGGATAGTCCCCAGTTTGGGACTGTTCTTGAACACCTAATCTCACTTAGGATGTAAGTGTATAATGTGTATTGGGTTTTCGAGAAAATTTCGATAGTATTTCCCCGTTTGTTCTCTAAGTATATATGTACTTAGAGAACATCGGGGAAATGCTGCCGAAATTTTCTTGAAAACCCAATACACATTATACACTTACTAGTGAGATTAGGTGTTCAAGGATGGGATAGGTGGTACACATTTATTATATATAAGAATGACATCAAATGTATTTGTTGGCCTAGAAACCCGTCCAAGATTGACTCATTAGGAGTAAATCTTGGATAGTCCCCGGTTTGGGACTGTTCTTGAACACCTAATCTCACTTAGGATGTAAGTGTATAATGTGTATTGGGTTTTCGAGAAAATTTCGGTAGCATTTCCCCGTTTGTTCTCTAAGTATATATGTACTTAGAGAACAGTGGGGAAATGCTGCCGAAATTTTCTTGAAAACCCAATACACATTATACACTTACTAGTGAGATTAGGTGTTCAAGGATGGGATAGGTGGTATACATTTATTATATATAAGAATGACATCAAATGTGTTTGTTGGCCTAGAAACCCGTCCAAGATTGACTCATTAGGAGTAAATCTTGGATAGTCCCCGATTTGGGACTATTCTTGAACACCTAATCTCACTTAGGATGTAAGTGTATAATGTGTATTGGGTTTTCGAGAAAATTTTGGTAGCATTTCCCCGTTTGTTCTCTAAGTATATATGTACTTAGAGAACAACGGGGAAATGCTGCCGAAATTTTCTTGAAACCCAATACACATTATACACTTAATAGTGAGATTAGGTGTTCAAGGATGGGATAGGTGGTACACATTTATTATATATAAGAATGACATCACATTATACACTTAGGTAGGATGTAAGTGTATACCCTAATCTTTTCCTAATATATACTTGTTTCCTAATATATACTTGTTTTCTATGATCATAGAATGGATAGATCATGGATGTCCATTCGTAATCGTTGCACCCCAGAGTTTATATCTGCTCTTGATCAGTTTATTAGATTTGCCGAGGAACATAGGAAAAAACCTACAGATAGGTTCTACTATCCATGTAGGCATTGCGGTAACAACTTGAAAGTCAACACTGGTGAGGAAATCAAAAGTCATGTCATGTGCAACGGGATTGTACAAGGCTATACAGAATGGCACTGGCATGGAGAGATTTCAAAATCGAAACCAGTAGATGTCGATAGCAGTGCTTGGGTGGAAGAAGAAATTGCCTCCGATGACTTAAATGTGAACGAACCAGTTCCAGCAGACATCGTTGATACGATGCTGGATAGTTGTAGGGTAGAGCACACCGATCCACCTCCTATCTTTAGAAACATTGTGCATGATGCTGAGATACCGTTATACACAGGCTGTGCTAAGTTTACGAAGCTTAGCGCCGTGTTGAGATTGTATAAGTTGAAAGCTAACAATAGATGGAGCGACAAAAGCTTCACTTCATTGTTGACTTTGTTGAAAGAAATGCTTCCTGAAGGAAACGAGCTGCCAATCTCAACATACCAGGAAAGAAAATGTTGTGCCCAATGGGTATGGAGGCCAAGAAGATACACACATGCCCAAATGATTGTGTATTATTTCAAAAGGACTATGTAGATTTGAAAGATTGTCCAAAATGTGGTGCGTCACGGTATAAATTGACGACTTCGGGGGAGTCCAAAACTGGTTCTCCTGCCAAGGTGTTGTGGTATCTACCTATAATATCACGGTTTCAACGCTTGTTTGCAAATCTGAAAGATGCGAAGAATTTGAGGTGGCATGCAGATGTTAAGAAAAATAATGATGGGATCCTACGACATGCGTCTGATTCCCCACGGTGGAAGAAGATTGATCTATTGTACCCCAAATTTGGTGAAGAAGATAGGAATCTAAGACTTGGGCTTTGTACAGATGGGATGAATCTGTACGGGACATTGAGCAGCCAACATAGCACTTGGCCAGTCATGCTTGTTATATACAATCTTCCTCCCTGGATGTGTATGAAAAATAAGTACGTTATGTTGTTGTTGTTGATATCGGGCCCTAAACAACCCAGAAATGATATCGATGTTTATCTTGAACCTTTGATTGATGACTTAAAGAAACTTTGGGCTGAAGGTGTGATGACCTATGATGCTTCAGCAAGAGAGACATTTCGTTTGCACACTATGGTGTTTTGCACTGTTAATGACTTTCCAACATATGGGAATTTGTCTGGATATAGTGTCAAAGGAGCTAAAGCGTGTCCTATATGTGAAGAAAACACTGATTCAATAAGACTAAAACATGGCGGCAAGACTGTATATCTTGGTCATCGAAGGTTTCTTTCAAAATTCCATCCGTATCGTAGGAAGTGCAAAGCATTCTATGGATGGAATGATGAACGGAGTGCACCTAAACCTATACCAGGGGATGTTGTTTATGCAAGAGTAAAAGACATTGTCAATGAATTTGGTAAGAAATCACAATGTAGTATGGCCACACGGAGTGACAATTCTTCATTCAAGAAGAAGTCAATATTTTGGGATCTTCCTTATTGGAGTTCTTTGACAGTCAGGCATTGTATCGATGTAATGCACGTTGAGAAAAATGTCTGTGATAGCATCATTGGTACTCTGTTAAATATACCAGGTAAGACTAAAGATGGGATAAAATCCAGACTGGACCTACGTGAAATGGGAATAAGGTCAGAATTAACAAAATTACGTGAAATGGGTAATAAAAGAACATACTTACCTCCCACTTGTTACACGTTGTCTAGAAAGGAGAAGAAAACTTTTTGTGAATGCTTTGTAAATGTTAAGGTGCCACATGGTTACTCATCCAACATCCGTAGATTGGTATCAATGAAAGATCTGAAGTTGATAGGTCTTAAATATCATGATTGTCACACTCTAATGCAACAAATATTTCCCGTGGAAATTCAATCTATATTGCTGAAGCATGTAAGGTTTGCAATTACCAGACTTTGTTTCTTTTTCAATAGTCTATGCAGCAAAGTTATTGACCCTGATACTCTCGATAATTTGCAAAGAGAAGTGGTTGTTACCCTATGTCAGCTTGAGATGTATTTCCCTCCTTCGTTCTTTGATATCATGGTACATCTTGTTGTCCACTTGACTAGGGAAGTGAAAATGTTGGGACCAGTGTTCTTGCATTGGATGTATCCCTTTGAACGATACATGAGCATTTTTAAAGGTGATGTTCGAAACCGTTATCGGCCTGAAGGGAGTATTATTGAAGGTTATGTGGCGAGAGAGGTCATGGATTTTTGCAATGACTTTCTCAGTGGTAATGACACTCCTGATAATGACAAGAATATTGAGGAGGGCAAAGGAATTTTGGGATCACGGGTGAAAGTAATCAGCCGTGAGCAGTTGGAACAAGCTCACTTGTATATTTTACACAATATGGATGAAGTGAGTGTTTATATCGAGGAACATACCAATTTCATAAAGAGACGACATCCTCGAGAAAGTTCAATGTGGCTTGCTAGAGAGCATAATAAGACTTTTACTAAGCTATCAAATGCCTCGCCTTTAAACCAAAACCGAATGTTATGTCTTATGAAGGGTTTGACATTAATGGATTCACATATTACACAAAGCGCCAAGATGATAAGAGTGTCGTCCAAAATAGTGGGGTTACTCTTCAAGCGTCGACTATGTACTTTGCAAGTGCAAAGGATAAGAGTCCACGTGAAGCTAAAATGTCATATTACGGTGTCATTGAAGACATTTGGGAGTTTGACTACATAGATTTCAAAATTCCGCTCTTTAAATGTAATTGGGTTGATAACACCAAAGGAGTTATAGTGGATGAATTGGGTTTCACTTTGGTGAACTTTGAAAATATTGGCGAGAAGGGTGAACCATTCATATTGGCATCACAGGCGAAACAAATATTCTATATCGATGATCCTGCAAATGATAAATGGTTGGTTGTTCTTCATGGTAAAAGACAGTTCATTGAAGATCCTATAGATGAAGAAGAGTACTATGATAAGTATGATGACTCCAGTCCATTCTCAGTTGGGTTGCCAACTCCACAAAATATTGAAGCTAATGATGACTTCTATGTGTGCGGAGATCACAATGAAGGATTGTTAATTGATAAAAGATCACAATTTTAGAGACATGTATGTTTATACAAATGCTAAATGTTTGCCTTTTTCTAGTTAATACAAATGCTAAATGTTTGCCTTTTTCTAGTTAATACAAATGCTAAATGTTTGCCTTTTCTAGTTAATACAAATGCTAAATGTTTGCCTTTTTCTAGTTAATACAAATGCTAAATGTTTGCCTTTTTCTAGTTAATACAAATGCTAAATGTTTGCCTTTTTAATGACATTTTCAGATGGCTGACCATGATGAGCATGATGTCCATGATGAGCATGAAGTCCATGATGAGCATGCTGTCCATGATGAGCATGGCGAGGATACCAATGTAAGTTCTAAAAACATATCCTGTATTTCTATAAAATTCATTATCTTCTAGTTATGTCATATATCTTATATTTCTATATTGGGCTAATTCAGTGTGTTTATTTTTGTCAAATTTTAGGTTGATGATGCACATGTACCCACTGAAGCACTGGAGCAACTTGATGTGCAGCACCAAACACTTAACAAGAAAAGGGGCATCACTCTGTTGAAGAAGTTAATAGCGCTTAGTGGTAGTGGATCCAAATTGGTTGTGGAGTTTGATAATGGAGGAAATGCAATTGGAGTGAACCACAATAATTTTGTAAACTATCTTGGGTGTACCACTCGGAGCCATTGTGGTGTTAAGTATGATAATTGGCACAAAGTTCCTCAGGGGGAAAAAGACTTGATATGGAAGGATTTATGCGTGATTTATTATTATTTGCAATTCTATTTTGTAGATTACAAATTCTATTATTTGCAATTCTATTTTGGATACTAATTAATAACATTTCTATTTTACAGAATCTGTTTGTATTGGATGAGAAGTTGCATCGTAAAAGTGTGATGCAACGCGCTGGAAAGATGCTTAGGAATTATAGGACAAATCTGAATAGAGAATACATAAAAGAGGGTTATAAGAAAAAGAAGTCAGCCCTTGAACAATGGAACTTCTTGGACAAAGAAGATTGGGAAAATTTTGTTGCTTCAAGAAAATCTGAAGAATTCAAGGTATTAGGCGTCACTTCCAATTTAATTAATATACATTGTATTCACCTATTCAAGATTAACATTTAGTGATACTAACCAAATCATTAATGTGCATACTAACTAGGCCCTCAGTAACGCACAAAAAGCAAGGCGTGCACTGAATGTGCATGACCACACTATGGGTCCAAAAGTCTATGCAAGCGTTCGCCAAAGACTACATGCAGAGTCTGCAGCAACTCAGGAGTCTGCTCCTACTCAAGAGTCTGCCACACCCATGCCTCGCCATGATATCTGGATAGCTGGGAGGCAAAACAAGAAGGGTGAAATAAAGAAGCCCGTAACTGCTGAGGCGGCTGCGAAAAATGGTAAAATACAATCTTAGAGCAATCGTTTGAATATTGATTATTTGTGGTGTTAACTTACCAATTTCTGTTGATGGTGATTAGCGGGAGCTGCACGAGCAGAGGAAACAAGGCACGTTCATCCCTCGGGGCACAGGGGATGAATTGACACTTGCTCTGGGTAACCCAGAGCATCCTGGATGTGTTAGGGGTGCAGGCGCTGGTGTGGGCATCAAAGCATTCTTTGGGCCATCCCAGCGCAAACCCAGAGCGGGACTTTCTCAAGAAGAGGTAACCTATTCTTTTTTAGCATGTTACTGCAAAAGGAAATTCAATAATAAGAAGCTAATGTTTCTTTTATCCATGTATAGGAGAATAAGAGAGTCGAGGATATAGTTGCTAAGAAGGTCAACGATGTAGTTGCTGAGAAGGTCAAGAAAGAATTGCTGCGGTGGCAGGCATCTCAGGCTTCCAATCAGCCTATGGCGACCCACTCTTCTCCTGATGCACAGACTGTGAGTAATCCTGGAGACCCATCGCCTAACACGTCTGCTGTAAGTATTGTTTATGACATTGTAGCAAGTCTTTTCAAGATGATATGTTTTCAAGATGATATGTATATATGTATAACATTCTTTACGTAAATTTGTAGGCATTGAAGCCGTGCCGCTTAAGAATACAAGACTATGTTGTTGCAGAGGCACAAGCTTACCCGTCCCTTCCTGGGGAAAGGTTTCACGGGACTCCAATGCCACAGAGCTACGTTCATGTGGGCCCGTTACGTGTGTTACCCGATTGGAGGGAAGCTACATTGCCATATCCCCACCTGGATATTGATACACTTGCTGAGGCAGAAGGCGGGGTCATATTGTGGCCCAAAGCAGATGTCGTCTACACTACTGAAATTGTAAGATAAATTTACATTGATTTAGACTGTTAATGTGTATATATGATGTCAACTGATCTGAAATTATATATACAGGTTAAAAAGAAGACACCAGGAGCACCTAGGCCTCCACCTCCACTTCCCGCATTACTAACTTGGGTTCCAACTGACCTAACATACCCGTTAGGTCCTGCTTGTAGGGGAATGGCATGTTGGATACATGCACATAATATACATTGCCCGATAATTGTTTCTTTAGATGCAGATTATGCAGGTCAATCATACGATAGCTCTTTATTTATACAAGATATTATTGAGTTGTTTATGTATGATTGGATGAATACATCAATGATAGAGACATGGATAAGGTGAGATCTTGTTTATACATCCATATACCTTGTGTAAGATCCGGTGATCTGGTTTCTTATATATTAATGTATACATAATACATGTTTTGCAGCTACTTAGTCGAAGATCATTGCAAACAATTTGCATTTGATCATGTGGGATTTTTGATTCCATCATTGATTAGTATGGTAGATAAAGACCATGATAGTGTTCAACAATACTGTATAGATGCTTTTACAATTTTTGGTCAGCAAAAGAAGACGATAATAATAGCTCCATTCAATGTCAAGTAAGTTTACTTTATTTATAATTTGGACTTAAGAAAATTCCATTTTTATTGTGCATTTTGAGTTATTAATTGTTAACTTTTTACCTCTAGCGGTAGACATTGGGAGTTACTAGTTATTGTCCCCGGGACGTTCACTGTTTATTATCTAGATCCCGCGGGAAGTACATTAAATACTAAAATTGGACACGTAATGAGAATGCCATTATTCTGGTGAGAAATATTTCATTTTTGTATCTGTTAACATCTGTTATTACATTACTATTTACTTATATAATTTACTGTGTTATATTAACATGTAGGGGTTTAGATGCATTCAAAAAGGCTAGAGGAACGGTCCCAGGGAAAAACAACCAGCCAATAAATTGGCAGAATGCACAAGTAAGTTCCCGACTCCAATGTATATATTATTGATGTGAATTGTGCTTAGTTGTATTATTTTGTATGTTTCAATTTATAGTGCGCTACACAAGACAATGGCTGGGAATGCACATACTATGTGATGCGATTTATGCAGATGATTATCAAACATGCCGCATTGGACATCGATACCATACATGAGGTATTATATATAGTCTCATTAGTTAGTATGAAATATATCAATCTTATTTTTATATTATTACTTATATATATACATAATTCTCTTTGCAGGTGTTTAAAACTGACAACACTATAGGTAAACACTTAAAAAATATACATGCTCCATATACGATGGAAGCATTAAATGAAATAAGAGAAGAATGGGCAAAAGCCATACAAGCAGTGGCAACTGTAAGATATAATTGGGATGTTGATAGCGATAATGAATGATACTTTGTAAATGAATATTTCTGAATGTTAATACATGTATTTGAATGTTTCTATATGTGTGAATGTGAGAATTGAATTGATGTCTGAATGTATCTACTTGTGTGAAATTTTCCTTGGGACTTTTGCAGGTTTGTGACCTGTTTGTAGGCTGATATCAATGGATGTCGTAAACCTACAGTTTAGAAAACTGAACTGCAGGTTCTCATCCTGCTGACCAGCCACAGCAGGCCTGCAAACTGATATGAAAAAAAAAGATATAGGCGTCGGTTATTTACAGAAAACTGTCAGCAAAGACCTACAGCGTCGGGTTTCTGAACAAAACCAACGCCTAATGTGGCAACAACCGTACTGGAAATGGCGTCAGCTGTTCATGTCAAACCGACGCCTATAATACATATAGGCGTCGGTCTTTTAGTAGATAACCGATGCCAAACTGGTTTGCGCCACAGAAACCAGCGTCATCTAGGACACTTTCTGCGTCGGTTACCAAGTAAACACCGACGCTATAGTCCACATAGGTGTCGGTCTTTTCGTTGATAATCGACGCAGAATGTGTCCTAGATGATGTCATTTTCTGTGGTGCGAACCCTTTTGGCGTCGGTTATCTACTAAAAGAATGATGCCTATATGTTAAATAGGCGTCGGTTAAAAAACTGACGCCGAAGTGTTCGACCTTTAGCGGCGCCCACATAGGCGTCGCTCAGAAACCGACGCCAAAGGGGGTTAAACAACCGATGCCAAAGGTTGTTTCTGTAGTAGTGCCTCCCGCAATGACACAGACAAGGAGGGAGAAAGAAAATATACAAAACATGGAAGTTGATTCGTCAACTAAAACATCCTATGAATTTATCCTGAAATCATCTGAAGAGGTACTTATTCTTGAGAATGAGGATCTCTCAAAAGAAATTGAATATATAATAAATAAATATTTTCCTGAAGGATACAATCATATTCCCACCCTACCTGGGAAAAACCAAACATACTATGAAAAAATACTTTTAGATATAGGAAGTGTAAAAGTTTTTCATAATTATAGAGATAAATCCACAAAGAGAAACTTACAGTTCTCTCAACTAAAAATTCAAAAAATAATCACGTTATCTGAATGGAATAAAGAAGGAAACCCTAATATTCCAAGAAGATTCAAAACATTCTGTCAACCCCAATATTACAATTATTGGGATTATCAAAATACGTGGGAAAAAGTTTTATATGTTCAGAACACACAAATGAGTCACACATGGTCAGTGAAATGGTCTTTACAAACCAAATTACCGAATTGGTTTTTCTATAAATTCTGGCAAAATTTTGGGGCAATAAGAGAAATACTCCCCACAATATTAAAGGAAAATATTATTGGAAATGATCTTATTGAAGAAGACTTAAATATGATGAAATATATATCATCTCATGGAATACCATGGATTATACAATGGAAATGGGAAAAAGAAACAATCGAATTACCACTGATTCTGGAAAGACAAATATATGTCAAATGGAGGGACAAGTTCAATATTGATCCCATTTTAAAGGGAAAATTAATCCCAATACTAGTTTCTGGATCCCAACACCATGAAACTAAAACAAATAGAATGTTTTCATTTAGTCAACTAAAGCAAGAGTTGACAAGAAAAATTCAAATTGAAAATCCAAACATTGAGGATAATCAACTACAATTGATGGTTTTTGAAGAAATGACAAAAGTTATGGATGAGAATAGTCCAAAGGACTCAAATAAACCTGAAATTGAAGAAGATGGAAAAAAGGAGGAAAGTGAAAAAATAGTTACCGAACAGTAAAAAAGTTTGGGTAAAAAAAATGGATAAAATTCAAAAGTAAATAAAAAAGTAACAGTCCGGTAAAAGGTAAAGGTGAATAAAAACAATGATGTGGTAAAGTAAAAGCAAAATATTTTAAACATTTTGCTTAAAATTCCATCTATAAAAAATGAAGTCACTCAAACATGGAAGTGACATCTCTATAAAAAAACAAATGGAGAAGAAGACAAGATTAATATTTTATTGCATGAAAGGCATCAAACACTTGCCTAGGGCACAAGGATGAATAAACAAGTGGAAAACACATCAAACTTAGCCACTACAACACTTGTCAAAGACACAAATGAAAGAGAGCAAGTGGCAAGACAAAGAATTTCGTCCACTCCATCCAAAGTGCTTATAAAAGGCAAAGAAGTTGAAGAGGAGAGAAAGAGTTGTAAGAGATACAACACTCTTCCACCCAAAGAGCTCCCCTTGCATATTGAGTTTAGTTTTTGTAGTAGGAAGTGCCTTAGCTCGAAATTCTCCTCCCTAGAGAATTTCTAAGTCTTGTAATCCTTCCTTCATTTCACTTATATTGTAATTTTGTCTATATAATCATGTATCCTTAGTTTCCATATATTTTCTGAGTGTAAACCCTCCAGATGCCAATAAAATTTCCATCTGTGTTTTGTTAAGTTCAAATTGTGTGTGCATGTTCTTGGCTCTTTGAATCATAATCAAAGATCCTTTCTTTGATTAAAAGCAAGATCAAGGAGGTTCCCAAAGCTCCAGTGACGTTCCCGATGGTCACTTGGTGAGATCAACAACGTGCCCTGTGCCAACTGTAAGTTCCCTAACACTATTTAATTAATTTTACGCAAGCATTCTCCGTTCACCCTAAAGAAAATTATATAAATAACCTTTTAGAATAATCTATCTCTAACCACCTTAATCATCAACCCTAATCCACCTCTAATCATTCACTTCTATCAATTATCCAAACGTAAATCAGCCCTTCCTACTCCACCAATCATTCTGAAACTCCACCACTACTCCAACACCGCATTCCACCAAATCTCTATCGACCAACCACCAAAATCCTAGCTTCCACCCTAAATGGTATCAGAGCCAAGTTAGGGGCGGTTGGATATACTTGCGTCTCTTTCTCTTTCTCTAAAGGGGTGAGAGTTCGGGGTCTTCCTTCTTGGGGTTCTAGGGTCCGAGGCCTCCTTGTCGTAGTGGTAGCCCGTTGCACCCGCTTTAGCCATGGTAGGCGTTTAGGGTTTTATAGGGCTAGGTTTAGCTATTGACAGGAAATTAGTAATCCCTTGGTTGATGATTTCAATCTCTCACCCAAAACCTTTCTGAGTGTATCATATTCAATTTTCTTTAAGAAATACCTAGGTCCGAGGCCTCCTTGTAGCAGTAGTTCAACTGTTGACATGCCAACTTGCGTCTCTTTCTCTTTCTCTGAAGGGGTGAGAGTTCGGGGTCTTCCTTCTTGGGGTTCTAGGGTCCGAGGCCTCCTTGTCGTAGTGGTAGCCCGTTACACCCGCTTTAGCCGTGGTAGGCGTTTAGGGTTTTGTAGGGCTAGGTTTAGCTATTGACAGGCCACCTATTATCTCCATAGAAATCAACATCCCAACTCTTCTATATTAAAATTCATCCCTAAAGACCAATGGAAAGAATACTCTCCAGAATTTCTACCAATTCCCATACAAACCCTTCCATAGTTCGAACAATGTCAATAAATATTGTGAACAAATTAATTTTGAAAATATAGAACAATCCATTCAAAATTGGGAAATGCCTTAAGTTCCCATAAAAGACATTTACTCTAAAGGTGGCTTTCGATTGATGTCCAACTATTACATCAAAACTATTGAAAAAACTATATCAGTTACATCTTCACAAGAATGCATACAACTTCTGTCTAAAAGAGATATAAACATGATAAAAAATAACTCAAAATACAACATCATTCATTTAGGATTAGTCCAAGTATCTGCCAAATCCTTAACAAGAAAAGGTATAAATTGTTCTTTACTCTTGTGCCTTAGAGACTGTAGGCACCACTACGACAAGGAGGCCTCGGACCCTAGAACCCCAAGAAGGAAGACCCCGAACTCTCACCCCTTCAAAGAAAGAGAAAGAGATGCAAGTATATCCTATATATATATATATATATATATAGAGAGAGAGAGAGAGAGAGAGAGTCAGGCTAGAATACACTCAAGTGTACCATTCGTACGAATACACTCAAGTATGTTTGCATATCAAGACTATTTTTTGCAAATGTAAATCATTGATCTTCACCGTTATACTATAGCTAGACTATATACAAACTTTGAGCCCATTTGGATGAGTGTAAGTCACTCATCCAAGGGCAACAAAATCGACGCGCGAAACTAGTTTGAAATGTATAATTTTTGTGGTCTTTATAATATGACCTATAAATATCCAAATGTGTTCAAAATTTTGTGTATGAGCTATTCACAAGATGTTTAAATAGATCAACGGATTAGATTTTAGAAAAAAAATGTTGCATCATGAAAAACTACATGAGTGTATTCTGCTCCGAATACTCTCGAATGTATTCTAGCCTGACTATACTACTTGAGTGTATTTTGCTCTGAATACTCTCGAGTGTATTCTATCGTGACTATATATATAGTCAGGCTAAAATACACTCGAGAGTATTTAGAGCAGAATACACTCAAGTAGTTTTTCATGATGCAATATATATTTTTTTCTAAAATCTAATCCGTTGATCTACTTAAACATCTTGTGAATAGTTCATATATAAAATTTGAGTCCATATACATTTATAGCTCATGTTACGAAGACCACAAAAATTATGCATTTCAAATTAGTTTCGTGCATCAATTTTGTTGCCCTCGGATGAGTGACTTACACTCATCCAAATGGGCTCAAAATTTGTATGTAGCCTATTTATAGTATGACAATGAAGATTATTAGTTTACATTTTATAAAAAATAGTCTTAATACACAAATACCACTTGAGTGTAGCGTTGGATCTGTACACTCAAGTGTATTCTAATATGACTATATATATATATATATATATATATATATATATATATATATATATATATATATATAGAGTCAGGCTAGAATACACTCGAGTGTATCCGGAGCGGAATACACTCAAGTAGTTTTTCATGATGTAATATTTTTTTTGAAAATCTAATCCGTTGATCTTCTTAAACATCTCGTGAACAACTCATACGCAAAATTTGAGCACATTTGGATATTTATAGCTCATGTTATGAAGACCGCAAAAATTATGCATTTTAAATTAGTTTCACGCGTCGATCTTGTTGCCCTTGGATGAGTGACTTACACTCATCCAAATGGGCTCAAAATTTTTATGTAGCCTAGTTATAGTATGACGGTGAAGATCAACGGTTTATATTTTGCAAAAAATATCCGCGATATACAAACACACTTGAGTGTATTCGTGCGATCCGTACACTCGAGTGTATTCTAGCCTGACTCTATATATATATATATATATATATATATATATATAACTGATCTATTGCAGCTTGTGGATCCCTTAGGGGCATCCCAAGTCCGTGTATTTCTAGTTCATGCTTTTTCAATATATTCCCTAAGCATTGCTACTCCATGTGCACGTCTCAGCCCGTGTTTTCTGAGTTTGTACATTTTATAATATTTATGCCATGCAACACTTCTAATTGCTTCATTAGCCGGAAACAAATCGGTCCCCTCTCTTCCCTTGCCTCCATTCACTCTATCTTCCTAAACTATTATCATATCCACTTTGTGACATACCCACATGACCGACCATGCTCGTATTCATCTTTGACACGTTGCCTTCTTCGCTTGACACGATGTCATAGCAATTACATAATGAGTTATGATTCTTACATTTGGTTTGGCAGAACTATAACTCGTAGTGAGGAAACTGACTACACAATCAACTCGAATACTGTAGAAATTGCGGAAAATTAATACCGTGTTAAATGGGTGCGGTTTGTTTTCTGGGATGCTTGAGCACTACAGAAACCCTCCAGTAATATACTACTCCAGATTTTCCTACAGCCCGCTTCAGATGATCTAGGATGGAATAGAAGATAGATAGATCCGGTAATTATATTTTGGTAACTATATCATTACTCACAAAATCTTTGTGCATAGACAATGCCACAGTCTTAAGCTCAAACTTCATAGTAAAAACAATAGATGAAGACAATGGATGACTCCAAGTTACATCCAACCAAACTAAAGATATAGAATTCAAATGTATGCTTTTCGATTTCCTGAATTCGAATTCTTGGCGTGTTTCGATTTTATGTCATACCAAATTTATTGCAAAACAAGTTGGTTGAAAACACGATGATGTTGTTGAAATAGAAAATTCAGAGGCTCGTAAAATATTATATCTGGTTAGCAGTTTTGTCAATTCTTTCTGTATGACCCGGGCATTCTGTTGTTTGACCAAGAGAGAGAAAGACATATGGTAGGTTCTGTTGTTTGAGTAAGAGAGAAAGACAAAGGCAAGTGAAGAGAGGAACGACCAATCAAATTCAGGGAAATAAAAGCAATTAGGGTTTGTTTGGTTGGATGTAGAATCAACCCACGTTGGAAAATTAAGTGCAAAAAATCAAAAGATAGAGTTGGAACTAAATCTTTTTTGTTTGGTTGTGAGTAAGTAAAAAAGGTCATTTTGCTTTGTTTTTGTTTGGTGCCATACATATTTAAATAGAAAAATGCCACATTCTGCTGAAACCTTTTGCTTACATGGACCATGTTCTGATTCAACAGACAAGAGTAGGGGAATGAACTGTGCCCAAAAAGGTTGCAGTTGCTTTTCCATGATTTGTTGTATAACCAATCATCATCGTGTAGTTCATTTGCAACACGAGTTGCAATGCAATGTACCAAACACAATGAGTTGAAACACACATGCAGTTCTAATTGCATGAGCTCACATGTAGCCCAACCAAACATGACCTTAGTTGCAATGCTCAGTGAAAATATTACAAAAGGCATAGATTGGGAATACACGAACCTGAGATGCACGCAAGGAGCCTGAACAGTCCGCAGGACGTACTAGATCAACTCTTATATATACATATATACGATGAAAACAAAATCCATATTAACACTTGATCGAAGGCGATTTACACCGTAAGTTCCACTCCAGCCCTAGTATATTACAACACTTAGTTTTATAGCAAGAACTTTACGATTCACTAGAATATACACGACAATTACACCAATATCATTTTTTTCTTTAAATTGACCTAGGGGAGCACTACAAGACAATCATATTCTTTTGGGACAAGGGAGAGAGACATCACCAACTTTCTCAAATACGCACTCAAGGACACCTTTTTCAAGATCATTGAGAGAAGCCTTCTTCCACCCAAAGATCTTCTAGATCTGAACCATCATTAAAAAAAGATAGGAACATATAGATTGCAACTTTAGCACAAATTGACATGCGATGATCAACTTTTCTCATAGAATGTATGCAAAATTTGGTTAGGCAAATAAGCTCTACTTGAGGCACCATAATCTAATTATCTATCAAAGTAAGGATCAAGAGAAGATACCAAGTTGGTTTCTCATGTGCTAAAGTTTGTTTGTGGTGTCCCATAGGGCCCATGTTCATATTGAAAGGGCAAGACTCATATACTTACTGGGATATGTAAGAATAATATGTCATATATATATATATATATATATATATATATATATATACATGCATACATACATACATACATATATATCCAACACAAGGTGAGAGTTTGATAGATGACCAAATATTTCGAATCCAACTTGACCCATAGGGACTATATTTGTCTTACATATCCCGGTGGATATTTTAACGAACCTTACCCTTTTGTTACAAATAGGGACCCTATGGGACACCAAAAATACAATTTAGCCCATGGGAAACCAAATTGGTATACTCTTCTCTTGATCCTTGCTTTGCAAGGTAATCGTATCATGGTGTGATTCAATCCTATTTTAGGGTTGAATCTTGAGTCTTATTGCACTTTAATCCCATCTATACTTGTTAGATTACATGTTATTTCCCTCAATATGCATATTTCTATCAAATGCACTTATGGAGGCTTTTTGCATATTTTATAGGTACTTAGTCCACTACTTGATGGCATTGAAAGAAGATGGTCTACTCCAGGGTTTCCTCAGGCTTAGAGGAGCCCAAAATGAGGCCAAAACCACTGCCAACCTACCCCGAGTGGTCAAAGAATGTTTTGAAGCAATAACCTCCATGGATGATCAAGTTCAAAGCTCAAGTGCATGGGAATGACACCAAAATGACGGTGATACTTCACCACGGCCGTGGTGGACATTTCATGTACAATTTTGACCAATTCCCTATGATCTTTAGCCATTTTCACCTCTCCCGTACCCATACACCACAAACATGTTCCCCTACAACCACCACAGACGTGGTGAGCCACCACCCCCGTGGTTGGCCTCAATCCTAGCCTATTTTTGCACTGCTTTACCCATATTGCTTCCACCTAACCCTAGATCCCTATATAATCCTTGGGGGCAGTTGGAGCTCGAGGTTGGCCACCCCTAGCTACCTTCTACCACCCCTAGCTCACTCCTACGACTCCATTTTCATTCTCACTCCATTCCACTTAATTTCCACCTCCATTCCACTACATTTCACCATTTCCACCACCAAAACACTAGTTTATCCTAGTTTCTACCCATAATCCCCTTCATTACACACCCTTGCACCTTGGAGGAGAGAGGAGGATGTCTTACAGTAGCTGGAGAGGAGGATTGATCCATCTACACCAAGCTCCATGGCTCCTTCTACCTCTTTCTCCTTTCTTTTTGTATTTTCCATTTCCATGAGTAGCTAGGCCCCTTTTAGTGGGCTGTTTGGAGGAAATTTTGTTACTTTGATACCATGTTGGGGGAAAATAACATGTAAACTTTATAAATTCGTTTGGCAATGATTATGTTCTATTTGCATCTTATTCTTCATGAATTACTTGTTGGTTTGTGTGTGAAATCACCTAGGAATCTTGGGATATTGACTATATGTGGCAATTTTAGGAATTGCCCCTAGGTCCAATTCATGGATCCCTAGGTTTCCTCCCATCTTCCTACATCCTAATCAATCTCCCTAAGCCTAAGTGAGAAATATAAGTAGCTATATTAGTTGAATGTAGTGAAATTAGTATGGAGCCTTCTCAAGGCTAGAATGTGGGGGAATTGAGGTCCAAAACCTTAATTTCACCTCCCCATTACTTCCCTCGACCCCTAATTGTTGTATATATGTCTAATCTAGAAAACTAGACTTGACTAGACTCTAATTGAATTGAACCTAATCCCTAACCCAATTGAGCCTCGTAAGGGTAATGGGAGTTGTTAGGGACTAGTTCCCCTTTACATATTCCATCTCATCCATGGCCAGTTAGTAGCTTAGGTCAATTCATTAATCTCTAGCTAGTTGTTTGGTTTGGATAATTTAAATGGAATTGTAATGTTCATATGTCACCCCCAACTTAATTGATAAGTGCATCCCCTAAACAGCCCACATCTTCCTTAATTGCTTTAAAACCCTAGTTTCCCTCTTGCTTAGCTAGTGTTAGCTTAATTAGCTCTTTTCTTGCTTAGATAGCTTCTTGCCTTGTTCTTGCTTTGTTCTTGCTAGCTTAGGTCTTTAATTTATCTTTTACCTTGTCTTGCTTGCATTATTGTAGATTGTTCTCTTTTTGCCGTTTCATACCTTGCCTTGTCTTTTCCTGCTTAGTAGAATTAATTGTTTAGGATTAACTTAGGTTTGTTCTTGCTTGTCTTTCTTCCTTACTCAACTTAGTTTAACAATCAAACCACCTTTAAAACCTTAACTCTAGACTCCGCAGTAGGAACCTAGTAAAAACTAACCTAGCTCTAGTGCCTGCCTCCTTTTCTCCTTGTGGACCGACCCTATACTTTTCGCCTTACCTATACTATGACACAACCCCATGCGCTTGAGGGATAGCATTTTAGTAGAAGTAGGTGTGTCCATGTAGGTCTTTATAAATTTTGAAAGTGAATCCACCACTGTGCCTCTATCCGCGGAGTTGCATCCATTCAAATCTCAATTGAGTGGTGTGTAACACAATTGGCGGGGGCGCACCATGGTGCCTCAAGTACAAATTCTTTTCCTATGAAAATTTTGCATACTATCTATGATAAAAGCTGTTCATGCATGTCAATTTGTACTAAAGTTGTAATATATGTTTCCCTATCTACTTTTAATGGAGGTTTAGATCTAAAGGATCTTAGGGTGGAAGAAGGCTTCTCTCAGTGATCTTTAGGAAGGTGTCCCTTGAGTGGGTATTTGTGAAAGGTGGTGATGTCTCTCTCCCATGTCCCAAAAGTATAATATTGTCTTGTGGTGCACCTCTATACATTTAAAGGAGACATTGATATCAATGTAATTGTCATGTATTTTCTAGTGAATGGTGAAGTTCTTATTGCAAAATTAAGCGGTGTAAACCTCTAGGGATGGAGTGGAATTTAGGGTGTAATCCTCCTTCGATGAAGTGTTCTTATGTATTTTATTTTCATTCTTATCATATAACTTCAATTCTTTATGAAGTTACCTCAATGTATGTTCTTGATGACCACAAACAAAAAACACATGTCAAAATCATATTTTGAATTCCAAAATGAACTTCCAAGATATAGAAATAATTATCATTGCACAAAATGTTTTTTTTAAATAACCATATACACAACATGTTTGTAGAAAGGCTGCATCCCCAAACACGAGACTACGACATATGTGGAATGAGAAACTAATACTATCATGGTATACAAAGAGCACCTAGACATATTCAAATAGTGTTTTAGGTACTCCTAGAAATATATAGTCATCATGAAAACATGATCATAGCCATGCATTTCCCCAATGAATATCACACATGAAAAAAATGGGTATGGGTCAATACAAATGATAATACTAAATCTCAAACATACTCAACTCTAGGTACCTTTATCACCACCCTCTTTTCCTTTGATTTTTCATTAAAATAGTCTTAGGTACCCCTTTACCTGATTTAAGATATATTAGGATTATTTGGATTCAAATAACATATAACTGTAAATAACCTCTTATATGAAATTTTAGGGAAAAAACCAAATTAAAAACACTAGTGGGTTTTGATCTACAAATACACTAATTAATACTTTTTAACTCTAATTTGATACTTTGGAATAATCCTAAATTAGAATATGAAAGAAATTAAACTAATACAAAATATTGGGTCACAATTTATAAATTAAGAGGAACATATGCGTTAAATAAAGACTTAACATATAAGTAATGCAATGAAAATCCAAGAAGTTTCAAATGGTGAAACTGATGTTAAAAATTGAATTCATCATATACTAATAAGACTACCTAGATTCTTTTTATTTTTTTGGATGTTAAATGCTTTCTTCAATTTAAATTAGGAAATAATTATATAATAAATCTAGATTTGATTAAAAAATTTATTGATGCAATACCCCTCTCCCAAGTTCTATTGATTTTTGCTTGTCACACAGTCGAGCTTCTGTTTATGCATGACCAATCCTGATCTAGTGGCCCTCGTCCCTTGGCCATATGATTTGATGGATGTGACACTGTCTCCTTCCTCTACCTCCTCCCTTCTATTTCACTAACCACATTCTTCTATTTCTACTCCCCCTCACCCCAATAACTCTTCCCTTCCTCTATTCCTCTCCCCTATTTCCTCACCCCCTTGCCAATCTAAATCATCCCTAACCATAGCCAATCTCACACTCCTCTTTTCCTCTTTGTCTCCTTTCCTTCCTGGCCACCAAGTCTACTGACATACTGTGTGTTGATTACTCTAAGAGGATCTCAAGGATCAAACTTCATACTACCTTCTCATCATAGTTCATCTCCTACAAGCAGTCATTTGTCCTGATTACTCATCTTGACCTTGAGGCATTTTTTGTTTTCACAAATTATAAGGATTAAGATGTAATTTTGCTAACTATTTTTGTTAGCAATCTGCTCATCTTTTTGCAGGGATAAATTACGACACTGCCTTTTCACACCTGGTTGCTTAATAATTTAATGTAGGAAGAAATCAATCTTTTTTCCAATACTATTTTATCAAATAACTATAAATGGAATTAACTTGTAAAAACCATAACTCATTAATGATTTATCAAAAAATATAAGTAAATATGTTTCCAAAATTAGGAAAAACTCCAAAGATTTATTGGTGATATTTTCATAGTCAAAATTGAGCCTTTTAAGTAAGGTCTTTTAGGGTTTAATGCATTAAATTGAATGGATAATAAACCTTGTGTACTTATATATGGTAATTATTGGGAAATACAGGCATAGAGAAAGGTAGTGGAAACATAATTTTTTATCTATCCGTCTTCTGCATAACAAGAAGATTGTGTCAAATACTATGAAATAGGAAGGATGGTTTAATGAGTTTATACCTAGTCCTGGAGAAAGTCCAACGACTACAACTCGTTGTAGTGTAACTATCTTCTAGTTTCTCTTGGATGGTGTCTGTGCAGCTCCTGGTCTTCATCATAGACAACAGACTCGAACAACTTCTACAACAGCTCCTGTGGTCTCACTATAGACTGCAAACTGACGTTGCTCTCCTAGCAATATCCAAAGGACTCTTGCCTCTAGAGTAATCCACACAGACCAAATAGAACTTCTGTCATTCTAGTAGAACAAACATGAAGGAGTTGTCCCTCCCATTGGTGTACTAGTCACCAACTTGCTCTCACACAACAATGATCCTCAGTTGTTCTCTCCCTTACTATTCTGCCCTAGTCAGGTAGGACTTGCTTGGGCTCTCTTAGCTACCACAACTAGAGAGGACAACAATTATTAGAGCAACTAATTCTCAATTATGTGTTTTGGGAAGCCCCCAATACCCCTGTATTTATAGGAGGGGTTAGGATCAGGGTTCCTAGTCATTGTAGGAGTGGAAGGAACTGGAAGATATTTGAATTTCCACAACCTGAGAAATCCGAAACGGTCATTTTGCAACCAAAATGGCCGTCGAAACGGTCATTTTGCAACCAAAACAGTCATCTCATGTACAAGATGGTTTGTTCGTAGCTCGAAGTGGTTGTTTCACATACTTCATAATTGTACATGAATTTGGCAATATCATTTCCAATTAATACAAACATTGATTCCTTGTTCCATCAAATTGAACAAGTGAAATGAGCAATCTTTCTCACAAATTTGGGAAAGCTACTAGAGCCTTCGTTTGGCCAAACTGAGCCAATCTGTTCACTAGGTGAACTAGTCGTCTCGCTCACCCAAGCCGATCAGTTCACCGAGTGAGCCAATCTGTTGGTGCCTTATTCATGTAGAACTCCAGCCAATTCAGTTCAAATCAACCTAGCACTCCAAAAGGTCATCCCAACACTTTAGCCGATAGTTTGACACTCCAAATGACCATCTCACCCTGTGAGTCAATTGATTGGTAGTGCAGTCAGCTGATCTGTTGTGTGATTTGAGTATATAAACACTTTAGTAATCAATCCAATCATCATTTAAGATTAAACTCCTCTTTTAGATGAGTTCCTATGTGTGTGACCCTATAGGTCCCATATTACATTGGCAGTGAATGTCCATAACTAACTTATGGCATCACAAGTAGAGAGTGGTACCTAGTCACACAACAATGCTACCTAAGTGAATGGAAATTTGGAGAACAACTGAAACCTACAATTTGTGTAAGGTGTTGTAGTGATTGTATAATTCCTTTATCTCTGATATTTGGGATGAACTCGAGGCATGAAATCGTCATCCCCTCTATGTTCAATCTATGTTCCTTGAACCAAGAGCAGACTGTCTAAGATAAAGTGACCTCAATATCATATATTGATTCACATGTGCACACACATCCTTTTCTCAGTCTCGCTTATCAAGTGGCCAGGATATCAAACTCCAGTAGGAGGGACAAATACCATTTACATCACTCAGCGTTAGTCCCCATGTGTCAAGGCTACGCGATCATCACCTTTATAGCAACCCATATTTTAGGATTACATTTGATGATGTTAAAGTATACCAAATGACATGTGATGTGTGTAGTGACTTCAAGTCTAAGAATCACAATCACCACCTTCACTATGAGAGATGACTATGACCAACAATGATGATTTCCATGAGTCACTCTCAAGGTGGGTTTGTCTGATACACTATTCCCTAATATGTATTTGTGTGCTTGGTTTTATATACCATATCATGACTACTGAAATTCTGTCATCTACCAACCCACACTATAGTCTTATGTGTTATTGGTGTCTGTCTTCCTTCCATAAAAATCGACTAGTGACATAATAAGAATGTACATACTCTTAACATCCATATGATCTCATTGTTCAAGTCATGTACTTGAAGACATATGTCATTGAGTACTATTTTTTTAGACATTCATAATATTTCCTCATTATCTCTTAATTGAATGAAAAAAAATGAATTGGAGGTTTGAATTTATTAGTATTAATCAAATCCTTTATGGTATGTGCCATTTCAATCATGATATGATTGTCTCTCTGGGCATACCTTACCAACAGTCTCCCCCTTGGACTTAGAGCCAATCACCTATGAATCTCATTCTTAGTGATCTAAACATGTCCACCATGTTTTTTCTATGCAAGTGCTAATCCAGTGGGTTAGAAACACTTTGCTATTAGTCGGTATATTTCATATTTCTTATCTCTTCTCTATGAGGTGAAACCATCGTAATATGGTATTTGATGCTCCTTGTGTAACAAGTAGCTCCATTGTTGTCATAGTATCACTACTGGGTCATCAGTGGTTGGAACATCTATAAGTTCATCATATGAATTTCTTGATCCATATAGAATCACTCTGTTGTTCATAGCACAAGTATACTCGGCTCCTATTATAAAATAGTATTAATGGCTATTAGTTTAGAACTCTTCCAACTAATAACATTTTTCTTTAAACATATTTTATTGTGATCACTTTTTTCATTATGGAAGCTTGCATCGATGTAACCATTTACACCCAACTCTTCCTTTATTACTATCTTTAGTTGTTAACAATCTGTCCTTAAGTACTTATCAAGTACTAATGGATATCTTAGTGACATTCTAGTAACCCTTATTGGAATTTAATACCATCTTGCCATGTTCTATAGATACAAGACTATATGGGGTAAGTATATATATAGAATTCATGATAGATCCATTATTATTGCATATGGAATATTATTCATGATATTTCCATTCTTCACAATAATTGGAATATATGATTCTTGAGAGACTAATCCACATTCTCTCTCATTGAATCCTTCCGTTTTGAACTCTTTTGACATTGCTATTGTATGTGTTCCGACTTACTTTATGAAACTTTCAAGAACTATCTCTATAGGTCTTGATCCCTATCTCATAGGATATTTCACCTAATCCTTCATTCCTGAAGGGGTTTTCATGCCAATTCTCAATATTCACAATATTGAGATGTAATTCCTCACATATGGAATATTCATATATGATCCCACTAAATTTTTGTAGTCACAAATTTCATCTTTTATCTTGATTCAAGTCAAACTCCTTTACTATATTATCAAGTCAAAAGATCCCATCTCTGAGATGCTTGTTTCAATCCTTGATTGAACTTTGTAGTTATTAGACTTTATTTTCATTCATGAAGTTATAAAACCTTTAGGTTGTGTCATGTACACATCCTCTCTTAATATTCCCTTCAAGAAATCCAGTTTCAATCTTTATATGCCAAATGTCATAGTCTGTTTTAACTACAACAACAAGCATGGCAATTACTAAAGGAATCTCTATCATGTTCAACAACTTGAACTAATTTGAAAAACTTTTCAACCAAAATTGTCCTTTTATGTTATCCATGTAGGTCTTCGCTACAAGACCCTACCACACCCTTTAGGTATTACCCCTTTTGGTGGCAGTACCAAGGTCCTACCTTGCTAGCTTACATGGACTTCAAAATGGCTTTGATCCATTACTCATATTATGGTTCTTGATAGCTTCCAGTTGATTACTTCACTTATCCTATTATGACCAACCTATCTGATTTGTTGGATTCATAATCCTCCAATTTCAAATGTATTCTACTAGAACTATTTTGTTTTGTGTCATATGACAAACTTGAGATTCCTCAAAACTTGTGATTCTCTTAGTTCTCATTTTGCATCTAATTGGCCTTAAACATTTTGAGTTCTACTCTTAGTCCCACTGATTCCTTAGGAACTGATTTATCCTATCAATAAAACAATTTTGTTATTGGACTGGGATTAATACTAACTTTCAACAATTATGGTTCGTGGACAAACCTTTTCAAGAAACTACTTTCTCAATGCAGGTTTCAATCCTTGAGACACATTGGGACATTCCCAAATAATATCATATAAGATGTCTTATAAACCGTTTAGACGATACATTATTTAGTGATAGGTATATATTTATGAGGATATAAGAAGACCAAATTAATTGATAATCATATCATGACTCATTATGGTATAATTCCTTCATTCTGACACATCATCATGTTCAGATACATTATCATAATTATTTCTTGAAGGTTCTCAAGGTATTGATGTGAAGTATTTCAACATTTGATCTTATCAAAGTTTCTTAATACTTCTATAAAAGTTATTCTTCATTTATAATCTCCTTGAATACTTCAAGATATTAATGTTTCTATTTTAATAAGTACATATCATCATATTACCAGTAATTGAAATGAGGTATAAGTAATTATCTATAACATTCATTCCATAAGATCTTCATGCATCATATGTATGAGGTCTAGTGAAAAACTTATCCTCCCATTACATCATAAGATCTTCATGCATCATATGCATGAGGTCTGTTGGAAAACTTATCATCCCACTACATCTAGTGAAGGATGTTATGTCACATTGTGTGTAAATAAGACTTCCAACTTTCCTTAGGTTCATTAACCAAGGAATTCTAGATTAACATCAATATGCATTCTGGATATGCATTTCTTATATATATGTGCAAGGTGACTATTGCTAATGATTGCCTTGAGTTATCAATTACAATCCTTTGGTATTAACATCATAAACATTCATCTGGAGGTTCTTTTATTCAAAGGCCATTAGATGTTTGGGCATTGCTATACAAGATCATATCTTTCAAAATAGAAACACAAAAACCTCACTTTATTGTCTTATCATCCTTGTCATACAACATGGGTGAAGTAAATTCTTCTATTTTATTTGGCATAATGAAATAGCAGTTCTATTAACTCTTACACACCCATTGGGCTAAGATAAATTTAAATATAGACTAAATCTTTTGCAACTCTTACTCCGCCTTGTCCGTCTTTGTCCTTTCATGAGGGCTTTTACTTCTTGTCAGATCTTACACATCAAGTATGTTAGATCTCTATTTGGTATCACATACCAATATGAATAAGTAATCAAATTTATTTTATAACTTTTATACCTGAAGTGGAGGTCTCAGTTGCTTCCTTCTTCTTCTTTAGTTCCTATAACTAGAGTGGGTAATTTATTTTCCTATGTCCAGGCTGGTGACAATCACCTCTCTTCTTCACTCCTCCCTTTTCTTTGAGATCTGAAGACTTGGCCTTCTGGACAGCTTTAGAACTTTTCTTAGCTTTGCATTTACCTTTAGACTTCCCCTTTGTTTTGATGATCACCACCATAGACTTGGGTTTGTCTTTATTCATTTGTGTCTCAGCTGTTCTCAACATGCCCAACAACTCTATCAACAACTCGTCAAAGTTGTTCATGTTGTAGTTCATGAAAAACTAACTATATAAATCTTAGAGGGAGTGCAAAATCACACTAGTGGCCAACTCTTGACCCAAGGGGAATCCCAATCTAGCTAAGTTCTCCACATATCCAATGAGCTTGAGTACATGAGGACCTACTGGATCTCCTTCTTCCATGTTACATTTGAATAGTTCCTTAGAGACATCATATCTCTCTTGTCTTGCCTGTCTTGGAACATGTTCTTGAGATGTGTGATCATCTCAATAACATCCATGTTCTCATGCTTCCTTTGCAACTCATAGTTCATGGAGCATAACATCAGACACTTGACATCTACAACATCTTTAGTATGCTTCTGGTAAGCATCCCTATCATCCTTTGGTGTAGTTAGAAAGGGTTCATATGGTTGTGACGTCTCTAAGACATAAAGCTTGCACTCCTGTGTGAGAATGATTCTCAATGTCTTGAGCCAGTCGTAAAAGTTGTTCCCATTTAGTGTGTCCTTCTCAAGGACCGATCACATAGAAAAGTGATTGTTTTTTGTTGCCATTTGGTTCTACAAAAAGAATTTGCAATTTTATCAAAAACTCATTTTTGTTTTGTTTTGATTTGATTAAAATTGATGACATTGATTAGGTCTTTAATTAACTATTGCTCTCATTATTTTGTTCAAATTGATAACCCTAAAGTATCAATTCAGAAAATTGTAGCAAATCAATTTTCTAATGAGTAAGATCCAAAATGATTCAATTATCACCCGACCAACACCGCAATATATAATAAACCATTAAGGTATGCAATTTGCCAATTACATCATATGCAATTCTTGATAGATGATATGAACAACTCCTTGCTATAATCATCTATATGCTTCTGGGCGTAGATACTATCAGAATCACCAGTTAAGCCTAACCAAAAAGCTAACATGATAATATTGCACCCCACTAGGGTGGAACCTACGTTATTACCATCACACTTCCATGAGATAGACGGTGCACCATGCTAAGGCGTAACCTACACTTGGTCGATCTAACTTTTCATGTGTGCTACTGATGGAAAGCATCTTAGATTTAATATGTGTAATTGAGGGACACACACACATAATATATATATATATATATATATATATATATATATATCAATATTGTATCCAATCACCACATATATATTACATATCATATACATGTTATATTTCACAATGTAAATATGCAATATAAACAAAAAAGCAATGGTTATGGCCATGTATATTATAATTCCTTGGAGACACAAGGAATTACTATCTCCTAGGTTAATCATCACATCATATGTATGATCCTATTGTTGGTCTAGATTTGTGCTTGCCAATCTGAGTAGATTGGTTCAACCAAGCGGTCATCTCACCTCTTGGCTGGTCACTTGATTGCCTGGAAAATTCATTGGCCTCCTATCCAACCGATGTCTGGACACCTTGGAAACTGTCAGTTGAGTCCATTGTCTGGTTGGCTTGCTCCCACGTTCTGTCCTCCATGGTCCTCTAGATGGTCAGCTCGTCTCATGAACTGGTCATCTCATCCAGTGATGATAATCTTCTTCATCGTTGCAAGAAAGGAAACTATCCTATTGCTAATTTATTACATTATAAAGAGATACCTCAAGTTAAATCGAGGGGAGCAAAGGTAGGAAAGAATTAACTTTACATTGGGAAGAAGGAGGTAGAGACTCAGTACATAGACTGAAATAAATAAGAATAAAACCAAACCATCCAACCACACACATATATTGGGTTATTGTCCATAACCATGCTACACACCCACCATCAAAATTGATTTTAGAGCGACATGTATAAATTGCATATATATATATATATATATATATATATATATATATATATATATATATATATATATATATATATATATATATATATATATATTAGTTTGGGATTATAGGGTCTTTCATTGGATACATATATGAGACAGTTTAAATATTCACATCGTATGTAATAAATAAATGATAAACTAAAAATTTGATCATATTAATTATCCTAAAATATAGTAAGTTGACGTGACTCTGATAACACAGTTAGGAAATATGGGCATAGAGAAAGGCAACGAAAACAAATTTTTTTATCTATCCGTATTCCCCAAAATAGCAAGATCACGTCAACTACTATGAAATATGAAGGATGATTTAACAAGTTTATAGCTGGTCCTAGAGCAAGTCCAGCAACTACAACTCATTGCAGTGTAACTATCTTCTAGTTTCTTTTAGACGGTGTTTGTGCAGCTCCTGGTCTTCACAACAGACAGTGGAGTCGAACAACTTCTGCAGCGGCTCCTGTGGTTTCACCATAGACTGTAAACTGACGTTACCCTACTAGAAGCAGCCAAAGGAGTCCTGCCTCTAGAGTACTCCACACGGACCAACTAGAACTCCTATCATTCTAGTAGAATAGACATGAAGGAGTTGTCCCTCTTGTTGGTATACTAGTCGCAAACTTGTTCTCTCACCAATAATGATTTTTAGTTGTTCTCTCCCTCACTATCCCACCCTAGTCAGATAGGACTTGCTTGGACTCTCTTAATTTCCACAACCAGAGAGGACAACAATTATCAGAGCAACTGATTCTAAATTATGTGTTTTCAAAAGCCTCCATTACCCCTCTATTTATAGGAGGGGTTAGGATCATGGTTCCTAGTCGTTGTAGGAGTGGAAGGGACCGACATATCTTGAATTTTCACAACATGCAAAATATGAAACAGTCATTTTGCAACTAAAATGGTCGTATCAAATGAGAGATGGTCTGTTCACAACTTGAACTGATCATTTTGCATATTTTATAATTGCACATGAATTTGGCAAAATCATTTCCAATTAATGCAAACATTAATTCTTTATTCCAATCAAATTGAACAAGTGAAACGAGTAATATTTCTCATGAATTTGGGAAAGCTACTAGAACCTACGTTTGGCCCAACCGAGCCGATCGGTTCACCAAGTGAACTGGTTGTCTTGCTCCCCTGAGTCGATTGATTCACCTAGTGAGCCAATTGGTTGGTGCCTTATCTGTCCAAAACTCCAGCCAATTCAGTTCCAATCATCCTGACACTCCAAACAGACATCCTAACACTTGAGTCGATTGTTTGGCACTCTAAAAGGCTATCTCATCGTGTGAGTCAATCGGTTGGAAGTGTAGTCAGCTGATATGTTGTGGGAATTGAGTATCTAAACACTTTAGTAATCAATCCAATCATCATTCAAGATTAAAATCCTCTTCTACATGAGTTCCTATGTGTGTGATCCTATATGTACCATATAACATTGGCAGTGAATGTCCATAACTAACTTATGACATCATAAGTAGAGAGTGGTGCCTAGTCACACATCACTGCTACCCAAGTGAATGGAGTTGGAGTACAACTTCACTTGCAATTTGTGTAAGGTGCTGTAGTGATTGTATAATTCCTTTGTCTCTGATTTGGGATAAACTTGAGGTCATCCTCTCAACATTCAATCCATGTTCCTTGAATCAAGATCAGATTGTCTGAGATAATGTGACATCAATAACATATATTGATTCACATGTGTTGTGCATACCTTTCTCAGTCTCACTTATCAAGTGGCTAGAATATCAAACTCTAGTAGGAGGGAAAAATCCCATCTATATCACTCACAGTTAGTCCCCATGTGTCAAAGCTACCCAATCATCACCTTTATAGCAACCCATATTTCAGGATTACATTTGATGATGTCAAAGTATACCCTACGATATGTGATGAGTATAGTGACTTTAGGTATAAGAATCACAATCACCACCTTCACTATAAGAGATGATTATGGCCACCAATGATGGTTTCCATATGTCACTCTCAAGGTGGGTCTGTCTGATACACTATTGCCTAACATGTATCTTTATGCTTTGTTTGATATACCATATCATGACTAATGAAATTTAGTCATCAACCAACCCACACTCTAATCTTATGTGTTGCTGGTGTCTATCTACCTTCCACAATAACAACTGACTAGGGAAATAATAAGAATGTCTTACTCTTAACATCCATATGATCTCATTGTTCAAGTCATGTACTTGAAGACATACATCATTGAGTATTGTCATTCTTTAGACATTCATATTGTTTCCTCATTATCTCATAACTGAATGAAACATAATGAATTAAAAGCTTCATTTATTAGTATTAATCAAATCCTTTATGGTATTTTCCATGTCAATCATCACATGATTGCCTCTCTGGGCGTACCTTACCAATAATAATAGGTTTTCTAAGATATGACCTAAAGATTAGGAGTACTTTTGTGACATATAGGCCTTTCATGAGGTATGTGAAAATTTTATTTCAACTTGGGCATCGATATGACTATACCTCCAATTTCCCTAAAATGAGAGATCTTCTTGATATTACTTATTGTTGATAGCTACAGTACAATTCATGTTTATGGAATTGCAATCATCCAAATTCTTTTCCAACAATTAATTATTTTGTTGTATTTGGTTTGTAACTCTCCTACCATGATATGTGATTATTGGATTGTGATTTCTTACTGGATATATCCATGTTTCCACTCTATTAAGTATGTTAACATTAGATTAAGTTATCTAGCAAAGATGATTTTGCATAATCATATTTTAGTGACATATGTTTTCGTAAGTGTGCTATTTCACCCTTTTTATAGTCAAGGGCCCATGCATCCCACCCAGGATGTACATTTTCCACCCAACCATTTTAGGACAAAGACCTAGTGGTATCTTATCCAAACAATATATATCTTTATTCTATGATTTATGTGCATGCAATGGTATTATTTTGTAAAATTTTGGAAATATTTGACGACAAGATACTTTATAATTCCCTATTACTTTAATGAACAAATGTGTCATTCTTTTGGTATTCATTCTCTTGTTTAGATTTCATTTATTACCTATATTTTGATAGACCATCTTTCTTGGGAACACCCCCTTCTTTACTTACATAAACTATAATGCTCAATTGTTTTATGTATGCACATACATAATAATTTCTGATGCATACCTTCCCTAGTTTCCTCTACTTTTGGATGTTCTAACACATACCTTCCCTTGTTTATTCCTATTATGGTTGTTGTTCTAAAACCACTTATATGTAGGTGTTTTAGAGGATGATGACCTAGGAGGGCCATGAACAGGGACTTTGAAGGATACCTTGAGATGTCGAGGTACCCTCTATACTGCTCCATAGTATATGTAGTTGTGCCCTTCATCCTTTTGTCATATCATACTTTGTGTGGGGAATAATTTGATAATAGTTATGTTGAGACTATAATTTATCCACCATTATAAAATAATTTTGTTGATGTATAATACTTGAGAAATTAAATTTCATCTTTTTGGTCATACAAATGAGTGTGCTTATATCAGACATAATTCCGCAATTAAATGGGCAGTAGATCCCCTCTTTGATCACACTCATTACAAAATCTAGACTAAAGTAATACACACACATATATACATGCATACACACATAGAGAGAAAGAAGAACACACACACAACACACACACTGTGACGTCCCCAGATTTTCTAAAACTTAATCTGATGTGTGACGTCCAAATTGAAACCTCATCTTAGTGAGAATCCCAATTTAAACACCACACACTAGGCTAAGAAGAAGAAAATTAGAGGAAGTCAGAAGGAAACAACAGTAGCACATGCACATGAACAATAATAAAACCATACAACACATGTTCACTGTTCAATGTGTAATATCAAATGTTGTAACAATTCATTTTATAATTAAATGTTGAATGGTGAACATATCTTGTATTGTTTTATTATTGTTCATGTGCATGTGCTATTGTTGTTTCCTTCTAACTTCCTTTGATTTTCTTATTCTTAGCCTAGTGTGTGGTATTTAAATTGGGATTCTCGTTGAGGTAAGGTTTCAATTTGGACGTCACACATTAGATTAAATTTTAGAAAATTCGGGGACGTCAAATACACAAACACACACACACACATGCATACGCAGACACACACCTTCACACACGTGCGCACGCACACACACACATACACACACAAAGATATATATATATATATATATATATATATATATATATATATATACATATATCTATACATGTTTTTATATACAAAATATATGCATATATCTATTTATAAGTAATAATTAGTTCCAAACAATATGTGAAGCAATATATACTGTAGGTAGTTTTGAGTTTTCAAATAAGAAAAAATACTAATATAAAAGTTTTATTTCATTCAAAGAAACTTAAATATGACAATATTAAATCTAATATTATATCAAATTAGACCAACATTTATATGATACTTGGTATAATATGCGTATGCTTGGACAACCATTTGTCATTGGCCTTTCTATGAATGGTTACATCAAGATGAATTCATGAAAAATGGGGCGGGGTATCCTCTATCTCTACACCGGCTCATGGAAGTGTTAATACACTAAAAAATGAGACATAGATCTTAAACCACCAACAATACTGATAGTACCAAGTATGTTCCTTTCTATTATAGGAAGATGATAATTAGGGGTTTTCAAAAGAGGAGGGATAAAGGTAGAAATAATTTTAGACACCCCAATATTATCCTACAATGCATGATGCAAAATGGGAGGATTATTCAACTTAAACAAGATAGTAGATTATATTCCTCAATTATGAGCAAGGATAACCATCTTATTAGGTTTCCATATGTACGTCGATAAGGTTTTCTATGTTTTATACCCTTATTTTATATTGTATGGTATTATGAAAAGATAAAGTTTAGGATTTAAGATTTCAATTAGCACACTTGGAATCATTTAAAATGGGTAATGAAGTAGGGAAACCCCACCACCATTCAAGTGGCTTGGGTGTATTTACTCCAATATTCACTCTAATCACCTTTTTAGACCCTTGTCCTAATTATCATTTAGATGTTTCTATCCTCAATCACATACATTTTCTCTAGCATGTAAAAGGTATGGGTTCTATAGATAATATAACCAACCATGTAAATATCTCAGCAAAATATCTCAAATAAAATAAACATAGCACATAAGTCTATTATAGGATGTGGTTTGAGTTTGATAATTACTGAATCATTGTTTATTTTTAGGACTATTTTACACTTTATTGAGGAATAATATAAATTGGTGATGTGAAAACAAAAGGGAATTCATATTATATATTTTTGGTAGACTATGATATAGAAATATATACTACAACTTTTGTGAATTTTCTAACATAAGGAGATGTTTGTATCAACAAATCCGATAAATTATTTCCAACATAGTTATTTATAGAAGTTAATAATTTTTTTTAGCTTTTTAGGGGTCAAATTTGGCATTTATTCTTCTTCACATCGTGTGTTGGGTATTGCCTTCTAGATAAGTGATATAAATGGTGTGGCATGCTAAATGACAACTGTTGCAAAGACATGACATGACATGCTGTGTATGGAGGTTGACATAACTTGTCGCCTGTACAAAATGCTAGAACTTGGTGGCAAAATCTTTGTGATTCCCATGCAAGGCTTGTATATTTGAGGAAAAGTGCATATATGCTTCCTAAAGTTGAGTTTAGAGAAAGGAGGTGAAAATCGTGTTGACCTAAGTGTTGAACATTGTTAATATTTTGATAATGACTTAACCATTCCATTTATATGTATCTAATATGCTTGTTTAAGATTGATTTTAGGCATTAGGTACATGAAAAGGATCAAATTGCTCAAGCCCTAGCTTGGTTTAGTTCAAGTCAAAAGCAATGCAAATGTACTTTTGTGAAAAACACTCCAAATCACCTTAGAATATTTTTGTAATCATTTGTATTGATGATATGACTTGTAACTAAGATGAGAAAAACCAGGGTCACTTAATTACAACCTTTGATCACTTAAAATTCATTTTTAAAAATTTAGCACAACAACTTTATTGGTCGAGTTGCCAACTCGATTGATCCTTGATGGATTTTGGAAATGTAGGATGATCCATTGAGTTTCAATTTCACAAAACTCAACCAATCCATCTATAGAGAAAACTCAAATTAAGTGGATCGTTTGAGTTACCCCAAGACAAACTCGACCCGATGGTTTAAATTGGCTTTGTCGCATGGTGTGATCAGTCAAGTTATCTTTATTGACACTTGACCGAATGCACTGTCCAGACAATGCAGAAAAAGTGATTCAAACTATTGGAAGGGTGCAAAACTCGAAATTATATCTGTTGCACCCCTCCAAACGGCTAGTAAACGTATATAAGTGACTCCACACTCTATTAGATAACCCCATCTATAAACAAGACCTCTTAGAGTTCATTCCAAGGTTACTCATTCATCCTATTCAAGGTGCTTTCTATAGTTGAGTGCTTTTAATCCACTTGAGCCCCTTTCTCTCTCTTGATTACAACTCATTTTGTTCATTATGAGTGAGATAGGATTCCTATGATAGAGCCACATCATTGTACACTTGTGAGGCTCTCAAGATATCTCTTTCTACAATCCCCTTTCTTGAAGACTCCATGGGTGAAAGCTTCTCGAAGAGAAGGAGAAGGAGTAAGCTTCTTCAGCTGGAGTAGAAGGTGTCAAGGCCACTCTAGGTGAAGGAGAAGATCAAGGCAGAAGATCCAAGGAGCTGGTGGGTAAAGACTCAAGGCCGAAGACTCATTGCATGAAGGAGAGGACCTTGGTGAAGGCATCCAACTGATTGCAAGAGTGGGTAAGACCTTTGTGAGGTAGAAGACTAGCTCTTGGATAGGTAAGCCCTTGATTGTAAGGTTGTTGGCTCGCTCAGTTTTAAAAGGGAAGCTGGGTATCCTTGTCTTGGAAAAGGAAGGTCATATGTTATAAATCTTATAAGTGAATATAAGGAGTAGACATCTTATAAATCCTAGATCTTGACCTCTCTAGGTAGTGTACTGATTCTCTCCTAGTTTGGAGAGTGGAACCACTCTAAAATAACTTATTCACTTTTTTTCTTCAATCTCTCTCATAATTGCTTTGTATGTTTCAATTTCCATCAAAATAACTATTTTCAATTAAGCTTATTTGAAGTAACTTGATGGTCTAACAAGTTTTGTGTAAGTTTTGAAGCTCTATTCACCCCCTCTAGAGCCCCTAGATCCCACAAGTGGTATCAGAGCCACGGTCTTCTCTGATACATCTCCCATGATATGAGAAGATGTGTGACTTACTTGGGTCACTCAACCTAGAGGGAAGCTTCTCCATGCAGACATCGGTCTTCGACGACACCAATTTCCTTTATTGGAAATGAAGGATGTAATTCTTTCTTCAAGGAACCAACTACGACATGTGGAAGGTTGTGATTGTCCCCTACAAGGAACCAACTGGGAATGTAGCCACTTAGGATGAAGCCACAGTCAAGAAGGTACAACTCAATGCCAAGGCAGTTAGCATTGTCTATGGTGCCCTCACTCCTTTTGAGTTCAACTGGATCTCATCTTGGGATACTACCCATGAGATTTGGAACAAGTTGTGCATCACATGCATGTGAAGGCACATAGAAAGTCAAGGAGTCCAAGATCTACATGATCAATGGGTTGCTTGAGAACTTCAAGATGGGAAAGGAGAGAGTGACTGACATGCACTCAAGGCTCAACACCATTGTCAATGGACATAAAACTTTGGGACAGCCCATGGGTAGATGAGAAATCAACTCCAAGATACTTATCTCTCTTCCCAAGAGATGGGAACCCAAGGTGACTTCAATTGAAGAAGTAAGAAGCCTTGGAGACTTAGCCACAATGGATCTCATTGGAAACCTTCAAGCCCATGAGCCAAGGCTAGACAAGCAAGAGGAAAATGAAAATCAAGAAGAGAAGGAAGTCAAAGATAATGCCTTCAAAGATCAAGTGGAGAAAATGATCCTTCAACAACAACTTGCTTGCCGGTCCTCTCCTACCTCCTCAAGTGAATATGACAGCCCTAGTGGTCATGAAGATAACTACTCCAAGGGTGAGCACTTCAAAGGAAAGACTTCCTCATCCTCAACTCCAAGGTGCTATTAGTGTGGACGAAAGGGGCATTACAAGAATGAATGCCCAAAGTCCAAGAAGATCCACCACAAGAGCATCCATAAGAAGAAAATGATTACAAGAAAGAAGGAAAATACAAGAGGAAGGATAAGAAGGAGAAAAGAAGCAAGGATGCATCTCATGTGTCTTTAGAGGACTCATCTTCAAGCAGGTCAAGCTCTGATGAAGGCGAATGCCATCTTACACTCATGGCCTCCACATGTGAAGACATAGATGAGGTAAGTGATGTAAGTGAGGTAAGCTTGCATGCATTATCCAAAGAAACTCTTATAGAAATGCTTAATGTTACCCGGTCTTCTTATTCCAAGTGTAAATCTAAGAAAAAGAGGTTGGGTAAGATTATTTATGATCTTTATGCTAAAATTGACATCCTTGATCAAAATGAGAAAGTTCATCTTGAGAGCATTGATTCTCTTGAAGGCCAATTTATTGATCATGAACTCCGATATAATGGGGTTGAAGTTGAGAATGGGATCTACCTTAAGAATATCACTAGTCTTAAGGAAGAGAAAAAAATTGCCTTGATGAGCTTGAGTTGCTTAAAACTGAAAATATTGAACTTAAGCTTATTAGTGATTCTTGTAGAGATGACATAGTTGTTTATGTTAAATAAATGCAACTGCTTAAATTGAAAATGCTATGTTACTTTCTCAAGTTAATTATTTATCTTCTAGACCTATTTTTCCTAGAAAGGATGTTGCTTCTATTACTCTTGAAAAAGATTCATATTTGAATAAAGCCCTCTGTCTTGAGGCCAACTACTGCATGCTAATGATGATATTGCTAGGTTATCTTCTACCATTATTACTCTTGCTGATGATGATCATAAGTTGAGAGCTACCTTGCAAACCTTGCTCAAAGGGAAGAAGTCCCTTAATGAAGTTTAAGATCACTCCACCAAACATAGTGGTAAGAGTGGTCTTGGATATGAGGGTGCTTCAAAAACCAAAGGTAAGGGTAAGAAGAAAAAGAGAAAGGAACCCACATTCTTCCATGGAGAGTCATCTGACTCTAAGAACCCTATGGTTTGGTTTCAATGTAAGAGAGATGATCATTATTCTACTTATTTCCCTTATAGGGAGAAGGGGACCAACCCCAACATGAAGTGAGTCCCCAAGCTAACTCCGGATCCCAAAGTTTAAATTGGGCACCGATTATCTTCTTTTCTTGTAGGTTAAAGGAAAATGGATCTTGATAGTGGCTGTTCTAAACACATGACTTGTGAAATCAACCTATTCAATCAATTCACAAAGAAGAAAGGTGGATCAGTGACTTTTGGGGATAACAACAAGGGTAAGGTAATATGTGAGGGTGATGTGGGCAATTCACTTTGTATCAAGAATGTGCTTCTTGTGGATGACCTACATCACAATTTAATTAGTGCATTAGTCAACTTTGTGATAATGATTATCTTATGCTATTTACTTATGTAGAATGCTTGAATCTAGATTCCCTCTCACACATTGTTATATATATGGAAACTAGAAATTGTAATCTTTATATTATTTTTCCTGACTCTATAAAGCCTATTGTTGGTAGATGTCTTGTTGCCAATTTGAATGATATCTCTTTAAGGCACCGTAGGCTTGGTCATGTAAATATGTATCAAATGAAGAAGTTGAGAAAAAGGGACTTGAATTCCTAAATTAGATTTTGAAAAGGATGAGGAATGCCATCCTTGTATCCAAGGAAAGCAAACCAAGTACTCCTTAAAATCCAAAGTAGTCCTTACCACAAAGAGATCTCTTGAGCTTCTTCACATTGATCTATTTGGGCCAATGCGTACGCAACCGCTTCGTGGTTGCAAGTATTGTTTGGTGTTTGTCAATGATTTCTCTCGCTTTACTTTGACATTCTTTCTCGTTTCAAAAAGTGACACTCTCGATGTTTTCTTGACTTTTTGCAAATGATTTGAAAATGATGCTTCTTGTAGGATTGTTTCTATCCGTAGTGACTATGGAGGAGAGTTTGAAAATGATTTGTTTGAATGGTTTTGTGAGGAATCTGGGTGTGCACATAACTTTTCTTCACCTCAAACTCCTCAACAAAATGGTATTGTAGAGAGGAAGAATAGGTCACTATAGGAGATGGCTATGACTATGCTTCTAGAGTACAAGACTCCAAAGAAGTTTTGGGCCGAAACCATTAGTACTTCATGTTTTGTGAAAAAATGGGTTTTTACTCCTCCTTCGCTTAAGAAACCCCCTATGAGCTATGGCATGGTAGAAAGCCTTCCATTGACTTCTTTCATGTTTTGATTGTCCTCATTTTGTTTTGAACACGAAGGATTCCCTCGATAAGTTTGATTTGAAATCTTACAAGGCTTTCTTTCTTGGAATATAACTACCAACAAGGCATATAGAGTGTATAATATAGAACTGTGTAAAGTAGAAGAATCTATAAATGTTAGATTTGTTGAGACTAACCCCTCTATTTCTAAACATATTGTTTCAAATGATGATGTTGTAGGTAAGGTGATCCCTCTCTTATAAGATCTCAACATCGGTGTTAAAGAAAAGGAGGTGTTAATTGATGAAGAAGAGAATAAAGAAGAAAAGAAGGATCCAACTACCTACTTTGCAAAGAATCATCCAAAGGAGCTCATATAAGGTAATCCTTTTGAAAGGGTGAATACACAAGATGCACTCGACAAAGAACAAGTAGAAAGTGCCTTCATAACTCAAATGGAGCTAAAGATGTCAAAGAAGCTCTAAAGGATGATGAATGGATCCAAACCATGCAAGAAGAGTTAAAGCAGTTCAAAAGAAACAAAGTGTGGACTCTTGTGCCAAGAACAAGTGATAGAAAGATCACTGGAACCAAATGGGTCTACCGTAACAAGTTGGATGAAAGCAAAAAAGTTGTAAGGAACAAAGAGAGGCTAGGTGCTCAAGGCTACAATCAACAAGAAGGTATAGTCTTGATGAAACATATACACCTGTAGCTAGACTTGAGTCAATTAGAATGCTTCTTTCTTTTTCCATTCACAAGAATTTTCTTCTTTATCAAATGGATGTTAAAAGTGTGTTTTTAAATGGTACAATTGAGGAGGAAGTGTATGTTGCACAGCCTCTGGGTTTTTAACATAATAACTTACCTAACCATGTTTTTGTTGTTGCCAAAAGCTCTCTATGGTCTCAAACAAGAACCTCAAGCTTAGTATGAGAAACTAAAGAACTTTTTGTTAGATCATGGCTATATCATGGGAAAACTAGATTCTACCTTGTTTTCAAAGAACACTTCTAACAATTTTCTTATCATTCAAATTTATGTTGATGATATTTTTTGGTAGAACTAATCTATATCTTTGCAAGGAGTTTAGTGATCTTATGCAGAGTGAGTTTAAGATGGCTATGATGGGGGAGCTTACATTCTTCCTTGGCTTTCAAATCAAGAAAAAGAAGAATGGGAACTTCATCAACCAAGGTAAGTATACAAGTGAGCTACTTAAGCACTTTGGGATGGAGAACACCAAGCCAATGGACCCCCCATGTCAAACACCACCAAGCTTGATAAAGATGAATAAGGTGAAAAGGTAGATGAGAAACTCTATAGAGGTATGATTGGAAGCTTACTTTATTTAACTGCCTCTAGACCTAACATAATGTTTAGTGTTGCCTTGTGTGCTCACTTTCAATCATGTCCTAGGAAATCACATCTTATAGACGTTAAGAGGATTTTGAGGTATCTAGCTGAAACTCTAAATTTTGGACTATTGTATCCTAAGTCAAGGGACTTTACTCTTACTACTTATAGTGATGAAGATTACACAGGATGCTTGATTGATATAAAGTGCACAAGTGGTACTTGCTTATTCCTTGGACCTTGCCTAGTCTCTTGGTTCTCCAAGAAGGAAAGCATTGTGTCTCCATCAACTACTGAGGCTGAATACATTGCAGTTGGAAGTTGTTGTGCCCAAGTCCTATGGATGAAGCAAATGCTCCAAGACTTTAACATTTATTTTGATGCTTCTCCTATATACTATGATAATACTAGTGCAATTATCTAGTCTTATAATCCTATATTGCATTGTAGATCTGAACATATAGAGGTCCATCATCACTTTCTTCATAACCACATAGCCAAGAAGGATATTTATATCACACATGTGGATACAGAGAATCACTTAGCAGACATTTTCACTAAACCTCTAGGTAGAGAACAATTTACTTTCATTAGATCAAAACTGTTGTAACTTCTCTTGATGATATTGGCATGCCTTCCAACTAGTTGTTATCTTGTCTATATGTTTCTTTCTCAAAATGATTATCTCTTGCTTAATATGTGCTATAATTACCTTATTTCTTGCCTTGTTTTGCTCGTTTTAGGTAATTTTTACAAACACTTGTTTTATCACAAAATAGCACCCTATGATGAGTGAAATATGCCTCAATATGTCTAAAATGAATAATTGGCTAGAAAAGTAATATTGAGCAGTACCCTAGAGGCTAGAAATTAAGATTTCATCTTTTGGGATAGGCTACCTATTGGTCGAGTTGCCAACTCGACCGATCCTAGGATGAGGTCAAAGGTTTTTCTATTGATCGGTCGAGTTTCCCTAGGACAAACTTGAACGATTGCTAGGCTGGACCAAATCTAAAATAGGTTTTGATCGACATTTCTCCCTCTTAACTAGAGAAAATTTGATCGACTCCTAAGATCTGGCCCCTCTTGACCTCAACCCTAGGTGTGCCCATCCTCTTCCTTGCCACACCTAGCCTCCCTTGCCTCCTCCCACACCCTTCCAAGTGGTTAGATGGCCTATTTGTGTAGTTCTCTCTCATTTTGGTTATTGTTTGCTTCTCCAATCATTCACATGACATCCAACTGAAGAAAGATAGCTACCGCATGTGGTGTACCCTTGTTCTCATCCAACCCTCGCTTGATCTCTTTTGGTGATACTTCCTTTGTCTCTTCTGAAGCTCTTAATCACTACAAGGAGCTCCTTCCTAGGATCCCCTTTCTATTTAGAGCCTTATTTGAGCCTCCTCTCAAAACAAAGGATGTTATCAAAGAGATTGCTGACCTCTTCTATACGCATCACCTAGGAGACTTGTGCGTAGAAGGTTGGTGCTTTCATAATTCCATCACAAGCACCAAGGCGGTCCATGAATTATATGCAAATCTCACATGAAACTATGACACATTAGTGCCGCCAACTGATAGCCATGTCATTCTATCCTACATGATTGTGGGGATCAAATTAAAAATCTCTGAAGATTCCTTCAACATCGTTTACAATGGAACAAAGGTCACTAACACATGGCGAAAGATTTATCCTGACTATTTTGACCCTTTCAACCCTGAGGCTTTCTACAAGCAATTAAATCTTAATCTTCCTAACATCCACAAGTTCTTGAAGAACCCTTAGGTGCCCTATAGAATGAAGATGACCATACCCTCCTCTTCCCTCGATCTTAAGAACAACCTGCTCTTATTAGTTGTTACTGCAATGTCCATCCAAAGAAGAATCAAATAGAAGTTGTAGAGAACACTTTTATGATTATGTACTATCTTTTGAAGAACATTAGAGTCAAATGGTCTTGATATATATTACATCACATGACCTTCTTTGACTCAGGGAAGAATACCTGTGGTACCCACCCACCCTACCCTGCCTTGATTTGTGGTCTATTCACTTTTGCTACCCAGAAATCTCATTTTCATGTCTTCAAATACAAACCTAGTTAGAAAGGAGTTTGCATTAGTGAAACCACAATCAAGAAGACTTTCCTACATACCTCTTCCACCACACCTAGAGCCTCTAACTCCACCCAGGAACCTCCACCTCCACTACCATACCTAATTACCCATGCCTTGTTCAGTGTATCAAATGAAACACTGATGGGATATAGGATGCATCAGCATGCATACAACCTTTAGGTTCAAGATCATCTGCACCAAGACCTCTACCATATCATGTCTTCCATGAACCTACATTGTAACCACCCTTACCCTCCTACCAGCCCTACCCAGGCGGTGACTATGCTTCCTACACATATAGTCACTTCTACTCGACCCCTCCACTTGCTGCTTCTGCTGCCACATCTTTTGCTCCTGGTGGACCTGTACCTACCCCTAGAGTGCTTCCTCTTCCTAATGGCCCTCTTTCTACCCTACTTATCATCATTGGCACTTCGCTCCCTTTTTCCCTCATACCAAGGTATTACATGATTTTGGCATGTATTAGGATGAGAAGAATGCCCTGTAGCCCAATCATGGTTTCGGTCCTTCTGCCAATGAGGAGATGCCCGAGCAGAATGATGAGTAAGCTACTGATGATGAGGAGTTCATTGAGGATGATGGCCCTGACGCTATTTTGATGGCTCTAGTGATGAAGATGTAGTTGTTGTCTCTGTTGCACCTTCAGATAAGGATGATGACTACGAGCCTGGAGCTGACGAGGATGATGTGGATGGTGATGTTGTAGACGTATATAGCTCATATATAGGTTGATGTCTTAGTTTCTTAGTCTTTTAGGTGATGATTAGATATATCTTCTAAGACTCTTATGTACTGAGACATTTGGGCACATGTATATGAGATTTACTATTTTATCTTTCTAATGTTATCTCATTGGTTTATGGTTCTTGTAGTGAGGACATGTTTTAATGTTGTAATCTTAATCATATGTACCCTCACTCTCTGGTTGACAATATCTCATGAGTTTGTGGTATGTTGCCCATATTTTGATTATGCCATTAGATTGATTACTTCTCTTTACCTTGTCTCTATTTCATATGTGCTATGTGGTTGTTATTGCTTTATCTTATGCTTTGTGGAGAAGAGATGTGTTTTTTAGCTCTTTCTACCTCCCTGTCTTTTTGATATGAAAAAGGGGGAGAAATGACCTCAGCTATATTGTTATCTCTTGTATGATCATTTTCTTGTCAATTATGTCATATCATGTGACTTGCTAGAGGACCATATAGTATGTATATGTTCTTTGGTTATTGTGCAGAAAGACTAACCACGCATGTATAGGTAAGCATGAATTGAGGGGAGAAATTCATATTGTTCAAATCATGAACCCCCTTGTAATTAACAAGGTAAATGATTAACTTTCAGATCCTTTCTCAAAGGTAAAAGTTCAATTTCAATATCTTTTTCAATATGTTGAGGAATGGTTTGTCATTGTCAAAAGGGGGAGAATGTTGACCTAAGTGTTGAGAATTGTCCATATTTTGATAATGACTTAACCATTCCATTCATATGTATCTAATATGTTTGTTTAAGATTTATTTCAAGCATTAGGTACATGAAAATATCAAATTTCTCAAGCCCTAGCTTGTCTCAGCTCAAGTCAAAAGCAATGCCAATGCATTTTTGTGGAAAACACTCCAAACCACCTTAGAATATTTTTTACTCATTTTTATTGATGATATGACTTCTAACTAAGATAAAAAAACCAAGGTCACTTAATTCCAATGTTTGATCACTCAAAATTCATTTAGAAAAATTCATCACAACAACTTCATTGGTCGAGTTGCCAACTCAACCGATCCTTGATGTATTTTGGAAATGCAGGCTGATCCATCGAGTTTCAATTTTAGATAACTCGACCGATCCATCTGTAGAGAAAAATCATTTTAAGTGGATCAATCGAGTTACCCCAGGAGAAACTCGACTGATGGTTTAAATTGGCTTTGTCACAAAGTGTGATCAGTCGAGTTATCTTTATTGAAACTCGACCGAATGAACTATATGGAGAACATAAAAAAATGATTCTAATTATTAGAAGGGTGAAAAACTCAATATTATATATGTTTTACGCCTCCAAATGTGTAGTAAACCTGTATAAGTGATCCCACACTCTAGTGGACACCCACAACTATAAATAGGACCTCTTGGAGTTCATTCCAAGGTTGCTCGTTCCTGCCATTCAAGGTGCTTGCTATAGTTGGGTGCTTTTAGCCCACTTGAGCCCCTTTCTCTCTGTTGACTACAACTCATTTCGTTCACTATGAGTGAGAAAGGAGTCATGTGGGAGAGCTACATCATTATACACTTATGAATATCTCAAGATCTCTCTTTCTCCAATCCCCTTTCTTGAAAACTCCATTAATAAAAGCTTCTCCAAGAGAAGGAGAAGGATCAAGCTTCTTTAGATGGAGAAGAAGGTGGTCAAGTCTACTCTGAGTGAAGGAGAAGATCAAGGCAGAAGATCCAAGGAGCTGGTGGGTAAAGCCTCAAGGCTGAAGACTCATTGCATGAAGGTGAGGACCTTGGTGAAGGCATCCAACTGATTGTAAGAGTGGGTAAGACCTTTTTGAGATAGAAGACTAGCTCTTGGATAGGTAAGCCCTTTATTGTAAGGTTGTTGGCTCCCTTACCTTGAAAGGGAAGTTGGGCATCCTAGTCCCAGAAAAGGAAGGTCATATGTTGTCACTCTTATAAGTGAATATAAAGAGTAGACATCTTAGAAATCATAGAGCTTGACCTCTCTAGGTAATGGACTGACTCTCTCCTAATTTGGAGAGTGGAACCACTCTAAAACAACTTGTTCACTTGGTTGCTTTAATCTCTCTCATCATTTCTTTGTATGTTTCAATTTCCATCAAAATCACTATTTGCAATTAAGCTTACTTGAAGTAACTTGTAGGTCTAACAGGTTTCGTGTAAGTTTTGAAGCTCTATTAAACCCTTTCTAGAGCCCTTAGATACAACAAAGCGAGCAAAAAAAAGAGTGGTTGTTTGTGAGGTTGTGACCAGTGAGATTTCTAGATAATCATTTGAGCTTGGTGGAGGTGCTATATGTATGAAAGCTACTCTCTAACTAGGAAATAACTTGTTGGAGTTTGTTTGAAGGTTTAAACATGCTTAGCACATTGTGATGAGGTATTCTTCTATTTATAGGGGAAGAGTGGGTTTCATAGGAGGTTATCTAGGCTCATTTTTGTGACCGCATTAAGTTGTCAAAATGGTAGGTAATTTGGTCAAAAATCCAAAGGGAAAACTATATGTATTTTGGTGTATAAATGAGGGATATCAGACTAGTTATTTTTCCACTAGAAACTTGTATTTGGCGGTCATCTCACACTTAAAAGCAATAGTTCCCCTCCCAAAGATCTGACCATTGGATCTAGAATCAACATATAACAACACCTAGAATGAATAAATTAATTTCCTTCTTCTATATGACACCTCAAAACTCTAAATGACGGTTACATAGGTTTGTCACGCTGCCTTGTTTTAAATAAAAAAATAGTATGAGTTTGGGAAATATAGTATCCAATTTTTTTCATATTATCTTAAAAATAAAATATCTAAAGACCTTGGAGGTATTTTCTAACATGATGTAGTAATGACCACATGATGTCCATAACATGGGTCTCTAATGCTTGAGGAGCTGTGAACACTATAGACACCAGCCCCAATATCAACCCACAAGAACTCCCTAAGATTAGACGGCCACATGAGAAAACCTAAAAACAAAAACCAAGAAATTGAACTGATCTTTTGACACACCGATCACAACAAAACAAGATTACTCAAAACAAGGCACGAGAAAACATTAAACATCCAAATTGCCACAAAATAGGGTAAATTAAAACCGATCATATATAAACATAAAAGTGTAAACATATTACATCTGAGTCCACAAACTGTACCACTTGTATCACATCCCATACCATCAAGATATATACATCATCATTCATGTGCCAACTTGCCACAACCTGTTACATATGATAACCTATTCACATACACAAGCCCTATCTCTACAACTATGACATACTACCAAAAACTTGCATTGATGTAAAACATCTATAAAACCTCCCCAAGGACCTGAGAGTACATGGAAGACACATAGGACTCTACTAAAAAACACTTGCAACATATCCAACCTTCAACAACTGCTACTCTTCTTGCTGCTCAACCTCAACCACACGATCTCTACCTCGTCATACACGACCACCTAAAAGATGTGGAAAACCACGAGATGAGACCAACATCCCAGCGAGAGATATAACTCTCCGCCAATGACTATTGCTAACACAACAAGGATAACAAAGCAAATAAGCATTATGAACATATTCAACTAGAAGTTATAAGTATGCATGTTAACACAAATTAGGCATTTTAAGAAACTACAAACAAAGTAGTAGCTCATCTTATAAGGAATATGAAGAATATGTATATCCATCATCAACTAAATAGTATAAGAAACAAGGAAAAGGGTCAACCAATGTGAAGCATATTTAACCCTAAGCAAATATACTACATGACTGTGTTACTGATGGAGCTTCCACTTACGTGGAATTGCGTGCACCAACTAAAAATCCTAAAGATAGTAAATCTTTAGGTTTAGCCTTGCATATACTAGATAGAGAACTCCACCCACGTATGCTAGGATACGTGGAAGTCTTATCGTAGTATAGTTAAGGGTCGAATCCTCAGGACAACGGTCTTGTTGCAAGCAACAAGATGGAAAACGTTGGAATTTCACTTAGTTACTTAATAGCAGGCACCTAAATTGAAAGTTTGGTTTTGTTGTTTTAAACTAAGAACATGCAAAGTAAAGAAAGTAAGTAAATCTAAGGATTTAAACTATGATAAAAGTCACTAGGGTGTGATCGGTTTTTCACCGCCACTACACACGGATCAATACATGTAAAGAAAAACATAGCCTGCAAAAAGAGTCTAGTCAGTTAGTATCTTTGTAGACTTAACTTCCTTTCGGAGAGCTAACTACGAGAAGTGCAGGAACATTGCAATGCCAGCCATTCCCGAACAAATGGTCACATACTTTGCATCATTCCCCTCGCAGAGTGTGTTCCTCAACTTACCAAGGTTGCACTTCCATACGTCAACTGATTCCATTTCATAGTATGAAAGTGCAACAAACGATAGTGAGTTTACTCCACTCCTTGAGATACACTTCTAGATACCAAAACAGATGCATGGTGGATACATGAACCAAGAACCAACATACAAATGAGTTTCAAATCTAATAGTACAAACGTAGACAATTCATACTAAAAGATAAAAGATAACACAAGTTGGTGATCAAGCAACAAGCATTCATTAAATGTTTGATGTTGAACTGAGAAGAGAAAAACTCTATATTGCAAACTATGGATTACATTTACATGATATGAAAGCATGGGTAGCGGGGCTACTCCTCGCACCCTAGTGAGAGAGACTACTCGCTCATGACTAGGACAAAGAAGGAGGCAAGAAGAGAGAGAGAGCATCATCCCCACAAAGGAAAGAGGAAAGTCAACCCCTTGGAGAGAGAGAAATGATCCACCATCTTCACAGGTTGCTTGATGACGAGATATCCCTCTTCCCACCTTCTTTGGTGGAGAGAGAGAAGGCAGCTTCGAGATGTAGTGTGGGTCTCAGACCGGCAGCCCCTGGGCGGAAGATGGAAGTCGGATTTGCTCTGGAGTGATTGAGACAGCCTTTGGACGTCTGAAAACTTCCCCCGGGTTGAGGACCCTTGGGGTCTTATTTATAGGCCTTGAGTGAAGTCCAAACGGTTTGGAGACCGTTTGGACCTCAAGACCGTTTGGACCTTAAGACCGTTTGGACCTCAGGACCATTTGGACCTCAGGACCGTTTGGATTCATGCGGTCTTGAGACCGTGTGACTCCATGCGGTCTCGGGACCGGTTGGCTTCATGCGGTCTTGGGACCGGTTGGCTTCATGCAGTCTTGGGACCATTTGACTCCATGCGGTCTCAGGACCGATTGACTCCATGCGATCTTGGGACCGTTTGACTCCATGCGGTCTCGGGACCGATTGACTCCATGCGGTCTTGGGACCGTGTGACTTCAAACGGTCTCAGGACCGTTTGACTCCATGCGGTCTTGAGGCTGAGTTGGTCTTTTATGATATTTTTTTGTGTTTTTCTGCATATATAAACGGGAAAAGTTAGTCTGATAGTATTTTTATAATAAGAGGGAAAATTTAGGGATTATGTATATATTTAATTTAAAAAGAGTACAGAAAACTAAAGAAAAAGACTAAGATAATCATCAAAGTTGGAGGTTATCAGTTACATATTTTATTATGCCCTGAGGATTTGAGTCATACAATACAAATCCAACTGACCACATCAAAGTCGAAGTCAGTACCATACATAATCTATGGAAGAGATGGATTCCATGATCTCACCAACAACTCTCGGTTAGTGTGAGAAACAATGTAGAGACATAAAAGTCAACTGCCAATATCGACATATAGTCAAGATGATAACACCTAGCCTACCTTGGTACATAGAACGACGCTAGAGAATAGGTCATGCATGCCCATTCAAAAAGAGGCATCCTCTAGTTATACTAATTCCTTTCACAAATCACAACTCTGAGGCATGACCGTAGTCACCCTCTATAACAATTGTGGATGCAAGAAGATACCTCAACTTGCACACCCACATTTTTAAAAATATGCGCTATGAGTTACCCATAGGAATTTCTCATTTCACTATCCAACAAAATACTGACATTGAAGATAGATCTATGGCACAAGGAAACTACATGATTAGGGTTTCTCTTGATTAGTTATGCCAATTGGGTGAATTAAGGATGGATCAAACAAGTGGACATACAAGCCATATTCATTCTATAAAAGTAAGGGTAGATTGCAACTCCAAAAGATATAGAACATATGAGGTATAAAATTATCTCATCATCACATGATATCACTGCCAGACAAGGACATCAACATTATCATATCACTAGGGAGTGACAATCCCTCATCACAACACTGAATAGTATCACTTCAACTAGGCATTAAGCCTCTGCCAAGATCACACAACCTAAACATATCATCACTTCTCATCATGCCTAATCAAGGCTGATAATCATTACCCTATCTAATAAAAAGGTATCATAGAATCACTAGCTATTATGTACATTCAACCTACAACATTAGGGTTACACAAGTAGAAGAGAGAAAACATCATTATATGCTAATCACTTCAAGCAATATGAGAAATTATATCAGGTACCCAAAGTTAGAGTTAAGGTTTCCATAGAAAGATGATTAAGGTTTTAAAATAACAAACATCATTAAACCCTAGGTACCTTGCTTCCCACATTCTTGGGAGCACAAAGAATCAAGCATCATTATTGTTTCTCAATAACACAAAGAAACCACATGTCTAGGGGATACCATTGACTAAAGAGGGTACTAAGTCATAGAGCTATGCGACTGAAGAAAACATATCTTTATGGTCGATGATCATCACTAACGCCAACAACAAAAGACACTCGCATTACAACATCGGTCGAAGAAAGAATCATGGGTATAGATAGGTCGCAGACCATCTCAGCGTCCATAGCCATTTCACCACTTCAGCGACCGAACACAAGAGAATCATCTATGCGACCTATCAAAGGTGAAATCCCAGTGAACAAAACCTTATGGTTAAGGGGCATCGGCTGCATAGATTCATATCCAAACTTAGCGACCAAAACAACAACAAGGTCAACAACCAAAACATTCTCATTGACCAAACACCATCACCACACCTTTGGCCACTAGAATCATAACACAAGGATCATCGAGGGAGAGAAAAGCCACTCACCAAACAAGATCAAAATAGGTGAGTTATCAACATAAAACCAAATCATCAAAGAGATATGTAACTCAAGGAAAAAATAATTCAAAACCCTAGGACAAGCATCACCTAAGTCTAACATGGAAACCATTCTATGAGAGAGAAATCAACCTTTAAACACACACATGCAAAAACAAAACCACTAACCATAACAAGGTTATCGGATCCACAACGATGGTGATAAAACTCAGAATCAAACGCGTGTAAATAGAACCAAAAATCCATCTCAAACAAGATAACCAAACTTAAGACAAAGTGAAAAACCAAAGTCAAGATGCATGTGAAACCAACAACTCCACCTTCTCAAGATCTCAAGTCCATGAATTTAGGTTTAGGAGAAATAACATAGAATACTCCATAATCTTAAACCCTAAAACAAGATAGCATCATCTAGCAACATATACTCACGTTTTAGAGATGAAGAAGTAACATGCAAGCAAGGTGAATGTGCAATAATAGTAGAGGAGAGAGTTATACAACCCACCTAATTATGGTGAAGCAACCTCCATGCGAAGAATCTCCAAAGGAAAGAGAAAACCTAGCTTTGATCACCTCCATGACCAAGATAGTTACCACCTCAAAAGAGAAGAAAACCATAGGTTAAAGGTTGAGAAAGAGAGCTTCAAAACTTATAGGCTGAAAAAGAACAAGAAGACGAGAAAGAGAGAAGAGTTCCTCCACTCGGACACTGCCTTGGAAAAACAAGGATTCGGACCAAGAGTGAGGCGTTCCTCTACCCCAACACAAGCACTACCATGGAATCTCCATGGGTTCGGCTAAGAGAATAAGAAATAGATGGGGTTTGTAGGAAAACATGAAACTAAGAGGGAAGATCACTTACCAAGGCCAAGAACACCAAGGATCACTACAAACAAGGGTTTGACCTTGTTGATCCAAGGTTGAGCTCCTCTTCACCACCAAGAATGCAAGGATTATGAGCTCAAGGAAGGAGAGAGGGTGTAAAAGGAACATATAATTGCAAAAGAGGGGTGTTTATATATCCAAGGGGAAGAGAGAAGCAAAGAGGATGGGTGTCATGCACATAAGTACCACTTATCCACTAAAGAACAACCATGCAACCATTAAAACCATGCATGAAAGATAGGTGATGAAAAATAAGATGGATCGGAGACCTCACTTGGTACTAGGTGACTATCGGTCGAAGGGAAAACAAGGAACAAGGCCCATAGGTTGAAAACATATCAGTAACCCAACACAAGGAACCCAAGGTCATCATCGACCAAAAGAAGAGAGGAAAAGCTCTAAGGCCGATGAGACTCCACCACACACACAAAACCCCCATCAAATCTTGGGGTAGAACCAAGAAACTTCAAGGGTGGTCATTGAAAGACCAAGACTCAGACTGTGATGTCCTCAGATTTTCTAAAACATAATCTAATGTGTGACGTCCAAATTGAAACTTCACCTCAACGAGAATCCCAATTTGAGCACCACACACTAGGCTAAGAAGAAGAAAATCAGAGGAAGAGTCAGTACATGCACATGAATACTAATAGAACCATACAACACATTTTCACCATTCAACATATAATTACATAATGAATTGTTACAACATTTGATATTACATATTGAATAGCAAACATCTACATATACATGTACTACCACTAAACAATAGGATCTTAAGACAATAGGTCCACTTATACATCAGTTTTCCACACAACTCTCAACTATCCCGATTCTTCAAAAGCATATGTCCACAACCTAAACAAAAAATTACATGTGGTACACATCACCACAATATTCAAGAATATTGTACTAAGTATGCCTACATGACTTTTTATATACATTTCATTACTAAGATTGGCAATAAGATAAACTAGAACTTGATAATAATAAACAAATATAAGAAAACGCATATAATTGCACAAAGATATTTGTTACCAAAACAAAACACATATTTTAGGCACATTTTCCAATATATGCTCGTGCATTTGCCTACCAATGGGATAGATTCATTCATGCCTTATGATCTTCTTACCAAAGAGATAGATCATTGTACATGTGATTTGCTTACCAAAGAGATAGATCACTCACTAGCACTATGCTTACCAAAGAGATATAATGCTTTCATATAATGGAACAGATATATTATGTTTCATGTGTTCATAGCCATTAGTAAGGAAAATCAAGAAAGTTAACATACAAGAACAATCATCTCATCCAATATCATATGCCAACTATTTACTACGCATATAACACATGCATATTGTATAATAAGCCAAGTAAGAGGTAATGGTGTACCTTGATCACAGATATCCTAATCATCACATTCTTGATATCATCTATATCCTTGGTTAAAATTGATTAAAACAAGATCATGTACAATCATTAGGTTCCCATCATCTCAACCCTAGTTATCTCCATTTTAAGGTTTTTCTTAGTTCATTATGATGTTCCTATCATTTACTTGTATTCTTGTCTTAGAATTATCTTACTGATGTCATATTTTCCAATTATGTTACAGATTAGGGTTCATCATCTGAACATTAGCTTCCATATTATTTTATGCACATATTAACCCTAGGTTACATCATTAACCTAAATTAGAGTTTCATAATATGTATTAAGGGCCATCTTCATATAACATGAATTATATGCATCTAACTGATATCAAAGTTTCATATTAACTTCTAGTTATAAATATAGGGGTGTTCCATAAATTCCACCATTTATTGAGCATTTATGTATTTATTGCATTTTATTTAGGGTTATTAGCCCTAATTAGCCATAGGGAGAAAAATACATGATTTTGTGCATCAACATCATAATCACTGACCCCAGATGAATTCTAAACATGATTATAGACTTAGTGACATATTCTCATAATATTTAGCCATCATTTGTTATTTATAACACAAGATATAAGAATTTCACAAATTACATAATATCACTATATTAGTGTATTGAAAACCTAATATCATCATTCTATTGCGTTCTAATCATTTTTTTGAGAACTTTGGTAATTTGTTTGTATTTTTCTGATGCTATATGTATTTATTATATATTATAGAAGATCTATGCATTTATGGGAATAATTTTACCTTTTCAGCCAATAGTTTGTTGACATGTGGCCATTAGGGAGAGGCCCTAAGCTCCTAGCTTGCTCACTTGGTATGCTCATGCTGAGTCGGTCAGTTTTGGTTGGTTCCATTCTGTTCCCGAGTTGACCAGGATTAGGGTGGTTCAGGGTCCGGACTAGTCCCCCTTCTTTCCTCATGAACTCGCCCTTCACGCGAGCGTGCGACCGCCACCGTCGTGGCTTCATCTTCGATGAGTTATTAGCAGAGCAAATGTGCTCCTCGAAGGATCCTAAGGCCACCCTCAACTTCAGAATGGATCCTCCTATCCCGCCGCCATGGTGTCATTAGGCAAGTGCCTTCTCTTGGCTGTTTCGATGAGCTCGGTGCCCACTGTAACTCATGCGGCGGAGGGAAAAGGGGATTCACTCCCCTTGCATCATGACTAAAAATGATGCCTCTAGGAGATACACATGTTCTCCAAAAAATTGATTATGCCTCCCATGGATGGTGCAAAAGCCCTTCAAGCCTCTTCCGACCTCCACCCTCTTCTCTAGTGAGGACGAGCCTGACCACCACGGAAATCCTGATGGTAGTCCACAAAAATCACCTGGAACTAGTTTCTTTCATCTTCTTGTTCCTTCTTTTCTCTTATGTCCCTCTGATCTTCACTCTAGATCCCTATTCCTCCTCTTTGCACCACCCGCAGGTCATGACAGAGAGATAGCAGAAAGGGGGAACCAGAACTCCCTCGTCAGTTCTCCATATGCCTCAAATGAGGAGTTGAACAGTAGTGCTCGGAGGGAAACAAGAACTAGCCACTTCATTCCTTTGATGGGTCATGACCACAACGTGTGGTGGTGGGGGAAAACTGGGGTGACATCTACTCTCCTCACCCTTTTCTAACAACAGGGTTAGAGACAACTTGACTGCCTTCGATCCTAAATCTAAGGGTTAAAGACCAACCTCCATTCAACTGATTCGAGGCTTCACACAACACTCGGGCATGAACACTAGATGTAGTATCCATGATCAAAGAAAGGCCACACTACCCACCTGATGACCAGGTTTGCATGACACAGTGATTGATCAGAAACTTAGGCTAAGACTATTAAATGTAGGTCTATTATTCACCAAAGATGCACATTAATCTCAATTTTCAAACCTTAATAACTTCCTCTAGGATACTCCAATTGCCATAAAATTTTAACCATAGCTCTATCATCACTCAAGATACATCATACTCAAATTTGGTGAAAAAAATTAGCTATATGACTTGCCAACTAAATTCCTCAAAGGACATTAAATATAGGGATCTTAATCATGATATAAATATCCTTTGACATCCAACTTTATCAAAATACTTGGAACTCTTGATATAAATCATAGACATGTATTTGATTATCTCATTAGGTATCCTAAGATCCAAAAGTTCACTCTATCATATCCTACACACCTTAAAAGAATTTTTTTCCTCAAAGTTAAGCCAAAAATCTGGTCCATCACATCATATACATCTTAAAAATTTTGTCCTCAAAATTAAGCCATCCTCTTACTTCAAGGAAAAACCAAAAGGTCTTCATCCATATGTAGGACACCACTCTACCTGCAACATATACAAAAACAAAACTCCATAATCATATCCAAACCACTATTATGAGGTTTTAAAACATCTAGGGTGGATCACCTTTTCATAAAAGATTGAAATAATGATTTAGAAATTATAGTTATGTTATGACTTATCTCATATGTTAGGGTTGCATCCTTATCTTTACCCCTGCATTAGGGTTCCCACATCATATTACCATGTTATAAATGAGTTAACTAAAGTTAGCTAATTATATCAAGGCATCATCAATATTTTATTGAGCTACTTGTTAGAACATGTCCAACATTAACATATGCCTTTTAGGAGGGAGTTAACTATAGTTAACCCACTTTATCCATATAAAATATATCAAGGTGTCATAATTATTATGTTGTGCTAACTGTCAAACTATATTTTTCATCTTTATTAAGTACTAAGATTAACACCTCATGTAACATGTTTCATTCATATGGTTTTATTCCATTGCTCATAATAAATTGCAACATTGATTAGTGATTTCATCATAAGGTTAGCCAACAATATCACATTATCATCATTATTCATGTATATGGTTAACCATTTATGCATAGAGAGTTATTAACCATCACTAATTTTCATCATGAAATTATCCAACTATTCAAATTATCATATTTCACACATATGGCTAGCCAACTAATAGAGTGCTATATCAAAACATCAGTAGGGTTTTCCAATCTTGTCATGTCCTCATACATTATCTCAAGATTAGATCATGAACATATATATTATATCACGGCTTTGCTATACAAACTTATATGAGTGGCTTGTTAAAATATATTAAAACCTCATCTAGTCCAACTGAGGTTCTCGTGACCCATATCATGAGGGTAGTTCCATGCTTAGTGTCTCTGAGCTAACGCAACTCAATGGGTATTTTATATGCATAGAATTTTTATCTTCCCTCTCGGTCTAAGGAGTCAACTCATTGGAACTAGTGAGTCAAATTCACAAACTCTAGCCACACAAGCACAATCCAAAACATGATATGACATCCTCGTCATAAGTTCTATACCTTTGAATCATGCTTACTTAAAACTCTCTTATATATGTCCTACAAGGACCCATCAACCTGAGCATGCGGCTTTACACAAACTTGCACAATTACCTCCTCCAGGGTCTTGGGACTCTCTCTCCCTCACCCAGATGGTAGGTTCTTATATTCATATTCACATGTGCGCATATAACCTGCCTCTCTTTATCTCTAGGATTTGGTCCTCCCAAGGACATCTAGGGTTCAACAAGACTATAGGAATCATGCATAAAGTGACTCAACTCAATCACTAAGGAGTATCCTAGTTTAGGACATATCATATCACACATTTCTCATCATTCTCATATCTTGGAGTTGAGGTTCTCTGAACTTCTCCCAATGGGTCTCATTCTCTCTGGTGTTAACCCTAAAATTGGTCCTAAAACTAGAGGTCCTCCTATGTAAAAGAGATTGAGGCTCTTGTTGACATCTGGTCTTAACTTAGCCTATCTTAACTTAGAAAACCACACATACTTGCATCATGAAAACTTAGCTCAAATCCTCAAAACTGAACCTTAATCCTTAAAGACAAACATTGATCATCATAAACCATATTATATCATCTATATAAGACCCACATCATATCATCAAAACTTATTTCATCTATTCCATCTATCATATATTCTAACAAGGCTTTAGACATCTAATCTAGAACTATTCTCTCTTCTAGACCGATGTCACTCACTTTCACTTAGGTTGCATGACCACCTCCTACTCGTACATGTATGGGGACAAATTTTTGTAAAATTTACATATATAATAAAATATTATATAGTTTTCTCTGATAAAACAAATGTTAGAGAAAACTATCGAGGTTTGATCCATTTGGAATCAAAAAATAAATCTACAAAATGAGTGTCCCACACATAGTAAAGAGGACAATGTCATGAAAACTAGTGAAAAGGGTTAGAACATGGTGTAGACTAGTGTAGCTACCCTAGAAAACGCACGTTATATGTCTAGAATTTCTCTTCCCTTGATACACATCATTTCCAAATAATGCAACGTCCCATACCATTGTACTATAAGGAAAGAACGACATCTAAGGACCTGCTATACAACAAGCACCACTCTAGACCTAGTTCTCTGACATCTAGGTACTAACTTAGAGGATAGGTCATATCTAGTCTCTAAAAGATGACTAATCTAGCCCTAATGATTTTTGAAGGTTCAAGGTTCTTCAGCTTTGAGTTGCATAGTGAGAAAATGTCAAGTTTTGCTATTGTTCATGCTCTGATGCTACCTGTGACGTCCCCAAATTTTCTAAAACTTAATTCGATGTGTGATGTCCAAATTGAAACCTCACCTAAGTGAGAATCCCTATCTGAGCACCACACACTAGGCTAAGAAGAGAAAAATTAAAGGAAGTCAGAAGGAAACGATAGTAGCACATACACATGAATAATCAACACATGTTCACCATTCAACATATAATTACATAATAAATTGTTACCACATTCAATATTACATATTGAATAACAAACTTCAACATATACATGTACTACTAGTAAACAACATGATCTTAAGACAACATGTCCATCTGTACATCAACTCACCACACAACTCTCAATGATCCCAGTTCTTCAAAAGAATATTTCCACAACCTAAACAAAAGATTACATGCGGTACACGTCAACATAATATTCAAGAATATTGTACTGAGTATGCCTACGTGTCTTTTTATATACCTCTCATTACTAAGCTTGGCAATAAGATAAAACTAGAACTTGGCAATAATAAACTAATATAAGAAAAAGCATATACTTACACAAAGATATTTATTACCAAAAGATAACACATATTTTAGGGACATTTTCCATTATATTCTCGTGCATCTGCCTACCAATGGGATAGATGCATTCATGCCTTATGATTTGCTTAAAGAGATAGATCATTGTACATGTGATTTTCTTACCAAAGAGATAGATCACTCACTAGCACTATGCTTACCAAAGAGATACAGTGCTTTCATATAATGGAATAGATATATTATGTTTCATGTGTTCATAGCCATAAGTAAGAAAAATCAAGCAAGTTAGCATACAAGAACAATCATCTCATCCAATATCATATGCCAAGTATTTACTACACATATAACACAAGCATATTGTATAATAATCCCAGGAAGAGGTAATGGCGTACCTTGATCATAGATATCCGAATCATCACATTCATGGTATCATCTATATCCTTGGTCAAACCTGATTAAAACAAGATCATGTACGATCATCAGGTTCCCATAATCTCAATCCTAGTTATCTCCATTTTAGGGTTTTTCTTAGTTCAATAAGATGTTCCCATCATTTAATTGTATTCTTGTCATAGAATTATCTTACTGATGTCATATTTTCCAATTATGTTACAGATTAGGGTTCATCATCTGAACATTAGCTTCCATATTATTTTGTGCACATATTAACCCTAGTTTACATCATTAACCAAAATTAGGGTTTCATAATATGTATTAAGGAACATATTTATATAACATGAATTCTATGCATCTAACTGATATCAAAGTTTCATATTAACTTCCAGTTACAAATATGAGGGTGTTATATAAATTCCATCATTTATTGAGCATTCATGTATTTATTGGATTTTATTTAGGGTTATTAGCCCTAATTATCCATATGGAGAAAAAAACAGAATTTCATGCATCAACATCATAATCACTAACCCTAGATGTATTCTAAGCATCATTATAGACTTAGTGACATGTTCTCATAATTTTTAGCCATCATTTGTTATTTATAACACAAGATATAAGCATTTCATAAATTATATGATATCACTATTATTAGTGCATTGAAAGCCTAATATCATCATTCTACTATTTTTTAGTCATTTTTCTCATAGTTTTGATACTTTGTTTGTATTTTTTTGATGATGTATGCATTTATTATGAATTATAGAAGATCTATACATTATGGGTATAATTTTACCTTTTCGGCCAATAGTCTGCCGACACGTGGCCATCAAAGCACGACCCTATGCTCCTGGATCCCTGCTTGGTATGCTCGTGCTGAGCCAACCAGTTTTTAGTTGGTTCCCTTCTTTTCCTGAGTGGACTGAGATTAGGGTGGTTCCGGGTCTGGACCGGTCCACCTTCTTTCCTCCCGAACTCACCCTTCACGTGAGCGTGCGACTGCTGCCATCGTGGCTTCATCTCTGGTGAGTTATCAATAGAGAAAACGTTATCCTCGAAGGATCCTAAGGCCACCCTCAGCTTTGGATTGGATCCTCCTATCCTGCCAACATGGTGTCTTTAGTCTAGTGCCTTCTCCTGGCTGTTTTGATGAGTTCAACACCCACTGCAACTCCTATGGCAGAGGAAAAAGGGGTTTCACTCCCCTTACATCATGATTAAAAATTGATGCCTCCAGGAGATGCACAGATGCTCGAGAAAATCAATTATGCCTCCCATGGATGGCGTGAAAGCCCTTCAAGCCTCTTCCAACCTCCACCCTCTTCTCTGGTGAGGACAAGCTTGATCACCACAGAAATCCTAATGGCAATCCACGAAAATCACATGGAATTGGTTTCTTTCATCTCCTTCTTCCTTTTGTTTCTCTCATCTCCCTCCGATCTTCATTCTAGCTCCTTATTCCTCATATTCGCACCACCTATAGGTCATGGCAGAGAGACAACAGAAAGCGAGAACTCGAATTCCCTTGTCAGTTCTCCATATGCCTCAAATGAGGAGTCGAATAGTAGTGCTTGGAGGGGCAACGAGAACTAGCAACTTTGTTCCTTTCATGGGCCACGACCACGTGTGGTGGTGGGGGAAAATTGGGGTGACATTTGCTCTCCTTTCCCTTCTCTAATCGTAGGGTTGGAGACAACTTGACTGCCTTTGATCCTAAATGCAAGGGTTAAAGACCAACCTCCATTCAGCTGATCTGTGGCTTCTCACAACACTCGGGCATGAACACTAGATGTAGTATCCATAGTCAAAGAAAGGGAACACAACCCACTTGATGACCAGGGTTGTGTGACACAATGATTGATCAGAAACTAAAGCTAAGACTATTAAACTTAGGTCTATTATTCACCAAAGATGCACATTATTTCTCAATTTCCCTTGTCGGTTCTCCATATGCCTCAAATGAGGAGTCGAATAGTAGTGCTTGGAGGGGCAACGAGAACTAGCAACTTTGTTCCTTTCATGGGTCATGACCACAACATGTGGTGGTGGGGGAAAACTGGGGCGACATCTGCTCTCCTTGCCCTTCTCTAATCGTAGGGTTAGAGACAACTTGACTGCCTTTGATCCTAAATGCAAGGGTTAATGTAACACCCCGATTTTCATATCACATGAGCGGAAGCATATCTTTTTTTTTGGGATGTCACAAACAAAATAACCATTGCAATAAAAGTAAATGAAACACTTTGCACTGAGTAAAACTGATTCATACATAGCTTTTTGTCAACATAAAACTACATCATGTTTATGCATAAGTTCATAATAAAAATATGTCAATACTCAGGATCATTTAGGTAGATGGCACCCCACTAGGCAAGCTTAAAAGTCTCTTGGGCCTTTGTTGGTCCCTTTTTTCTTCAATCGCTCCAAAAACTTGCGTACATCGCATCCCCAACCATGCATTGGGAAAAAAAGACGTTAGAGTAAGTGGCATGAGTATTCTAAAATGCACATTACTGAAGAGCTAACAATGTTACAAAATATTCTTGGAAACTATAAAACTGATAGCAAATGTTGATTAAAATCTGAAAACATAATATCTCTTTACTTCTTTAACTCTTATCTTTCTACTCTATCTTTTCTAGAGACCTATACCATGGGTCTCATGACCTACACCAAAGTGTCTAGGTCATACTTATCTCATTTGAATTCCTCTAATCACACTCATGGATGAGATTATAGACATACTCTAATCTAAAGTATCTTTTACTTACGATTTTTATCTGTTTGTGGCCACCATTATACAATAAGTCCTCTTTTGTGACACTGAAGTGTCCTCTATGGTGCAACACACCCTCTGTTGGCACAATGTGCCCTCTGTTGACACCAAAGTGTCCTCTATAGTGCAACGCACCCTCTGTTAGCATAAATGCCCTCTGTGACACCCACAGTGTATGGCGCAGTGCACCCTCTGAATCATCCCGGAACTCTCTGGTGAGGACTTATTTATAATGTATTATGTGAAGGTTATGAATTAATTATCTTAAGTCTATCTTTACTAAATTCTGATCTGAACTTATCTGAAACTGAGTACTAAACATGTACTTAGTTTTTAATCTGACATCTGAATCTGAATCTGAATCTATATCTGAATTTGAATCTGAGTCTATATCTGAATCTGAATATGAATCTATATCTGAATGTAAACATGTATCTCAATTACTACATAATCGGGATTGGGTCTATAACCCATATCATATACCTTTATTCAAAATCTGGCTACTCACACAGTGAGTAGTCTAAGTCTGAATCTAAATCTTTTTATTCTTAAGTTCTAAACATAGTTCATTGCTGGATTTGAACATGTATCTCATTATCGCGGTAAACTTTGTTTTAAGACTCTTATTTGGTCAAATCACTTCACTTATACCAATTAGCTTAGGAAAAAGGACCTGAAATGCTCATAGGATTACTAGGTATACAAAGTGTCTTAAGTTAGGTTCATAAACGTATTTTAAGTACAAATATCTAAAAATATGAATTCTGACAAGGTGGTTCAATCCTTCTTGCTAAATATGATGTTACCCTAAACCTTAATATTTGCATAAAAATTTACATATTAAATCTTAAATAGCAGGATAGAAATCTCATGAAATATTGTCTTGCAACCTAATCATAACTTAATTTGTCATTATCTTATAATGTCATTATAAACTCATTTTATAATACCTTCTCCAAACGTACTTTTATTAGTACACCATGTCCTAATATTTTCAAATTCATATTCTTACATTGTACTTGTATTCTAGATACTATTTATTTTAAGGAATCTAGTTCTTAGATTTCTAGATATGTATGAAACCTGAATGGCATGTTTCTACTTGAAATCTTACTACATAACTATGACTATAAATATGAGAAGTTCTAATAACATATGTGTACTTACATTCTTAATGCAAAGCTATTTGAAATCATCGACTAAGTATGGATACATTACTGGCATATCTTATCTTGAAATCGTATTCATTACTTCCAAACATTTCTAAGAAATCTTATAGGAATATGATTCTTCAACTTTCTCATGGACTTGGTCCATGAGTCACAACTATTTTGAGCAATCAAATCTCTATTTTAGACCTTGGGTATCTAAACTTGCATAAGGATAGAAATATGAGAATAATATTGTTTGCAAATCTTAACATTGAAGTCTTAGAACATTAAATCACATAGATCATAAAACTCTTATTAGGAGACATGTACACATATTGAACATAAACTATGAGTACTCATGTGCATGGACCACTTACCTCTTATACTGGGGTATCTTTAAGGAAGTCCTGATTCCAAGTACCATAACTTTAATAACCTGGATATCATCGTAGTTCTATTAGTCCAAGCATATATTCCCTCTTTCTATTTCTAAATCTCAAAATCCCATCTTCCTAACTACATGTACCAACTTAGGGTTCTTATTTAGATTAAACATAACTTTAACCTAATATCTCCATAAATCTTGGCATTGAAATTAAATAAAACTTTATTATATAGTTACTATAATCTTTATACTCAAATAAGGCATAAATCGTCTTATGCACTAATATGAATATATGCATCATATATTGAGAACAATTCTCAAACATAGTCACATATTCTAAACACACTGACTCAATTATAAAATCAAAGTAGAATACCATTATATTACTAATATCAGATCTAATTAGGCATACATACATCATTTATTGTGTCAAGATAATCATCTATTATTCTTACATAATGGCCACTCAAGTCCAAAATTAAATACTAATATAATACACAGTAAACTCCATCAAATCTCCAGAAAAATTAATCATATAATGTAGTAAGGTCTTGTATAAAAATATCAGGTTGTTTCATAATCAAATCATGGGTGAAATATCCAAAATGCCCTTATTAAGATTTATATTAAAAAACCTCAATAATAGATCACATCAGATCAATCAGGCTTTAGAGTAGAATGTGAAATATCAAAATATACATTAGATAAAATATTCATTGATTTTAGAAGTCATTTTCTATTTTGACATTCCAAACATTAAAATTTCATAACTTTCAGTAATACAAATATATTAATTCTTAAGCTTAAGAATCATATATTAATTCTTAAGCTTAAGATCATGAGTAGGAAATATTTTTAGAACATAGAGAATCTAAAATCCTTTCTATTGACATCTTAAAAATCGAAAACGTGTGACAGTAGCCCAAGTTATGATTTTCCGAAATTATTACTTTTTTCACGAGTTGTGGCCATTCAAATATGATCTAGTTCTCCAGATTTTTGCCTCATCATGTACTTAGCAGCTTGTCCTTGGTGCCTCATGGATCCTAAGTTTAAAACTGAGTCTTTCTGACCTGACAACCTCCAGCCATTGTGTCCTCGTGCAACTCTGTTCTCAGTCGGCCGTGGTGGCTCACCTCAGGTGATCTTAATCACGGTGTCTAGGCCACCATTGCCCAGATCTACACCGACAAAGATTTCGTCCGGCATACACAGGGTAGGGTCGGCCCAAACGTAGTCGCCCACTTCCCCTTCACCTATTCCTGATCAGGGGTAGAGATTCCACTATTTGCACATGAGAGCAGAGCACCTTTGTTCTGTGTTTCCGGTGGTGGTGTTTGCGACCTCGACTGGTGTTAGGCCTGCAAATAGTCTTCTTAGGTTTGGACTTTTCTCCTCTTCTCTTTTGTGTCGCCGATAGCTTGGCGACAGCATGGACAAGACTCCAAACCGAAAACCCAGCAACGTTGCTGCTATGCTTCAGCGCCGCCAGACATATCTTAAGCCCGATGATCCCACAATCTAGATATCGGTGGTTAGTCTGGTCGTTTTCCTTTTGCTAAATCAGAAGCCCTAACACGTGTATATATAGGATGCGGGAGTCTCTAACGGGATGCGTATCTCCCCTCTCAAGAGAGTCCTGATCGTCATTGAATAGATAGTTTATTTTTATATGGGTATCGTTATCATAATGGTTCCGCGAGTGTCCAACGCCATCCATATTTTTATATTTAATAATCAGCTAGCCTCGTAACTAGGAACCCTTTATTCATCCATATATTGGATTAATCATTGAATCGTATCCCACAATCCATATATGATATATTAATCTAATATTATCTCCTCACGTTGAAAATTTAAATCAACACTTCATCGGGAGTCATCATAAATGAATCACCTCTTACATGCATTTTAACGAAGAGAATGTGATTCATAATTTCGCAATGTTGTACTTTAATAAGATAAAATTTATTAAATGTTCAAACTTTGATCATGGACTCATATCTCAGTTCTTTACACATTAAATTTCTCATGACTTGGAACACACACATCATCAATAGTATAAATATATATATCATCATCAAATTGAACGATCAAATCAAGCTCAAACTTTAACAAACTAGAACCATTAGCTCCATTGTTCCTTAATAAGCATACAAATATTTTAAAATTTGGATTCAATGATTATAAACATTAAAATTGAACAAATGGGACAATAGACCCTTTCTACATACCTTTTTTTTATATCCAAATATCATGAACATTGAATGGAACTTTATTTTAGCGATAAATGAATCCAATACTAATTTCATTAATGACTTAACCATGTATTTGTTAGGTCCAAAAATCAAGGTGTGACAGTTAAAGACCAACCTCCATTCAGCTGATCTGTGGATTCTCACAACACTCGGGCATGACCACTAGATGTAGTATCCATATTCAAAGAAAGGGAACACAACCCACTTGATGACCAGGGTTGCATGACACAACGATTGATCAGAAACTAAGGCTAAGACTATTAAACTTAGGTCTATTATTCACCAAAGATGCACATTATTTCTCAATTTTCAAACCTTAATAAGTTCCTCTAGGATACTCCAATTGCCACCAAATTTTAACCATAGCTCTATCATCACTCAGGCTACATCATACTCAAATTTGGTGACAAAACTCAGCTAAATATCATTTGACATCCAAATTTGTCAAAAAACTTGGAACTCTTGATATAACTCAAACACATGTATTAGATTATCTCATTAGGTATCCAAAGATCCAAAATTTCACTCTATCACATAGACGGTCAACACACATGGTCAACCCCAAACTAGGGCATCCAATAAAACCCTAGAAATAACACCCAAGGTGTCACCACTTCTCTCCTCATCAAACCAAGGTTCAATAAGCTACCCCTCATCACCATTATCTCTCTCATAATGCCAAAACATATGAGGCACATAAATCATGTGACAAATTGAAAGATAAAGTGTTAACATGGGTAAATTGCAATTTGGTCGAAAGCAAGCACACATATAGCATAACTAGCTCAAACATCATGCTAACTGGACCAAACTAAAAACATAAGCATGTCACATTTTATTGAAGCATATCAAGAGATGAAATTAAGGTTCTAAGCATCTCATTAGGAAAAAGCAAGAAAGATCAAGCACTAAGCTAGATCAGGTGTAACATCCTTATTTTTTTAGTACTTGCTTACAATCTTTCTAATGTCATATCATTTATAGTCACATGTTATAAATATGTCAATTTTAAATATTTTTAGTCATTACCATGCACTGGAAAATTTACCACAAAGAGAAAATGTCTAAATAAGATGACATCCAAAATTTCAAGATTTAATTCACTTTAAATAATATTGATCGCTATTTGGTGCTAAAATTTTTCCTACTCAAATAAAACGTATAAATAGGAGGAAACCCAAAATTTTAGTATTTATTGGTTTATAAATAATTAGTTATGCATTATTAAAGATTTCTCAACTATTAATTATATCTATTAATTTGATAACCCAACGGAGTAAGTGAGGGTAGGAGAATATTCTATACGTTTTTGGGAACGTCTGGTCAAATTTTGAGGCCCATTAGACTTTATTTGATAGGGAAAATAATTTGGGAAGCTATTGCCCATAATGAATGGAAATTCCTTAATATAGGCCCATTTTTCCCCTGGTCGCTTTTTCCTAGCTGTTTGATCTTGTCCGCTTGAACCAGGCTAATCTCAGCCACCGGACCATCTTCTCCTACCTTGGTCTGAAAAGGAAACAAGACAACCCGCTTGATTTGCAAATATCTCGCGATTTAATTGCTTGTTTTCGAAACCGAAAGATGCTCTGTCTTCGGGAGACCGATACGCATCCATCGACCTCTTGCACGAACCCTAAAAACGCCCCTATAAGAAATGCCCTTCTCGGCCGCCACTCCCTTCTCACTGCCCAGTTGCAACTCGCCTGCTAGCCTTCCGTTAGTCTTCCCGATTGTTCGTAAAGCTTCAGGGAACTCCCGAAAACCCTCCTCCACCATCAATTTTTCCGCCCTAACTCTAGCCACCCACAACCTACTTCATCTTCAACCTCCAGTTCGCTGCCTTTGTTCTCAACCCTCGCACCATATCGTCGTGATTCCTTGCTCCAGAACCATCTACCGGGTCCCAGAAGCTGTCTGCCGATCTTCTCTTGGGTCGTGGGTTGCTGAGGCGCCCTATCCTGGAGACCGCCTGTGGGGGCTGCCGTGAAGCTGAAAAACACTAGAGGGGGGTGAATAGAGTTTTTAAATATTTTAACAATTATTTAACTCAAACAACCACAATTGAAAATGGAAGAAGGAGACAAGTGTTTAGAGTGGTTCCAACCTTAGCATCAGTCCACTACCCGGTTGCTTACCCAACTGGGATTTTGAAAGTATTAATTTTATTACCTTCACAAGGATTTACACAAAATACAATACTTTCTTACACCCCTTGAACAGCCTTCACTTGAAGTAGATGCACCAACTCGAGGTAGCCTTCTTGAAGTAACTCCAAGCTCCCCCTTGAAGTAGCCTTCCTCTCTAGAAGTAACCTCCCGTTGCACCAGCCTTCTTGAAGTAGTTCAAGGTCCCCTTCTTCACCAAGAAGATCTTCCAACCTCTCCAATCCGTAGCCTCCAACCTAGGAGTAGCAAGGAGAGTACAAATAATAATAGTGAACAATAAAGGAAAATGGAAATTACAACTTATCCTTTGAAGCACAAGGCTTGATTTGCCTAGATCAAGCATATAGATCTCCTAACCAATGTGTATGGAATTTTGATTGCTGTGGATAGGAGATGCTAGCCTATAGGACACGAAATTTGAGCTAGGAGAGGAAGTAGCCAATTGCCAATATGCTTAATTGCTCACAAACAGATTGCTCAATGTAAATGTATGCCCAAAGATTGCTCAAGTGTGTAATCAAGTGGGTTTAGGTGTCCTAAGGCATGTCCTATTTATAGGAATGTCCTACAAGTGCTTAAGGACGTTCTAGACACTTTCTAGGGGTTTCTAAGTGCTTAACTAGCCGTTAGATATAAGTTAGTTGCTTTAACAACGACTAAATAATTAATTCTGCAGTTGTTGTCAGAGACCATCTCAGTCGAGAAATGGTCGACCGAGACACCTACTCGGTCGAGAGATTGTCGACCAACAGGCTCTCTGGATCAAGTGTATGCAACGTTTATCTCCAACTGCCAACTACCTTGTCAGCTGTGTCTAACGGCTACTTGGGTCTTTCTCAGTCGAGAAGATTGTCGACCGAGAGTGTCTCGGTCGAGGATTTTATCGACCAAGATGGACCCTGTTTCAATGTTTCAAATGAAGACATTAAGTGTGTGTATGAGTGTGCATATGTGACACTATTGAAGGGGATGACCTATCTAAATGTGGTGTTTAGCTAGGGAAGATCTAACGCTTGATTTACATGAAGTCTAAATACTTGTACATTATATATTTGTACAAGTTTACAATTGATTACATTTTATGACATTTACAATCATTCAAGCATATAGATTCCCTAGTGCTATGTCATCCACCTTATTCCTGCAACACTCAAGTAGCACGTTAGATTAACAAGAATAAAATGTTTGTCATTATCAAAACAAAGGGATTTACAGATGTCCATTTAGCCAACAATCTCCCCCTTTTTGAAGATGACAAACATTTCCTAAATATAAAATAAGAAAGTATAAAAACATGTGAGTTTCATACCTGAAGATTACCTTTGTAAATTTCTTCTCTTGTTTATAAAATGTGTGCTTATTATTCCCCATGAATTATGGAACATGAAATCCAATCCTTTAGGGAATATAGCAACTTTCAATGTAAAGCCAAGAGTTTATGAAACTCATTGATTGAGTTTTGCACAAATACTAAGTTTTATATTTATTTCTCCCCCTTTGTCATTTCAAAAAGATATCCGTTTAAGAATAAAACTCCCCCTTAATTAGATGTCCCAATAAATACCAAATTCAATGACAAAGATGTCCATTAAAATCCAAAATGATGCAAATAGACGACAGTGTTAGGAAGCACAAATATCAAAGAAAACATCTTCCAAAGGAGTGATAAGAAATTGCTTCCTTATTTTGTTGAATTGGTCTAGTGGAAGTGGTTTTGTAAAAATATCATCCAATTGATCTTCCGTATCAACATGATGAAGGGAAATATGATTTTTAGAAATATGATCCCTTAAAAAGTGATGACAAATTTCAATATGTTTAGCTCTGCTGTGTAAAATAGGATTGTGTGCTAAGTTTATAGCACTTGTGTTGTCACAAAAGATAGGTGTAGATGAAAGAGTAAAACCATAATCGTTTAATACGTGTTGCATATAAAGCACTTGAGCACAACAAGATCCGGCTGCCATATATTCAACTTCAGTTGTAGAAAGGGCAACCGTGTTTTGTTTCTTGCTAAACCAAGATACTAAAGCTCTCCCTAACAAGAAACAGCCACCACTAGTGCTCTTGCGATCAAGTCGACAACCAGCATAATCAACATCAGTATAAGCTTTAAAATCCAAGGATTGTCCTTTTGGATACCATAAACCAATACATGTAGTGCCGGCTAAGTATCGAAGAATTCGTTTAACTGCTTGAAAATGAGAGTGCATAGGTTGTGATTGAAATCGAGCACAAAGACCAACGGAAAACATGATGTCCGGTCTAGAAGCAGTTAAGTAAAGCAAACTACCAATCATGGCTCTATATAAGGAATCATCAATAGGTTCCCCATCTTCATCCTTATCAATTTTAGTAGAAGTGGCCATAGGAGTAGTAGCATGTTTGCACTGATCCATCCCAAAACGTTTTAAGAGTTCTTTAGTATACTTTTCTTGGCTTATAAAGATCCCGGCAGGCGTTTGTTTAATTTGGAAACCAAGAAAGAAAGTTAGTTCACCCATGAGGCTCATTTCAAATTCTTTTTGCATAATGTCACTACATTTTGTGCACAATGATTCATTTGAAGCTCCAAAAATAATGTCATAAACATATATTTGAACAACAATAAAATCAGATGTATATGTTTTGAAAAATAAAGTAGAATCTGAATTTCCAATAGAAAAACCATTATCAAAAAGATATGTCTTGAGCCTTTCATACCAGTTCCTAGGTGCTTGTTTTAAACCATAAAGTGCTTTCTTATGTTTATAAACATAGTCACCTTTTTCCGGTATTTCAAAACCGGGTGGTTGGGCAACATATACTTCTTCTTGAATTATTCCATTTAGAAATGCACTTTTTACATCCATTTGGTAGAGTTTGATGTTTTTATATGCAGCAATAGCTAGTAACATTCTAATCGCTTCAAGTCTAGCTACTGGTGCATACATTTCATCAAAGTCTATTCCTTCTTGTTGATTATATCCTTGTGCTACTAACCGAGCTTTATTCCTTATTACTTCTCCTGCTTCATTGAGCTTATTTCTAAAAACCCATTTAGTTCCAATGATGGTTTTATCTTGTGGTTTAGGAACTAAATCCCATACATCATTTTTTGTGAATTGGTTTAATTCTTCTTGCATTGCTATTATCCAATAATCATCTTTAAGAGCTTCAAATATCTTCTTAGGTTCAATGATAGAAACAAAAGCCATGTTTGCGACATCCTTAAAGGAAGACCGAGTTTTTACTTTATCATTTGGGTTTCCAATAATTAATTCTTGAGGATGATCCTTAATAAGTCTAGGTATAGGTTGTGTTTCACCTTGGTTATTGTTTGTAGTATCTTTCTCACTATCATTTGGTATGTTTAAGTTTTTGAATTGATTAGTAAGATCAATTATTTCTAGATTTTCTGATTTGGACTCTTCATGAAAAGAGACATGAATAGATTCCTCAACTTTTCTAGAGATAGTGTTGTAGACTCTAAATGCTTTGCTAGAGGTAGAATATCCCAAAAAGAATGCTTTGTGTGATTTAGAATCAAACTTATCTCTATCATCTTTGGTATTTAAGATATAACATGTAGATCCAAAGGTATGAAAATAGTCAACTCTAGGTTTCTTAGAATGTATTATTTCATATGGAGTTTTCTTCAAATGAGAGTGAATAGTTACTCTATTTAACACATAGCATGCAGTGTTTACATCTTCAGCCCAAAAGGTTTTGGGTGTGTTGTGTTCGAGCATCATAGTTCTAGCCATTTCTTGTAGTGATCGATTTTTCCTTTCAACTATACCATTTTGTTGTGGAGTGCGTGGAGTAGAAAAATTGTGAGTGTACCCTTGAGATGTGCAAAATTCTTCAAATACATGATTTTCAAATTCTCCACCATGATCACTTCTAATGATACATATTTTGCTTTGTAATAGATTTTCAATCATAGAGCAAAATTTTATAAAAACATGAATAGTATCATCTTTGGTTGCAATAAAATGTACCCATGTATATCGACTATAATCATCAATAATAACAAAACAATATCTTTTGCCACCGATAGATTGTGTCCTCATAGGTCCAAATAAATCCATGTGAATGAATTCTAAAGATCTACTGGTGCTAAGTACATGTTTAGGTTTAAAAGAGGTTTTTTTTTGCTTTCCCAATGTACATGGTTCACAATTTTCAACTTGATCAAAGGATAAAGTAGGCAAACCACGAACAAGATCATATTTCACTAACTTTTTGATAACATGTGAACTAGCATGTCCTAGCTTTTTATGCCATAATTGTAAAGTATTTTCATTTGCAAGCAAGCATTTTCATACTACAAATTTCATCGAGTTAGGTCTAAGAATATAAAGATTTCCAACTCTTTTTCCTTCATAGACAACATTTGTAGTGTTTTCTATTAATAATTTGCAGCAGGTTTTGTTGAATAAAACATCATAGCCACTATCACATAATTGACTCACACTTATTAAGTTATGGTGCAAACCATCAACAAGTAGAACATTCTTTATTTCGAGGTTTGTACCAATGTTACTTATTCCAACAATTTTACCTTTACTGTTATCTCCAAAAGTGACTGTTCCACTCTTCTTTTCTTCAAAAGTTTGAAATGCATCCTTGTTTCCGGTCATGTGTTTGGAACATCCACTGTCAACCACCCAATCCTGCATTAGAATGTAGGTTTTGGTACCCATGTGATGGTCTGATATGGTTAGAAGCATTTAAGTACAGACTGTATAAAAATTCTGATTCAGAACTTCAGTCGGTCGACAATTGTTCGACCGACATCTTTCTTGGTCGACTAATCGTCGATCGAGAAGGTTGTTGTATTGCAAATTAAAAACAGAAATTCTGCTCGGTTGACCAATTTTCGACCGAAATAGTTGCTGTTGATTTTGATTTGTCACATGCATCTGGTCGGTCGACAAAAGTTCGACCGATTATATTTTCGGTCGACAATACTTCGACCGACTAAGTTTCTGTTTCAGTACAGCAGTTCAGAAAATTACCATAATGCATAAAACCTTTTATTAAGTTGAGATAAGACAATATGAATTGCAAAATTGAGCATTTGATCATATCTCAACTGAATTGCATTCGACTCTACTAAGTTTGGGGTTTTGGGACCCAAACTAAGTAGGAATCCTTGGTCTTATACGGGCATGAAAATGAATAATGTCCAAGACGTAGACAAAAATGACAAGTAATAGAGTCAACTTCATTTATCTTTCTAGGAATTGTGTTCTTAGGTACAAACATAGTCTGATTTCTTTTGGGTTGATTTTTCTTTGGATCATATCCCAAACCTTTTCTTCCATTCAAACTAGAAGAGCCTTTTAGAATGTTGTCAAGGATAACTTTTCTTCTTAATTCGTGTAGGTTTCTTTGTAGCTTATCAATGTCATCCATCTTCTTGTGTAAATCTTTTCTAGCTTGATCTAAATCAGATAATAGGGAGTCTCTTTCTTTTACAACATTGTCATAGTCTAGATGGTTACACAGAATTGGTTGAGTCTGAAAGTCTTTTAGTTTAGCTAACAATTCAGTCTTTTCTTGAGAGAGAAGATCAACGTTTGTTTCTAGAGTGAGTAGCTTTTTAGTGCAATCATTTAAAGATGTTTTTAACGACATATTCTCAAGATCAATGTTGTTCTTTTCAGAAGAGAGATCATTTAATTTAGTATATAGCTCATCATTTGTTTTGATAATCTTCTTTAGTTTCTTCTTGACATCAACATACTTATCATGAGTTTCTTGTAAACTAGTAATTAACTCTTCTTTAGGAAGATCAAGTAGGCTTACCTCTTGAGAGTCTTCATCATCTTCTCTTGCCATTAGACATTCCACCTTTTCTTCTCCGCTTTCACTTTCACTTGACTCGTCCCATGCATCTTTATAGGCTTTTTCTCCCCTCTTCTTGTGTGAGCTTTTCTTTCCTTTCTTTGCTTTAGGACATTCATTTTGGAAATGTCCTTTATTTCCACACTCAAAGCACCTAGGAGGAGAAGAAGAAGAACTAGAAATTTTGTTAGATTTAAATCTTCTATATTTCTTACCATTGACAATCAATGCTTCTTCTCCTTCTTCTTCACTTGACTCCTCACTTTCTGGTGTGATTATCTTTGAAGCTTTTAGAGCCACATCCTTTTTCTTTTCTTTCTGAAGTTCACGTTCTCTTCTTTCTTCCTCTTCTAGGGTTGCTTCATGAGCTTCTAGATTGCCAATGAGTTGCTCCATTTTCAATCGAGTGAGGTCATTAGCTTCTTCAATGGCTGTCACATTTGGCTTGTATTTAGGAGGAAGTGATCGAAGGATTTTTGATACCTGATCTTCTTCAAGAATAGTTTTTCCTAGGGCATTTAAACCATTAACAATAGAAGAGAATTTTGCAAACATTTCACTAATAGATTCATTTGGATCCATATGGAAGTGTTCAAACTTTTGTTTAAGCATGCTAATCTTAGAATTCTTGACTTGAACTGTACCTTCATAAGTTATGGACAGTCTATGCCAAATGTCATAGGCTGTGTCACAGTTTGATATCCTATTAAATTCTCCTACTGAAATTGAACAATATAAAATGCTTACAACTTTGGCATTCATTTGAGCCAACTTTACCGTATTTGCATCCCACTCTGCATATTGTGTTTGAGGAAGCTCGTATGGGGTTGGCACCATCCGCCATAAGTCCCAATTGATGCCTTGGAAGTAGAACTGCATCCTTCTCTTCCAATATGTGTAGTTTGTTCCATCAAACGCTGGAGGTCTAGCAACAAGTGTCCCTTCAAGGTTAAGGTTGTTAAGCACCCCGTCACCCATTCTTCAAGACCTTGTTAGGGTTCCTTGAAGCCTGCTCTGATACCAATTGAAAAACACTAGAGAGGGGGGGGTGAATAGAGTTTTTAAATATTTTAACAATTATTTAACTCAAACAACCACAATTGAAAATGGAAGAAGGAGACAAGTGTTTAGAGTGGTTCCAACCTTAGCAAATACTAAGGTTGTCAGTCCACTACCTGGTTGCTTACCCAACTGGGATTTTGAAAGTATTAATTTTATTACCTTCACAAGGATTTACACAAAATACAATACTTTCTTACACCCCTTGAACAACCTTCACTTGAAGTAGATGCACCAACCCGAGGTAGCCTTCTTGAAGTAACTCCAAGCTCCCCCTTGAAGTAGCCTTCCTCTCTAGAAGTAACCTCCCGTTGCACCAGCCTTCTGGAAGTAGTTCAAGGTCCCCTTCTTCACCAAGAAGATCTTCCAACCTCTCCATTCTGCAGCCTCCAACCTAGGAGTAGCAAGGAGAGTACAAACAATAATAGTGAACAAGAAAGGAAAATGGAAATTACAACTTATCCTTTGAAGTACAAGGCTTGATTTGCCTAGATCAAGCCTATAGATCCCCTAACCAATGTGTATAGAATTTTGATTGCTGTAGATTGGAGATGCTAGCCTATAGGACACAAAATTTGAGATAGGAGAGGAAGTAGCCAATTGCCAATATGCTTAATTGCTCACAAATAGATTGCTCAATGTAAATGTATGCTCAAAGATTGCTCAAGTGTGTAATCAAGTGGGTTTAGGTGTCCTAAGGCATGTCCTATTTATAGGAATGTCCTACAAGTGCTTAAGGACGTTCTAGACACTTTCTAGGAGTTTCTAAGTGCTTAACTAGCCGTTAGATATAAGTTAGTTGCTTTAACAACAGCTAATTAATTAATTCTGCAGTTGCTGTCAGAGACCATCTCGGTCGAGAAATGGTGGACCGAGACACCTACTCGATCGAGAGATTGTCGACCGACAGGCTCTCTGGATCAAGTGTATGTAACGTTTATCTCCAACTGCCAACTACCTTGTCAGCTGTGTCTAACGGCTACTTGGGTCTTTCTCGGTCGAGAAGATTGTCGACCGAGAGTGTCTCGGTCGAGGATTTGGTCGACCGAGATGGACCTTGTTTCAATGTTTCAAATGAAGACATTAAGTGTGTGTATGAGTGTGCATATGTGACACTATTGAAGGGGATGACCTATCTAAATGTGGTGTTTAGCTAGGGAAGATCTAACGCTTGATTTACATGAAGTCTAAGTACTTGTACATTATATATTTGTACAAGTTTACAATTGATTACATTTCATGACATTTACAATCATTCAAGCATATAGATTCCCTAGTGCTTTATCATCCACCTTATTCCTGCAACACTCAAGTAGCACGTTAGATTAACAAGAATGAAATGTTTGTCATTATCGAAACAAAGGGATTTACAGATGTCCATTTAGCCAACAGAAGCTTCGTCGACCAGAAGCTCTGGCCAATCGCGGTCGTGCAACTTCGAATGAGGAGTTGTGCGTGGACCTGCATAATCTTTTCCGTCCCTCAAACCAACTAGAGGGCAGGTACATACCCTCTTCTTGCTATTTCATCTTCTCGAGCTAGGTACTCTAATTCCGTGATTTCCAAGTTTGCCGCTTGCCACTTTGGCTCGTCTTTCGCCCTCAGCATCACTGGACTTGTGCGATGAGGAGTCGGTTCCTCTAGATACCTGTGTGAACTTGTTCCTCTTCCTCGCTTGCCGTTTTACCATGTTCTTCCTTTGGTCCGGTGCCCTGACCTGAAGAAGTTGCTATTTCGGCCGTTCATGGCGTGCACATGAGGATGGCCCAACCTACTATTAAATCTTTCCAGATCAGATCCCGCTTTGGGTATAACCACTGAGATCTATTCACCTTGGCTCCGGAACACAAAATCCAAGACTGACCTATACAGTTTCTCTTTGTCCCTTGAACCTGTAGCTACTCTGGATAGTTTGATTACATATGATAACAGAATTTGACGAGCATCCACACAGATTTTATCCTAGTCACGATTCTCGTAGTTCAGGTACCCCGTCCCCTGTTCTTCTGCCCAAAAGTTAATTTGATTAAGCGAAACTGTATAGCCGTATGATAATATTGTGTCCATGATACCTTTGTGGCTGTAGTATAAGCTCACCGGATTATATCCACCAACCCATAGACTGGTACTTATATCAATAATATTGGCAATTTGTCTTGAAGGAACAACCTGTCGATTACCTATTTGTCATTAGCAACGGCTAATCAGTAACATACTGATGTATTGTATAATAATCTAAGTGTATCCACCGATGTGGTAAGTAAGAAGATACTAATGTATAGTATTATGATCTCGGCCCACTAAGTAAACAAAGTTAACTGAGTTATTGTTTTAAATTATTAGTTAGAATCATGATTCTCTACCTTGCTATAAAGTTTTACTAAGGCAATATAATATTCCAAATAGAAAACGCTAGCTATACTATATATAAAAGACATAATACTAATACACCTTGATGTAAGTAAAGTAGATTTGACAATAATCTAGAAAGTACTCTAATGACCATAAATATGTCGATCAAAAGGGAATATGTGATTTGACAAAAAAATATTGGGTTTTTTCAGGAGAGAGTTAGATCCAGTTTTCAGAGAGGCCGTGTGGATAGGATTTTGGCTTACTATAGGTAAGTGGGTCATGCCCGTTGAATTCATGTTATCTAATTGTCCTTCCCAGAATAATCCATTAGACACATGGTCTAATGTTCATACGTAGGCTACTATTTTTCAATATACTAAAATTTCTATCTCAAATGGCTTGTGCTTAGATCATATAAATTATCAGTTTCAAATTATTATTCATGCATAATTGTTAGAAATCAACATGTAAGTTATTAGAACTCAGAATATATGATTGAAATTTATTTCAGTACATTAATTCCTTACAAACATTTAGAATTTAGAATCTCCTTCAAAAAACCAGATTTAGATACAAAATATAGATTTTATTCAAACTTATCACAGTCTTTTATTAATTGAGTTTAGAACAATATTTATAACTTAGAATGCCAGAATAGATTTCATACTCTGGAATTTATCTCAAGTAGTTGAGATGTAGAATCAGAATAGAAATAGAAATAGAATCAGAATCATATATAGAATAATAATAGAAAATTACACCAGAACATAATTTATATTATATAATAAGTCCTCATAGAAAAAAAGTATTGCGGTACACAGAACAGAAGGAAATTATGCCATAAAAGGTGCATTGCACCATAGAAGGCACTTGGTGCCACAGAATAGAAGACACCTCGGTGTCACCAGAAGGCTTTCATGCCACAGAAGGTGTGTTGCACCATAGAAGGCACATAGTGCCACAGAAGAGGACTTATTGTATAATAGTGGCCACAAAAAGATAAAATGTATAAATAAAAGATGCACTTAAAGATGTTTAGTATAGTGGTAGATGGAAAGTTTTTATAATGCAGTTATTTCTTTTATGTTATAGAATTCAATGCCACTTACTCTAACTAGAATTATTTTCATTGTGCATGGCTGGGGACGCGACGTCCTCAGATAGTGACGAGTAGCCCGTGAAGGAGTTCAGATTCAAGGGAGCAGGATATCTATCACTGGTGGGACTTTATCTTAGGCGATCCTGCCAGCTTGAGGATTTCTTTTCTTTTGTTCTTATTAGGATTAGTATATCTAAAACTTTCAGTTTCTTATGTTAGACTTTTGTTGGGATTGTTATTCCCGAATCTTTTGTTTCGGCATGTTAGACGTTCTGTTGAACTCAGTTACTTTGGTTATTCGAATGCTTAGTATTCCAGATATGTGATGCTTGCCCATGTTTTATTTTTGTATGTGAGTTGATGCTTCCACATATAGTATTTGTGGTTAATAAAAAGAGGACAGGCGTCACAATTTGGTATCAGAGCATTTAAACAACCATTAGTGATTGATATCCGTAGTTAAATCCTCAAAGATGTATTTTGTACAAATGGCCCCTAAGAAGAAGGGAAAGGATCATGTCGAGGGAGAGGAGAGATCCTATGGTTCAGGGGGTAGGGGTGCTGACTCAGGTGGGGCCAACCCCAACGGTAACCTGAACCCTCCTCTCGATGTCCTCATTAAGGCCCTAACAGATGCCTTGACTGCCCCAAGAGGAGTTCATCCACCACCGAGACACCAGGAGTTGACCTTGGTTGATTTCCTGAAGATCAAGCTGGAGACCTTCTCTGGCGAAGCTGAGACAGACGTAGTCACTCGCGCTGAGGAGTGGTTACTAAGTGTGGAGCACTGTTTTTGTGATCTGGGAAGCCCTAAGAATTCCAAGGTTCGTTTCGGGACCCATCTACTGAAGAGTGTTGCCCGTGTCTGGTGGGAGAACTTCACCAATGCCCGAGAACCTAATGTTGCACCACTGATGTGGGAGGAGTTCACTACTGCCTTCCAGAATCGTTACATTTCAGAAGCTATGATCGAGAAGAAGGAAATGGAGTCCTCAAGCAATATGACTCCACCGTCAGCTAGTACGCTATGAAGTTTCGTATGCTGCAGAAGTATGGGACTGAAGATGAGGCACACTTGGCCAAGAAGTTCATGCGTGGCCTGAAGCCTGATCTTGGCTTTGCTCTGGTAGGACGTGGCATCAGGACAGTGCAAGAAGCCCTAGAAGCAGCCCTAGAGTTGGAGGACCACCCAGGACGAAATTGGAAGAAGGGAGGATCTTCTGGAAGCAACTACCATCATAAAGGTCAGAACGGTGCACACAACAACAAGAGGAAGGCCCCAGAAGGAGCACCAGCTCAGAAAGGAGTTCCAGGAGGAGGAGACCAGAAAGCACCTGGCCAGGTTTTCCCTAAGTGTCAGAAGCCCCATGGTGGGGAATGCAAGTTCGGGCAGCTAGTATGCTACCTATGTGGTGATGAAGGTCACTTCAAGTTCAACTACCCAAAGAAGCAAAAGCAAGACTAGAATAATCAGAGAGAGAAGCGTCATGCAAGGGTGTTTGCCATGGACGCAACAGAGGTAGATGGGGACCAAATAGTTGAAGGTATGACCTAACCCTACTATTTAAATTACAGATAAGTATGTTATGACACATAGTTTAGACTTCTTAGTATAAGAGTAATGAACTGAGGATGGTCGGGTATTACCAACATAGAATAAGTAAAACACTAAGGTGGGTAGTACATAAGAATTTCGAGGACGAAATTCATCCAAGGTGGGTAGAATTGTAACATCCTTATTTTTTTTAGTACTTGCTTACAATCTTTCTAATGTCATATCATTTATAGTCACATGTTATAAATATGTCAATTTTAAATATTTTTAGTCATTACCATGCACTGGAAAATTTACCACAAAGAGAAAATGTCTAAATAAGATGACATCCAAAATTTCAAGATTTAATTCATTTTAAATAATATTGATCGCTATTTGGTGCTAAAATTTTTCCAACTCAAATAAAACGTATAAATATGAGGAAACCCAAAATTTTAGTATTTATTGGTTTATAAATAATTAGTTATGCATTATTAAATATTTATCAACTATTAATTATATCTATTAATTTGATAACCCAACGGAGAAAGTGAGGGTAGGAGAATATTCTATACGTTTTTGGGAACGTCTGGTCAAAGTTTGAGGCCCATCAAACTTTATTTGATAGGGGAAATAATTTGGGAAACTATTGCCCATAATGAATGGAAATTCCTTAATATAGGCCCATTTTTCCCATGGTCGCTTTTTCCTAGCTGTTTGATCTTGTCCGCTTGAACCAGGCTAATCTTAGCCGCCGGACCATCTTCTCCTACCTTGGTCTGAAAAGGAAACAAGACAACCCGCTTGATTTGCAAATATCTCGCGATTTAATTGCTTGTTTTCGAAACTGAAAGATGCTCTGTCTTCGGGAGACCGATACGCATCCATTGAGCTCTTGAACGAACCCTAAAAACACCCCTATAAGAAACGCCCTTCTCGGCCGCAACTCCCTTCTCGCTGCCCAGTTGCAACTCGCCTGCTAGCCTTCCGTTAGTCTTCCCGATAGTTCGTAAAGCTTCAGGGAACTCCCGAAAACCCTCCTCCACCATCAATTTCGCCGCCCTAACTCTAGTCACACACAACCTACTTCATCTTCAACCTCCAGTTCGCTGCCTTTGTTCTCAACCCTCGCACCATATCGTCGTGATTCCTTGCTCCAGAACCATCTACCGGGTCCCAGAAGTTGTCTGCCGATCTTCTCTTGGGTCGTGGGTTGCTGAGGCGCCCCATCTTGGAGACCGCCCATGGGTGCTGCCGTGAGCTTCGTCGACCAGAAGCTCTGGCCAATCGCGGTCGTGCAACTTTGAATGAGGAGTTGTGCGTAGACCTGCATAATCTTTTCCGTCCCTCAAACCAACTAGAGGGTAGGTACATACCCTCTTCTTGCTATTTCATCTTCTCGAGCTAGGTACTCTGTTTCCGTGATTTCCAAGTTTGCCGCTTGCCACTTTGGCTCGTCTTTCACCCTCAGCATCACTGGACTTGTGCGATGAGGAGTCGGTTCCTCTAGATACCTGTGTGAACTTGTTCCTCTTCCTCGCTTGCCGTTTTACCATGTTCTTCCTTTGGTCCGGCGCCCTGACCTGAAGAAGTCGTTGTTTCGGCCGTTCACGGTGTGCACATGAGGATGGCCCAACCTACTCTTAAATCTTTCTAGATCGGATCCCGCTTTGGGTATAACCACTGAGATCTATTCACCTTGGCTCCGGAACACAAAATCCAAGACTGACCTATGCAGTTTCTCTTTGTCCCTTGAACCTGTATCTACTCTGGATAGTTTGATTACATACGATAACAGAATTTGACGAGCATCCACACAGATTTTATCCTAGTCACGATTCTCATAGTTCAGGTACCCCGTCCCCTGTTCTTCTGCCCAAAAGTTAATTTGATTAGGAGAAACTGTATATCCGTATGATAATATTGTGTGCATGATACCTTTGTGGTTGTAGTATAAGCTCACCGGATTAGATCCACCAACCCATAGACTGGTACTTATATCAATAATATTGGCAATTTGTCTTGAAGGAACAACCTGTCGATTACCTATTTGTCATTAGCAACGGCTAATCAGTAACATACTGATGTATTGTATAATAATCTAAGTGTACCCACCGATGTGGTAAGCAAGAAGATACTAATGTATAGTATTATGATCTCGGCCCACTAAGTGAACAAAGTTAACTGAGTTATTGTTTTAAATTATTAGTTAGAATCATGATTCTCTACCTTGCTATAAAGTTTTACTAAGGCAATATAATATTCCAAATAGAAAATGCTAGCTATACTATATATAAAAGACATAATACTAATACACCTTGATGTAAGTAAAGTACATTTAACAATAATCTAGAAAGTACTCTAATGCCCATAAATATGTCGATCAAAAGGGAATATGTGATTTGACAAAAAAATATTGGGTTTTTCAGGAGAGAGTTAGATCCAGTTTTCAGAGAGGCCGTGTGGATAGGATTTTGGCTTACTACAGGTAAGTGGGTCATGTCCTTTGAATTCATGTTATCTAATTGTCCTTCCCAGAATAATCCATTAGACACATGGTCTAATGTTCATACGTAGGCTACTATTTTTCAATATACTAAAATTTCTATCTCAAATGGCTTGTGCTTAGATCATATAAATTATCAGTTTCAAATTATTATTCATGCATAATTGTTAGAAATCAACATGTAAATTATTAGAACTCAGAATATATGATTGAAATTTATTTCAGTACATTAATTCCTTACAAACATTTAGAATTTAGAATCTCCTTCAGAAAACCAGATTTAGATACAAAATATAGATTTTATTCAAACTTATCACAGTCTTTTATTAATTGAGTTTAGAACAATATTTATAACTTAGAATGCCAGAATACATTTCATACTCTGGAATTTATCTCAAGTAGTTGAGATGTAGAATCAGAATAGAAATAGAAATAGAATCAGAATCATATATAGAATAATAATAGAAAATGACACCAGAACATAATTTATATTATATAATAAGTCCTCATAGAAAAAAAGTACTGCGGTACACAGAACAGAAGGCAATTATGCCATAGAAGGTGCATTGCACCATAGAAGGCACTTGGTGCCACAGAATAGAAGACACCTCAGTGTCACCAGAAGGCTTTCATGCCACAGAAGGTGTGTTGCACCATAGAAGGCACATAGTGCCACATAAGAGGACTTATTGTATAATAGTGGCCACAAAAAGATAAAATGTATAAATAAAAGATGCAGATAAAGATGTTTAGTATAGTGGTAGATGGAAAGTTTTTATAATGCAGTTATTTCTTTTATGTTATAGAATTCAATGCCACTTACTCTAACTAGAATTATTTTCATTGTGCATGGCTGGGGACGCGACGTCCGCAGATAGTGACGAGTAGCCCGTAAAGGAGTTTAGATTCAAGGGAGCAGGATATCTATCACTGGTGGGACTTTATCTTAGGCGATCCTTCCAGCTTGAGGATTTCTTTTCTTTTGTTCTTATTAGGATTAGTATATCCAAAACTTTCAGTTTCTTATGTTAGACTTTTGTTGGGATTGTTATTCCCGAATCTTTTGTTTCGGCATGTTAGACGTTCTGTTGAACTCAGTTACTTTGGTTATTCGAATGCTTAGTATGCCAGATATGTGATGCTTGCCCATGTTTTATTTTTGTATGTGAGTTGATGCTTCCACATATAGTATTTGTGGTTAATAAAAAGAGGGCAGGCGTCACATCAGGGGTCTTGCAACCATATCCCCTAACAAGGATTTCACCCCCAAAATCCTACTCGAAAAGAGATAGATACTCCCTACGCATCTCGTCCTCAAGCTCCCACATGGCTTTCTCAACACCACGATGATGCCAAAAACCTTAAAGAAAATGATATCATTCTTCTTCAACTTCTTCACCCTCCTATCAAGGATCAACACATAACCCTCCACATATGACACATCCTCCTCCAACTCCACATCAACAGGCTGTAACACAAGCTCTGTGTTAGGGTGACACTTTATTAACATCAAAACATGGAATATTGGATGCAGCCTATGAAACTCCGGTGGCATCTCCAACTTATAAGCCACCTTCCCAACATGTTCCACCATAGGGTAAGGTCCCATATACCTGGGAGCCAACTTACCCTTCTTCCCAAACCTCAACATGCCTTTCTAGGGAGAGACCTTAAGACATAACCTATCTCCTACTTGGAACTTCAATCTTGCAACGATTATCAGTGTATGACTTTTGTCTGTCCTAGGATGCTCTCAATTGTTGTTGTATCATCTTAATCTTCTCTGTCATCTGTTGCACAAGATCAAGACCCAAAAAGATGATACTCACCCATCTCATACCAACACAATGGAGATCAACAATGTCTCCCATACAAATCCTCATAAGGTTCCATATCAATGATCCTCTAATAGATATTATTGTAAGAAAACTCTATCAAAGAGAGGTGTGCATCCCAAGTGCCCAAAAACTATAAGACACATTCTCTCAACATACCCTCTAAAGTTTGTATGGTCCTCTCAGTCTATCCATTTGTCTGTGGGTGAAATGTTGTACTGAACCTCAACTACATACCCATGGATGTGTGCATACACTCCCCAAAAGTGAGTGGTAAATTGGGGACCTCTGTCAGACACAATGGTAGCTGGAATACCATGCAAATGTACTATCCCATCAACATAAGCTTCTCTATTGTATACATTGTCTTCAGAGGGAGGAAGTGTGATGACCCATTCAACATGTCCACTGTTATCCATATGGAATCATGGCTCGATGTCTTAGGAATTCCAACCACAAAGTCCATTGTGATATCATCCCATTTCCACTGTGGTATGGGAAAGAGTTGCAAAGTCCCTACAGGTTTCTGATGTTCTACCTTAACTTACTGACACACATGACACCTTGCCACAAAGTCTGCCACATCATGCTTCAAACTAGGTCACCAATACAAATATTTCAAATTGTTCTACATCTTGGTAATGTCTATATGCATAGTGTACATCAAAGAGTGATCCTTTTCCAAAACCAACTTCCTCATACTATTAATATCAGGAACCACTTCCCTACTGTGGTAACATAATGTCCCATCCTATAACTCATAGAAGTCATCACACTTATTGCCACCAAACTCTGCTCTGATCTATGGTATCACAGTCTCATCACATTGTGCATCTCTGATATACTGCTTCATCATAGGTTTCACCTGTAACTATGCAAACAATCCAGCCAACAAAGAGACCTCCAACTTTACATTCATCTAGCGAAGAGACACTAACATGTCTCGCTTATGGCATATGAAGGAATAAAACTACACCTTCTCTATAGGCGATGACAAAAAAGACTTCCTACTCTAAGCATCTGCCACCATGTTCTCCTTCCCTGGATGGTAATCTATGGTACAATCACAATCTTTGATCAACTCCATCCAGCATCACTACTACATATTCAACTCCTGCTTTGAAAAGATTACTGTAGGTTCTTGTGGTCGATGAAGATCTGACACTTCTCACCATAAAGGTAGTGTCTCCATATTTTCAAGGCATGGCCCACAACTGTGAGCTGTAGATCATGAATAGGGTAGTTTTCCTCATGTTTATTAAGCTGTTGTGAAGAAAAAGAAATCACATTCTTATCTTGCATCATGTATACAATCCAAACCATTCTTCTATGCATCATAGAAAACAATATAACCTTTCCCCTATTCTAGAAGAGCCAACACAGGTGTACTAGTCATCTTGTCCTTCAAAAGTTGGAAAGTACACTGACACTTTTCATCCCAGATAAATGGTACACCTTTCCTTGTCAACTTTGTTAGGGGTAACACCATTGTGTTGAAGTTCTTGATGAACACTATAATAGCCTGCCAAGCAAAGGAAATCTCAAACCTCCATATGTGTCTTCAACTTCTCCCATTCTAACACTAAATAAACCTTCTTGGGATCCACACAAACACCCTCAACAAATATCACATGTATAAGGAAATACACATCCTTCAACCGGAACTCACACTTGCTGAATTAGGTGTATAATTTTTGCGTTCTCAACATAGTCAATGCCCGTCATAGATGGAGCTCATGCTATTGGCTTTATCTAGAGTATATCAAGATCTTATTGATGAACACCACCATGAACTAATCAAGATAAGGCCAGAACACCCTATTCATTAGATCCATGAAAACTACTGGTGCATGCATTAGCTCAAATGACATAACCACAAGCTCGTAGTGACCATATCTAGTCCTAAAAGCTGACTTGGGTATGTTACCACCTTTATACACAACTGATAATATCCTAACCTCGGATTTATCTTTGAGAACACTATATCACCCCTTGATCAAAATAGACCATCTATCCTCGAAAATGAGTATTTGTTCTTGATCGTCACCTTGTTCAATTGTTGAAAATCGATGCATAATTGCATAAATCCATCTCTCTTCTTCACAAACAACATGGGAGCACCCCAAGGGGAAGTGTTTGATCTGATAAAGCCATTCTAAAGCAATTATTGAAACTTCTTCTTCAACTCTTGCATCTCAACTGGTGCCATTTTGTAGGGTGTGTGTGCTATTGATTGTGTACCCAGAACCAGATTGATCTCAAAGTCAATTTCTCTAGGAGGGGGTAAACCTGGAAACTCATCTAGAAACACATCCTATAACTCATGAACAACTGACACCTCTTGAGCACTAGGTCTCCTCACCTTAGTGTCCACCACATGTGCCAAGAACGCTTTACAACCCTTCCTCATTAGCCTTTCCGTTGTGATCACAAACACCAAACACATCGTAAGAATTTTCCTATCTCCTTGGAAGATCCACAAAACTTCACCATCACAGAATGTAGACACCTTGGAACTACATTCCAAGACCCCCCGATACTTCTCCAAAGTATCCATTCCAATGATCACATCAAATTCGTTCATAACAAGTGGTATAAGGTCCACTTGAATGCTTTCCCTGAGAAAGAAAGAGCATAGGATGGACACACCTCCCGCAACTTGAAAGAACCAAACAAATGAGTTTCTAAGTGAAGAGTATAATGTCTATGACTAACATGAAAATAACAACTAGCTATCACTTCTCTAGTGATAAAAGAGTGTGTCTCACCCGGGTCAGCCAAAATAGATATAAACCAGGAAGAAGAGAAATCAAAATGAAATAACTCCATCAGACCTATCACAACCCGAGGGTTAACTACTCCTTCAGAATGACTCATATCATTGAATTGAGCCCCCATCCTCTACTAGTTTGTCTAGATGAACCATCCTATGATGCTTGACCATGTCCTCTGTCACTACTGAACTGTTGCCACTGTTGTGACCCTTGTTGACTCTGTCTTGGCTGCCAGGTCACCTACTCATCCTTCATTGGGCAATATGACTTTGTATGCCCGATCTATCCACACCTAAAGAAAGACCTGCTCTCATACCATGGCCCAGTCATCCTTGTCACTAAAATTGATTCCACATTGTGAGCTCCTACCAGTAGAAAACTACAGCCTTTGCCTCTACTCGGTGATCGCTGTGACTGAACAACCGACCTCTGTTGTGACTGAGGTGCTGAAAACCTAGGCTTCTTGAAGCCTCTAGAAGACTATCCCTAATTTTGAACCAGTCTCTTCTTAGCGTTCACCCCATGCTTCTCCAAAACTGATCTCTCTATCCTCCTTACAGACTTCACAAATGTGGCAAACCTCTCCCTATTCTATAAAGTTGACACTGTCGTCATCAACTCTGAACTCAAACCTTTCTCAAAACGTCAAATCCTCTCCTTATCAGTTGTATCCATATGAGGACAAAACCTCAACAACTCCTTCTACTTCACCTCATACTTGTTAATCGAAATAGATCCTTGCCATATCTTCTTAAACTATGATATCTTCTCATCTAGATAGATCTCTGGGAAGCATCAACTCACAAACTCCAACCGAAAGTCTACCCAACTGATCACCACTCTAGGCCTTTTATCTTCCTCAATGGCTCACCAATGGCCAACACTCCCTTTTAGTAAATAGATATCATGCTTCTCCTTATCCTTTTCAGGGATGTTGAGGATCTTAAAGGCATTCTCTAGCTCTGTCAACCACATGTTAGTATCTGTGGGATCTTCCGTACCCACATACTCAAACTCTCCAATGTGTCACAACCTATCGAAGGTCTTCCTAGAACCCTGGGATTTCGCATTAGAGACAACTACCCTTGCTTGGGTAATGGGCATTATATCCACCATATGCGTTATCATAGCCATTAATTGTCCAAACATGGACTGAAAGGTAGGGTTGGCTACAATTGTGAGGTTGAAATGAGGCACTTCTGACACTCTGTCAAACCTATCCTGATGCCTTGCACCACCTCTTGGTGCAACAACACTTCTCTCAGCAGCATGTTCTTCGTGTTCTATAGACATATCATCTCTTCTTCTTCTACATAAATAGAAGCTACAATCAGATATATTGGATACACAAGAACAGACACAACCCTAGTCCTATGTCCTTGTAGACTCAATGAACCTAAAGCTCTGATACCAACCTTAACTCTGACACACAGATCACAAAAAAATGAGATTACTCAAAATAAAGTGTGGAAAAACACTAAACATCCAGATCATCACAAAACTAGGTAAATTAAAACTAATATTATATAAACAAAAAAGTGGAAACATATTAAATCTGAGTCCACAAACTATACCACCTATTTCACCTCTCATACCATTAAGGTATATACATCATTGTTCACTATCCAACTTACCACAACCTATTACATATGATAACATGTTCACATATACAAGCCATATCTCTACAACTATGGCATGTCGTCAAAAACTCGTATCCACGTACAACATCTACAAAACCTTCCCAAGGACCTAAGAGTACAGGGATGACATATCGGATTCTACTACCAAACACTAGTAGCATATCCAACCTTCAACAACTACTACTCTTCTTACGGCCTAGCCTCAACTGCACGATCTCTACCTCATCGTGCACAACCACCTAAAAGATGTGGAAACCCACATGGTGAGACCAATGTCCCAATGAGAGATATAACTCTCCGCCAATGACTATTGATAACACTACAAGGATAACACAGAAGATAAGAATTATGAACAGATTCAACTAGAAGATCTAAGTAAGAATGTTGACACATATTAGGAAGTTTAAGAAACTACAAACTAAGAAATAGATCATCTTATACTTTTGAAAGGAATTTAAAGAACATGTATATCCATTATCAAGTAAATAGCATAAGAAACAAGGCAAAGGGTCAAAAACTATGAAGCATATTTAACCATAAGCAAATATACTGCACGACTATGTTACATCTTTTATTATGCCCTAAGGATTTGAGTCATGCCACCCAGATCCGGTCGACCACTACGAAGTCGAAATCAATACGATATAAGATCTATGTAAGAGCCAGACTCCATGATCTCACCAACAACTCCTGGTCAGTGTGAGAAGCATCATAGAGACATAAAAGTCAACTGGAAACAACAACATGTAGTTAAGAGGATAATACCTAGCCAGCCTTGGTACATGGAATGACACTAGAGAACAGGTCATGCATGCCTGTGCAAAAAGAGGCATCCTATAGTTATACTACTTCCTTTCAAAAATCATAGCTCTAAAGCCTGAATGTAGTCACCCTCAATAACAATTGTGGATGCAAGGATATACCTCCACTTGCACCCTCACATATTCAACAATATGCGCTCCAAGTTTCCCATAGGAATTTCTCATTTCACCATCCAGCAAAATACTAGCACTAAAGATGGATATATGGCATAGGGCAACTACATGATTAGGGTTTCACTTGATTAGTTATGCCAATTGGGTGAATTAAGGCTTCATCAAACAAGTGGACATATAAACCCTAATTCATTCTACAAAAGTAAGGGTAGATTGCAACTCCAGTAGATATAAAACATATCAGGTATGAACTTATCTCATCATCATATGATATCACTACCACATAAGGCCATCGAAATTATCATATCACTAGGGTGTAACAATCCCTCATCAAAACACTTGAGGATATCACCTCATCTTGTTATTAAGCCTCTGCCAAGATCACAAGACCTAAACATATCATCACTTCTCATCATGCCTCATCAAGGCTCATAATCATTATCTAGTGTCATAAATGTTATCATAGCAATCACTAGCTATATTGCACATTCAACCTACAACATTAGGGTTGTGCAAGTAGGAGAGAGAAAACATCATTATATGCTAATCACTTCAAGCAATATGAGCAATTACATAATGTACCCAAAGTTAGAGTTAAGGTTTCCATAGATAGCCGATTAGGGTTTTAAACAACAAGCATCATTAAACCATAGGTACCTTGCTTCCCACATTCTTAGAGAACAAAGAATCAACCATCATTATTACTTATCCCCAACACAAAGAAACCACATTTCTAGGGGATACCGTCGACTGAAGAGGCTACTAGGTCGCACAACTATGCGACCGTATAAAACATATCTTCATGGTCAAAGACCATCACTAAGGCCAGCGACTGAAGATACTAGCATCAAATCATCAGCCGAAGAAAGAATCAAGGGTCGAAGATAGTTAGGTCACATACCATCTCTGTGACAGAAGACACTTCACCACTTTATCAACTGAAGATAAGAGAATCATTTATGCGGCATCTCAAAGGAAAAATCCCAATGACCAAAACCTCATGGTTAAGGTGAATTAGTTGCAAAGATGCATATTTAAACTACGCCACCAAAACAACAACAAGGTCAACGACCAAAACATTCTCATCTACCAAACACCATCACCACAAATTTGACCACTTGAAGCATAACACAAGGATCATCAACAGAGAGAAAACCACTCACCAAAGAAGATCAAAATAGGAGATTTATCAACCTAAAACCGAATCATAAAAGAGAGATGTAACTCAATAAAAACATCATTCAAAACCCTAGGATAAGTTTCACCTAAGTCCAACATGGAAACCATGCTATGAGAGAGAAATCAACCTTTAAACACATGCATGCGGAAAAAAAACCACTAACCATAACAAGGTGATCAGATCCACAACCATGGTGATAAAAATAATCAAAGGCATGTAAATACACCCAAAATTCCATCTCAAGAAAGATAACTGAACTTAAGACAAAGTGACAATTCCAAAGTCAAGATGCATGTGAAACCAACAACTCCACCTTCTCAAGGTCCATGAATTAGGGTTTAGGAAAAGAGAAATCTATGTAAGGATACTCCATAATATTAAACCCTAAAATAAGATAGCATCATCTAGAAATATATACTCACATTTTAAAGGTTAACATGCAAGCAAGGTGAAGGTGCAACAATAGTAGAGGACGGAGTGATATAACCCACCTAATTCATGTGAAGCAACCTACAAGCAAAGAAGATCTAAAGGAAAGAGGGAACCTAGATTTGATCACCTCCACGACCAAGTTAGTTACAACCTTAAAAGAGAAGAAAACCCTAGGTTAAAGGTCAAGATAGAGAGGTTCAAAATTTCTAGTCAAAAAAAAGAGAAAGAGAGAAGAATTCCTCCACTCAACTTGGACACTACCTTCGAAAACCATATATTGAGCCCAAGAGAGAGGAGTTCCTCTACCACAACACAAGCATTACCATGGAATCTCCATGGGTTCTTTCAAGATAAGAAGAAAGAGTTAGGGTTTTTAGGAAAAAATGAAACTAAGAGGGAAGATCACTTACGTAGATCAATAACACCAAAGGACCACCACACACAAGAGTTTGGCCTCCTTGCTCCAAGATTGAGCTCCTCTTCACCACCAAGCACACAAGGATGGTGAGCTCAAGGAAGAAGAGAGGGTTGAGAGGGTGCAAAAGGATCATATGCTTGTAAAAGAAGGGGTTTATATATCCAATGGGAAGAGAGAATCAAAGAAAATAGGTGTCATGCACATAAGTGCCACTTGTCCACAAAAGTAAAACCATGCAACCACCAAAACCATACATGAAAGATGGATCATGAAAAAAAAAGGATCAACGACCTGACTTGGTCCTAGGGGACCATCAATAAAAGGGAAAATAATGCACAAGTCCCATCAGTTGACGACATATCTGTGGCCCAACACAAGGAACTTGAACACATCTCAAGAGGGCGATCAGACTTTAAATTTATAACCTAAAACCTTCAAGGACCCCCACAACTTTATTACGGAATCGAAGTAGATATATAGGGTCGAACAGAGGGATGTGGTGACGTTTAGGATGCTTAAGATCTTGCTCTTAAGTCAAATAAAACAATCTGATAGTCGATAAAAGTATGGAGCTAGAACTAGTCTAGTAGATTGTCACAAAGTAAAACAAAACAAATAAAAGAAAATAAAACAGTCCATTGGATTCTACTAATACTAGAGAAGGAGTTCTCGACTATGTAACCACAAGTTGGGTAGTCTATGCACCCATTCTTAGGTGTAGACAACCCTCGAACACCCCAGCAAGCAACCTACATCCAAACATGGTACACATTGTGTTATCTGTTCCTGTGGGGTCATCCCACTCGCTCTCACGCAGTGTGACTAAAACCCATCAATGATATGAAACCCCTCTTGAGGATGACAAATCAACATCCTAGAATATTCTAGATACCCTCTCAGGTCTAGAATATTCTAAGATGCTAGGAATAGGTGTGATCTGGGCAGAACCAGGTAATGGGCTCGAATGTGTCAGGATGGGCCCGGCTGTGCCCAGGTCTACGGTTCTACAAAGATCACCTTGAACCGTCCTCCTTCCAGATTCTGATCCACACTACCTTCTCTTGTCTATTTCTACAATTAATATCTCAATATAGGTAGAAATAGAAGTTCAAGCAAGAAAGAGATCAACCAAACTAGCAATCATAACCAAAAAGAGAAGATAGAATAGAGAACATACTAGATCTAAAATAAAACTACTTGCTTAAGGTAAAAGTACATAAACATGCCCAAAAAGGGCTACATAGCCAAGAAGGAGCTCAAATAGCAATGGACAAGCATAGTTGGCACCAAACAAACATGGAAGAACATCATTTGTATAGAAATAAAGGAGAACAGTAGATGAAAGGAGAAGAAGAAGATATTTACCCATAGAGGAGAGGTGTCTCTCGCTTCTTAGCCTCTGTATAGGCCGTATCTCATCTTTGGGTCATTCTCCTTGGTCTTCTGGGCTCCTTGGCCTCCTTTCTCTTTGATTCCTCCCCAAACAACATCTTGGTGGATGTATGGAGGTGGAAGATGGCTGAGAATTGTAGGATATGGGTGAATGATGGTGGAAAATGATGGTAGATGGAAGAAAAATGGAGGAACAGATGTATGATGAGCACTTCGGCCTTTTCAGACCTTTGAACTCTCATACTGGGCTCTGGGAACCAACATAGGTCATAACCAAAATGTGAAACCTCCAAAAATTTGGAACTTTGAACCCCTCTCTAGGTCGTGAGGGGTGGGTATTTATAGGTGAAGGCATAAGACGGTCACATCACCTACCTCGATCCCAGCCCTGGTCTCGGTCTGACCGTGTCGGGCTGGACATGGTTGTGCTGAGGGTTGAGGTTGACGTAGACACTGTGGTCGAGGCAGATCTCATGGTCGAGACCGATGCCTCAGTCGAGGTGAGTCATTCTACGGTCACAGTCGTGTCACGGTCGAGGTTGACATTCCTCGGTTTCGGTCGTGTCATGGTTACGATCGTGTCACAGTTGAGGTGGTCGGGCCATAGTGGAGGTCATGCCGCGATCGAGGTGGTCAGGCCACGGTCAAGGTCATGCCGCGGTCGAGGTGGTTGGGCCACGGTCGAGGTTGATGTGCCTTGGTCGTGGTTGTGGCCTCACCCTGACCGTTCCGTGCCTCGACCCAGTCATGTAAAGTGTCAGTTGACACAATGTCTTATCCGTGGTCATGACATCATGGACCAAACCCATCCCTACGGGGGTGGGGGTGGGGGTTAGTACTGGTGGTCGAGTGGCCCACATCAATGAACCTTCTAATTGACGAGTATGCATTCTGATAAAGGATCAACCATCAAAAATAGCGGGACCACCATCTCCTAAGTTGGTGCACACAGTGTGATGCTTAGACCACCGCTGTCACAATGGATGGAAGTCTAGGTGCTGCAAAAACCATGTATTTGGGAGCAATCTTGGAGAGTAGATTTCTTTTCAAGTTCGGTGCCTACAAGTCGCAAAATTGTCTAGTTGAGCAACTTTATCTATGAAAAGATATAAATTACTAAAAGATAACGATCTAGGGTTATTTTGGACATATTAAGGCTATAATGACACAAAACCATAAATAAATGCTTAGCATAAATGCCTGAATTCGGGTGTTATCAGAACCCTAGGTCATCATCGACCAAAATAAGAGAGGAAAAGCTATGCGACTGATGAGGCTCCACCACACACAAAAAAACTCCATCAACCACACAGGTAGAACCAAGAAACATCAGGGGTGGTTGCTGAAAGACCAAGACTGAAGCAGTCAACACACATGGTCAACCCCAAACTAGGGCTTCCAAGAAAACCTTAGAAACAACACTCAAGGTGTCACCACTTCTCTCCTCATCAAACCAAGGTTCAACCAAGAATCCCTAAGAACCATTCTCTCTCTCATGATACCAAAACATATGAGGCACATCAAGCATGTGATAAATTGAAAGATAAACCCTTAACATGGGTAAATTGCAACTTGGTGAAAAGCAAGCACACATATAGCATTACTAGCTCAAACATCATGCAAACGTGATCAAATTGAAAATATAAGCATGTCACATGTTAATTAAAGCATATCAAGAGATTAGATTAAGGTTCTAAGCATCTCATTAAGAAAAAGTAAGAAAGATCAAGCACTAAGGTCAGGGGTCTTACAAGTCTGATCTAACATCATCCAACAAATCATGTATAGAGAAGATCAACTAGTACAAGTATCAAGAAAGGCCCATAGTATCTATCTACGATCTAGGCCTTAGAGGGAGGGGAGTGAATTGTGCTAGTAAAACTCTAACAAAACTTGTTAGAAATTCACATTACAAAATATAAGTAAACAAGTAAGGATGAGAGAGAATGAGAAAGACTAATCAAACATAATTGATTAGAGTGCCACTGGCTAGAAATTTCTTAAATCCATTGTCTGGAGAGGTCATCGACTAGGATTTATTAACACCTTAACTACCACCTTGTATTAACTTCACAATGGCATACACATAGAGACCTTTCTTTGCAAATCAAGGATAACAATATTCCTTTCACAGGAAAGGAGAAAACAACCTAACCTAAAGGACAACCTTTACTTACATAGGGCCACCTACCTTCACCTTCTATAGACAAGGAAGGGATTCAATCAACCTTTTAGATTAAGATAATAGGAGAGAGAAGTGAGGGCCTTAAAATTTCAAAAGTAGGACTAGATATCATACAAACAACATCAATTCCATTACTTAAAGTAAGAAATTGGAAGCTTGAGAATGAATATAAAGGCTCTTTGAGGCACTATCACATATATATCACATGTGGAAGCATGAACAACCGCTGGATGCTTCCAAATAGTTCATATACATTGCTGAGAATTCCTACTATTCATTAAAGAGGTGATTAGAAAGAAATATAGTTGTTTCTAGGGGAGTATGTGAAGTCTTGATGGATCTATTTTCACTTTATTTCTCACAAAAATGGCTATTTCAGTAGTTATGAAAATGTGATTATCTTATTCTATTGGTTTGATTTTTTTGAGGAATTCCACTTGGCATCTAGTCATTGTATGTTCAAGAAACATGGTTAGATAGATTTTATTGGGGAATTCTTCATAATGATATTTTTGTGTGGAAATTATCAAACATCATCAAGAACTTAGCTGGTTTAATGCCACCTGACTATTCATTGAAGTCAAGGTGCAATTAACATGTTCATCTGGAAATTGTTTGGAGAATTCCAGCGTGACAATTGTAACTATACTTCGTGTTTTTTCCAACACAAGGAAATAATTACATTATTCATAAACTCTATTTTCCACCTATTATTCCATGACAAAAACCAAATGACCAATTCAAAATTCAAAGTATGATTTTGTATGTGCATAATTGTAATGATCATATCAATAGACACATTTTTGAGCTTATAAAAGGAATTATGTACAATGAATGTATCAGAACAAATGATTGAAAGAGTTCTTCAATGTTATTTAGTTAACTTAATATTTGCATTCCTTGTTGAAGTTATATTATTTGGTTTGTCATGTTGGATGAATAAAGAATCTATAGCTTTGAAACATATTAAATAGATTCATTAGGTATAGTAGTATGGAAAGGTAAGTCGTCTTCAAAAATATGAGATCATATATAATGTAGGCTATGGTTCAACAATTCATATATTGGTATATGATTGTTCAACATCTACAAGGTGGCCCAGCCACAAACTTCTTATAGAAAATACATTCCTATTTGCATTTATGACTTGTATGCTATATACAAAGGATATGAAAAAATTGAGTCATGAATACATCATAATATTGAACACCATGCCGAGGACTCAAGTATAGATATATGAATTACAACATCACAGAAACTAGTCTCCCACCATCAGCTCATTAGTACCCAAGGTACGAAGACTCCTCACTAGAAAACCCTTGAGAAAGTGTCGAGAACCTAAAAATGTGATAAACCTTGATGTGAGGCCAAATTCAGAATGAGAAAAAAGAATCTATAAAGTAAGTGAAGTATGTCAGATCTACTATATGCATTGAATTAAGAGATTTTGTATAAAAAGGTAACATCTCAAGACATTTTATAACAAAATAGACAATATAGTATAGAGGTGATAAAGTAAATATAAAACAAATCCACATGACTTGATTAGTAATATTTGTATCTATCCCTATATAGATAGTTTAGAATGTACTTGTAACATCCCTCACCTGGGCTATACTTTAACCCTAGGTGTTTTGATTAAGAAAGATGATTAAATGCTTAATATCATCTTGTAAAAAGTAATTAGGCCTTAAGAGGAACTTATATTGCAATTCTAGTCCTTTTTGAACACTGTTGAAATCAATGTTTTGTTTGTTTTGGACTAAAGTGCAAATTACCCAAGTTGAGGGGTTTAAGTGAAATTGTGCATGATAATATTTTCCTCAGGTGTTGAAGCATCATGAGAGTGAAAATGATGCTGAGGTATGGCTTATGAAAGCCTGAATATCAAGAAAGAGCTGATTAAGCAATGTATGTGCATGAAAACCTAGTTTTGGTGTAATGTGCAATTTACCCAAAACCTAGGGTGCAATATGTAAATTACCACTTCAATAAGGTCCCTAATGTTTCTTGGCATCATGTAGAGCAAATAAAATGAGAGGGGCGCCTCATCTAAATTAAGTTGGAGGAGAGAGAATCTTGATATTAAAATAATCAAGATTAATGCCTAATTGAAACCCTAATTTGATTTAGGGCAAAAATAAATGTATTAATTAAAGGGCCTTCAACAAAAATTAAAATGGTTGGATTAAGATGTGTATGTGACGTCCTTGAACTTTGCAAGGACCACGAAAATATCCAAGGGAGTGGATAACTCACACACAATTTTATAAGAAAAAGAAATATCCACTCACATATGGATATTAATATAATATGATTTAAGGTGCTTGATTTGCTTTTCCTTAAATCATGGATAATTGAGATGAATAAGAGTCAAACAAGATAGCCTCGTACCTAAGGAAGATGAGGGGGAAGAGGCGGCCACATTTTTGGGATTAATTAGATTTTTGCAAAGTACATTCTCTCTCATTGAATTTTTATAAAAGAACCTTTTACAAGCCAAATGAAAGGCTTTTACGACCCCACTTATTCTCCTTGCTTGGGAAACAACCAAGGGAGATTGGGAGGGTGAGTAGGACTTCCCCCAACCTTTTGGAAAGCTTCTTGACCTTGGTTCACCATGATTCCATGGTGGAAATCGAAAATAAATTATGGATTTCTTCCTATTTCGATCTCGTCTTCAATTCTAACCATTCCTTTTCACTCAAACCTTGAGGAAGAGCCTTGGAATGGTGAAAGGAGTTGCATCCACCATTTTTTCCGTGGACATGGAGCTTTGGAGATCAATTGGAGGCGGGTTTTATAACTTGAACCCTTGATTTTGTTATTGCGTTCAATTCCTTATCAAATAATGATCATTTTTCATATTCACAATAATTGATTTGGTTGATTGATGCAATCACCATGGAAACCACAGCAGGTTTCGTGATTTTAGAGTTTTAAGATGATAAGCACACACCTCTACAAATATCCAAGGAAAATAGTTTTGATTGAGTTGCTCAAACGGTTTCCCAAACCGTTTGGGAGCAAACAGTTTCAAACTGTTTAGAAGCAAACAGTTTCACCAAACCGCATGAGACCAAACAGTCTCAAGACCATTTGGTGGTGTTGACCAGGGTTGAACGTTTGGAGATAAGTTTAAAATGATATAGGTTAATGACCCACCAATTATGATTGGTTAGTTCCAATTGGTTCATGAGTTAAAGGTCAATCAATCACCAAAACCCTAATCGGGTTAAGTGCTGATTTCCAAAGTGATTAAGTTGCAAACTTGGGTTGATTGACCCAAACGGTTTCAAAACCATTTAGGGATCACCCAAATGGTCTCAAGACCGTTTGGGGGTCACCCAAGACCGTTTTTAGGTCTAGGGTTGAGTATGGTTAAGCAATTGAAGATCCAAAGATACTAAGTTGGAGTGTAATCAATTGCTGATTTGGTGATCAATCCAATGATCAAAACCCTAATTGGTTGCCTTGGATTTTGATGTTATGATGGGAAAACGGTCTCAAGACCATTTGGAGGTCATCCAAATGATCCCAAGACTATTTAGGGTCAGGTCAAGACCAAATTGGATGATGGTTCAATGGGTTCAAATCAATTAGACTCACATTGAAATATGTTGAAGGGTTATCGATTCCAAACCCTAATCCAATTGATTCAAGCCCTAATTGATGATCAATTGAGGATCAATTGAGGGTCAAATCAGTTGAAGGTTGACCTAATTAACTCAATTGATGATTGGCTAACATGTATAAGATCGATTGAGGGGATCAACATTGGAAACCCTAATATGATTGAAGTGATTGAGACACTTTTTGGTCCATGCAGTTTTGAGGAGGTTTGGACCAAACGGTCTCAAGACCGTTTGAGTCCAAACGGTCTTAAGACCGTTTGAGTCCAAACGGTCTCAAGACCATTTGGGGCCAAACGGTCTCGAGACCATTTGGGACCAAACGATGCCAAACCGTTTGGGCCCATGCGGTTTCAAAAGTCAAACTTGAGAAGATGTTATCATAAATTCATACATGAATATGATTCATGTGGTGATTAAGGGTATGATCCTTAAGTAGAGAGATCATGATACCCTAATCATGAACATAAACCCTAATTGACAGGGCTAATGAGTTCTAACCCTAAATGAGTGCAATTCCAATTAAAACCCGAATCCAGAGTGAGGATGTAACCCTAATTTAGGGTAATGATATATGAAACTCCAATTTAGGGAAATAAGATGTGAAACCCTAGTTGAGGGTGATTCCATGTGAAACCCTAGTTGTGGGTGATTCCATGTGAAACCCTAGTTGTGGGTGATTCCATGTGAAACCCTAGTTGAGGGTGATTCCATGTGAAACCCTAGTTGAGGGTGATTCCATGTGAAACCCTAGTTGTGGGTGATTCCATGTGAAACCCTAGTTGAGGGTGATTCTATGAGAAACCCTAATTAAGAGTTAATATCACATGAAGCTCTAATGCTATGTTGTGATGAAAGGCTCTAAGAAGGGTGAAGGTATATGAGACTCTAATGTGAAGTCATAATGTATAAAGCCCTAATCCTGGGCAATATGACAATGGATCATAATCCTAATTTTAAGTAAGGGTATAAAGAAACCCTAATGATGAGATAGAAGGAATGGCCTTATAAAGGTGGAATATTTCATGTGATTGATTATAAGCAACCTTATTGAAAGCAATGTCTTTAGCATTAGACAAGTCCATATCATTAAAGATGATTGGACAATTCTAATGTGTGGCCTATGCATTATATGCTAAAGGTGAGAGATTAGTGATGAAATGTATTCAGAGGGTAAATATCTTAATACAAGATAAGTTGGTTAATTCAAGAAGTCTGAAATGATGAGAAAGTGATCCATTAAGTTATGATAGTTATCACATTCAGCACTTCAGGGTTTATATACCTTGATTCACTCAAAATCCAATATAATTGGGTAAGAAACATATGAAGTGTGTTATGCAACTATTACAATGAAATGTAATAAGTTATTGCATTTTGATGAGTGTTAATTTAATGTACCTTGAAAATGGGGTTAAGCCCAATGATGAGTATGATTTAGTCATACCATGATGAGGATGAGGAATGAACTCATACCTTGAGTTGATGATCATTAATGCTATATGATGAAAGTAATATTCTTGAATAATCAAATATGATACCTTTGAATGCCCCGGAGGTATGGAGTAATGAATTTAGGGTTGGATAGATTATATGATCATGAAACCCTAATTAATGAGAAATGCGGAACCCTAACCCGAATTTGGGTAAAGGGAATGATAAGCCCTATTCGATAGTAAACCCTAATTCCTGGGAAAGGAATAATGGTGTTACTATTGTGTCACATGATGTGATGAATATCTTGTATGACTATTATCATGACTAATAACCATACATATATTATAAGATGATGAATATAGCCAGGTTTGAGCTGTGACATTTATATAATAAATGTTGATTGGCCTTTTGTGCCTTGATGTTGTTGTTGCTTAATAAAGATAGCAATGTGCATGGACTTTTATGAGTCATATGAGTAAGTTGTTACCTAGAAAGAGGTGACAAGATATTTCATGGCCTTATGAGCCAGGTGTGATGCTTGTGTAACAAGTATCATGAATGCCTTGGTCAGATGACCTGAAGGTAATAGTTACCTAATAAATGGTGATGATGCTCAATGATGAGTTAAGTGTTTAAATACCCAGAACCATATTATTATGGTGATGAGAATGTGAAGTGATGAGAATTCCCAGTTTGAAATGAGGGACTGAGTTCCCAAGGTCTTTGAAAGACTGATAAGTATCTGATGAAAGTAGTACATGTCTCTTTATATCATTATTGTAATAAGTCTTGTTTGAGAACTTGGATGATGCTAAAATAATATGAAGATGTACTTAATTAATCAAGTGAAATCTATTCATGTAGAGCCCTGACCATAGATCCATCATCGTCAGGAATAGGTGATGGTGAAACGGGTGCCCGCGGAAAAACCTAGAACGCATATTTTGAATATGTGGGGGTCAATGGGAGAAAAATATCCTTACGTCCGGTGAAGAGATTTGAGGGAAGGTAAACATAAAACCTCTCAATCCTTCATGTGTCGGGATGGATATCACTAATCTCCCGATGACTGGGACAAATGTCGTACACATCTCGCCATAATACTTATGTCAGGTCGAGGAGATAAACATTAAATCTCTCGATGGCCGATGAGAGTGTAGTTGACGCTGTAACTCTATAGCGAAGTTCCAGTATACCCTGGAAAGCTATCTTGAGCAGTTAACACAGTCCTACTTGTTGTCCTGCACTGACCAGGATGTGAGAGGTCATGGGAATCCGGCTCTTCCATTGACCTATGTATGGTACTGATTCAACTTCGTAGTGGTTGGTTGGAGTATGAGCGGTATACCTCATCTCCTCATGGCATAAGTGTGTTTGTAAAATTAAATCATCCATATAGCATGTTTGCTTAAGGATTGAATACAAAAATTCATTGGATGATGTTACATTTCTGTTATATATTTGTAGTTCATTGATGCTATTCATATCTGTTGTTATAAGTAGATGAATGAACTATGAGTCTACCATGAGTAGATGCAATGTTATCCTTGAAAAAAGAGATTACTTCACTTTGTTCATACAAGTGACTTACCTACTGTTGATTATATATATAAATCGTTATGCTTAGTTTATTCTAATAACTGCTATAACAATGTTTTCGCGGAGTGTTATATCCACCACTGGGGCAATTTACAATTGTCTCACCCCGTGGGATCCAACTTTTTAGGTGGACGCGGATAAAGAAGCAGAATCCCATTGCAGGGAATGGACAGCAACTGTAACAACAAGGACAGTAGTAATATCTCAGGTGGAGATACTGCATGTCAAGTTATGTAGCCAGAAAGTCCTATGTGTCGTCTCTGTACTCTCAGGTCCTCGGAGTTTTTAGTCAGTGTTTTGATAAATCGATCTGAGGTTTTGGCTTGATGCCTCGAGATTGTATACTGTCTGTATATAATGTTTATAAGGCAGTTGATGATGTAGTCTCTAAAAAGAGATGGTACATGTTATGTACATTTGAACCAGCATGTAAATGTTATACAATGTTTCTTGATGGAAAAGATTTCCTATGTGTGGATTTCTTTGTAAAAAAGTTTTAATTTTCAGTGATTTTCAGTAATTCGTTGCAAATGATTCGCTTCCGCTTAAGTTAATATTGTTTTTGTGAGTTGGATGCCACAAATTAGTGGTATCAGAGCTCTAGGTTCGCTGAGTATACAGAGACATAGGACTAAGGTAGTAGAGTCTATTCTGGTGCCATCTAGTGTATATGATAGTGTCTTCTGGTCATATAAGAGAAGAAGAACTTAAAGATGACTGGGTCACATGAGGGGGTTGCTGCTGAAAGTAGCAATGTTGCACCAAGGAGAGGTGCATATGAGCGGGCAAGAGAGAGAAAATTGCATGAGAATCCCCTAGTTGATCCAACTATAATAAGAAAATCCTTCTTTAAGTGTTACTGTTGGAGAATTTAGGGCAACAGTAATGTATATAGTGGATCAAGCATTGGCAGGGTAACCTAGATTACCAACTCCAATGATGATGTTTTAGATATCAATAGGATTTGTAGTTAGCATTAGCAGGTTGAAGCAAAAGGAAATGATGAATTTCTGGACTTAAATTGAGTATGTGCTCAACCTTAGCATGTTGAATCAATCGTTGAGGCGGAGTTAGCCTGAGACAATGAATAATCCATGAATTATGACAAGTTAGACAAAATAATGTCATCTTATGAATTCCTGGATTAACTGAGAAAGGAAATGATTCAGTTTTCCTTGCTTAGTCCTGTGAGGACTTATGTTTTGTAGAGTTACACATTACCAATGTTTTATGTTGTTCTTACCTCTATAAGGAAGATGAGGTATATAAGAGATGCCTGGATAAAATCTAGGGATGTTAAACCTTATGCTTGTGATAATATGAAAAGAAAGAATATGATAGTATACAAAGTGCATACCACTTAATCTCAGTATTTATATACCCTGGCCATGTATACAACTATTGATGATAAAATGGGTATGGAAACTCTTAGATTGTTGTCTTTTTGATTGCTCTGATCAAGTAGTCATTATGAGACAATCTAATGAGTATCATAAAATCAGGAATATGGAATGAATAAATGTGTCATATCCTATGCATAAGAAAGAGAAGTCTGAGATAATCTCAGATGAGCATGTTGTATGAGGAACTAAAGGTTTATTCCTCATAAAATAAGAATAAGAATAAGGGATATGAACCATGTTCAATAATGCTGCCAGCATAATAAGATCTTTCCCATAATGAGGAAATGGGAAATGTGATGAGATCATGAGATGATCATAAACATGCTAGATAATAATAAAGAAAGGGATAATGACATGCAATCATCCTTAAAAATTCCAATGCTAAAGGCAAGGAACCTAGGATGAGATAAAGAGTAAATGGTTCATGAACAGTTGAAAACACATGAATAAATAAGAGGAATATGAATCCTTTTTTTCTTTCCTTTCAGGGACATGACGATCAAGTGGGCTTTAGGACACTTTATGTGCATAAGATAAATATGTTCATGTGATGGATCTTAGAAAAGTATCAGTTTATCTTGGACTTTGGTCCCAAGATGAGGACATATGAAGCAATTAATGTTCCAAGATGAAAGGAAGAGAAATATGTGACGTGTTCTCAACACATGTGATAGATACCAAGGTGAAAGATTCTGGTATCTAAGATATATCAGATTGGTTAGGTTGGCTACCTGGAGTGGTCAACTGTGAAATTAGCCTGATTATAATAATATGAACATCATATGTTAGGGGTTTATGCTCTGCATAAACATGATATTAATAAAGAATGTATGATGCTTCTCTAAATAAGAAAAGTGTTATTTGACACAAAGTTGACTCCATAGTCAATGATGAGGAACAATGGAGCATGTGCCTTATGTGTTGATCCTATGAGAATCTTGTATGAAAACACTTTATGCTGATCAACGTTTTATGGTGTCTCCATAATAAGGAGATGATATGTGAAGACTAGATAGTATGATGAATAAAATACATCTGTCTTCCTTTATCTGGATTTCGAGGACGAAATCCTTGTTAGGGGTTTATGATTTGTAACATCCCTGACCTGGGTTATACTTTAACCCTAGGTGTTTTGATTAAGAAAGATGATTAAATGCTTAATCTCATCTTGTGAAAAGTAATTAGGCCTTAAGAGGAACTTATATTGGAATTCTAGTCCTTTTTGAACACTTTTGAAATCAATGTTTTGTTTGTTTTGGACTAAAGTGCAAATTATCCAAGTTGAGCGGTTTAAGTGCAATTGTGAATGATAATATGTTCCTCAGGTGTTGAAGCATCATGAGAGTGAAAATGATGCTGAGGTTGGCTTATGAAAGCCCAAATACCAAGAAAGAGGTGATTAAACAATGTATGTGCATGAAAACCTAGTTTTGGTGTAATGTGCAATTTACCTAAAACCTAGGGTGCAATATGTAAATTACCACTTCAATAAGGTCCCTAATGTTTCTTGGAATCATGTAGAGCAAAGAAAATGAGAGGGGCGCCTCATCTGAATTAAGTTGGAGGAGAGAGAATCTTGATATTAAAATAATCAAGATTAATGCCTAATTGAAACCCTAATTTGATTTAGGGCAAAAATAAATGTATTAATTAAAGGGCCTTCAACCAAAATTAAAATGGTTGGATTCATAAGTGTATGTGACGTTCTTGAGCTTTGCAAGGACCACAAAAATATCCAAGGGAGAGGATAACTCACACACAATTTATAAGAAAAAGAAATATCCACTAACATATGGATATTAATATAATATGATTTAAGGTGCTTGATTTGCTTTTCTTTAAATCCACACACAATTTTTATAAAAGAACCTTTTACAAGCCAAATGAAAGGCTTTTACGACCCCACTTCTTCTCCTTGCTTGGGAAACAACCAAGGGAGCTTGGGAGGGTCAGGAGGACGACCCCCAACCTGTTGGTAAGCTTCTTGACCTTGGTTCACCATGATTCCATGGTGGAAATTGAAAATAAATTATGGATTTCTTCCTATTTTGATCTCCTCTTCAATTCTAACCATTCCTTTTCACTCAAACCTTGAGGACGAGCCTTGGAATGGTGAAAGGACTTGCATCCACCATTGTTTCCGTGGACATGGAGCTTTGGAGCTCAATTGGAGGTGGGTTTTATAGCTTGAACCCTTGATTTTGTTATTGCATTCAATTCCTTATCAAATAATGATCATTTTTCATATTCACAATAATTGATTTGGTTGATTGATGCAATCACCATGGAAACCACAGAAGGTTTCATGAGTTTAGAGGTTGAAGATGATAAGAACAAACCTCTACAAATATCCAAGGCAAACGGTTTTGATTGAGTTGCTCAAACGGTTTTGATTGAGTTGCTCAAACGGTTTCAAACCGTTTAGAAGCAAACAGTTTCACCAAACCGCATGAGACCAAACGGTCTCAAGACCATTTGGTGGTGTTGACCAGGGTTGAACGTTTGGAGATCAGTTGAAAATGATCTAGGTTAATGGCCCACCAATTATGTTTGGTTAGTTCCAATTGGTTCATGAGTTGAAGGTCAATCAATCACCAAAACCCTAATCGGGTTAAGTGCTGATTTCCAAAGTGATTAAGTTGCAAACTTGGGTTGATTGACCCAAAAGGATTCAAAAACCATTTTGGGATCACCCAAACGGTCTCAAGACGGTTTGGGGGTCACCCAAGACCGTTTGGAGGTCTAGGGTTGAGTATGGTTAAGCAATTGAAGATCCAAAGATACTAAGTTGGAGTGTAATCAATTGCTGATTTGGTGATCAATCCAATGATCAAAACCCTAATTGGTTGCCTTGGATTTTGATGATATGATGGGAAAATGGTCTCAGGACCGTTTGGAGGTCATCCAAACGATCCCAAGACCATTTGGGGTCAGGTCAAAACCAAATTGGATGATGGTTCAATGGGTTCAAATCAATTAGACTCACATTGAAATATGTTGAAGGGTTATCGATTCCAAACCCTAATCCAATTGATTCAAGCCGTAATTGATGATCAATTGAGGGTCAAATCAGTCGAAGATTGACGTAATTAACTCAATTGATGATTGTCTAACATGTATAAGATCGATTGAGGGGATCAACATTGGAAACCCTAATATGATTGAAGTGATTGAGACACTTTTTGGTCCATGCGGTTTTGAGTAGGTTTGGACCAAATGGTCTCAAGAACGTTTGAGTCCAAATGGTCTCAATACCTTTTGGGGCCAAACGGTCTCAAGACGGTTTGGGACCAAACGATCCCAAACCATTTAGGCCCATGCGGTTTCAAAAGTCAAACTTGGGCAAACGGTCTTCACCTACTTGCTTTAGCAAACAGTCTCAAGAACCACCTTTACCAAACTGTTTCAAACCGTTTGAACCTTGAAGGACAAAGACCGTTTGGGGCTCAAGTAGTCATAGTTGATTAATGATTCAATCGGTCAATTCAATTGGATACCTTATGTAATTGAGGTCTAATGTGATTGAATCTCTTGAGAATTAAGATGATGAATGATTCATTGATCCAATGATGATTGGTAATGATAATCAATGAAGGTACAAAGGTTGAAACCCTAATAGTACCTAAGTGATTAGTGCCAATTAAGGGATGAACCCGAATTGCTTATAGGATCAATGACTTGGTACACTATGTTAATCATAGTTGTATGTACTTAATTGAAGGGTTGATATGACCTAATCAAGTTGAGAAGATGTTATCATAAATTCATACATGAATATGATTCATGTGGTGATTAAGGGTATGATCCTTAAGTAGAGAGATCATGATACCCTAATCATGAACATAAACCCTAATTGACAGGGCTAATGAGTTCTAACCCTAAATGAGTGCAATTCCAATTAAAACCCTAATCCAGGGTGAGGATGTAACCCTAATTTAGGGTAATGATATATGAAACTCCAATTTAGGGAAATAAGATGTGAAACCCTAGTTGAGGGTGATTCCATGTGAAACCCTAGTTGTGGGTGATTCCATGTGAAACCCTAGTTGTGGGTGATTCCATGTGAAACCCTAGTTGAGGGTGATTCCATGTGAAACCCTAGTTGAGGGTGATTCCATGTGAAACCCTAGTTGTGGGTGATTCCATGTGAAACCCTAGTTGAGGGTGATTCTGTGAGAAACCCTGATTAAGAGTTAATATCACATGAAGCTCCAATGATATGTTGTGATGAAATGTCCTAAGAAGGGTGAAGGTATATGATACTCTAATGTGAAGTCATAATGTATAAAGCCCTAATCCTGGGCAATATGACAATGGATCATAATCCTAATTTTAAGTAAGGGTATAAAGAAAACCTAATGATGAGATAGAAGGAATGGCCTTATAAAGGTGGAACATTGCATGTGGTTGATTATAAGAAACCTTATTGAAAGCAATGTCTTTAGCATTAGACAAGTCCATATCATTAAAGATGATTGGATAATTCTAATGTGTGGCCTATGCATTATATGATAAATGTGAGAGATTAGTGATGAAATGTATTAAGAGGGGAAATACCTTAATACAAGATAAGTTGGTTAATTCAAGAAGTATGAAATGATGAGAAAGTGATACATTAAGTTATGATAGTTATCACATTCAACACTTCAGGGTTTATATACCTTGATCACTCCAAATCCAACATAATTGGGTAAGAAACATATGAAGTGTGTTATGCAACTATTACAATGAAATGTAATAAGTTGTTGCATTTTGATGAGTGTTAATTTAATGTACCTTGAAAATCAGGTTAAGCCCAATGATGAGTATGATGTAGTCATACCATGATGAGGATGAGGAATGAACTCATACCTTGAGTTGATGATCATTAATGCTATATGATGAAAGTAATATTCTTGAATAATAAAATATGATACCTTTGAATGCCCCAGAGGTTTGGAGTAATGAATTGAGGGTTGTATAGATTATATGATCATGAAACCCTAATTAATGTAAAATGGGGAACCCTAACCCTAATTTGGGTAAAGGGAATGATAAGCCCTATTCGATAGTAAACCCTAATTCCTGGGAAAGGAATAATGGTGTTACTATTGTGTCACATGATGTGATGAATATCTTGTATGACTGTTATCATGACTAATAACCATACAGATATTATAAGATGATGAATATAGCCAGGTTTGAGCTGTGACATTTATATAATAAATGTTGATTGGCCTTTTGTGCCTTGATGTTGTTGTTGCTTAATAAAGATAGCAATGTGCATGGACTTTTATGAGTCATATGAGTAAGTTGTTACCTAGAAAGAGGTGAAAAGATATTTCATGGCCTTGTGAGCCAAGTGTGATGCTTGTGTAACAAGTATCATGAATGCCTTGGTCAGATGACCTGAAGGTAATAGTTACCTAATAAATGGTAATGATGCTCAATGATGAGTTAAGGGTCTGAATACCCAGAACCATATGATTATGGTGATGAGAATGTGAAGTGATGAGAATTCCCAGTTTGAAATGAGGGACTGAGTTCCCAAAGTCTTTGAAAGACTGATAAGTATCAGATAAAAGTTGTACATGCTCTTTATAGCATTGTTGTAATAAGTCTTGTTTGAGAACTTGGATGATGCTAAAAGAATATGAAAATGTACTTAATTAATCAAGTGAAATCTATTCATGTGGAGCCCTGACCATTAATCCATCATCGTCAGGAATAGGTGATGGTGAAACGGGTGCCCGCGGTAAACCCCGGAACACATATTTTGAATATGTCGGGGTGAATGGGCAAAAAATATCCTTAAGTCCGGTGAAGAGATTTGAGGGAAGGTAAACATCAAACCTCTCAATCCTTCATGTGTCGGGATGGATGTATCACTAATCTCCTGATGATTGGGACAGATGTCGTACACATCTCCCCATAATACTTATGTCGGTTCGAGGAGATAAACATTAAATCTCTCGATGGCCGATGAGAGTGCAGTTGACGTTGTAACTCTATAGCAAAGTTCCATTATACCCTGGAAAGCTATCTTGAGCAGTTAACACAGTCCTGCTTGTTGTCCTGCACTGACCAGGATGTGAGAGGTCATGGGAATCCGGCTCTTCCATTAACCTATGTATGGTACCGATTCAAATTCACAGTGGTCGGTTGGAGTATGAGTGGTATACCTCATCTCCTCAGGGCATAAGTGTTTTTGTAAAATGAAATCAGCCGTATAGCATGTTTGCTTAAGGATTGAATACGGAAATTCATTGGCTGATGTTACATTTATGTTATATATTTGTAGTTCATTGATGCTATTCATATCTATTGTATTCATTACAAGTAGATGAATGAACTATGAGTCTACCATGAGTAGATGCAACGTTATCCTTGAAAAAAGAGATTACTTCACTTTGTTCATACAAGTGACTTACCTGCTATTGATTATATATTTAAATCCTTCTTCTCAATTTATTCTAATAACTGCTATAACAATGTTTTGGCGGAGAGTTATATCTCCCGCTGGGGCACTTTACAATTGTCTCACCCCCGTGGGATCCAACGTTTTAGGTGGACGCAGACAAAGAGGCAGAATCCCATTGCAGGGAATGGACATCAGCTGTAACAGCAAGGACAACAATAACATCTCAGGTGGAGATACTGCATGTCAAGTTATGAAGCTAGAAAGTCCTATGTGTCCTTTCTGTACTCTCAGGTCCTCAAAGTTTTTAGTCAATGTTTTGATAAATTGATCTGAGGTTTTGGCTTGATGCCTCGAGATTGTATATTGTATGTATATAATGTTTATAAGGCAGTTGATGATGTAGTCTCTGAAAAGAGATGGTACAGGTTATGTACGTTTGAACCAGTATGTAAATGTTATACAACGTTTCTTGATGGAAAAGATTTCCTATGTGTGGATCTCTTTGTAAAAAGTTTTAATTTTCAGTGATTTTCAGTAATTCGTTGCAAATGATTCGCTTCCGCTTAAGTTAATCTTGTTTTTGTGAGTTGGATGCCACAGTACCATTCAAACTACTTTCTAGTCACCTTGAAGTCCCTTATTCCAATGTAGAGAACTTTAGGGTTATCTTGTCTGTCTAAGATCTCATAAAACCCTTGTCATTATGAATTTAACAATAGGGCATCATCATAATGTGATATATGTAAAAAATAATATGTATCCTTTGTAATCGCCATGAAACCTCAATATATCACATATATCATATCATTTCCACATATTTTCAATTACATTATAGGAGAGCAATATAATAATAGGAGCTACAACCTTGGCTATACTCAAACATAATAGGTGAAGTCATGGAGATGAGAGGACCATGCCTTATATGGATTCTTGGTAACTCAAATATATTCCATAATGTACAACTTTGAGTACTTTCTCACATGCATCCCTTGATCAAGAATATCCGTTGTTCTTCCACAAATTTTGAAGAGTGGGGAAGATGTCGATGGAAACTACATGAAGGGTTTCACATATTATTTATTCTAATTAATCATATTTAATTGCAAGTAAGATAAAATCTAGAATTTTCTACCAATAAGTATAAAATTATAACATTAGAAGGGACAAAATCCTAATTTATATAAAGCATGCAAATATATAGCCAAAAGTCCACCTATCGATCATACATAGGACATCAAAATTTAGGCTTTAAAGTCATTTTTAATGGATATATATTTCATTTTATATATGTAAAAAACAAATATGGGAAGTTCTAATCAAAGTTTCCATTATATGATCTGAAAATGCTAAAATTTGTAAAAAGTGCCAAAATTGGCAATTTATGGTTAGATCATGTAATGATCATGGATTTCAACTAAAAATGTCATCTTCTTAGTTCTAGAATAGAATTCTATGTATCAAGAAACTTACTTAGATTCAAATATCTACTAGGTGGGATGAAGATTCCAAACATTGATCTCCATAAATCTCACAACATCACCAACATTCAAGGATTTTTACACTAAGATATGAAGATGAAGAACAAATTTCTCAGCTTGACTATAATATAAAATTTGGATGTGGTTTTTGGGGTTCTATATATAGGTAGCTTCCACTAAAAATTGCATTTTCACCCAAAAATGCACTGCTACAACAAACAAACACCACATAATGATTGGATCAACCTCATGTTGCATACATTGACCCAAATGGGTTCCATTCTGACCTCTCTAAGTTTGATTGACCAAACTTGGGTTTGAATCAACCCAAACTAGGTTGAATCAACATGTTTTAGACCCTAAGCAACCTGATTGGGTCCACAACGACCCCGTTTGGGTCCATATCAACCCAACCTACACCAACTATAACCTAATAGCTATAAAACAAGTAGCTATCACTCACAACAATCATTGTGATCACACTAATCTATGCTACAAATGTGAGTACTCCCATTAATGGTATGACACAACAACCTCTTTGTTTGAAGTACAAATATTTTAGTATTATGTAACATTAAAATTCATCAAGGTGTATTAAAAACATATAAAGCATGTGTTTAAGTTATAGCATAGTTTTAGATTTTTTATCCAATTAAATAAGAATAAATCCTACAATGATGGAAATAAAATGAAATTATGGTAAAGAATGGATATGGGGTATCACAACAACCACGGTAATCATAACATGAAAGATATAAACATATGTTTTGGCCACGGAAGGAGAAATCTAATACAACTTGTGTTCTCATAACTAAACTAACCCTAATGTATAAGTAGTAAAAACCTAAATAGTAATGAAAAACTAATTTATTAAAGTAATGAAAATCTATTCTATATAGCATAATCTTTAAGATGAAAATGCAACTCACCAAGCTAAGCACTTTTTTAGCTACTCCTTGAAGTGATCACTTTAACTCTTCTATGCTCCCTATCTGGATACATTTTATCCCACAAACACTAAAAATAGACAAAACATCACCAGACTACAACGTGCACAATATATACGGAAAATAAATAAGGACCTGAAGTAGCATGACATCATCAAACTTGATTATTTGTTGCACATATTAATCTCATTACATGAATAAATGGATAACATATCTATATGAATTATTTATATGTTTTCATACTTAGGAGAACATAATCATTGGAGAGAACATAATAAACCATAAGGGTCCCTTGTCACAAAAAGCACATAATAATCATTGTGGTTATGTTTCTTTTAACATTTTAATTAACATAATCTTGACTTAAAGTTATGTATTGAACATGGTGACATTTCTCCCATTCGAGCGTAACATGTACCCTCTTAAGGATGAATGTCGTTGCATAATGAAAATTTAACTTCTCTTGAAATGTTAATCAGTTACTTATATGAAATCAATATTATGGATGCAACTCAAAATCATAAGTGAGGATGATATTCATATGAGTCTAAATATGGAAAGGAACAAGAAATGTATATATCAAAGTATCAATTAGTCATCACAATTAGTTAACATTTGTTAGTTGAACTTATACGATAGATTAGAATACATATGTACATTGAAACCATCTAATTAAAGTAATTGTTCATAATAATGTGAATCCTTTAATTGCATCAAATAAAAATTGATACCAACCTTCTTGTTCCTTATTTTTCCACAATTTGTAGATTAAATTACTCATAATAATGTCCACATTATCTCATTTCCCTAAAACCTAATGTACATATTTATAAATTTACAATATTACCTTTGGTATTGGGGTCTTAAAATCACTTTAATGTATTATGTATGAGAAAACCTTTCCATTAAATCTTTTTCCATATTTTTTGAGGTCACATTAATTTTCTTCCAAAAAGCTGGGGCAATTACATGTTTTAGTTTTAAAACCCATCTGCAAACAATGAAATTACATTGAAACCAGAGGGCATGTAAGACATAGATCAAAATGATTTGAGTGAAATGGACACTCCCCAACAGCGTGTGGGAGAACTATTAATGTATGTGCCAATGATCTACTTTTCCCATGGGCATAATATGATAAAAAAGAATTAAGGGATAAATAGATACTTCAGTGCTTTGATTGATCATTTTGGAACAAAAAAGTAGAGCTTAGAAATCATGCAAATTCTTAATTCAAACTATAAAGAAACCAATTTAGAATCAGGAACAAATATCTCATTGATGTCCCTTGAGATATCTTAATTCCAAAAAGCCATGAAATAGGCTCTATAGTGACTTGGCACTCTACCTACGTCAGAATTCATGATTGCCAACAGGTGGAGGTGTCATGTGACTTGAAATCAAAATAGTGTGGGATCTATAATAGGCTCAAGAGAGGGGGGTGAATAGAGATAAAAGTACTTAAAAAATTCATTAGAATTTCACGTTATATCCCAAGGTAATGTTTCACATATGAACTTTGAGTGCAACTAAACATACATAACAAGGGGGAGAGAGATTGAACAAGCACAAGACAACACAAGTGATTTGTAGTGGTTCCAAACTTCAAACTAGGATATGTACATCCACTACTTAGAGAGGTCAACCTATAGGATTTTCAACCATGTCTCATTTGTTATATTCCATTATAAGAGCTACAACATAAGGCCTCCCTTTTATAGGTCAATGGTACCTAGCATTCCTTTTATAATCAAGGAGCCAATAACCATACAAAGGACTTACCTATCCATGACCAAGACTCTTCTACCTTACCAAGGGCTTACCTACTCTTGCAACAAGTATTTGGACTTATCCAAGGAGTTACCCACTCTTTCAAAAAGTCTTCCACCTTCAAGGATTTACCCACTCTTGACTTGAATCTTCAACCTTGGACTTTACCTTCAACAAGGAGAAGGTTTCATCAAGGGACTCCTTCCATTCTTATTCTTCACCTATCTAAGCCAATAGAGAGAATCTTCATCTTCATGGTAGATAGAGAGATTGGGAGGTGGAGGAAGTGAGAGCCTCATAATATATACATGCAGGACTATCTCTCTTATGAATATACTACCCACTCTAATGGATGTACCAAGTGATTAAGCTCATGACAGTAGATGGAGGCTCTTAGAGGAAAATTTCTCTCAACTCTAAAGTAGGGACCTTCATAGCTCTTGGCTAACCATGGGTGAATCCCAAGGGGTCCTATTTATATTTAGGTTGCCTACTAGCCAGTAGAGACACTTAGGATCCGATTATATACATTTTGGGTGTTCCAATAGATATATTTTTGAATTTTGTAACACTCCAACGACTAGAAACACTTTTCTACACTTCTCTGTGCAATGTTGTCATATGAGTTGTCTTTTGAAAAACTCGATTGATGGCACTGTATGACAAGTCAAAGTGCAGAGTGTCGGTTGATTTTTCACCAGGGAAAACTCGACCACCCTAGGAGTTATCAAGAACTATATATCTCATCATCTGAGTTGTCACCAGGACAAACTCAGCCTATGGGGCAGTCTGTGATAATTTTTGATAACTCCACTAAAAGTGCTTAAACATTCGAATTAAGTGCTCTTGATTTTTCTTAAGCTTAATTACAAGTCATGCAATAATTACAAGTAATTTACATTAAATATATATGGAGAAAACTATCTATTCTTCAATCTTGATCTTTATGCATATATGACTTGAGTTCTCCAAGTTAAGATACACAAGTTTAGGCATTTTGAGTGTGTCTATCCAATCTGAAATTATTCAAGTAGACGCATCAAACACAAATGAGTGGAATGGTTAGCCATCATCAAAATAAGGGTTTAGTCAATTTATATCTTGAGTCAACATGCTTCCCCTGCTTGAAGATGACAAACCATTCAATAAATGTATTGAAATCATGTAAGTAAAATTATACCTTTCGAGAAACCTAGGGGTTCCAATTCACATGCTTCCCCTTAATTGATGCTATTTCTCCTGCATGGTTAGCTTTCAAAATATATAAAGAAACCATAAATTATGCTTATATATGTCTTTCGGTATATGTCTTCTCCTCTTTACATAAGACATGTATTCTCCCCCTTTGACATTTCAAAAAGTGAGGGGGTTGAAGAGATAAAACACAACTTGTTAGAAAAGGGAGTGCAGAAGTGCAAAAACTAAGGGGTTGTCCAATTAATATATATATAAAGCAAATCAAGACATGCATTAGAACAACCCTAGATTCAATTCAAAAAAATAATCAAGGTAAGGTTGTGCAAGAAAGTAACTCAAGATAGTAGATATGCAAGTCAAGGAAGAAGGTTGAGTGTGTATGAAACAAGATACAAACATAGCATATAGTTCGACACCAATTGATGTGTTAGATATGAATTGATGAACAAGACTAGAAATACATTTAGATGGGAGACTGCTAGATGATATTACAAGTTAGAGCTACTAGTAGGATCTACATAATAGAAAAAGATGCACAAGTTAAAGAAGAAGCTATGAGTTGATGTAGATAAGTATCCAATCAAAGAAATATGCAATTTAAGAAGCATGAAAGGATATTACTTACTAAACACTATGCATCATTACCAAAAGATGGTTACTACTAAGAAACTCAAGGTTGCATTAAAAGATACACTACTAGATGGATTTAGTAAGTTAGAGAACAACAGAAGTAATTTAAGACACAACTAAGAGATCCAAAGAATTCATCATCAAAACATGCATAACAATTCAAGATAAGTAATTGCAAGATATAGAGATACCAATATATATCAATTAGAAAGATCAAGTTGTATGCAAGATAGGCAATTTAAAACATGGCAATATGCATATCATATAAAGGTACCAAGAGGAGTGCCATAGAATAAGGCTATTGGTTGAGAAAGTCTAGTTGAGAGGAAAATTCTCATTCAAAAGCCATATGTATATTCTATGCACAGCGTTGTCGATCGAGTTTCTAAAGTTGAACTTTGCAATTAACAATAGCTGTTGGCAATGCCCATTGGTGCTTGTCAGTTGAGTTTCCTCAGGAAAAACTGGGACAACAACAACTTCTATCAAAAGCACATATATTTTAGAAAAACATACTAGAGGTATGATAAAAATATAAACCATAAACAAACATGTATAAGAAAGTTAGTAATGTACAACAAAAGCATCAAGGGCAATTTTTGAGAAAGAGAGTGATGAGAACCATAATATACCAAATTTGACTCAGAAACCATATGTAAAGTGCATACAAACTTGACAAAAACATGCTATGATTGGATATGAGAAAGAATAACATTACATCTATTCTTACCATTTCTTTTCCACTTGTTGCCAACCCATACACATCTCACCTTTCTTCTTTTATGTGGATTGAGAAACCAATTTCCAAATTCATTTGCTCATGTCAATCCATTTGCAAGTGACATACAAGAAGAAAGATTAAATGATCCTCAATCATATTTGTAGGTCCGGAGGGGTTATCTTAGCAACCCAAGTCCTATTGCTCTTAGGTATTTTCCTAAAAGGACAATATGTAGAATAATGACCAATTCAATTGCAATACTTTCAAGTTCCCTTAGACTTGGAGCTAGAGGATTATCCATGAAAGATTTGAGGTCCTTTATCTCTGTTATTCCTTTGGCTGCTACTATCATACCCTATACCATGTCTACTAATTTGTTTAGTAGCATGATGTAGAATATCATTTAGATTCTTTTACATCATGTAAACTTTTGCAAGGAGGATATCAAACTATAATTTTCATCCATAAGAGAAGTAGTAGTTGAGGGAAATTGATTAATATTGTCTCTAGCATGCCAAATATTGGTTTCTAAGCAAAGAGATTTTGTCAAATAACAATATTTTTCAATATCAAGAGTAAAAACATTATTCTCTATACTAGTAGAACTAGAATAAGATTCAAGGACATTTATTTTAGTAATGCAGGAAGAAGCTTCCTTTTTAAGCATAGTAATCTTAGAAAGTAAGACACTAGTTTTAGATTGTATTCCTTGTAGAAAAATGTTTGTACTCTTTTTCAATTTTAAGAACATTAATATCAAGAATGAGAGAATTCAAAATTTTTGTATGCTCTTCATTATAACTAGGCAGAAGAGGTTGAGTTTCTAGAAATTTAGTCTTATCAAGAAAGTTAGCATTTTCAAGTTTAATATAGTCTACTTGACTAAGATAAGCATTGTTTTCTATCTCAATACTATTGAATTTCAATTCAATTTCTAAATAAAACTATTGGAAATCAGTAACATAATCTTGCAAGAAAATGTTAGCATGTTCAGGATTGCCTTTTCTTCATGCAAGTTATCAATAATCTTAGCAAGATTTTTTTATGCTTCATAGACTGAAGAGATGCACAAGTAGTATGAATAATGGAAATTAAAGATTATTTATCTAAAGAGTTTAGATTTACCTAATTTGAATCTTCATTTGAACTTCCCCTAAGATCAAAATGACATTCTCCATTTTCTCTAGAGCTTGATCTAGATCCTTTACTAGAATCTTCACTTGAGCTTGAGTTTGAAGAATCACTAGAGCTTTTGTTCCAATTCTCCTTCTTCTTGTGCTTCTCTTCCCTTCTCTTGTGATGATGGATTTTCTTGACTTGTGGGAAATCTTCCTTAAAGTGACCCTTCCTTCCACATTTGAAGCACCGAGTTGAGGAAGAAGACTTGCCTTTATAATACCTCTAGAGTACATAACATGTTCCTCAACTTGAGATGATGAAGAAGCTTTAATAACAATAGATTCAACTTGGGTTTTGATTTCCTATTCCTTTTTTCTCTTAAGATCTTTCTCTTCTTCTTATTCTTCTTCCTCATGCTTGTCAAGTTTCACTTGAAAAGCTTGTAGATTTTCTATAAGCTCTTCAATTAGAATGTCACCAAGAGACTTTGTTTCATTAATGGTGGTCACCATTATTTACCACCTCTTGGGAAGAGTTCTAAGGATATTTGAGTTATCTTTAATTGATCCATAGGATGACCTAGGATGGAAAAAACTAGTTACGATGGTGTTGAGCCTTGCATACATTTCAACTACCCTTTCATTGTTTCCATCTTGAAGTTTTCAAGGACACCATTGAGCATATATAATATACTTTCCTTCACTTGATTTGTTCCCTCATAAGTGACACATAGATTTCTCCATATCTCATAGGCCATTTCATAAGAAGAAATCTGGGTGAACTCAGTGGGGGAAAGAAGTAATAAATTATGTTGATGGATCTTGCAATCAAGGTAGCTTTCTTCAAAGTAGTCTCATCCCATTGTTCTAACTTTGTCTTTGATTTCTTGTATGAAAGATCCACTATTCTACATAGCTCAAGATTTGATCCTTAAATGTAGAATTGTAATATTCTCTTCCAGTAGAGGAAGTTCCTCCCATCAAAGATTGGAATGTTGATGTAGTATCTCCCACCTTGATAATCACCCATCTTCTCCTACTTGTAGAAGTATTGCTTGGAGAAGACCCACTTTGATACCAAATGTTGGATCTATAACCAGATCTAGATGGGGGGGGGGTGAATAGAGATAAAAACACTTAAAAAAAATCATTAGACCTTCAAGTTATATCGCAAGACAATGTTTCTTATATGAACTTTGAGTGCAACTAAACATACATAGTAAAGGAGAAAGTTTGAGCAAGCACAAGATAACACAAGTTATTTATAGTGGTAAAAAACTCCAAACTAGGAGATGTACATCCACTACCTAGAGATTTTGGACCATATCTCACTCCTTATATTTTATTATAAGAGTTAAAACATAAGGCATCCCTTTTATGGGTCAAGGGAACCTAGGATTCCTTTTAGGATCAAGGAGCCAATAACCTTACAAAGGACTTACCTATCCATGACCAAGAGTCTTCTACCTTACCAAGGACTTGGCTACTCTTTTAGTGAGTCTATGGCCTTCTCGAAGGACTTACCAACTCTTGCAACAAGTCTTCTAACTTCAAGGATTTACCAACTCTTGAATTAGATCTTTAGCCTTTTACTTCACCTTCACCAAGGAGAAGCTTTCACTAAGGGACTCCTTCCCTTCTTATTCAACTCTCTTAGACAAAAGAGAATCTTCATCTTTGTGGTATATAGAGATATTTGGAGGTGGGTGAAGTGAGAGACTCACAAATATACAAGTAGGACTAGCTCTCTTTAAAAATCTCCTACTCACTCTAATAAATGTAGCAAGTGATTAAGCTCATGAGAGTAGATGGAGGCAAATCTCTCTCAACTATAATATTGGGAACTTCATGGTGCTTGGCTAACCATGGGATGAAGCCCAAGGGGTCCTATTTATAGTTGATGTTTCATACTAGCTAGTAGAGATGCTTAGGATCAAATTCTAGCTATTTCAGGTGTTCTAAAGAATATATTAATGAGCAATACTTCAATGACTAGAAACACTTTTCTGTACATTTTCATACAGTATTGTCAGCTGAGTTATCTTTTGGGAAACTCGACCGATGACACTATATGACAAGTAAAAGTGCAGAGTGTTCATCGAGTTGCCACAAAGAAAAACTCAGACAACCATGGGAGTTATCAAGAACTATATAGCCCTTCGACTGAGTTGTCACTAAGACAAACATGATTGATGAGACAGTGTGTCGTAATTTTTGATTACTTCCCTAGAAGTGCTTAAACATTCAAATTGACTTCTATTGATTTTTATTAAGCTTAATTACAATGGTATGATCATTACAAGTAATTTACATTAAATATCTATGGAGAAAATTATCTATTCTTCAATCTTGATCTTTATGCATGTATGATTTGATTTCTTCAAATAGGATGTGCAAGTCTAGGCATTTCGAGTGTCTATCCAATCTAAAATCACTCAAGTAGAAGCATTAGACAAAAATGAGTAGAATGGTTATTCATCATCAAAATAAGATTTTAGTCAATTTAGACCTTGAGTCGAAAATAGATCACATACAATTATGTGGGGTTAACCAAACAAAGAATGCCAAAGGTATATGTGGTGAAAGTGTACAAAAAGGGGGATATGATTTTGAGAATTAATCAAGGTGCCAAGAAGAGTGTGTAAAAGAGGGGTGATACAATACCATGGCTTGATGCAAATTTGGTTGGTCATCTAGATTGTTAGTGATTTTTGAAGGAAAATTGATGCTTCATAGTTGGCCATGATTTCTTTTATTAATTATCATAAACAGACATTGCTTTCTTGGAAGATGAGTTCATGGGCTATGTTGTAGATAAATTGGGGTTGCTTAGTGCACTAAAAAGGCTTCCTTGAGGTTTTGTGATGGTTTTTGTGTTGATAGTTATATAGGGGAAGACCTAGAGTAATGTATGTTATTATGATAAGTTGAAAATGCAAAAAAAAATCCTAAGATGGTTATAAAAATAGTGAATGGTTATCTTACAAATTAGGGTTCAATCACCATAGAGTGATGAGACAAAAATGCATTTATTCCGAATTAGGATTCAAGAAGATATACTTTGCTGATGTGGAAGTACTTTCACTTGAGACTTACAAATGAAAATTTTCTCAAGAACAGAGGCTATAATATTGCATCTAGATGCAGTCTCTGTCAAAGTACTGAAGAAGATCTTTCTTATTTGTTGTGGGAATGCACTTTTGCATAGTCGATCTGGAGGAATGTTCAACCCAAACTGAAGATTTAGTTGACAAAGTTGATGACATTATAAAGATCATAAGGAGAGAAGATAAAACTCTTGTGATGACTGCTATCTATTAGCAAGGACTAAACTCATTTTTTAGGATAAAAATACAGACTCAACTCGAGTCTGCAATTTAATTTTTAGCACTTATGATAGTCTACATGTATAGATAAATCATTCATAGATCATCTTATCCTGTACATATTTTTTGGAATATGAGTAATAAAGAAAGTCCCACGCTTACTGATAAAAAAATATCAAGGAGGTGATTTTTTAATATCTGATTGAGCAAAGAAAGTGAGAGATAGGGAGAAGTTGAATTTCAATATGATGGTGGATTTATCAGGTAATGAGGATAAAGGGAATGTTTTTGGACTAGCATAGGTGTAGAAAAAACTTAGGCAGACAAAAGTGGGTCATCCAATCCATGTACACCAATCAGGGTGGCTTTAAACCCATATGGAACCTATACACATGATTGAAAATACAGATACATGCATATCAATTACATTAATTGAACTAGTGAATGTTTTAGATTTTCACTCCACCTTTTTTTTCATATATTAGTTTGGTGGTCAAACATGGTATGGAGACCTCAAAAGTTAAGTAGAATCTAACGAAGTGTCTATTTAATTATTCAAGAATTAGATGACATGTTTGATCATTTATTAACTATAAGTACACCAATTTTATATACTACTAACTAAATTATATTAATTCAAGGGAATTTGGTGAAAATTTGTATTACAAACATTTTTTGGATTCACATGTCTTATATCAAAGGGTGAGGTGGTTGGTAAAAATGATTTATATATCCTTTTTGTATTTGAGGGTGAGAGAGGTAAATTCATTTGAGGAAATTGTGACAAAAATATGTAACTATATCCTTTTAAGTCAACTAGTGAATTAGGATGGTTGACTATGTTTGCTGGTTTCCAAATAGAAGGTGTGCATATTCTATAAGTTAATTTCCTTTATGAGGGTTTTGAATGTTCAACTCACTTTTTAAAGATTAATTCTAGAGAAGAGAGGGAACTTCCTATTTGTTTTTGTCTTATCAAGTATTAGTAACAAATTCTTGGTGATAGATTATTCCCAAATTGTTATTCATTAAAAAATACAAGAGAGATAAACAACTTAATTTATATTTAGTTCCATATTTGGGTATTTATAACTTCTAAAGTAACATGGGGTTGTTTTGGTAATTTGTTTCCATTGGTCTAAGAATGGATTTGTATTCAGTAAAACTTCATTGCAAGATATAGATTAAATTATTTTACTAAACTAAAATTTGAGGGATGTTATATATTTTTGAATATTCCAAAGCCATATGTTCACAAACCTTTTTACTATAATGGTCTGGTGTCTAACCAAGTTAAATTTTTATCCAAAAGATGAAATGTGAAGCAACACATTGAAGGAAATAAAATTAAAAACTTTTGAATATTGTAAGTGATTTATATACATGAAAGGAATAAGATATTAAGTACATATAAAACTAAATGAATTAACAACAAATTTTAATTTTCTTTATTAACATGCTAAAATCAAGGATGTTTAACTCTACCCCCTTAATAGGGACTTCATTGCCAAATTTTAAATCTGGACAACAATAGTTTGATGGAGATAAACCATCTCATCACACAATTATCAAGTGACCTCTTCTAAGACATGATGATTCATACAAATTTCATTTTCTCATGTTCCTTGTTCTTCAAATGCTTCATACAAGTATATATGACCTTTATTGGTCACTCTTCATAAGTCATCTTCTCATAATTTTCTAGGGACTTTAGGTCAAAATAGGTGGGGATCCTTTATTTACATATTCATTACCATGCCATCTTTCATCTCCTCTTATTCATCAGCATGCTTATAAACTTTCAGCTCCTACCTATTTGTAGTTGACTTCATTCTATTCTTTATTAGATTCACATTTTCTACATATAATTGAAGTTCTTTTGAATTCATGAAAGAACACTCACAAAAATCATTCTAATGTAGGAGAGATTGGCAGATTCTATAGTTTAATAAATCATATTGTAACATCTCAGTACTATCATGGTAACTATTGTTGTATGTGAACTCAAAGGAAAATGGTAACCTTTCCCACTATTTGTTTCAAATGTTCATGTGATTAGAGAAAATTATCTAGAATCTAAATAGTCCTCTTAAATCTCATGTCAATCTAAGCATTATATGATGCTAAAATATGAGCTCACAAAGCATGTTGAATTTGTCTCCAAAATCTAGATGTGAACCTAGAATCTTAGACAAAAGCTATCGTCATTGGGGTTATATGTAAACATGTAATATCTCTAATGTACAACTCAGAACTATAAGTACATCTACGATGGTCTTGAAAGGAAGAAAGTGGTTGAATTCATGAATTAGTTAATGACATCCCATACTACAAGAAAACAATTTTGTATTTTTACGACACATGTGACAATGTCCATCATGACTTTGCACTTCCATTTTAGGTGTTGTAGGGCTTGCAACAACCCTTTAGGTGTCTAATGCTTAACCTTCACTTGATTACATGTAAGGGACTTTGTTACGAAATCATCAATTCCACTTTTTATGTTATTTTACCTGTAAGGACATTGTAAATTAATGTACACATCTGAATCTCATGTATGGATAGATTATTTCAAATATTGAAATTACTTACACATGCTCTCTCTTGGTTCATTCACATAAGGAACCCACAATATCTATATGAAGTGCACTCTTACTTGGATATTGATATGAGGTTTTTCAATCAACTACAACATATCCTCTAAATACTAGTTTTTTTGGGTAGTTATCATCTAAGTAAGCCAATGGGAAGTGATGAAAAGACTACTCATTTTTTTCCATTATTAATTGGACAAGTTCATAGTGTCACTCTTCTAATGTTCATGCAGTTTTCTTTTGGGCATTCATCTTCTGTTATTTTTCCTTTTATTTACAACAAGATGTGTAGAATGCATGATATTTCCCAATAAGTATCTTTTTGTGATAAAATCTCTTATGGATGCTCTTGTGTGTATTAATATATACTTTGGAAAATATCAATGGAAGGGAGAGAAGAAGTATGATCCTAGGAATTTTCCAACCATGGAGGATCAAAAAGTGAGCAATAAAGATACCAAAACCTACCCCCAATTGAGCAAGGAAGGAATTGAATCAAGAAGAACCATTGATGGGCATTGAGAAGATCAAAGTGCATTGCATGCCCCAAGAATGGTCAAGCTATATCAACAACAAAAAGATTAAAGAAAATCAAGTATTAAGATTCCTCAAAACCCCTCCAATCCTATGTATGCCACACCCATGTCAAGGAACAATCATTATAACCCAAGGATGGTTGTTCTAAAATAACCAAAAATCACGTTCCAATTCCATCTCACCTTAAATCCCACAAAAATCCAGTAAAATACCTAAATTCCTCATCTAGTCCTTACAATGACCGTGTTAGAATGGGCATCTTTGCCATTTCCCTATCCACTTCCACAAATAATTTGTCCCTCACCTGGAACAGTCATTCTCACTAGAATGATTGTGTCACCTCACATCTGGAATGGATGTTCTCACCAAAACAACCATTCTAACCATAATGGCTCTATGAAAGACATGGAATTGTCCGTTCCATCCCAAAACTACCATTCCATCCCAGAACGACTGTTCCACCTACCATATACATCCACCCCTTGGTCTAACATGATTGTTCTTCTCCCAGAATGGACATTCTACCCAGAAACCCTACAACTTCCTATTTTGTATTTCTAAACTACCTCACACGAAACTTTAGCCACACTTCCCTCTATATATACTATAGTGGCAGCCAAGAGGCAAAGGTTACTTGTGGACATCTATCCTCTCCCCCTCCATTCCACCTCCATCCACTTTAAAATCCTAATTTTGTCAGGTTTTGGCCATTCCTTATCCTTTTCCTATGCTTTTGGACCTTAGAGTAGGGTAGCTATATTATTAAGGATAATTATTCATTGGGATCCATGGAGTTTTACTTCTATTCTTCTTCTTCTTTTGTTATTTCTTTTACTATAAGTGGTTGATATTCTTTGTGGATTGTTTGGTGAAAAAACATGTAACTAGATACCATTGTGGAAAATGTTTGTACACCAAATTCTCATTTCATTGTCGAATGCTATTTTATTGCTCGTTATCCTTTCTGACCTCTTTCTATGGTAGTTTGATATATGGAACCACCTAAGGAATAGGAAAAATAGGTGATTTTAGGCTTCTTGGTGGAGAAAATTCTAAGTCCCTAGTGGAACCTGAGCTAATTTCTCCCCTTCCTCTTTGTCTTTCCATTCCCCTAGTCCTAGGTATGAGATTTGAGTATCTAGATGTTCACTTCCATCTACACTTGGATAGATGGCTTGCTTAGTGTTTAGATGGAGCTAGTAGGAGATAAAGTACACTCCTTATACTCTCCACACAATTCCTATGCCCTATGTGCATTAGGAAAACCATGTATAGAAACATGGACTTCGTTAGCCTAGGTTTGTGGCTATCTACCCTTTACTCAATGGAGCCTCATTTGGATAGATGGGAAGTGATAGGGACTAGTTCCCCTGTACACCCCCATGCCTACATTGACCCTTGTTGTTTGATTTGAATGTTCTTGAACGTTTGTTCATGAACAGGTCCCCTACTTGGTTGATTGTTACATATCCCCCTATCCCATCTACTTGCTCAAACCCTAGTTTGATCTCTTTCTAGTTAGTTGTTTCTTGTTTGTTTATATAACGTGTTTTCCTTGGTCATGCTAATTAGATTTTGTTAGCTTAAGTGGTGCTTTTTTTAGGTTAAGTGGTGCTTACTTATTTTATTGTGATAGGCTTGCCTAAATACTGCTTAGTGTAGTTCTTGGCTGCTTCCTTAGCATAATTTCTAGCCTAGTTAAGTTGATACATATTTCCTTTTCTCTCTCTCTCTCTCTTGTTAGTGAGCAGTCTAACTTAATTTTATTGACTTTGTAGTTTGTTTAGTTGAATAGTATTGATAGAGAAGGGTTAACTTGGGTTTGGATCTTGTCTTCCTTTTTGTTTTCTTGGCCCCCTTTAGATTAATCAAGCCCCTAATCAAAACCTAAAAACCTTGCCTCTCTTCTCTAGAAATCTATTGAAGCAAACCCTAGCTAAGGTCCCACCTCATTCCTCATGGATCAATCCCTAAAACATGTGTGCTTATGGAATAGTGTTTTGTGTATTTGAGCATGATGACTAAGGTCTTATAAATCTTGTTAGCTCAAGTGTGTGTCTTGCTTGTTCATTAATGTTCCCATATTCTTCCACTAAAATAACATCATATGCATAATATGCTACTTCCCTTGTCATACTCAAGGGATATGTAACTACAATCTTGATTCAGATGATATGAAATGGTAAAATCATAGACTTACAAGTGTTTTACCTTCAAAATTGTCAAAGTTTTAGGTCAATCTATGTTAGGAGGTACCTTCATTGTCACAAATGACTCCACATAAGTAGTGACTCTAGATCTTGAGAGAGGAAGATATCACTGCAAGATCTAAGTCATAGTTAGGACACTTCTCTTCATTTAAGTTCAACTAAGGAGATACTTTGTCAAAATGACCTTGCCTTATTGCATAAGTACACAAGACAAGGATTAATGTGGCCATTGCTAAAGATTGTGTGCTTTTTCCTTTGAGTAGTAGCGTTAGAATTAATGGTGGGATTAGGAATACTTTTATATTTTAGAAATTATCCTTACATAGTTTAATCCACACAAAATTGAAATTATTCCATTTTTGTTTGGTTAAGGATAGACATATTTTCTGTAAATTAGAAATGGCATGCTTGTAATAGCCCACTAATCCAATGAAACTTCAAATTTTAGTTTGACATCACATATACTTCCATTTAAGCATGATTTCTACTTTCTGAGGCTAATAGTTATGTGGTCAAAATACATGACTTGTCCAAAGAACATCACTTTACAAATCTAAAACTTACATTTCAAAACGTGGCATATAGTTGGTGCTCCTTCAAAATGCTTAGACCTATATTGGGGTGTTAATGAGGCTTACCTATGCTTTATAAAAGATGAGAACATCATGGATAAAAACCAATATGAACTAGTTGAGGCAAAACTTGAAGACGTGAATTATGAGGTGCATATATGTTACTTGTTTAAATCAAAGAGAATCACCAAAAATTCATAATGTCCATACCATGTATAGATCATTTTCTTTAGGGTGTCTGATTTTTTGTTTTCATTTGATGATATCACTCAGTAGGTCAATTTTCAAGGATACACTGGCAAACTATCTAATCACACAAGTTGTTGATTCTAGGTAGAGGGTAATTGATCACACCCATTTTTGGTTGCTCTCATATATATAAATAATCCCATTTTAACTCCAAATGAAGAGATATATCCATGAGTTATGCCTAAATCTTGGTACTTCCTATTTTTTGTAGATTTATTGTGGAAGCCACTTTTTCCCTGAATTCATACTGAAAGAGGAATCCCTCTACTACTCATTCAAATCCGCTTCTCATCTCTATTAGGCATGTAAATAGCTCATGATGCTAACAGACAAGGCCCCAACACTATTGAAGAGACCCCTTCCAATCATCCATTCTATTCAACTAGGTGGGTTCTTCCAAAGTCAGATAGACAAAGTTTGTTCTAGACCATGTGTGGACCAACAAATTTCAAGTAACTAGAAAATACTCACATGCTCCATGGCCTTTAAAGCTAATTTGTATACTCCAAGCACATTGATCTAAATATAAGGGGCATTTCAAAGCTGTTAATAGTTCGACCAAGGCATCTTCATGTACTTGAATCCATAAATCACTAGTCTTATACTTTGTCTCAAGACTTTTCCAAGCAACTGGATATGAAAAGCACCTATGCTTGGACTCAACCCTAGATGTAGAAACAATCAAGGACTATAGTCTAGAACTTGAAATACTCCCATCAAAATCCCAATTGAGTATCAATGATAGAACTCCTACACCCTTTTTTGGGATCTATGCCTATAAATAAAACCCCTCCATCAACATTCAGGGGGTTTGAAACCTACATCCATTTCCTCTCTACCCTGCACTCATCATCCACCCTCAGCTAGTGAAAACATGACATTTCCATAAACACCTCCCCTATAATTAGTGACAGAGTGTCCTGTCATCCACTATTCCACTACCATACAACCTATCAAAGATAGTTACTGATAAGAATTGATGTAACACCATAGTGTTGTAAGATTTGTACATGTTGCCTCAGCTCCACCCTTAACATCCTAGAATTCTTATATCCCCAACAACCTATAATTTGTGGTTGAAGATCAACTATCTATGGATAATTATAATCTTAATCACAACTTAGAGATAGCTTTTGATTCTGGATAATGATCCTTCTTTCTCGATCCTCATTCTATTTTTCTATAAATTTTATTTAATACATATGTGGGAAAGTTTCTCCTTCCAACTATATTTTTGTATAAACATCTAGTAGCAATGACTATAGTCTACTAGTTAACCCTGGCTTAAGAGAAGGTCCCTCATGAACCTAAAAGAGGAAAACCATATTGGATGTTTTGGCTATCACTTCCTAATGCGTAGGTATGGCCATTTAGCCCAAAGAGAGGTAATGACCACTAAATCTACATCTCCTTCACCGGAATTCACTGGGGAGTTAGTAAGGGTGATTTTGACAACTAATTCTATATAATCTAATTCATGTGTTTGGTTTTGTTTCAGGTGAAGTGGAGGACCCGTTAGTAAACAAAAGGCTGCAATATGGATGATTACCTCCACATCACCATCATCTACTTTGGGATCAAATCTCTATGGTTTATATTTTACTACTTTTCTCAATGTAGATCTAGTCATAGTTTTAACTCCAAATTGAATTTCTCTTCAAATTGAGGTATCTACTACAATGCCAATGATCCTTTATGATTTCTAAGATACACTGGACAACTTGACTCCATCAAAACTGAACTCATACACTTGTAAGTATTAGTGTCATGTGTTTGTTTTATAAATATTAAACTTAGAACTGAAGAGCTAGAGGCAGTAGCTCATATTTGATGAGAGAGTAGGATTTTATTCAAATACACACCCTAGTCTTCATGCCATCTCACACACGCAACAAATTTTTGGTGTCATTGTTGGGTATCATAATAAATGTGAGAGGCTATCAATTGAATGAGTCAGGTTCAAAAAGTTTTTGTTTCTTTCTTTATTACAAATATAAAAATCTTTCTCATGTGTAATCATCTCAATTGTTCCTATCTCATTAGGGACATATATGTATCTTATGTTGAGAATATTTTCATCTCTAATCATCTAGAAAAAGTTCAACATGGAGATTGACCACAACTCTCACAAATGCTTCAAGTCAAAGTAGAAAGATCTTATAGAGTCCATATCAATTGATATGGGAGATCACATAACTTAGAACCAGGAGATGAGGATGCTTGAAAATGATGACACTCTTGAAGGTACCTCAGTTAAGGACTTTCATGCTCGTAAGGTAAATGCTCTCTACTAGGTGTAGTAAAACCTCCTCTCAATATCGACAACAACCACTTCTTGTGCTCTCTGATCCATAATAGAAAATTCAAAGTTAGTATGTTATAAATCCCCACATAACATATCCAGATGTTTAAAAACCTTTTTGATATCCTGAATAAGAATGGAGTCATTCCATACAATGTTTGCAAATACATGTTTAACTTCTCTCTATGTGAAAAGGTAGAAACATGGTATGATGCTAGTCTGGCCAGTACAATTAAATCTTGGCATAACTCATCTATGATGTTATTAAGAAGTTTTACATCAACACAAAGATGGTTATTATATAGCCCAACTCTATAACTTCAAGAAGGAACCCAAGAAAAATCTAAATGTGGTGTGGAAGAGGTTCAAGAGTTATCAAGGGAATATCCTCAAATGACCTACTTGACTGGCTACTCATGAATAATATCTTTAAAGGTCTTAATAATGAGTTGAAACCTCTTCTTAGTAGTATAAGTGGATCATTTATTAAATGTTACTTAAGAATCTTGCATGGAATCACTCTAAATCTAATGGATCTATGAATTCTATGTGGGACCCTAAATCTTCAAGTTCTAAGAAGGGAGAAGTCCATGAAGTCAAGAGGGCTAACATATTGAACACCAAGATTCACTAGATCTCGAATGGCATCAAAGCACTTGCACATATTCAACCAGATGTAAAAGATGAAATATAGGTCATGTTTTCCACAAGTAGAGTCCTATTAAGATTTTCATATGTGGTGACAAATCCCATATAATTGAACTATATTCCTATACAGAAATCTGCTAGAAATATCTAGAATAGGTAAACTATTTCAATAACATTAACATGAACCACTTAGGCTTTTCTTGTAGAATTATCCAAGCCACTGATAATGGACATTTGCCTGCCAATCAAAACCAAAATAATTAGAACTTGTCGGCTACCCAAATAGGAAGCATACATTTACCCTAAAATTTTAGCAAAGAAACAAACAAAATCTCAACCACCCTAACCCTTCTTTTGGGAGTAATGAACTTTCCCTTCAAATATTGATTTTCTATTTGGGAACTTCCTTGTTGGAAGTTAAAAAAATCAAGAATCAACTTGTTTTGCTTTTATAAGTCAATATAGAATCCTTATAGGATAGATTTAGGGATAATGGATTTCTAATTCTAAGGGGTTGATCCCATTTCATTTGACCACTAATTTCTCGAATAAGGGTCAAGTTGGACCCAAACACAACACTTATTGGAGGCAAACTATTTTCATTTTTGTTTTAGTTCATACTTATATTCTTACATGTTTTACATTTTTTCTTATTCATATTCTTACGAACATGATCTAATTAAATGATATTTGATCTTTCTCTTTATGAAATCATAAACTTCTTACATTTGCAAAAAAATGTGTGTTTCTTTTATTGAAGATCTGTATTATGATTTGAGAATAATAATAGATAGAAGATTGGAAATCAATATTGTCTATTGTCTCATCTTAAGAATCATCATCCATTGGATCATCTCTGAATGGTTCTTCCCAGTTATAAAGTCCCCTAGAATATTATATACCAAGAAGGAAGGGAGGAGGAGTTGGATCTATGATCTGGTAGATATGTATCTCTATCTTATCAAAGAAAACCCAGTATAGGAAGAGCCTAAATATAATCTAGATTTGCCAACGTTCTTTCAGCCTTGATCATCCGTCAAAATACACAAATCATCAATGTTGATAGTTGAATTGTACCATGATAGTACTGAATATGTAATATAATAGGGAGAGATTGCACCAACATCCTATAGACAAACCCATCATTCCTAGTTGTCTAGAAACATCATTCGATGAGTGACTAAAAGATTTAAATATATGACCTTCTAGAAGGAGAAGGGACAACATATCCTCTAAGGCATGATTCTGGGAAGGTAAAATAATTGCAAATTGAGTATAAGGAGGTAAGTGTTGTTTGTATACAATGCTTCCATATGTTCTTTCAAGATTTAGAGAGTGACCAACCCTCAAGAACTTGAGAAGACATGTGTGCACATCCAAAAAATATCCTACATGAAATCAATTATCTCAAACTCTATGGATTTTAATTTGATGTAAAGTGACAGATTATCTCACACCCAAAAAAATGTAGGAACGTATGACACCCTCTGCTTTCTATAATTCTCTACAGGGACCAATACAAATATCTGTTCTGGATATTCAATATAAAAGCTTGTATGAGGATACTAAATGTAGTTACTTTGCCTCACTTGGGTATTTGATAAGTATTTAAGATCTATTTGACCAATGTGAATTCAAGTGACAAGTGATAGTCATCGTATCTATGTATTCTTCATTGTATTCTTTTCCTCTATAAGTATGATAATAAATGTCTTTATTCACATTTTATGGATTCTTTCTCTCATGTTAATAAACACCAAGATGAGAGAGGCATCTGAACTTTTCTTCCTCTTAGTTTGTGTAATTGACATGTTTTATAAAATGTGCATGAAAAGGTGAATAACTCACCATAAGTCTTTGATGGGAGGAGTACTATAGAAATCTCATGAAAGTTGGCCATTATGAAGAGTTCAATTAACTCAGGTTTTTTAGACGCATCAGGATGATAGTTTGACATTTGATCCTCTCTTGCTCTGATTTTTCTTCTTTCCTATTTAGTTGAGAATAAGAAACCTTTTTAAAGTGTGGATGGGGAAGCGAGCTGAATCCTAAATATTTATATATCTTACTATTTTCTTTTATTTTTTAGTTTCATGATTTTTTTTGACATACTCTTCTATTACTTTCTAGCTTCATAATTTCTTTTTACTTATATAATTTCTTTGACTGCTAAAATTTGCTAGAAATATGTTATAAAATGTTTGTGTCTACCAAATGTTATCAAACACTAAATCTTCTTTCCTAATAATGCACAGTAAATTTGAAAGTCTGAAGAAATAGTTTGATGAATCACATCATCTTAATATTCATAGCATATCATTCTTATTTTAAGTGAGTATAGTTTACTTAACAATGATGTTATCTAGAAGTAAAGCTTCATTCTCGTATGGGAATCCAAATGATAGGGAGCTACACAATTTTTAAATATTTATCATATGATGAACTTTTTTGACTATTTATATTGAAGAACTAATGAGATTTTAAACTTAGGGAAGCTAAGTTTGGATAAGATCAAACCAAGCTAGAGTTTCTTGAAAATTGGATGCCTATTGAAAGAATAGGATAGAAAATTCATTAGTGGGCAATGACCAGGTGTGGGAGTCTAACTTATTAGATCAATTTGGAAGCAATTGGATCCACTAAGGTGAGTCCAAGCACCTCAGACAACATTGTGCAAAACAAAAAAACTTCTTGGAAAATAATATATTTCATATCATGTGTCTTATGGTATCATGTCTCTTATCAATTGGTCAAAGGAACACAAATAAGGGAGATAGACCATGTACGTATGAGGATATACTTGAGAAAAAAATTATTTACTTGCATCCCAAGAAAGCTTTCAGAAAAATTTAATAAAGAGACTCAAACCTTGTAGGATCAAATTTAAGACACGATGTCCCGTCGATATGATAATTGAGCTTAACATCTCAAGGATAGGAACAATTAATAAACATGAGCATTTTCCAATGAATTAGATGAGTGTAAAGAGAATGTGAATTTCCTTCTATCTGAAGTCAATGATATATTATCTTAATAGAACAAAAATCCTTTTGTCAAAATGCTTTCTTAAAATTTAGGTTACAGATACACACTTAAGGACGATCAATTATTATGTTTGATTTATTTGATCACATCCATTGTTTTATGTGCTCGTGGCTATAAATAGTCCCCATTTGACTTGGAGTGAATAGAGATATCCACAAGTTATGCCTAAAACTTGATAGATTCTATTTTCTTGAAGAATAATCATGAAAACCACTTTTTCCATAAATTTGAGCTTAGAAGAGGACTCCCTCGACTACTTAGTCAAAGTCCCTTCTTGATTTCACTTAGGCACATGTAAATTCATGAATCCAACGCACAAGGCCCTATGACATTTCTTTATTGAATGTCTCTTTAGACAAGTAGCAATGGATACAATCTACTAGTGAACCCTATCTTGAGAGAAGATGCATCCCAACTGTATAAGAGAGGGGTCACGTTGAATCAATTGTCATATGATAACACATAGGTACTGACGTTTAGCCTTGATAAAGGTGGTATTTACTAAATCTACATATCCTTCACTCATGCTCCCTGGGGAATTGTGTAAGGAGGGTATTGACAACTAATTTAGTAGAATCTGATATATGTGTTTGTGTCTATATCTGGTGAAGTAGAGGACCAATTAGAATCATAAGGCTCTGATATGCATACTTATATCCACATTATCATCATCTACATCATTATCTTGTTTAGCTTTTACTACTTTTTATAGTGTAGATCTTATCTATTATAAAATATAAACCAATTTTTATAGTGTAGATCTTATCTTTTATAAAATATAAACCAATTTTTATAGTGTAGATCTTATCTTTTATAAATTATAAACCAATTTATCTTCATGTCAAATTAGCTGATACAAAGCTAATATTCTACGATTCTTTCGAAGATCCAGTGAATGACCTAACTCCACTACATATGACCTCATACACTTATGAGTATCAATATTATTTGATCAATTTATAAAATTGAAATTTAGTTTGTAGTAGACAGAGACAACAACTCATATTGAAAATAGCATAAGATTTTATTTAAATGGTTGCACATTCTATTCCCTATTTTGCACACCCTATTCTCTATTCAGTCTCAAACATGCAAAAATAAAGATTCTTATGGTCACTTGATTGAGCATATGGTAATTGATACACATATGCACTGACCCACTTGTTTTCCTTCACAACCAACATAGGTACACCCCACAGTTGACATTAGGTTTGATGAATTCCATGGTAAGAAGATTTTGGAGTCACAAAACTTTGTTCATTTGAGATCTCTTTGATCTAGTATAACGTCAAATGGGTTACTATTTGCTTCTATTATATAAAAATTAACTTGGTAGGATCCATTTGGTTTGTAACTTTAGATATGGATTTTGTTCTTGTTAGAAAATTAATGTTGAATTCTACTTCTCAATTAGGAGGTAGAGTATACCTTTTTTTTATTTGTTGGTAATACTTGGGTTAAGGAATACCTAATCTTATTTTACAGTCTTATTACTTGCTTTCCATTATTTTAAATTAATGATTGATAGATTTATTCTGAAATGTAATTTAAGCAAGTTAAAAAATGTTTTTGTTATATATTGAAATTCATTCTAAGAAGGTGAAAATGACATACATGAACTTTTCTCATGTACATTTAAAAAAAACCAGAATAAAATAAATTCTTGGATCGATTAACGTTTTGCAATGAATTATTCCATTTGAGTTTGGTTAGGGTACAATATAGAGTATATGTGGAATGTGACAACATAAGTTGGGCATGTGTTTTTTCTTTTCTTAATAAATTTGAAATTTATACATATATTTATCTTAAAATTTTGATTGTGGTAATAATTGTATAAATTCTAGTTGTAAGAGATAATAGATGTAATATAATAACAAATAATTACATCCCACCAAAAGATACACATGCTTTCTAATCATCCAGTGGAAAATCAACAAAATGACAAAAATTGAAATCCAACTCAATGAAAGTTACACATTGATGGAATTTCACATGATAGAAAAATAGTAACACTGAACAAAAAATAAAACATGTGCCTACCATGTAGAAAAATAACATAGAATATAATAGTCTCAAAATTACATCACTACATCCTTGTGATATGAAATGAGAGTAATCCTAATAGTATTCATCGTCTGGTAGAAAAGTAGCCCTAATCATCACTAGACACATCATCTAGAATCTCATCTTCATCAATTATAGAAAATGAAGTAGAAGGCTAGTCCATGTGGTACATGATTGTGCACTAATAACTCTAGTTCATAATATATCATCCACTCCTATTACCTCTGCTACATCGTCGCATGTGAGATAATATTAAGTATAAACGTCATCATCTTAAGAACTACAATCACCCTCTATTAACTCCATAGAATGTTGTTTATTAGGTGTAAGAAGGAGATCCTTGTTCTTCCTTCCATGATGTGCTTCCAACTTGGCAATAAACTTAACACATACCAAGTCATTTAAATTATTCCCCTTAAGCTTGTTTATCTTCTTGGCGTGAATATTCTAGTTCAAGTTATATATGTTTTAGATAGAAATTCTACATGTACATCAATTAAAAATTGTATCATATAGTACTCCCTTCAAATTACTCTAGTTCCTCTCACAGTCAGATGTCAACGAAGTCAGACTAATGATTTTTATTGACATTTTTTGTAAGTGTGGTGCTTCTCCTCCATGCACGCACCACAATTTGGCTACATGATATAATTACATTTATCACTTAACCGTGTGAAAAATAATTTATAAGGAAGCATTAGATTTCTAATTCTAAAATAAGTAGTCTATACTCATCATCCATGACCATGTATTGCATCAAATCTGATGCCTTACTAAATGAGTCATTCTTCATCATGTAGGAAACCAACACTTCCTTTGTAATATGGTCTTGAATCTGAAAGCCAAGATAGATAACTTCAATGTACTTGATAATCCAAGCCATTAAAATAGGGTTCTCTTAAATCTGAGTTTCATCCTTATATATAGAAAAAATATTGAGCTATCAGGAAGTCACACAAATAAATATATTCAATCTGTATTTGGATTTAAAGTTAATTTCATTGATGTGTGGCCTATAAAGGACTTCAACCCCTTTGAATATTTCTAGGAAATCATTTTTTTATCTTCTAGCTCACTATATCGAAATCCAAGAGAAGGCTTTTTATCACCATCAAAAATCCTCAATACATGGACCAATGGTGAGAAAATTTTCCTAGATAAAGAAACCCAGTTCCAAAGAGTTGGATCTAATACTATGACCTGAGTTGTGTCACCTACTTTTGTCTTTGACCACTTGCTTTAGCATCATTCATTTGAATAAATATCAATCTTACATTGTCCTTCTTATCAAGAAGGATAAATCTTGTGATATATGAAGTAGAATACTTGGTCACACCAGGTCTCATAATCTCCCCCTTATTAGTAAATTTGTTCATCATTCTCAATGTGTTAGTGTGAGAATAGATAGATGTAACTAATTACCTTCTCTTATGGATTTATACCTTGATTCTTTGATCTTTACCAAACTCCTTAAGAACAATATAAATCATATGGGAAGCACAAGAATACCAAGTAATGTGAGAGTATTTGACCCCTAATAATCTTCCATTCAATACATTTGCAAAGGCATTGTTAATAGCAATTTCAAGGACATTCTCAGCTCAACCTCTTGAACGCACTCATCAATAAACTTCATGAAATAATATCATCTGTGTGACTTATATAGGCATCAATAGCTTTAAGAAAACATGAGCCTAACATGCAATTCAACAAAATATTCATCAAGATCCTTCTCCTTTTGTCATTGTAGGCTTCTATCCTTATAGTGCACCCATATCTTCCATATGTCTCTATATGGTTGGCTATTTGACCTAGTCTAATCAACCTTTATCTTCAATAAAGTCTCACTCACCTCATGATATGTTGGGGGCTTATAGTTATTGCCATATTCCCCAACAAGTTGGCACTTACCAAGGAAGTCATTATTTCAAATTGCATTGAAGGTTATGCAAGAACAATAGTGGCACCTAAAACATATTGGTTCATTCTTTATCTCTACTTTTTATCCATTGCCTCCATTATCTCCACTTAGTGCAACAACAATTCTAAATCAAGAGTAGAGGAGTAGTCAAGTTCTTTCTCAATAATAGGTTCTGTGAACATGATGATATCATCTTCATCATGGACGGATGATACAACTTTTGCCTTTTCATCCTTTTTATTTTGTATCTCCTCTAAGCTCTACCTGATCTCTTTATTTATATCATTAATAACAACATGACACAAAGCCACATTGTCCTTTATATGTTCTAGGTGTTTCTTCAACTTATTCACTCCCCCTTTGATGCCTTTCTCGCACAAGCCATGTTTAACCCTATTAGAGTTGAGTATATCTTTCTGAAACTTGTACTTCCATGTGCAACAAGTGGAACTAATTGGAATGTAACAATATTAAGGTGTATGTCCTTACTGGGTATTCATAAGGCATGTGGTTGAACCATGACTCTAAATTTTCCTATAATTGGAACTAGAAGAAATAGTAACATAACAACACAACACAACACAGTAAGATAACACACGAATACATGCAGTTCAAATATTTCATAGTAGAATTAGAAGTGAAGCAAAGATCCTTTATCCAATTATTACAACAGGATCAAACATAAGGAGAAAACATAACAACAGAACACATGTAGTAACATTAATAATGTAGTAACATAAAACATGTAGTTCACAGTAGAATTAAAATTGAAAAACATAAAAAATTAAATGAAAATGACAAACTAATATGAGGATGCCCAATTAGATATAAATAAAGAAGTAGTATTAGAGAACATAGATGTCAGTGAATAGTAGAACCCAAGAGTGAACAATGTCTAAATCAAGGCAAAGTGTAAGGGGGTCAAAATAGGAAATGGAAATTTGAAAAAGGGAATGGAATAATATGTGGTTGCAAACAATGATTTAGAAATAGGGAATGTGATTTAGAAGTCAGTGGAGGTGGTACATTAGTAATGGGAAGTGGCATCCATGTTGGGGGGAATTAGTAGAGGGTGATTAGTAAGGGGATAATAAGTAAGAATCAAGGAATTGAGGTATTGAGGAACGAAGAAGAAGAACAAGAAGGGGCATCACTAGCATAGGGATAGAATGAACATCAAACATCGAAGTGGTAGGGGGAAATCAATAGAGAGTGAGGGGGATTTACTAATAAGAAAATGAATAGGAAGTAAGGAATTAAGGTTTTGAGTAAATGAGGAATGAAGAATGTGAAGAAGAATAAGAAGAATAAGAACAAGAAGGCATCAAACAATATGTGCCAAAAAGAAAATTCTATGAAAAAAATTGGGTCAATTGGCATCCAAGGAGAGAGGGGGAGAAGATGAAAATTATGAAATGGGGAGGAGGAATGGGGGAAGGATCAACAATAATAGTTTCCTATTTCCCTCTATAGGCCAACCTCAAGTGAGGGGAGAAGGAGGCTTTAAGAAAAGCTATGCATCAACCAGAAACACAACAATCTTTGATATACTTGAGGGAGAAGCAAAATCACAATAATCAAGGTTGGAGACATAAGTCTTGGAAGGAGGACAAAAATTGAATTTATCTTCACCTTCCTTCCTTCACTTGTTGTAGTAGGTGATTCCAAGAACATGAAAACTTGAAAGTAGGTAGAATATGTAGATTTAGGGGATATTTCTCCTATATTTGGGTTGTGTAATAGCCTAGATTTGATCTCTATAGCTAGAATCCAAGTAGTCATGACTGGGAAGTCCTCTTAGCCATGATTTTCTAGCATCTGAGTTCTAAAATATAAGGCCCCTGACCTATATTAACTTCCATATGTGCTTAATTATCATAATAAGATGTTTAATTATTTAAAATGAATGATTGATTTAGTTTTGACATCAATTAAATAAGTATGGTCTCTAAATTGAAGTAAAGTGCATTTTGTTTGCCCTAATTTCAAATTTCCTCACTAGTATAGACTAAACTACAAATTCATCATAATATGAGGTTTGGATTTAAAATTATGTGCAAATTTAATAAACTTATGTTTTCCTTCATTTTTTTCTCAATTTATCTATGAGATCATCTGGTTGAGAGATAACTTCAGTTTGGCTTTAATTGCATCTTGATTACCTTAATATTGTAATTTTATGTTCATCATGGATTAATAAGGAAATTCACCATAATTTAGTATAAAATTGCAACCTTAGATCAAATTCAATAAATACATGTTCTCTTCTATACATATGCTCAGTTTGATAAATTTCAGTCCTTCTAATCTAGGTTTGGAGGAGGTTTCAAAACTTGATCTCAAATTTAGTCTAGCTGACCACGTTCCCTTGTTGAACTATGATGCTTGATAGCTAAGTGCTTTCCCACACTCAATATTATGTTTATCAAATTTACCATGGGTATTTATATCTCTATTCTCCCTCATGGTTTGATCCTTGATAGGTTTGTTCTTGGGTGGAGGGTCGATAAGTGTGATGTATGCGCACCTCAATAGATTAGTTTCATGATCTCCTTAGCCTTACCTTTAGACCTATATAGTTCAAGGTAGATCCTTGACATATCCTAATATGATTACCCTCAATATGTCTTGTGCTTTCAAATACCCCTTCACAGGGTTAGCCTTGATGTATTGAGAGATAGAACCTCTATACATCTCCCATGTTTATCTCTTGATAACTTGTTATAAGTGAGTGCAATTTAAACTTTTAATCCTAATATCTATGTTAAAACCACCCATTTCGACATATAGACTTATTTTTATGTCAAGGTACCTTAAGTAAATGAGAAGGGTGAGATCTACACCCTTGAAACCTTGTCTTGAAGATAGACATCTTGGATCAATAGCTTGCATGCACTTGCATGTTGATGATTCAAGCATCGTTGGTGGTTTCAAGCTTTTGTAGATTCTTCCTAACCATGTTACACATAATATATATTTTATATTCTCTATTCCTATATATTTCCCTATTTCCTTTTTCCTTCTTTTGGGATATGTGGGTTTCCATGGTCAAAACTTGCTCATCTACCTACAACACCTTCTTTTCTCTCTCGTTTCCCCCTAGTTTGCTTGACCTAGCTTGGAGGTGTCACATTGGAGCTTGATTAGCTATTTTGAACGTGGATAGGATAACTTTTCTTGGGATATGTTGTATGATCATGTTATCATCACCATCTAAGGGTGAGTTATTTCACGTTTGATAGCTTCTTTTTCCCCGTGATACATGCAAACCCTAATCTTGCCATAGTGTTGCTTAATATGCCTTAAAATGTATATTCTTAATGGAATATTTTTCTAGCATGGTACATTAACACGAATTTAATTATCTTACATGCTTTATAAAAGGTGATTTAGTATGATATTAATTTTTCCTTTTATATGCATAAGGGTGGAAAGTTTTGCCATAAAATGCTTTGTGTAAGGCTTTTTGATATCATATTGTTGGAAAGAAAATAGGATAAGTTCTCAAATGTTTTTATGTGATTATAATATGCATTTAGGATGATATCCTAACTATTATTTGGCTGTATTTTGCTTGAATTGGAAATGAAACCTAAAAGTCACTCATTTGTGCATAAAATGGCCCTTTCATGCCTTTTTGATATAATGTTGTTGGAAAATGGAACATGTAATGTTCCTCAACGTGAGGTTATGTTTCTAAAATTGAATCAACAAATTTATTAACATTTATGTTGCTAAAACTTCATGGGAAATATATTCACTACCTAAAAGTAGATTGTTTATGCTTAAAAATGGCATTTTTGTGCCTAAACTTCCATCTAATGCAACTTCACATAGTTGTGAACTTTGATCTAATATGTTGAATGGTTTCTATTACTTTCGTCTGAGTATAAATGAATTATTGATGATGATTATGATGTTTGTATATGGAATTGGAATTAATGTGCCCTAATATGAACGTTTGGGCCTTGTTATGACCAATGATGGTAAGATTAGGCCCGATGTGCCCCTAATAGATGGTTTGGTACTTTTTACGGTTGAGGGTGGTATCTTGAACTTGATGTACCCAAATTTGATGATTGGGTTTTGGTATGGCCGTGAATAGTAATGGCATCATGAGTTGGGTAAATTGATATGTATTGTGGCATGTTGTATATCTTCTGGAGTTATTTATCATTATATAAGTCATAATACATGTGTCTACGTTATTTATATCTTATTTTAGTTGTGAAAGATGAGGAATTGATCTAATAAATAAAGAATAACTTAATAGTATAATTCCCTATGATCGTAGATCAATCCCTTGGGTCGGTGGGGGTAGTTAAATGTGTATCCTTATATCATCTTGAGGGTTGTATAAAGGTGCTCAAAGTCATATACTTTTGAGTATATGTGAATGTATGATGGTTGGTACATTGTAAACCTATGATGTATGACGGTCGATGTGTATGCCTGAGTGATATGTGATACACACCATGGCTTGTGTACCAACGTTGGACTTAGTTTGTTTGTGGACTAGCCTTTGAGCACTCTCGGTTCTCTTTGAGGACAATACTCTTTGTTTTTCTTGCTCCAACTGAGTGGAAGAGATATTATGGATTCTAGTAATCCTAAGAGATTATACAAAGAGCTAATTCATACTTCATAGTACCTAGCTAGTAGTTTGAGTGGAACTCCTCAAACTAACTAGGGCTTAATAATAACAGACAAATAGTCAATTTTTCTAGTTATACCTTATTAGATTATCTTGTCATATCACATTGTATGTTTTTATTGCTCTTCTACACAAGCAATTATTTTTTAATTACTCCTATCCTACATTTGTTGTAGTTTTTCCATGCAAAAATATTGTCAAAAATATATCTTATAAAGGTTATTAGCTATTAATTAACATGTCCTTAATCAAAATGATCATAAATTATTTATAAGAAATATTAATGCTATCTTCTGCTATATCATATTGCTAAGACATGGGTCTCACCATCATGAGTATACATATCTTTTAGGAAGCATAATATGTGATGATGGCTTGAGTGGAGAGGTTCAATTCTTTGGTGATAAACAACATTTTGGGGCCTCCCTATACTCTCAAGTCCTGGCAAGGTAGATTGATTTGTTGTAATCTACAAATTCAATTTTTGACTTGTTTGTATACCTGCATATTGTAGTTAGGGCATATATATACTTTTGTATAGGATGTGACAGGGGTCAGCAGACATCATGTAAAGTTACATGTTTATGATGAATGAAAATTGAAGGGCCTTTTCCAACTCATTCTTGTGCATGATTTCCTTGTTCTAGTATTTTTTATGCCTTGTGGATAATGATGGTTAATTAATGAGTGATTGATGTTTTCTTTAATCTCACCCTTGTGTGATTAGGTGTCATATAAACACAAAGAGAAGAATCTCCTTGTTTTAGTATTTACTATTCTAGAACTAAAAAGCACGAATCAACAATTTTACTGGGATTATTGTCAAATTATCTATGTTTTGATGTTTTATAACTATATTTGATAGAAAATCACGTGTACTTAATCTTATTGATGATCTTAAGATAATTTGTTTTATTCAGTAGTATACTTCAGTTTCCCCAATTCTTGAATAGTAAATTAAATGCTTGAATATATGATTAATTATTTTGTTTGATTTTGTTTATGAATAAAGATGATAAACACATAGATTTTCATGTGTATTGATATATTCTTTAAGTGAAAGTATATATAAAATTTAGTAGCTCAACTATAGTAGTGCACTAAAATATATAATCAATGCTTTAAATGTAGAGTAAACCTAAGATGACATAATAGAAGAATGATAAGTGAATTAAACAAATAAAGTAGACTTTTCATGCTATAAAAAATCTATTCTAAAGGTATGTGTTGTGAAGTAGTAAATGTGCAAAACAATCAACATAGTCCAAGATAATGTATCCAAAGTGTACAGTGGGATACATGGGACCAAGTTCTATGAGGATGATCTCCTTAGTATAGTGAGGTACCAACATTAACTAGAAATGTTGATGGTACACATAAAAGCTCATGTAGTAAGTTAGTACTCAGTGTCTCAGACCTTATGGAACCACTGATTTAGTTTTTTAAGACTAGTGCTTTGACTCTGCACATGTGTACCTAGGTTTTGAGGAAATTGAAACTTATTTGTCCAACTGATGTAGTCTCTTTGTCCAGACTTAGCAAGCCATGTTGCACACTTGAGATAGTCTCGCAAATTAAGAGTCTTAGGTCTACTCTAAGTCTTGTGTAGTCAGATATTAGGTTTCAATGATTCTTTCACATGTTTGTGTTACATATCATTTGGGTCCATGGAATAATAATATTAACAAGAAATTTATCAACATGTTCTGGTTAGTTATTCTTTGCACTTTATGAATAGTGTACCTTCCATGTTGTATGATTTACAACTCAAATGTTATGCCTACTTTTCATTGCATATACTTAATAAATTAACATATACAGATTATCCAAGCCATACATTGACTTTATGCACAGTGAGCCCATAGCTCACTCTACCAGAATATTGTTTAGTTATAGCTTCCCAACAACATAAAGACCCAAAAACCAACTATCATTAGGATTATTTGGTTGAGGTGCCTAGATACGAGTAGTGAGATATCTAGTAGTCGACATCTTATTCTTCCCATATGCATGGGAATGCCAGAATTGGAATGTGAGCAAGCTTTGTCTAACTTAATAAGTTTCCCAGTGTTTTTTTAATAAGTTAAACTCAATTGTGTATAGATGTACTTTCAATCATGATATATGTTTAGTAAGTTTGCAAAATGTTTCAATAGTTCCATGCTTTATTTAAGGATAATCATTAATTAGTGTTTAAAAGAAAATGATTAGATGAGTCTGACATTGACAGGCTTAAACTCCATTTAATAAGTTTAGTTCTTTTCATCTTTTGGTATAAGAACATTGGTTTGGGATAGAGGTAGCAAGATTCCAGTAATACTAGGATGTATTCCTCTTTGAATTGTGCCCACCTAACTAATATGTTTTTATTATGGATATGTAAATAACATGAGTAGTATGTGCATGCAGTGAAGAGTAGGTTGAGATCCATTATATACTTGATCCCAAATCAGTTACTCAAGGTGCAAAAGAAGATAGAAAAAATGCAGCTCAGTTGTATTATATATTTTCAAAGAGCAAGGAGAAATATAAGATGGATAAGAGGTCTTCAATTCTAACAAGAACCTTATGAGGTCATATGAGATGGTGTAGAAATGATTTTTAGGCACAACATAGCCGTATGTGGAGGATGAGAAACTCTAATAGTTGGAGTAGGTATTTTGACATGGAATTATCAGTGGCCAAGAATATCAACCATGCCATCTATTTTCTTGAAGGAGATGCAAAGTTATGGAGAAATGGAGTGAAGGAAAAGAGGAGAGATACCATGATGACATGGAAGGATTTCATAGAAGAGTTTCACATCATATATTTCCCTCCCACTTTCTTGAGTGGAAATACCAAATGGTTAGAGAGAATTAAAGAAGGCATCTTGATAGTTATTGAATATGAGGCACACTTCATTTTCTTAGTAAACGTTTTCCCATAGCTGGTTTGAGATGACATTAAGAAGTGTGTAAGGTTTTAGGTAGGTCTAAATTTTGAAAATTGAAATAGCATGCATTTATCAATATAAGGGACAAAGAGAACTTTGTGGAGTTTTTGATGTAACAAGGAGTGTTCGAGAGACATTTAATGCAACAAGGAAAAATGATGGTAGGAAAATATCTAGAGACTTTACCAAAAGAGGATATAGTAGTGATAATCCAATGTAGGAGGTGGTTTCTTTTATGAGATAAGTAGAGGCCTTGGGTGAGTTGGTAGATGAGGATATGGTTCAAGTGGTTAATAGGGGCAGATCTAGCCCTAGTAGGTGGACTTCATAACCCATACAAACACCTCCAATAATATCTTTTGGTTCACAATGTTTCGGTGATTAGTCTGCAGAGGTAGGAGATGCAACCCACATGACAGGGTACACTTTCAACACTATTGCGTAACATATTTCCCAAGCTATCACTAATATTGATACATAGGAGATATCAAGAGGAATCAACCTAAACTCAATCATACACTAGCACTGCGTTCATAGTCATAGTTTTTGACTAAGGTGGGATTTGACAAGAGGAGCAAGGTGATCAATGGCTTCAAACTCTAGAGCGGTCGTATCTAGAAGTAGTAGTGGACAATAATGACATCATGGAAGATGAGGAGACATGTGATTCTTCTTTAATCTAACCCCATATGAAAAAGGAGGGTATGCATTTCCTTGAGGCATCACATGTGCAATTTAAATACCAGAATAAAGAGGCTATATGTTTCTTATGTCCTCCTTAGAGAGAGGGAAGTCTTACCTATAGTTTTAGTATCTGTCATGTAGATGAAGACAAGGAGGAAAGGTTATGAGGCCTTTCTAGTGCATGTTATAGATGAAAATGTAGAAAAAGGGGTAATATGTTTGGAGGATGTTCTAATTGTATGTGGGCTTTTTGATGTCTTCCCAAATGAGTTTTTAGATGTATCACTAGAGAAAGAAGTTAAGTTTGACATTCAAATATTACATTGTAGTTACCTCAAAGAATAACCAACTTATCACATGAAACTGATAGAGTTGAAGTATTTGAAAATCCAATTTTAGGAGTTGTTGGGCATGGGATTTATGCCACCTAGTAGATCAAACTAGAGAGATCCACTACTTTCCATTAAGAATAAGGATGGTAATATTTTTTTATGCATAGAATGCAAACAATTGAGTAAGATCACCATCAAGAATATAATTCCTTTGCATATGATTAATGGTATGTATGATCATTTTTAGGGAAGAACAATCTTCTCAAAGATAGTCTCAACTCAAGTTACTATCACTTGAGGATAAAAGCAATAAATAAACCCAAGTAGGTTTCAAAATAAGGTATAGGCATTGTGAGTTTGTAGTGAGCCTTTATGGATATGATGAATAGAGTCTCAAATTTTTATCTAAATTGGTTCATAGTATCCTTCATAAATTATATTATAGAATGTTGTAAATATGAAGAACAACATGAAAAGCAGTTGAGGACAATCTTACAGTTGCTAAGATAGCAATAGCTATATGCCATGTTTAGATAGATTTAGTTTTTTTATGATGTTTCTTTAGTTAAGCATATCATATTAGGAGAAGGAGTCAGTTTAGAACCTAGAATGTGAAATCTTTTCTTTGATGGGAGTAATATACATGTAAAAGAATCAAATTTGAAGCGGAGAGTGTCGTATCTTTTTTTTTAGGTCTACTTTACTACTATTAATGCGAGCCCAAACCTGGCTCTAACTAGTCAGTTAAAAATGAAGGAAAACAAGATGATTAATAGAAAGGAGCAAAGCTAAAGGTAGCTTCTCGATCTAGCCGATGAGCTGGCCCATTGGCTTGCCTTCTAAAAACCAAAATAGATGTTATGGAAAGAAACTTTTAAGGTTTGAATATCTTTGAAGATTGTCCCTAGTAGATCAGGTCTCTCTGTTCCAGCATTAATGTTGTTGATGACGGATTCCTAGTCAGATTCAATAACCAGCCTTTCTAAACTCATCGCTCTAGATTGTTGGAGTCCTTCCCAGATCGCCAAGGCTTCCGCACACTAAGCATCTTTTAGAGTTGGATGTCGACTTCCCGCCGCCTGTAGCACTTTGTCATTGTGATCCCTCCATATCATCCCAGATCCATCGAGCCCTTGGATGCAAACTTCTGCATCACAATTTAGTTTGACATCATTCTGCTCTGGAGGTCACCATCCGTGGACCTATTTGGTTTCCACTTGCTTGCTTCCAGTGATCTGAGCTTCTCGATGTCCTTTAATCAAATCCAGTAGGGTTCTTTGGATGATGAGCGGCGGTCGTATCTTGTTGCCAAAAATTATGTCATTTCTTCGTGTCTAGATTGCCCAAAGGGAAGCAATCATAACTTCATCGTCCTCCTCATTGGGTGATCTCATGAGATTCAGAATTGATTCGTCAACCCGACCTTGTCCATCATGCCTCACCCTATTTTGCACCACCGCTGGGCTTTCCTTCTATAGATCCCAAGCCTGAGTGCACCTAAAAAGCATGTGGTTGGTGTCCTCCTTCTTGCACTTGTAGATACTAAAAATGCCATCAGGGTGGTAGTGCCTGTCGAATAAATGCCCCACTGTACCCATCGCTCCCATCATGCATCTCCAAAGGAAATGTGCTACTTTAGGGATGAGACCCCTTCTCCATATTGCTCTCCAGATCTGTGAGTCCTCCTAGCTTCTCAGATTTCCTAATTCAGACAAAGTCTGTGTCACCATCCAATAGGATGACTTAACTGTATATTCCCCACCTTTTCTAGGCCTCCAGTAGATCTCGCCAGCTTGCCTTATTGAACTTAGTGGAATAGCTAGCACTTTGTGCGCTAGCTCCTGGGTGAATAGGTTGTTGACCGTATCTTCATTCCAAGTATATGTATCCCTATTCATTAGTTGATAGACCCACTTCACCGTTATACTAGAGATACCATACAACATATCTAGGCTCCCTCCAAGCTGCGAAATCCATGGGTCGTATCTAAATCTAGAGAAAAAGCTGACTAAATATTAGATCTAATATTCGATGGATATAGAATGAAAACATCTTAATCCAATATGAGAAGATAACATATTAATTCATATAAATATTTGACGTTAACAAAAATTAATACATTTCATTTTTATATGTACATGATATATTAATATACCTTTAAATATATACAATAAAATATTAGTATTTTCACATGTTATTGTAAAATATATTTTGGGTAATATGTGTATGTATTTTCCGAATTCAATTTCTTTTAATACCAGATACAACAACACTTAGTATATGATCTAAGATTTTTAGATCTGAAATCTGGTATGAATTTAGCATATAGTAGATTTACAAAAAACCAGTGTGAATTTGAATCAAATGTTCATATTCCATTTTGTATTTGCATGCATAGGGAGAAACATTGAATTGTTAGCGAGATTAGAAGTTTCTCAGGTTATATGGATACTATATGATGATCAAAATAAACTAGAGTGTGCTTGAAACACACCAATTACTTTTAAAAAGGAAATGTGCACCCTTCATTTGGCTAGAAACATGTGAGAGAAGCTTGTGGACTCTAAAGGAGATGTTAAAAACAACACTAGCTTTGATCTTACCTAAGAATGAAAAGGTTATATAGCATTTTTTCATGCAACTAAAAGAGGATGAGGATGCATTACATTGTGGTATGGTGAGGATTTAACATATACATCGAGAAACCTCAATAAGAATGAAGAGGACTATACTAAAAATGACATTGTGCCGGAAATAGTTATGTATGATCTGAAGATGTCGTATCATTAGCTTTATAATTAGTCATGTCAGATCACTACCAATCAGAAGAGGTTGAAGTAGATTCAAATGAGTCAACATATATGGTTGGAGTCAATTTAGGATTATGATGTCAACATTGATTATCACCACATTAATGCCAATGTAGTGGAAGATGCTCTGAATGACAAGTCAACATCACTAGCAATGATATTATCCATGGCATGTGTTGAAAGGTATTTAATGATTAAGATGTGAGAGATGAACTAGATTTAGATGTGTCTCATGGAGGTGTGATAATTTCACAAATGCAAGACATATCTACATTACGTGACAGAGTAAGGATCTCCAAGGTAGTGATAATAACCTAATATATATTATGCATGAGATGAAAAAGGGAAAGAGAGTAGAGTTTATATATTCAACTTATGATCTATCATAGGAACATGACATGAAAGTGTACTAGATGATAATGAGATAAATAAACCAATGCTACATGAAGCATATTGAAATAGCCCTAAAATTTCATCTTACAAATAAATCTAACTAAAAAATTTAGTCCCAAAATTTATTTATGTTTGATAATGTGAAGCCCTAACTCAACCTAATTTGAATATCATATGTTCAATTATTCAAATTGGAATCATGGATACTTGTTATTCCTAATATGATTTATTATGGTACAAGGATAAGAGTAAGCCCTAGAGTAACCCATGAATGTGATACTTATATCTTGTGTTTCGTTATAGTCAAATAATATACCAAACCTAGCCCTAATATATAATGTTAACCAATTAGGTTTTATATGAAACTTTGACCCCCATACAAGCATAATATGTTCCCTAGATTTTTATGAGTATATAGTACGATATTGGAGTTTTCCTAAAATTTTGATAAACTAACTCCTCTCTAATATTTATTAATGCATTAATATCCTGGGGACCCAATATTTCAAATCATATGATTCATTAGCTCAAACCTAAAATCTAACTAGATATTTGATTTCCTAATGGTCAAATTGTCAAATCCACAAATTTCAATAGGTCTTGATAATATTTGTTGACCCAAAATACATTACGAATAAAAGAAGATATAAGAATATTTATCAACCTCTTATCTCCTATTTACATCTAATTTGTTGATGGAGACCTAAGTGCATATTAGGCTAAGTCTGTGGTTTTCATGCATTTTTTCCCTCACCTTGGCCTTAACCTCAGTTAGTGTGGGTTTGTTGTGTTGGGTGTTAGGGGAGGCAGAGAAGGCAGCGGAAACAAAAATTTTCTCCCCCAAACCCAGAACAAGGAAATGCGTCAATGTATATATAATAGGAAAGGATGGTTTGTGGAATCATACCTTGTCCCGAGGCTTGCTTGGAGACAATACCTCACGCATTGCACGGTCTTCAAATCCGGTCTTCGACGGTGTCTGTGCAACTCCTAGTCGCACCGGGACTGACGACTCCTGGTCTCACCGGACTGTCGGGTTGACAGTTGTCCTCCTGAGCGGCAGAAACCTCCCGCCTCTGAAGTAGTCCACACGGACCACCTGGAACTCCACACTCCTTGTCCCAAAAGGAAGTGGAAGGAGTCACACCCTCCTGTTGACGTACTAGTCACCAACACACTCTCCTGCCTCCAGTTGCAACTGCAGTTGTCTTTCCCTTGTTGCACCTCCCTTTGCGGGTATCACTTGCTCGGGCTCTCTCTCGGTTACCAAAACCAGAGAGAACGACAACTTTGCAGAGCAACTGGTTGCACTGAGTTGTCCTTTTAGAAGCCCCCAATACCCCTATATATATAGGAGGGTCATAGGACAGGGTTCTCCATCCCGGGCAATACGGGACTAAAAGTAGGAGTAGAAGGGTTTGAGATTTTCCACAAAAGCAACCAACTCACAACCTGAACTAATCAGTTCAAAAGTGAATCGGTCGGTTGGGGACCTGAACCGGTCGGTTGACACCTCATCTGATCAGTTGGGACACCTCAACCGATCGGTTCACAAGTGAACCGGTCGGTTGGTGGTCCTGGTCGGTTCCCGATTGACTTTCCTTCTTTTGTTTCTAATTGGTATCGAATACCAATCATATTTCCCAATCAAATTGGGAATTTGAAACAAAAGGAAAATTCTCACCAATCCTACTTTCCCAACTTGCTCGGTTGCACCAGTTGAATCGATCGTTTCAACACTTGAAGCAATCGATTCACCCTGGACTTGAGCCGATCGATTCAACACTTGAGCCGACCGGTTCAACAACCTCAGCCGACTGGTTCATCACATGAACCGATCGGTTGGGAGTGCAGGTTGTGCAGAATCAGTTAATTGCGATTTCAATCAATCTGATACTCCAATCAATATGTCCAACACCTTGAACATTATGATATTGTGCTATCAATTAATTGAGTTTTTAATTGAACTACTAAACTCCTTTAGTAATCAATCTAAACATTGCTTATGGACAAAACTCCTCTTCCAGGTTAAATCCTATGTGTGTGACCCTGTAGGTCCATTTCACGTTGGCAGTGAAAGTCCATAACATTTATGACTTCACAAGCAAAGAGCGGTGCCTAGTCACACATCAGTGCTACCCAAGTGAAAGTAGAAAGTTGGAGAATAACTTTCAATCCTACAATCCATGTATGGTGTTACAGTGAATGTATAATTCCTTTGTCACTGATATCCCGAATGAACTCGAGGCATGGAACAGTCATCCTGTCAACGTTCATTCACTTTCTTGATCTCAGAGTAGACTTCAAGAGATATGTATGACATCAATATCATATACTGATTCACACATGCGTGCACGCCTTTCTCAATCCTACTCATCAAGTGGCCATGGATATCAAACTCCCTCAGGAGGGACAAATCCCATATCTATCACTCACCCCTCAAAAGCCCCATGTGTCAAAGCCACCCAATCATCACCTTTATAACAACCCATGTTTCAAGACTACGTTTGATGATGTCAAAGTGTGCCCAACGACATGTGTTGAGTGTAGTGATTTCAGGTCAAAGAATCACACTCACCACCATCACTGTGAGTACTAACTGTGACTACCATGTCATGGTTCCATCTGTCAAATTCACGGTGGGTCTGTCTGGTACACTTGTTCTCTAACAAGTACCTATGTGTTTGGTTTGATATCTCTATATCATGACTAATGAGATTCTGTCATCAACCAACACCACAATCTAGTCTTGTGTGTCATTGTTGTCTATCTACCTTCCACAATGACATCCGTCTAGGGACATAACAAGAATGTACAAACTCTTAGCATTCGTATGATCTCATCGTTCAGGTCATGAACCTGAAGGCATACGTCATGGAGTACTGTCATTCTCTAGACATTCAATCTGTTCTATCACTATCTCATATGACTGAACCAGAAAGAATTGGAAGCTTGCCTTTGATGTTTATCAAATCAATCTTAATGTATCCCACCAATCATCCCATGATTGGCTCTCAGGGCATACATACCAACAGACTCCCACTTGCACTGTGAGCCAATCACCCTTGAATCATATTCATAGTGATCTCCAAACATGTCCCACATGTTACTATGCTCTAGTGCGAACATAGTGAGTAATGGAAACATCTTGCCAAAGTCTGTATAAATTGCATGTCTCACATCTCTTCACTGTACGTCACACGTATGAGATGGAGTTGTCGTAATATGCGATCTTGTATTCCTTTGCTAACCTTTAGCCACATTGCATGATCAAGGATTCCATACTTGTCATTAATGAGCAGAATATCTATAAGTTCATCTTATGAACTTCCAGATCCATATAGTATCTACTTCTGTTCTCTAACGCATAGATACTCGACATTTCCTTTTAAATTGTTTTATCGGAACACTTCCAATTATCAACTAACTTTCACTTTTATACATCCTATGTATATTTTGTGATTAATTTTCTGTCCTTTCAGAAGTTCGCATCAATGTAACTCTTTACATTGAACTCTTCCTTATCTCCATAGAACTAGTACATCACAAGTACTTATCAAGTTCTTATGGTATTACTGTAACCCTTACTGGAAATAGACAAACATCCACTCGTCATGTCCCACATACGAGTTATCAGGATGAGCACATCATATTGTCATGTCGTACATATAAGATGATGAATGCATTTTATTCTTTCCATGTCCATACATGCAAGATAATGGGATGATTACATACATGATAGATCCATATCTATTCTTAGTGTTCCCATTCTTCATAATAATTGGACACTTGGCCTTGGGATACTAACTCCATGTAGCATGGACAAGTTTTCTCCCACTGAATCTGTGCATACTGAACCCTTCAGTACAGATTGCCAATGTATGGTCTCTCTTTTCAGGTCAAGAGATTTTCGAGAACTATCTCTATAGATCTCTATTCCTATCACATAGGAAACATCTCTATCTTCCTTAAAGATAATTTCCACTTTTGGATTTCCATTCTAGAACATTTCCATTTCACATCAACATGTGGAATGTGAATACGCTCCCACTAAATCACAGATCCCTTCTTTATCTTTGACATATCAGTCAAACCCTTTGACTATATTATCAAAATAAAGATCCAATTTTGAGTTGCTTGTACTCAATCAATCACATTGATTAGTCCATTGTAACTTGTAGACTTCATTTGCATTAGTGGATTCATAAACCTTATAGGTTGTGTCACGTACACATCCTTATTTTATTCCTCATAGGAATGCGGTTTTAGTATCCATATGCCAAATCCCTTAGTCATTAAGTTGCAATCAACAAGCATCATCCTTTTCAAAATGTTATCCATGTATCTTAACACTTAAGATTCAATTGCACTTATGGATTTCATCCAATGAGTGCTACCATCAAGTTTATACCTTATGGTTCACATGGATGTCATTTAGGATTTAATGGTCATAAACCATAACTCAAAATTTGATTCCTCATACTCATCTAGATAGTTGACTCATCACATGAACAACTCATCATATAGATAATTGAGGTGTATCTGTTAAGGATATAAGAACTCACAACCCTTGCGATTCTTAATTTCTTTTATTAGTGTGGGGTATTCTTTTATTCAGAAGAATTTAGTTATTCGATAATCATTCTCTAACTCTTTAGAATATGATTCCTTCTTGATTTAGACATCACTATGCCTTAATCATGAGTTCACTATGATACACTATCATAATCACTCATAAGGATCTCAAACATTTGGTCCAAGTATTTCATTCATTGATCTCATCAAGAATTAACACTTTACCAAATTTGTACTTCATCTATGATAAACTTGAACACTTCAAGATATTCATATTGGTATTTCTCTAAACACCATTAGAAGTATTAGCATTTATTCCAATAGGTATGTAAGTACATCACATGTATTATACCTAATAGGATAATCATTCTCCCACTACCTTTAGTGAAGATTGATTAATCATGTCCAAGATATTCATGTCTCTCACTGGTTCTCTAACCAAAAGAGTCTAGATTTATCCATCATATGGAAAGTAGAAATGAATTTCTTATGATTGATGCTAATTTGATTGTTTGAGTTATCTATAACTTTTAGGTATCATTTTATCTTATGCATATCAAATACCACAAGATAAACAAGGCATTGCCACAAAGATCATAACTTTAAGATTTGAAACATCAACTTTATTAATTGCCATCATTGTCATACAATATGAAAGATAAAGTGTTTCTATCTATTGGCAAATATGAAATAGCAGTTCATAACTGTATTACATGCCTTGTAGGCTGAAAATAAACTAAAGTACTCCTATCTATGGTGGCAACACTTGCCCCAATTATGAGTGCTTTACACTTTACATCTTGGTATCATATACCTTAAAAAGTGTTACAAGTTTACTTTCATGACACCTTTAAGTGGAGACTTCAGTTGCCTCCTTCTTCTTTTGTTCTTCCAGATAGAGAGGACAATTCCTTTTCCAATTTCCTGGCTTTTGACAATGGTGGAAATTTCCTTTCTTGGTCACGCTTCCCTTGGCCTTGAGAGCTGAAGAAGGCTTGGACTCCTGGCTAGCATCAGAACCTTTCTTAGCTTTTCCCTTGCCCTTGCGCTTGGACTTACCTTTCTTTCTCATGATCACCATCACAGCCTTAGGCTTGTCCTTCTTCATCTGTATCTCGGTTGTCCTCAACATGCCCAACAACTCTGACAGTGTCCTATTAAAGTTTTTCATGTTGTAGTTCATCACAAACTGACTGTAAGATTCTGGCAATGATTGCAGTATCACGTCAGTAGCCAACTCTTGGCTCAGTGGAAATCCCAGTCTCTGCAGGTTCTCTAGATACCCAATCATCTTGAGTGTGTGAGGACCAACTGGATCTCCTTCTGTCATGACGCACTTGAACAACGCCCTAGAAACATTGTATCTCTCTTGTCGTGCCTGATCTGCATACATGTTCCTGAGATGCCGAATCATATCAATGACACCCATGTTCTCATGCTGTCTCTGCAACTCATGGTTCATAGAACATAACATCAAGCACTTTGCATCAATGGCATCATCATCATGCTTCTTGTAAGCATCCCTTTCTTCCTTTGGTGCATTAGGAGTAGGTTCCTCTAGAATTGGAGTATCCAGGACATAGAGCTTACGCTCTTGAGTGAGAACAATTCTCAATGTCCGATACCAGTCGTGGAAGTTTGTCCCATTCAGCTTGTCCTTTTCAAGGACCGATCGCAAAGAAAAGTGATTGTTGTTTGTCGTCATTTGCACTACAAAAGGAAATATGCAATTTTAGTCCAAAAACTCATTTTTTTACTTATTTGATTGATTTGATAATTTTACGATATAATTAGGCCTTTAATTAATTATCACTCCCACTATTTCACTTCAAATTGATAGCCCTCACCATCAATTCGGAAGATTGCAGCGTACAACCTTCTAGTGGGCATGATCCTGAAATCCTCTAAGTCATGGACCAGCTTGGGCTGTCACCCACAACATAGATCTCTCAGGTAGGCAACTCTTGCCAATTGCATCATATGCAACTCTTGATAAGATGTCATATGCAACTCCTTGCCATGATCATCTCCATGCCTCAAGGTACTAGATCCCATCTAGATCACCTTGTTAAGTCTGACCCAAAGCAAACACGATGAATATGCACCCTGCTAGGGCAGACCCACACATTCATCCTTCACGCTTCCACGAGATAGACGGTGCACCACGCTAGGGCGTGCCCATACTTGGTCGATCAAGTTTTTCACATGTGTCGCATTTGGAAGGCATCTAAAACATAATATTTAATGAGGGATTTGGTTTTTATATACATATACATATCCAATCACCACAATACATAGTACGTATCATATACATGCTATATCCCACAGAAAACATGCACAAACGATAAAAGCAATGATTATGGCCATCCTAATGTGATTCCTTGAGGCAAGAGGAATCACGGTCATCTAGGTCTACATCACATACAACCTGTACAAGATGAACTTTGTGCCTTGCCATCCGAGTTGATCAACTCATCATATGAATGATCTGCTCTCTCTGGCCGGTCGTCTGGTGCCACCAGCCGATTGTTTGGCTCCTCCAACCGATCGGTTCGTCTGGTCATCGTGCATCTCTTCATGGCCGCCACCTGCTCGTCTCGCTCCTCGAACCGGCCATCAACCGATCGGTTCACTCCTTGAACCGATCGTCTGGAACGTCAACCGATCGGTTCATGTCTTGAACTGATCGTCTCAACTGTCGTCTCGATGTCCTCTGTTCTTTGACATAACAGGAAATAAAATCTATCCTATTATTACATTGCTTAAAAGAAAAGGGAAACCCCGAGTTACATTTGGGGGAGCAAAGGTAGGAAAGAATCTCGAATTATTTCGAGTTACATCAGGAATAGGAGAAGGAAGATCGGTGCGTAGACCGAGATGCAAGCAACCACACACAACCAATCACAGATAGGGTTTATTGGCCATAACCACACTATACATCCACCACAAAACTCGTTTAAGGGCGACGCGTATCGAGTGCATTAATAATACACATCATATATGTAATTTGGGATTTTATGGATTTAGGATTGGACATGCATAAAGCCAATTTTATTCGCATCGTATGCAATAAATAAAGGCGACAAACCAAAATCGATCATATCGATATTCCTAAATATAGAGCAGTTGACGTGGCTCTGATACCACTGTTGTTTTTAGGGGAGGCAGAGAAGGCAGCGGAAACAAAAATTTTCTCCCCCAAACCCATAACAAGGAAATGCGTCAACATCTATATAATAGGTAAGGATGGTTTGTGGAATCATACCTTGTCCCGAGGCTTGCTCGGAGACAATACCGCGTGCCTTGCGCGGTCTTCAAATCCGGTCTTCGACGGTGTCTGTGCAGCTCCTGGTCGCACCGGGACTGACAACTCCTGGTCTCACCAGACTGTCGGGTTGACAGTTGTCCTCCTGAGCGGCAAAAACGTCCCGCCTCTGAAGTAGTCCACATGGACCACCTGGAACTCCACACTCCTTGTCCCACAAGGAAGTAGAAGGAGTCACACCCTCCTATTGACGTACTAGTCACCAACACACTCTCATGCCTCCAGTTGCAACTGTAGTTGTCTTTCCCTTGCTGCACCTCCCTTTGCGGGTAGCACTTGCTCGGGCTCTCTCTCGGTTACCAAAACTAGAGAGAACGACAACTTTGCAGAGCAACTGGTTGCACTGAGTTGTCCTTTTAGAAGCCCCCAATACCCCTATATATAGGAGGGTCATGGGACAGGGTTCTCCATCCCGGGCAATACAGGACTAAAAGCAGGAGTAGAAGGGTTTGAGATTTTCCACAAAAGCAACCAACTCGCAACCTGAACCGATCGGTTTACAAGTGAACCGGTCAGTTGGGGACCTGAACCGGTCGGTTGACACCTCAACCGGTCGGTTCACAAGTGAACCGATCGGTTGGTAGTCCTGGTCAGTTCCTGATTGACTTTCCTTCTTTTGTTTCTAATTGGTATCGAATACCAATCCTATTTCCCAATCAAATTGGGAATTTGAAATGAAAGGAAAATTCTCACCAATCCTACTTTCCCAACTTGATCGGTTGCACCAGTTGAATCAATCGTTTCAACACTTGAAACAATCAGTTCACCCTGGACTTGAGCCGATCGGTTCAACACTTGAGCCGACTGGTTCAGCAACCTCAACCGATCGGTTCATCACATGAACCAATCGGTTGGGAGTGCAGGTTGTGCAAAATCAGTCAATTGTGATTTCAATCAATCTGATACTCCAATCAATATGTCCAACACCTTGAACATTATGATATTGTGCTATCAATTAATTGAGTGTTTAATTGAACTACTAAACTCCTTTAGTAATCAATCTAAACATTGCTTGTGGACAAAACTCCTCTTCCAGGTTAAATCCTATGTGTGTGACCCTGTAGGTCCATTTCACATTGGCAGTGAAAGTCCATAACATTTATGACTTCACAAGAAAAGAGCGGTGCCTAGTCACACATCAGTGCTACCCAAGTGAAAGTAGAAAGTTGGAGAACAACTTTCAATCCTACAATCTGTGTATGGTGTTACAGTGAATGTATAATTCCTTTGTCACTGATATCCCGAATGAACTCGAGGCATGGAACAGTCATCCTGTCAACGTTCATTCACTTTCTTGATCTAAGAGTAGACTGGAAGAGATATGTATGACATCAATATCATATACTGATTCACACATGCGTGCACGCCTTTCTCAATCCTACTCATCAAGTGGCCATGGATATCAAACTCCCTCAGGAGGGACAAATGCCATATCTATCACTCACCCCTCAAAAGCCCCATGTGTCAAAGCCACCCAATCATCACCTTTATAACAACCCATGTTTCAGGACTGCGTTTGATGATGTCAAAGTGTGCCCAATGACATGTGTTGAGTGTAGTGATTTCAGGTCAAAGAATCACACTCACCACCATCACTGTGAGTACTAACTGTGACTACCATGTCATGGTTCCATGTGTCAAACTCACGGTGGGTCTGTCTGGTACACTTGTTCTCTAACAAGTACCTATGTGTTTGGTTTGATATCTCTATATCATGACTAATGAGATTCTGTCATCAACCAACACCACAATCTAGTCTTGTGTGTCATTGTTGTCTATCTACCTTCCACAATGACATCCGTCTAGGGACATAACAAGAATGTACAAACTCTTAGCATCTGTATGATCTCATCGTTCAGGTCATGAACCTGAAGGCATACGTCATTGAGTACTGTCATTCTCTAGACATTCAATCTGTTCTATCACTATCTCACATGACTGAATCAGAAAGAATTGGAAGCTTGCCTTTGATGTTTATCAAATCAATCTTAATGTATCCCACCAATCATCCCATGATTGGCTCTCAGGGCATACATACCAACAGACTCCCACTTGCACTGTGAGCCAATCACCCTTGAATCATATTCATAGTGATCTCCAAACCTATCCCACATGTTACTGTGCTCTAGTGCGAACATAGTGAGTAATGGCAACATCTTTCCAAAGTCAGTATAAATTGCATGTCTCACATCTCTTCACTGTACGTCACACGTATGAGATGGAGTTGTCGTAATATGTGATCTTGTATTCCTTTGCTAACCTTTAGCCACATTGCATGATCAAGGATTCCATACTTGTCATCAATGAGCGGAATATCTATAAGTTCATCTTATGAACTTCCAGATCCATATAGTATCTACTGCTATTCTCTAAAGCATAGATACTCGACATTTCCTTTTAAATGGTTTTATTGGAACTCTTCCAATTATCAACTAACTTTCACTTTTATACATCCTATGTATATATTGCGATTAATTTTTTGTCCTTTCGGAAGTTCGCATCAATGTAACTCTTTACATTGAACTCTTCCTTATCTCCATAGAACTAGTACATCACAAGTACTTATCAAGTTCTTATGGTATTCCTGTAACCCTTACTGGAAATAGACAGACATCCACTCGTCATGTCCCACATACGAGTTATCAGGATGAGCACATCATATTGTCATGTCGTACATACAAGATGATGAATGTATTTTATTCTTGCCATGTCCATACATGCAAGATAATGGGATGATTACATACATGATAGATCCATATCTATTCTTAGTGTTCCCATTCTTCATAAGAATTGGACACTTGGCCTTGGGATACTAACTCCATGTAGCATGGACAAGTTTTCTCCCACTGAATCTGTGCATACTGAACCCTTCAATACAGATTGCCAATGTATGGTCTCTCTTTTCAGGTCAAGAGATTTTCGATAACTATCTCTATAGATCTCTATTCCTATCACATAGGAAACATCTCTATCTTCCTTAAAGATAATTTCCACTTTTGGATTTCCATTCTAGAACATTTCCATTTCACATCAACATGTGGAATGTGAATACGCTCCCACTAAATCACAGATCCCTTCTTTATCTTTGACATATCAGTCAAACCCTTTGACTATATTATCAAAATAAAGATCCAATTTTAAGTTTCTTGTACTCAATCAATCACATTGATTAGTCCATCGTAACTTATAGACTTCATTTGCATTAGTGGATTCATAAACCTTATAGGTTGTGTCACATACACATCCTTGTTTTATTCCTCATAGGAATGCGGTTTTAGTATCCATATGCCAAATGCCTTAGTCATTAAGTTGCAATCAACAAGCATCATCCTTTTTAAAATGTTATCCATGTATCTTAACACTTAAGATTCAATTGCACTTATGGATTTCATCCAATGAGTGCTACCATCAAGTTTATACCTTATGGTTCACATGGATTTCATTTAGGATGTAATGGTCATAAACCATAACTCAAAATTTGATTCCTCATACTCATCTAGATAGTTGACTCATCACATGAACATCTCATCACATAGATAATTGAGGTGTATCTATTAAGGATATAAGAACTCACAACCCTTGCGATTCTTAATTTCTTTTATTAGTATGGGGTATTCTTTTATTCGGAAGAATTTAGTTATTCGATAATCATTCTCTAACTCTTTAGAGTATGATTCCTTTTTGATTTAGACATCACTATGCCTTAATCATGAGTTCACTATGATACACTATCATAATCACTCATAAGGATCTCAAACATTTGGTCCAAGTATTTCATTCATTGATCTCATCAAGAATTAACACTTTACCAAATTTGTGCTTCATCTATGATAAACTTGAACACTTCAAGATATTCATATTGGTATTTCTCTAAACACCATTAGAAGTATTAGCATTTATTCCAATAGGTATGTAAGTACATCACATGTATTATACCTAATAGGATAATCATTCTCCCACTACCTTTAGTGAAGATTGATTAATCATGTCCAAGATATTCATGTCTCTCACTGGTTCTCTAACCAAAAGAGTCTAGATTAATCCATCATATGGAAACTAGAAATGAATTTCTTATGATTGATGCTAATTTGATTGTTTGAGTTATCTATAACTTTTAGGTATCATTTTATCTTATGCATATCAAATACCACAAGATAAACAAGGCATTGTCACAAAGATCATATCTTTAAGATTTGAAACATCAACTTTATTAATTGCCATCATTGTCATACAATATGAAAGAATAAAGTGTTTCTATCTATTGGCAAATATGAAATAGAAGTTCATAACTATATTACATGCCTTGTAGGCTGAAAATAAACTAAAGTACTCCTATCTATGGTGGCAACACTTGCCCCAATTATGAGTGCTTTACACTTTACATCTTGGTATCATATACTTCAAAAAGTGTTACAAGTTTACTTTCATGACACCTTTAAGTGGAGACTTCAGTTGCCTCCTTCTTCTTTTGTTCTTCCAGATAGAGAGGACAATTCCTTTTCCAATTTCCTAGCTTTTGACAATGGTGGCAATTTCCTTTCTTGGTCACGCCTCCCTTGGCCTTGAGAGCTGAAGACGGCTTGGACTCCTGGCTAGCATCAGAACCTTTCTTAGCTTTTCCCTTTCCCTTGCACTTGGACTTACCTTTCATGCTTGTGATCACCATCACAGCCTTAGGCTTGTCCTTTTTCATCTGTATCTCGGCTGTCCTAAACATGCCCAACAACTCTGACAGTGTCCTATCAAAGTTGTTCATGTTGTAGTTCATCACAAACTGATTGTAAGATCCTGGCAACGATTGTAGTATCACGTCAGTAGCCAACTCTTGGCTCAGTGGAAATCCCAGTCTCTGCAAGTTCTCCACATACCCAATCATCTTGAGTGTGTGAGGACCAACTGGATCTCCTTCTGTCATGATGCACTTGAACAACTCCCTAGAAACATTGTATCTCTCTTGTCGTGCTTGATCTTCATACATGTTCCTGAGATGCTGAATCATCTCAATGACACCCATGTTCTCATGTTGTCTCTGCAACTCATGGTTCATAGAACATAACATCAAGCACTTTGCATCAATGGCATCATCATCATGCTTCTTGTAAGCATCCCTTTTTGCCTTTGGTGCATTAGGAGTTGGTTCCTCTGGAATTGGAGTATCCAGGACATAGAGCTTACGCTCTTGAGTGAGAACAATTCTCAATGTCCGATACCAGTCGTGGAAGTTTGTCCCATTCAGCTTGTCCTTTTCAAGGACCGATCGCAAAGAAAAGTGATTGTTGTTTGTCGTCATTTGCACTACAAAAGGAAATATGCAATTTTAGTCCAAAAACTCAATTTTTGACTTATTTGATTGATTTGAAAATTTTACGATATAATTAGGCCTTTAATTAATTTTCACTCCCACTATTTTACTTCAAATTGATAGCCCTCACCATCAATTCGGAAGATTGCAGCGTACAACCTTCTAGTGGGCATGATCCTGAAATCCTCCAAGTCATGGACCAGCTAGGGCTGTCACCCACAACATAGATCTCTTAGGTAGGCAACTCTTGCCAATTGCATCATATGCAACTCTTGATAAGATGTCATATGCAACTCCTTGCCATGATCATCTCCATGCCTCAAGGTACTAGATCCCATCTAGATCACCTTGTTAAGTCCGACCCAAAGCAAACATGATGAATATGCACCCTACTAGGGCAGACCCACACATTCATCCTTCACGCTTCCATGAGATAGACAGTGCACCACGCTAGGGCGTGCCCACACTTGGTCGATCAAGTTTTTCACGTGTGTCGCATTTAGAAGGCATCTAAAACTTAATATTTAATGAGGGATTTGGTTTTTATATACATATACATATCCAATCACCACAATACATAGTATGTATCATATACATGCTATATCCCACAGAAAACATGCACAAACGATAAAAGCAATGATTATGGCCATCCTAATGTGATTCCTCGAGCTAAGAGGAATCACGGTCATCTAGGTCTACATCACATGCAACCTGTACAAGATGAACTCTGTGTCTTGCCATCCGAGTTGATCAACTCATCATATGAATGATCTGCTCTCTCTGGCCGGTCGTCTGGTGCCACCAGCCGATCGGTTGGCTCCTCCAACCGATCGGTTCATCTGGTCATCGTGCATCTCTTCATGGCCGCCACCCGCTCGTCTCTCTCCTCGAACCGGCCATCAACCGATTGGTTCACTCCTTGAACCGATCGTCTGGAACGTCAACCGATCGGTTCATGCCTTGAACCGATCGTCTCAACTGTCGTCTCGATGTCCTCCGTTCTTTGACATAACAGGAAATAAAATCTATCCTATTATTACATTGCTTAAAAAAAAGGGAAACCCCGAGTTACATTTGGGGAGCAAAGGTAGGAAATAATCTCGAATTATTTCGAGTTACATCAGGAATAGGAGAAGGAAGATCGGTGCACAGATTGAGATGCAAGAAACCACTCACAACCAATCACAGATAGGGTTTATTGGCCATAACCACACTATACATCCACCACAAAACTCGTTTAAGGGTGACGCGTATCGAGTGCATTAATAATACATATCATATATGAAATTTGGGATTTTATGGATTTAGGATTGGACATGCATAAAGCCAATTTTATTCGCATCGTATGCAATAAATAAAGGTGACAAACCAAAATTGATCATATCGATATTCCTAAATATAGAGCAGTTGACGTGGCTCTGATACCACTGTTGGGTTTTAGGGGAGGCAGAAAAGGCAGTGGAAACAAAAATTTTCTCCCCCAAACCCAGAACAAGGAAATGCGTCAACGTCTATATAATAGGAAAGGATGGTTTGTGGAATCATACATTGTCCCGAGGTTTGCTCAGCGACAATACCGCGTGCCTTGCGCGGTCTTCAAATCCGATCTTCGACGGTGTCTGTGCAGCTCCTGGTCACACGGGGACTGACGACTCCTGGTCTCACCGGATTGTCGGGTTGACAGTTGTCCTCTTGAGCGGCAAAAACCTCCCGCCTCTGAAGTAGTCTACACGGACCACCTGGAATTCCACACTCCTTGTCCCACAAGGAAGTAGAAGAAGTCGCACCCTCCTATTGACGTACTAGTCGCCAACACACTCTCCTACCTCCATTTGCAACTGCAGTTGTCTTTCCCTTGTTGCACCTCCCTTTGCGGGTAGCACTTGCTCAGGCTCTCTCTCGGTTACCAAAACTAGAGAGAACGAAAACTTTGCAGAGCAACTGGTTGCATTGAGTTGTCCTTTTAGAAGCCCCCAATACCCCTATATATATAGGAGGGTCATAGGACAGGGTTCTCCATCCCAGGCAATACGGGACTAAAAGCAGGAGTAGAAGGGTTCGAGATTTTCCATAAAAGCAACCAACTCACAACATGAACCGATCGGTTTACAAGTGAACCGGTCGGTTGGGGACCTGAACCGGTCAGTTGACACCTCAACCGATCGGTTGGGACACCTCAACCGGTCGGTTCACAAGTGAACTGGTCGGTTGGTGGTCCTGGTCGGTTCCCGATTGACTTTCCTTCTTTTGTTTCTAATTGGTATCGAATACCAATCCTATTTCCCAATCAAATTGGGAATTTGAAATGAAAGGAAAATTCTCACCAATCCTACTTTCCCAACTTGTTCGGTTGCACCAGTTGAATCGATCGTTTCAACACTTGAAGCAATCAGTTCACCCTGGACTTGAGCCGATCGGTTCAACACTTGAGCCGACCGGTTCAGCAACCTCAACCGATCGGTTCATCACATGAACCGATCGGTTGGGAGTGCAGGTTGTGCAGAATCAGTCAATTGTGATTTCAATCAATCCGATACTCCAATCAATATGTCCAACACCTTGAACATTATGATATTGTGCTATCAATTAATTGAGTGTTTAATTGAACTACTAAACTCCTTTAGTAATCAATCTAAACATTGCTTGTGGACAAAACTCCTCTTCCAGGTTAAATCCTATGTGTGTGACCCTACAGTTCCATTTCACGTTGGCAGTGAAAGTCCATAACATTTATGACTTCACAAGCAAAGAGTAGTGCCTAGTCACACATCAGTGCTACCCAAGTGAAAGTAGAAAGTTGGAGAACAACTTTCAATCCTACAATCTGTGTATGGTGTTACATTGAATGTATAATTCTTTTATCACTGATATCCTGAATGAACTCAAGGCATGGAACAGTCATCCTGTCAACATTCATTCACTTTCTTGATCTCAGAGTAGACTGGAAGAGATATGTATGACATCAATATCATATACTGATTCACACATGCGTGCATGCCTTTCTCAATCCTACTCATCAAGTGGCCATGGATATCAAACTCCCTCAGGAGGGACAAATCCCATATCTATCACTCACCCCTCAAAAGCCCCATGTGTCAAAGCCACCCAATCATCATCTTTATAACAACCCATGTTTCAGGACTACGTTTGATGATGTCAAAGTGTGCCCAACGACATGTGTTGAGTGTAGTGATTTCAGGTCAAAGAATCACACTCACCACCATCACTATGAGTACTGACTGTGACTACCATGTCATGGTTCCATGTGTCAAACTCACGGTGGGTCTGTCTGGTACACTTGTTCTCTAACAAGTACCTATGTGTTTGGTTTGATATCTCTATATCATGACTAATGAGATTCTGTCATCAACCAACACCACAATCTAGTCTTGTGTGTCATTGTTGTCTATCTACCTTCCACAATGACATCTGTCTAGGGACATAATAAGAATGTACAAACTCTTAGCATCCGTATGATCTCATCGTTCAGGTCATGAACCTGAAGGCATACGTCATTGAGTATTGTCATTCTCTAGACATTCAATCTATTCTATCACTATCTCATATGACTAAACCAGAAAGAATTGGAAGCTTGCCTTTGATGTTTATCAAATCAATGTTAATGTATCCCACCAATCATCCCATGATTGGCTCTCAGGGAATACATACCAACATGTTGACCCATTATATGCTGATGTGTTGGTGTGTCTCTCATCTTCTACCACCTGAGAGAAATGCGGTTGATGAGAAATAAAAGGCCGAAAAATCCATCCGCTTGATCCCTCTTTCTCTGCCGCATGTTTTTTTAATCTTTCTCCACGATCAATTATAGTAGACCCTTTTGAGTTCAACCAACCCTCAGACAAGTCTTATCTCCTCTTCTTGCAAAAACATCCAAATTCCCCTCTACATCAGTTGATTTAGTTATTTCCTGAAGAATCCACACCCCATCACATTGACTCCAAGTGATTTAGAAATTATCCCTTCACCCCAGATCATTTTGCGCCATCAATTTTGGTTAAAGCTATCCAAGGAGATATTGTATACTGAGTCTTATTCCTTGGTGATGACAGGCTCAAGCTAGGACCTCTGTCCATCATAGTCCAATTGACCTACAAGTGAGCTTCCTTGTAGTTTATTAATGACTTCCACAATACCGTTACTCATGCTCTACACACAAATTGGCTTCATGTCAGCATAACCAAATAGCCGATTGACCATTGTAAACACATTCAACCACTAATATGTTTATCCCCCTTCCACATGTCCAACATGCAGTGAAGAAAGGCCTATTTTTATATATTCTACACTAGAAACCAAACACTAGTTTGGAGATCTTCCATCTCTATTCCATGACATTCACTACTTAAACTTGGTGGTAGGTGTGTGTTTTCCACCTCTATGTACTTGCAGACTCCATTGAGTCACCATGAATTCAACATGTACTCTTGTCCCACTATTTTAAGCTTTAGTTTCTTTTGGTCCCTTCTGGTTGTTGGTCATGGTAGAAGAAGCTTTGTAACTTCCTTAGGCCATAAACCACAAACAATGAGTCATCATGATCGATAAGAGCTAGGGAAGGAATTTCTTCTATCATTGTATTTTGATGGTTTTTATATAGAAGATCATTGATTGAAATCATGAAGCTTTCTGTTAGTTTTAGATTTAAATTCTCATTTCTTTTAGGTTGATTGAACATTGGAGGGGCTGTTTTCAAGGTTTTAACATCATCATGGTTTTGTACAGTAACGTTGTTATCAGTAAATTAGTCCTTTCATGACTTTCAGATGTGTTTCAGCTGTAAGAGATTTATTCCAGACCAAGTGGAAAACTCCCACTAGGCAAACCTCGGCAAGGCTACATTAGCCTACATTTGGCTAAATTATGCATGTAGGTTTATCTTGTTTTATAATTGATTATAATTTAGTAAAATCATAAAAAATTACCTAGATGTTCGAAAAATATGTGTAAATACTCGTTAAAAATGTTTTGACGCAAGGAATCGCCGTATATATAATTAGACCATAATTCAAACCCATGAATCAACAGTCTATTAAAAACACTTAAAGCATATCTTTAATCATGATAATTAATGCACTTATATGTTGAACAAGATGTTAGGGTTTTGATCAGGACTCAGACTAGAATTGGTGTCCCTCCTTAGGTTCATATGATAGTGGTCATGCACACTGAGTATTATCTTGGGTTTTAGGGTTAATTTTATTTTATTATGTATTCATAATGTCTCAATTAAATTACAAGTACATTACTCTCATTATATGCTAAAAAATCATGCACATGCTAAGAATTCATATTTATCTTAGTTTGATGAACGTCTTTTCAAATTGAACATTATGTATTACTTCCATGCTAATGAATCAAGAAATAAAAATAAATATGTCTAATGAATTAAGAAAAACATGTTAGTATAGTCCTCTCAATCATGTTATGTGAGCCTTAATCAGACTTAAGTGAATGTTATTTGGCCTTATGAGCTATGTAGCAGCAATTATGCAAGCCTTAACTGGCCTTATGTGAGCCTCAACTAGCCTTATGTGAGCCTTTACCATTCTTATGAGCATTGTGGTACAATTAGGAGAGTTACTATATTAAATCATGATAAAGTACACATTTTCATGTAATCATGCAAATTTACTTAAGTTCCCAACTGATCATGTTAATCGTGTTAAGTAATTATGATTCAAGTTATTTTGGTGTCATTTCAAGTATAATTTATTTTCATGTATAATTACTCAGTGCCACTCACATGTTTTATATTACTTTGCATGGTTTGGGACAAGATGTTCGTACGTGAGGAGACGGAGAAGAAGTTGAACCAAAGATGTCAACTCAAGGATAGTTAGCAGATCCTACTTGGTGGGTTGCCATTGTAGATAGTTATAATATTCCTTTTTAGTTGTGTTATGTAGGAGTTTCTTTATTCAAGTCTCTTTTATTTGACTTTTGTCTATTTTCCTAAGGTATGTGATAAGGCTTATATGTCCATTTACAACTATTTTGTGGTTTTTTCCTTTTTAATGATATATCACATCAATCACAACTTGTCATGATATTCAATCAATTAAAATGCTTCCTATAAATTTAGTTGTGGATATTCATTAAAGTTATGGGAAGATCCCATGGGTGGTTCATTATATAATTCCAAGAGGATAAGGACCTAATGTTGACGGTCGAAGGAGAACCATTGTATGTAGAAGAGAAACCCGTGATGCTACAAAATGGGACAACAGTGAAGCACTCAAATAGGAGAAGCTATGCAATGTCCATGTATGATTAAAGATCCTTAATCTTCCATTAGAACCGTGGAATAAAAAGATGTCGGCTCAAATTGCCACCTACCTTGATAAGCCCTGGTGCCTTGATCAACAAACAAAATCCAAACGACATGTGGAGCATGCTAGAGTGAATGTTCTTATGAATGTTTCTTCATCATACTATAAACAACTAAATTTGTGTAAGGATAAAAGTACCACTTTGTTCACATTGAGTATTGATAACACCAATTTTTGTGATGTTTTTGCCTTTTATTCTGTTATCAAAACTGCCCTTTTCTGCTATTTTCCTCTCTTTTATAAGTACTTTTGCAATAATTGGCCAAGCAATGCTCCTAATCTAATATTTCCATCTTTTGCAGAGTTTTTCCTCATTTTGGTACGATAAGGCTGTCCCGGCCCATAAATAAGTTCAAGTCTGCATCGGCCTTCCTGACGCCCGATACGACCTCTGCCCGACAGGGTGGAGCGACACAACGACGCACGACAAGGGGATGTCGCGCAAGAAGAAACTGATGGACGACACGTCTTCTACCCGACAGGGAGCCAATTTCTCCACGACAACCCAAGCTTGTCGCGCGACACAGCCACCCACCGGCAGGCGCCGACTGTCACGTGACCGACAACTGACACCCCTGTACCGAGTGATACCAGTATCGGCCGCCCACCGACCCGCGAATAAGGAGGACACATGGCACTTCGAGCACCATAACTTCCCCCAACTGCTGCCTATAAATAGCAGCTATAGGAAGCCAAAAAGACAATTCAGACAGTTGAGAACTTTGAGCGATCTTCAGAGGAAAACTGCGAGAGCAAGAGTATCGTGCCCCAGTGCTCGTGCTGGGCAACTCTAGGTGAGCTCTTCCTCATACCGAGAGGGAGGGGATGGCAAAAAGTTGACCAGCCTAAATCACGCGTCCAAAGATGGAGGCGGATTTGAAGTTAGTCGGGTTTTTACATTTATAACCTGAATCCTTCTAGGCCCCCGCAACTTTGTTTACGAGGTCGAAGTAGATATACGGGGTCGAACACAGGGACAAGGGTGGTAGTGTTGAGAACCCAGAATCGACACGCTACTCTCTGGCAGGTGTAAAGAGATAATAAATTCCCAAAAAGGGAAACAGCAAGATGTCACAAACAAAACAAAGAAAACTATCTCCAACTGGAGATACAAGAAAGATTTAAGGTTTTAGTCATTTAGCAGTTTTTAGGGTTTTTCATGCAACAGAAATAGAAAGATAAAACTAGAGCTAGAGCAAGGTACGAAGGATAAGACTTCAGTAAAACAAGCGGTAGTAGTAACATCTTGCACCCCTCCTCTCAGAGTGGGTACCTCTAACCAAGCATCAACACCCCTCTCGAGGTTGCTGGATTTAAGTTAGAGTGGAATGTTACTGAAACAACTCCGTTCCAGGCACTCTCATACTCCAGAATCGGACCAAACACTAGAGCCACAACACAACTCTCGAAGTTGTTGCAACGGGAAAACATGATTCGGTAGCTAAGCGAAACGTGATCCAAACATGCAAATTAGAGTTCAGATATCAAACATTGCAGTCATCCAACATCTTGCACCAAGCATAGAGCAGCAAGCAATTAAGCTTTTCCATTCCCATAAACATTAAAGGTCTTAATACATTGCATAAGTAAGGAATTAAATAACAGAATTAAAGATAGATGTTGCCTTCATGATGTAGAAGGACGACAGGCTACAACGGCTCTCCAGCCCGATACCGGTCAGGGGCCTAGCCCGATACAGTAGTGTCGGGTGGCACACCCTCTCGGGCGGCACACCGTGACGGCCGACTGTATCGCTCAAGGACCCTGGCCGATATGCTCATGTCAGGTGGTGCACCCTCTCTGGCGGCACGCTATGACGGGTGAAGCGTATCGGTTCGATATCGTGTCGGGCATGGAGCGGCGCGTTCTACTGTCGGACACTTGTGTTGCTCATCAACGTTGGCCGATATCGGCCTGCAGTGTCGCCCGGGATGGTCCTAAGTGAACCATCCCCTCCCTCTCGGGACGAGGAAGAGCTCACCTAGAGTTGTCCAATACGAGCACTGGGGCACGATACTCTTACTCTCGTAGTTTTCCTCCGAAGATCGCTCAAAGTTCCCAACTGTCTGAACTGTCTTTTCGGCTTCCTGTAGCTGCTATTTATAGGCAGCGGTTGGGGGAAGTTATGGTGCTCGAAGTGCCACGTGTACTCCTTATTCATGGGTCGTTGGGCGGCCGATACTGGTATCACTCGGCACAGGGGTGTCGGTTGTCGGTCACGTGATGGGCGGCGCCTGCCGGTGGGTGGCTGTGTCGTGCGACAAGCTTGGGTTGTCGTAGCGAAATTGGCTCCCTGTCGGGTAGAAGATGTGTCGTCCGTCAGTTTCTTCTTGCGTGACATCCCTTTATCGTGTGTCGTTGTGTCGCTCCACCTTGTCGGGCAGAGGTCGTATCGGGTGTTAGGAAGGTCGATGCAGACTTGAACTTATTTGTTGGCCGGGACGGCCTTATCGTACCAAAATGAGGAAAAACTCTGTAAAAGATGGAAATATTGGATTAGGAGCGTTGCTTGGCCAATTATTGCAAAAGTACTTATAAAAGAGAGGAAAATAGCAGAAAGGGCAGTTTTGATAACAGAATAAAAGGCAAAAACATCACAAAAATTGGTGTTATCAACTCCCCCAAACTTAGCATTTTGATTGTCCTCAATCAATATTTAAACTTTATTTAGTGATGCTTCTTCTGCTCGGAGTAGCTTTCAGGCCAAGAGCTAAAACAAGTATCGTAATGCCTTTAGAGATAATGTTGTCTCCCTATGAACAAAAGACTTTGTTTTTCCTGCCTTATTGTTTAAGTAAGATTCTTCTCTACAGCTTCGGCGAGACTTTGTTGTATGATTCCGAAGTTAGCTTACACACCAAACAGTTTTATTTTTGGGGCAGAAAATTGTGTAAAGGGTAGGCTAAGGCTTTTTGGGGTTTTTCTTATTTCCCATCAGTCCATCCAGGTAAGGGTCCGTTAGCGGGCAAGTGGTCCCTGCAGTCCAAGCCAATTGGCTTTAGAGCAGTGATTTCACATCCTACGTACTACTGCCCCAGATCTACCATGCCTAAAGATGGGTACTTTTGGAAAACAAGTGTGTATATATGTATATATATTTTTTGGCACAACTCTCATGCTTTTATTCACACTCATAAGGCTTCTTTCTCTTTTTGGGGTTTTCATTGGGTGAGGGAAAATAAAGAGATTTCTACTGTTTGGGCAGCTTTTTCCTTCTCCATACTCGTCTCTTAGTTGTTTGCGAGATTATTATATTTTCGAAATTTTTGGCATGGCAAAACATAATCTTTTATTCGTTTGAGGCAGCATTATCAAAAAGATATAACATAACATATATCTCGTTAAGCACATAGAAAACAAACTTTGCAAGAAGTCGCAACAGGTTTTCACTATTATAGCAACTTTGTACATATGCATGGAGATGATATAAACAAAAAGAACTTTCAAAGCTTTGATATGAACACATCTATGTACATAAAGAACAAAAGAATAAAGAATTTGAGACAAAAGAATGAAGAAAATTTATTTAGAGAATTCAGAAGAAAAAAAATTCAAAATTTTGTACCTCCCTCACTGGTACCTGGTACCCCCCCAAACTTACTCCATACTCTGTCCCAGAGTTGTGAAGTAGATAAGGTGAGGTAAAGTTATTCCAGTGAGTTTGCGTCTGCATCAGACAGAAGCTCCCCATCCGTTTAGAGATTGGTGGGGCAAACTAAGATATCAGGATAGGGCTTTGTCCTCCAGGGAGAAAATGAAGCCCTTACAGTAAATCACCTCTTGGGGAACCCCCCGCATCTTTATTGTATCACATATATTTTTGAATGCATCCATATGGTGGTAGGGGTTGTCGTTCTTTGAACTTCCCCTGAAGATCTTATTCTGGATCATTGAGATAACGGACAGCTTGAGCTCAAAATTTGCCGCGTTGAAACGTGGGACAACGACGGGGCATCGGGAGTTGTTGGCCTTCGTGGACGCCAACTCCCTCAGCGTTTTCTCTTCTTCCTCCTCTGAGTTGTTGTTGTCGCTGGCATCATGTCGTCTCTCCTAACCACCGTGATTTCTTCTGTGCTCCGGTGGCAATGACGCCTATCGCGGCGAGGCCCCTCCTCGTGCTCTCCCAATTCTGGATCTTCAGTGTTACCGTCGTACCGGTCGTCGCCTTCGGGTGGAGGCGAGTCAGGCCTCCTCCCTTGGCGTTCGCCTCAAGAATGGTGGGGTTTGACGCGAGGAGGCATATTGGTGTTGGTGTTTGGCGGAATAGATCACCGCACTTCAGAGTTCCTGAAATGGCACAAAAAATCAAGTCAGAAAATAGAATTATTAATTTTTATGCAAAGAGTAATAATAATAATAATAATAATAAAATAAGATAAAATAAAATAAGGAGTGCTGTCAAGCTTATTTCTAAGCTTGAGGCACGGGAGTGTAGTTAGTGGATTTGGATTCGTCTACAGTACCGTCTGCCTTCTCCCCGGCAACGGCGCCAAAAAGTTGACTGGACTAAATCGTGCGTCCAAAGATGGAGGCAGATTTGAAGTTAGTCGAACTTTTACATTTATAACCTGAATCCTTCTAGGCCCCCACAACTTTGTTTACGGGGTCGAAGTAGATATACGGGATCGAACACAGGGACAAGGGTGGTAGTTTTGAGAACCCAGAATCGACACGCTACTCTTCGGCAGGTGTAAAGAGATAATAAATTCCCAAAAAGGGAAACAGCAAGATGTCACAAACAAAACAAAGAAAACTATCTCCGACTGGAGCTACAAGAAATATTTAAGGTTTTAGTCATTTAGCTATTTTTAGGGGTTTTCATACAACAGAAATAGAAAGATAAAACTAGAGCTAGAGCAAGGTATGAAGGATAAGACTTCAGTAAAACAAGTGGTAGCAGTAACATCCTGCACCCCTCCTCTCAGAGCGGGTACCTCTAACCAAGCATCAACACCCCTCTTTAGGTTGCTGGACTTAAGTTAGAGTGGAATGTTACTGAAACAACTCTGTTCCAGGCACTCTCGTACTCTAGAATCGGACCAAACACTAGAGCCACAACACAACTCTCGAAGTTGTTGCGATGGGAAAACACGATTTGGTAGCTAAGCGAAATGCGATCCAAACATGCAAGCTAGAGTTCAGATATCAAACATAGCAGCCATCCAACATCTTGCACCAAGCATAGAGCAGCAAGCAATTAAGATTTTCCATTCCCATAAACATTAAAGGTCTTAATACATTGCATAAGTAAGGAATTAAATAACATAATTAAAGATAGATGTCTCCTTCTTGATGTAGAAGGATGACAAGCTACATCGGCTCTCCAACCCGATACCGGTCAGGGGCCTAGCCCGATACAACAGTGTCGGACAGCACACCCTCTCGGGCAGCACACCGTGACGGCCGACTGTATCGCTCAAGGACCCTGGCCAATACACTCATGTCGGGCGGCGCACCCTCTCTGGCGGCACGCTATGACGGGCGAAGTGTATCGGTTCGATATCGTGTCGGGCATGGAGCGGCACGTTCTACTGTTGGGCACTTGTGTCGCTCATCAACATTGGTTGATATCGGCCTGCAGTGTCGCCCGGGATGGTCCTAAGTGAACCATCCCCTCCCTCTCGGGACGAGGAAGAGCTCACCTAGAGTTGCCCGGCACGAGCACTGGGGCACGATACTCTTTCTCTCACAGTTTTCCTCCGAAGATCGCTTAAAGTTCCCAACTGTCCGAACTGTCTTTTCGGCTTCCTATAGCTGCTATTTATAGGTAGCGGTTGGGGGAAGTTATGGTGCTCAAAGTGCCACGTTTCCTCCTTATTTGTGGGTCGGTGGGCGGCTGATACTGGTATCGCTCGACACAGGGGTGTCGGCTGTCGGTGACGTGACGGGAGGCGCCTGCCGGTGGGTGGCTGTGTCACGCGACAAGCTTGGGTTGTCGTGGCAAAATTGGCTCCATGTCGGGTAGAAGACGTGTCATCCATCAGTTTCTTCTTACACGGCATCCCCTTTTCGTGCGTCGTTGTGTCGCTCCACCCTGTCGGGCAGAGGTCGTATCGGGCGTCAGGAAGGTCGATGCAGACTTGAACTTATTTGTGGGCCGGGACGGCCTTATCGTACCAAAATGAGGAAAAACTCTATAAAAGATGGAAATATTGGATTAGGAGCGTTGCTTGGCCAATTATTGCAAAAGTACCTATAAAGGAGAGGAAAATAGAAGAAAAGGGCAGTTTTGATAACAGAATAAAAGGCAAAAACATCACAAAAATTGGTGTTATCAAGTATGATGGATGCTTGATACGCGCCCCCATTGTGGTACTTTTGGCCTTGATAGTAGAATGTGCAAGGCACATGAGTAAGATAAATCAACATCAAACATAGGGAATCCATGTGATAAAGAAATAGAGCACCAATAAGGTGCATCTATTGGTTCTCAAGTCTGCCCCTCAGAGTTGTAGACAACTCAACTTTCACCTGATTCAACCGGCATGGAACCAAAAAATCAAGATGTTCATGCTAAAAGACCTAGTTCACTTATGGTTAGCACATCAAGTGCTCGACCACCAATTTTTGAGGGATTACAAAAATCTAAGAATACTACCTTGCCTATTAGAAGAATGACATGAATTAACACTCATGGTAGCCATAATACCAACAATGAGTTTAAAAATTTCCAAAGTGAAAATTCTACTGGGAACCTCAACTTAAATCTAGGAGATCAAGCCGATAGAAAGCCAACAACACCCCCATGTTAATTCCACCAACTATTTTGTCATGGAACATCTATGGTTTGTCCATATGGGGCAAACATGATGTCGTCTAGGCTGAGATACAAAGGAAAACGGCTGATTTAGTCTTCCTTCTTGAAATAAAAATCAAGAAAAGAAAAATAGCCAGAGCCATTGAACACATTTGTCCAAGTTCCCACTACCTTAATATTTATCTCTCTTACATGAAAGTTAGGATCATGTCTCTTTGGCAAAATGAAACTTACAAACTTAGAGTTAGCTTTCAGTTGAAGAAAACTCTCAATCCACAATTATGTGGAGAAGACATAACTATATATTGACTTGAGAGTTATACATTGTCCATATTTTGATAATGACTTAACCATTCCATTCATATGTATCTAATATGTTTGTTTAATATTTATTTCAAGATTTAGGTACTTGAAAAGGATCAAATTACACAAGCCCTAGCTTGTCCAAGTTCAAATCAAAAGCAATGCAAATGTGCATTTTGGGAAATCATTCCAAACCACTTAGAATATTCTTTTAATCATTTGTATTGATGATATGACTTGTAACTAAGATGAGAAAAAATGATGGACACTTAATTTCAATGTATGATCACTCAAAAATCATTTTGAAAAATTTGTCATAGCAACTTTGTCGATCGAGTTTGGATCTCAGTCGACCAGTAATGGATTTTTGGAAATGGATCAATCGGTCAATTTGTATACTCATAGAACTCAACCGACCGACTCACTTACCAAAACTGATTTTGAATCATTGGTCAAGTTTCCCCAGGACAAACTCGACCGATAGTTTGAAAAGTGGCTTTGTTGATTAATGGATTGGTCAAGTTATCTTTATTGAAACTCGATCGAATGTACTATATAGAAAAAGTAGAAAAAGTGATTTCAACCATTGGAGAGTTGTTAGAAACAAAAATAGATCTGTTTCAAGTTTTAAAATGGATGTTTTGCATTCTTAAGTGATCCCACACTCAAAGTAACATCCCCAACTATAAATAGGACCTCTTAGAGTTCATTCCAAGGTTGGTAATTCTTTCTATCCTTGGTGCTTACTATAGTCGAGTGTGCTACAACCATTTGAGCCCCTTTCACTCTCTCACTTACAAAGAATTTTGTGATTATGAGTGAGTTAGGCATGTTGTAAGAGAGATACCTCCATTTTATCTTGTAAAGCTCTCATTCCTTCCATGTTCCCAATCCCCTTTCTCACAGAGCAAAGGTTGAAGTGATCTTCTCTCAGTAAAGGAGGAGTTTATGTTCTTCTTCAAGGTTGAAGAAGGTGTGAAGGTCTTTTCCACATGAAGGACAAGGACAAGGTGGAAGATTTAAGAAGAGTGCGTAATTCCTTCAAGGCCAAAGACTTGATGCAAGTGTGGGTAATTCATTGGTGAAGGATGAAGGCATCTTGATCAAGAGGATAAGTTGTTGTATAGGTGAAAGACTCTAGTCTTGAATAGGTACTTCCTTGGATGTATGGTGGTCTTCTTGTAGTTCTTATAATGGAATATAAGTATACATGGGTTGCCATGTCCTTGAGGTTGACCTCTTTAGGTAGTGGATTGACGGTCTCCTAGTTTGGAGATTGGAACCACTCTAACCAACTTGTACAAGTATATGTTTCAATCTCTCTCATCCTTTCTATGCTTGTTTTAGATAGAACTTCAAATTGAGTTTTAGCATTTGGTTTCAATTGATATACTTTGAGGGTCTAAGTATTCTTGTGAGAATTTTGAATCTCTATTCATCCCCCCTCTAGAGCACTATATCCAAAAAGTGGTATCAGAGAAAGGATATTCTCCAACAAATCTCCCATGAGACAAGAAGATGGGTGAGAACCTACTTGGTTCCCTCAACCTAGAGGGAGGATTCTCCATGCACCCCCCGGTCTTCGATGGCACCAACTTCCTCGATTGGGCGGCGAATGCAGTTCTACATTCAAGAGATGAACTTCGATATGTGGAATGTGACAATTACACTCTACAAAGGAGCCAACTAGATCTGTATCACCATGGGATGAAGTAGCCCTAAAGAATGCTCAGCTCAATGCCACAACAATTATTATCCGCTATGCAACCCTCACTCCATCCAAGTTCAACTGCATCTCCTCATGGTATACAACCTATGAGATATGGGACAAGTTGTGCATCAATTATGAAGGCACAAGGCAAGTGAAGGAGGAAAAGATCTACATGTTGAACAACCTCCTCTAGGACTTAAAGATGGGGAAGTAAGAAGGAGTTGCTAAGATATACTCAAGGCTCAATTCCATCATCAACTGCCTAGCTTCTTGGGACACGCTTTGGATAGAGGAGAAATCAACTCAAAGATCTTGAGTTCTCTTCCAAAGAGATGGGAGTCAAAGGTGACCTCCATCGAAAAGTGAGAATTCTTGGTGACATTCCAACCAAGGCACTTATTGGCAATCTACAAGCTCATGATCTAAGACTTGACAAGAAAGAAGTGGAAGCTAAGCAAAAAGAAAAAGAAGCAAGGAAGATCAAAGATAGTGATTTCAAAGCTCAAGTGGAGGCCCTAATCCTTCAACAACAACTTTCTTGTCAGACCTCTCCCTCCTCCTCAAGTGAAGATGATGGCCCTAGTGAGCATGAAGCCGACTTCTCCAAGGGAAATCACTTCAAAGGAAAGCAATCTTCTTCTTCTAATCCAAGGTCCTTTAAGTGTGGTAAAAAAGGGCACTACAAGAGTGAATATCCTAAAGCTAGAAAGTCACACCATAAGAGAAACTCCAAGAAGGAGGATGAGTACAAGAAAAATAGAAAATACAAGAGGAAGGACAAGAAGGAGAGGATACACAAATACACAACTCATGCAGTTTGGGAATGATCATCCTCTAGTGGCTCAAGCTTCGTTGAAGATGGAGAGTGCCACTTTGCACTCATGGTCTGTACAAGTGAAGATATTGGTGAGGTAAGTGAGGTCAGTGAGGTGAGCTTGAATGAGTTAGCTAAAGAAACTCTTATTGACACTCTTGTTACTACTTGTTCTTCTGGTTCGGAATGTAAAGCTAAAAAGAAGAGGTTAGGTAAAATCATTGATGATTTGTATGTTAAACTTGATATTCTTGAGCAAAATGAAAAGATTCATCTTGAGAGCATTGATACCTTATAGGGCCAATTTCTTGATCTTGAGATCCAATACAATGGAGTTGAGGTAGAGAATGGTGCCTATCTTAAGAACATTGAATCTCTTAAGGAAGACAACCAAAAGTGCCAAGATGAGCTTGATATACTTAAAACTAAAAATGTTGAACTTATGCTTGTTGTTGATTCTCTTAGAGATGACAAGGATGTTTATCTCAAAGAAATTCAATTGCTAAAATCTAAAAATGCTAGATTCCTTGGTCAAGTAAATAATTTATCTTCTAGACCTATTTTTCCTAGTAATGATTTACTCTTGTAAATTATTCTTATTTGACTCAAGTCGTCTGTTTAGAGGTCGACCTTGTTCATACTAGAGATGACCTTGCTAGTTTTTCTTCTACTGTTATATCTCTTACTGGTTGCAATCATAGACTTAGAGCCTCTCTACAGAAATTCCTCAAATGGAAAAACTCCCTAAATGAAATCCTTGACCATTCTACCAAACAAAATGGTACTAGTGATTTGGGATTTGTACATGAAGAACCTAAGGGAAAGAATAAGGACAAAGGTAAGAAAAATAGTAGGAGACTCCCTTTTTCATTTGAGAGTCTTCTGGCACTAAGTACCCTATGATTTTCTCTCATTCCAAAAGTGATGATCATTATTATAACCCAAATATGAAATGGGTCCCCATGATAACTCTGCATCCCAAAGTTTGAGTTGGGAACTGACTCTCTCCTTTCTTGTAGGAAAAAGGAAAATGGATTGTTGATAGTGGTTGCACTAAGCACATGGCAGGTGATATAAGCCATTTCAAAAATTTCACAAAGAAGAAAGGTGGTTCGATTACTTTTGGGGACAATAAGAAAGGTAAGGTAAAAGGTCAGGGTGATGTAGGTGAATCCTTTTGTAGCAATAATGTTCTCTTTGTGGATGGCCTACATCACAATTTAACAAGCATAAGTCAATTATGTGATAATGGTTACCTTGTGCTATTTACTTCTTTTGAATGCTTGCTTCTAGATTCCCTCACTTATCATGTCATATATAAGGGAACTAGAAATTTTAATCTTTACATAATTGTTCTTGACTCTATTAAGCCTATTGTTGGTAGATGCCTTATAGTCAATTCTAATGAAATTTCTCTTTGGCATTGTCGGCTTGATCATGTAAATATGCATCAATTGAAGAAGTTGAGCAAAAAGGAATTGGTCAAGGGACTTACAAAATTGGATTTTGAAAAGGATGAGGAATGACAACCTGGTACCTAAGGAAAGAAAATCAAGTCCTCCTTCAAACCCAAAGGAGTCCTTAGTACCAAGAGAGCTCTTGAACTTCTCCATATTGATCTATTTGGACCTATGACAACTCAATTACTTCGTGGCTCCAAGTATTGTCTTGTTATTGTTGATGATTTCTCTCGATATACTTGGAACTTTTTTCTAATTTTCACTTTAGGATTTACATACATACATATTTAAGGTTGATTTCTTGATTTGCTTGCTTGATTGGATAATATGTTTAATAACTGCATAATCTACATGGTTCGCCATTGAGGTATGTGGTTATGCTTATGACCACCCGCATTAGTTTGATGGTGTATTTTGAGTGTTTCTCGAGGATTGAACAACTAAACTATTGGATGTTTATTTATATATTGTTCAATTTTGATGTCACTACGACTATCACATAAAGATTTGATTAAGAGAAGAAAATGTTAGCTCTTATTTGCAAGTATGTTATGGAATATATGTTGTTAATTTACATGCACACTTTTGCATGCACCCCACGTACATAGTATATTTTGATATGTTGATTCGTGCTTTTGTTTCATGGCATTTTAATTACATAATAGATAAGATGATTTCAAGATATGATGGAAATATGAAATTACTTGAAGTCATGAAAGTTAACTTTAAAAGGAGGATTAGATAGATACTTCTTCTCATATGGTTCTCATATCTACAAGTCTAATGATAGGAATTTATATAAGTTCTAGAGGAACATCTTGTAAACAAAATATTTGAATTAATGAAATTATTTATTATTATTTATTATTTGCTAAATCTGGATCCTTGGGAAAATTTTAGGTAATGCCTCTCAATTTTAAGGCCTTCCTTAATTGTGGGTTGCTGAAAACTAAGTTCGTTACATTTGGTATTAGAGTTGCACATTTTTTCAAATAATATTTGATATTTTGTAATTTCAAGTAATATGTAGAAATATGAGAGAATGATTTGGGTATTTTCTACAGATGATGGTGTCTAGAAGGGACTACAACTAGGGGGCTGGCAAAAGTTTCCTCCACACCGCTATTTGGCTTAGGAGGGATCCCAGACCCATGCATCCTGCCTGGCCAAAGTCAAAAGATTTAGCCTAAAGTAAAATACCTTTAGTTTTTATAATCTTGATTTGTCCACTTCTCATCCTATTTTCTTAATAAACCCTAAAAGGAACTTCCCTCCTCATCTCAAGTTGGGGTTTTGAGAATAAGTAGGATTAAGGCATCCTCCATCAATTAATGTACATTTGATGTGGAAATAATAATGTACATGTGATGAGGAAATAATAATGTACGCATAATTTGGAAATAATGATAAAGAAAAGAAAATTGTTTTATGAGTTTTTCCTTAAAAGGGTAAACCGTAGGGGGAACTAGTCAAAGGGCATAGAAACCCTAAAGGGTAGGATTTAGTCCCTAACCTGCATACTAAACCCAAATTCTGGGAGATGTGAGTAGTTTGGATGATGTAGTAACCCTACCCATATGAACCCTAATCAAGGTAATAGGAAAGATGAAATATAAATGGGTTTAGGTGACCATGTCAACCATGAATGGATATGGAGAAATACATGCATGATACATACGGAGAGGTTTTAGATATACATGAGAAACATAAGTAACCATTGGTTATACATGAAAATGAAATTATGGGCATAACTTGTTCATCACCCTAATGCTATCCCTAGAGGAATGGAGGAATAAAGAATACCCCCAGAGAGTGGGTATGTAAATCAAAACTACCCCCAACAAGTGGGTATGTTATTGAAATTACCTCTAGAGACTGAGTATGATACCCCCAGTGAGTGGGTATGCCATTGAAATACTCCTAGTGAGAGAGTATGATATTATCGAAACTTCTAGTGAGTGGGTATGATTGGAGGTTAACTCCAGCAAGTGGGTGTATCACATAAATACTCCTAGTGAGTGAGTATGATGTTGTGAATACCCCCAATGAGTGGGTATGAATGGAGATCACCCCAATCAAGTGATTATGAATACCTCCCAGTAAGAGGGTATACCACAAAGATTAAGCAAGTATGGATTGAGAAGTTATAATATAAAATGTATGTTCAACCTATTATGATCACATAAAAATAAACACATTCAACATTTAGGGTAGGTGGCCCAACCTGGGGTGGGTCAACCCAAAGTGGGAAAAAGACCTATGGAGGGGGAAAAACCCTAAGACCTTGGAGTTAAGTTGTGGCTAGAGAGCCTAACCTCCTCCCATGAGATAAGAGGGCACCCTAGGATAGGACCTTATCGAGAAGGATGAGTTGACCAACCCCTTTAAGAATCAAGGTAACTTATATGTCACCTACAGTATGAAGGGTTAAGTATACAAAAATATGATAGTACATACATTATTTGAACCCAAGTATGCCATATCTAAGGGACACAAGAAAAGCCACTAAGGAAGTGGCTGAGAGTAGGTGACCAAGCTGGGATAGGAAGGCTGATGTATAAAGGAAAGTCAGTGTAGTGACTGGTGATCAAGTTTGGATAGGAAGATAACCAATAGGCCAAGCCGGGATACGAAGAACGATATAAGGAAAAGTCATTACCATGACTGGTGATCAAGTTAGGATAGGAAGATCACTGATAGGATAAGATGGGAGAGGAAGGCCAACATGAGAGTAAGTCATTGCAATGTCTAGTGACCAAACCAGGAAAGGAAGATCCCTAATAGGTCAAGTTGTAAAAGGAAGACGACCATAAAAGACCAAGCCTAGGAAGTGAAGGCCTCCATGAGTCCAATGAAGGGACATAAAGTGAATAATGTGTACCCCATGAAGGGCTTCCAGGTTAAAGAATTACATTAGAGAATAATGTACTCAAAGTGTGACATCTCTAAGAAACCCTTAGGTAGGGTAGGGCCCTAAGTCAATGTTAAGGTCAAGTAGGGAGTATAAAAGGTACATAAGACTGATGAGAGTAGGAGAGGATTCTTCCCTAAATGCATAAGACCTTAGGGTCGGGAGGTAACAACCATGTTTCCCTGAGGCCCATGTCTTAGGAGATTAGCCACCTTCATGAGTTAGGGTTGAATGTGAGAGGCACTCCCTAGATGGACAAGGATGAGATCACTCTAAGAAGTACATGCACCCCTAGAGACCTCGAGGAAATGTCTAAGGCTCATAATACATGAGGTGTAAATATAAAAGATATAAGAAGTTATGTAATAATGAGATCTTAAGAGGTGTTGTGCACAAACTCAAGAGTGAAAAGGGCTTTTGACTTCATGAAATATAACAAAAATGTGGAATAAAAATGAATGGTTTAGAGTCATGTTGAGAATGATTCAACCTAAATATCAAATCTTAGGATGATGTGTGTGTACACCATCTCTAATCTTAGAATGGGATGAACTTTGTATTTGCACGGTAGTCAAGTGCTTATTTCATCTCATTATGATTGAAAGAGATCAGGGTAAACACATGTTATGCTTAAAATCAACATATGAGAATAAATACCTTATGTTGGACTTAATGACATGACCTAGGGTTTGAGGTATTACCTCACCCATATGAGAAAATAAATGAATGATAGGTTGGGAACCTAGGTGAAAAGATAGTCACCAGGTGAAATTAAAAATCATAAATGGAAATGTAATCACCAACAGATAATATCATGTAAATACTAATAATGTGGATATACCTTGAATCGAATTTGGGTATCAAACTTAGTCATAATATGAAGAATTTGAATATCAATAAAAGTGATTAAAGATAATATTAGAAGGGTTGCTAACCCTAAAAGTTTGAAACTAAGTTGAGTTATCATTTACCTTAACCATACTGGGTGTGAATTTTGGGGACATTTCCTTTTAAGGAGGGGTGAACATTATATCCTAAATTTTGCTAAAATTGAATTATATAAATTAATTAATAAGAAAAAAAATCAACAATATTATTATTGATGGAATAATAATGTCTAACCACTTTGTGGCATGGGTGCAACCCATGGCCCAAGCGAGGCCCATGAGACTATTTGCTCTACAAATATGTCCTTGTGGCACAAGTTAAAGAAATAAGAGATTTTGTGCATAAATAAAGGATAGTTACTTGTTAATTATTAAAAAAGAGATAATATGCAAGTTTCTAAAAGAAAATATGATGTGTGGTGTTTTAGATAATTAATAGAACAATTGTCTAATCCACTTTGGCAACATTAGTTTTAAGGCATCCAATGGTCTTTTTGCAATTTGGCTTTTGGTATGCATAAAGATAATGTGAAAAAGGAAGAGAATCCTAGATATTGGAGGAAAAGAGTTTTCCATATGATAATGATAATCATGTTAAATAAATGATTAGAAGGAGGATGTTTTGGGTAAGATGTTTCAATAAAACCCCACATATGGATATATATTGTGAAATATATTAATGAGCACCAATAATTATTTTAATATACATATATATGTATATACATACATATGTATATGTATAGACGATAGATCACTCGAAGGCGAGGAGGCAAGAGTGCTCGTGGAACTGAAGGCTGACGGTCCCAAGCCTAGCAAGGTGTGGCTAAACATCAAGGGTCATGAGCCGATCCCGATTATAGTAGAGTATGACCATGTTCCCGTAAGTTACGTCCAATGCCATGCTTTCGGTCATGACTCGTCAGAATGCGACAAGGGAGAGAAGAACAATGAAGAGCGGAAGGGAAAGAAAATATGGAAATCCAAGGAGGTTGGCGTGAAGGCAACTGAAACTGAAGGGCAGAACAAGCAACAAGAAACGATCCTTGCAGGGGAATCAGTAGCCGGAACCAGTCAACAGAAGCAAACATTTCCTGTAGAAGATCTGCCAATTGTAGAAGTATCCACAAACACAAAGGGACATGAGGCAGAAGAAAACCAGAATGATTTCCCAACCCAAGGGGAAAGAGAAGAGGGGGAGTTCGTGTCTAGTGCCCGAAGGAAAGCAGTGAAGAAGATAGGAATCCCGAGAACACAAGGGGTAAGTGTCGTTCTTGATACTACAAATAGTTTTGAGGGTTTATCCGAGTCAGACCCTGAGGAGGATAATGCCACCAAACAACAAGAGAAATCTGGGAAAGGCAAGAAAGTTGGGAAGGGGCCTTCTAGGTGAACAAGGTCAAACAAAACCCTTTGATATGTCCATGCTTTTATGGAATATCCAAGGAGGCTGTGATAGGAACAAGAAGAAGGAAATCAGATAATGGATTGCTGCAAGCGGTCATTCAATGGTTGCTTTAGTGGAAACAAAAATAAAAGCTCAGAATAAAAATAGTATTAAATATATCTTTCCTTAAGGTTGGGAGCACGTGTCTAATGTTGATTGTTCTGCGGTGGCTCGAGTGTGTGTAGCCTGGAAGCCCAATGCTTGGCAGGTTTCTGTGGTACAGATGTCGGACCAACAGGTGACAGTGGACTGCGTCAATAACGGAGGTCTTCACATATGGTTGACAGCTATGTATGGCCATAATGACGGGAAGGCAAGATGTGACATGTGGGATGATATGATTTCTATATCAAGGAAGGATCAATTACCATGGATGGTTGTTGGGGACTTCAATACTGTACGGTTACAGGTGGAAAAAAGAGGCAGAAGACTAGCTATTAATGTTGATATGGATGCATTCAACCGAGCTATTGATAAAGCATGCTTGTTTGAACTACCTATGGTAGGGGGGGGACATCTTTACCTGGAACAATGAAAGAGGACCTCAGGACAGGATAGCTAGCAAGCTTGACAGGGCACTGGTAAATGATGAATGGCTGAAAATTCTTCCAAATGTGCAGGTTAAGGCGGAAGGGGCTGACATTAGTGATCATGCACCCATATCAACCCAAATAACAGAGAAAAAGCAGAAAAGAAGACCGTTTAGATTTCTAAACTATTGGGCAGACTGGAGAGAATTTGATGATATTGTCAAACAAAGTTGGTGTATTCAGATGACGGGCAATCCCATGTACGTGTTTGCTATGAAATTAAAGAATACCAAAGAGGCGTTGAAGAAATGGGAAAAAGAAGAAGTGAATATCCCAAATATGCTGAAAGACATGAAGAAGGACTGCAAAGAGATTAGGGAAAAATTATTGGCTGATCCCCTGAACCCAAATCTTATTGAAAAAGAAAGGGAAGTGAAGAGGACGCTTGAAGACCTGAAAAAGGCTGCAGAAAAATTCTATTGGCAAAGAAGTAAAGAGAAATGGTTGGAGGATGGAGATAGGAATACAAAGCTCTACCATGCAGCAGTTAGAAGTAGAGAGGCAGGCAATATCATTTCTGAACTTATAAATGTATAAGGACAGGTGATCAACAAACAAGAGGATTTAGAGGAACAAGCCATCCAATTCTATTCCTCTCTCTACAATAAAACCTTTTCAGAAGATATTGATGATAATGAAGAGGTGGACTGGAAGTTCAAGATTAATAGCACTCACAACAACATTCTTACAAGAAAGACAAATGAACAAGAAGTTAAGGAGGCCCTGTGGAGCATTGGCAGCAACAAGTCCCCCGGTTCAGATGGTTTTAATGCTTTCTTCTTTAAAAGAACGTGGGATATCATCAAATACGACCTACTTGCCTATGTTGACTGGTTTCTGGAAGGAGGGAATATGGTAAGACAAGTTAATCATTCATTTCTTGTTTTGATTCCAAAAAATAAAGCTACTTCTTCTCTTGCGGACTTCCGACCCATTGCTTGTTGTTCGGTCCAATACAAAATCATTGCTAAAATTCTGGCTGCCCGGCTGAAAATGGTCCTTCCCTACCTTATTTCTGTCAATCAAGGAGCCTTTATCACTGGTAGAAGTATTAGTCATTGCACCTTATTAGTGGGAGAATTCCTTCTGGACTTCAATGTCATGAGAGGAAGTAGGAAAGCTTGTCTGAAATTGGATATCTCTAAAGCCTATGATAGTGTGAGATGGGAAAAATTATGGTGGATCATGGAACAAATGGGGTTTAATGAAAAATGGATTGGATGGATGAAACAATGTGTTGGGACTACTAGCTATTCTGTCTTGGTCAATGGTACCTCCGTAGGTTTCTTTCGGGGTGGCAACGGTCTACGTCAAGGCGATCCTCTTTCATCGCTTCTGTTTGTGATGGTCATGGAATATTTCTCGAGGAAAATGCAACAAGCTGAAGAACGAAAGGAAATAAAGCCATACACAGTCCATGGCACAAAGGTTATGACACACTTGATCTTTGCAGATGATGTCCTGGTTTTTGTAGAAGCAAAACAGCAATGCATAGGGAATCTTTAAAATCTTCTGGAAAAGTTTGGGCAGCAAACTGGATTGTATGTCAATGCTAGTAAAACACACATCTTTCTTTCTAAAAATAGCCACCAAATGGAGGAAAGACTTGTTCATGAGATGGGCGTGGAGAGAGGTGAATTTCTCACAAAATATTTGGGTTTTCCACTAGCCGGTGGCAATCTACAAGTAAAGGATTTTGCTGAATGCATAGACAAAGTGGAGGAAATGATCAGCACATGGCCTACACAAAGAACATCTATGGCGGGACGTAGGACTCTAATCAAAGCTGCTATTGAGGGCCTTCTTATCTTCTGGATTCAACAAGGAGAAGTTCTTGTATCAGTTCTTGACAGAATGGAGATGAAAATGGCTAATTTCTTATGGGGGAGCGGACATCATCCTATGAAATACTCTAGATTGGCCTTTCCCAATGATGAAGGCGGGCTTGATTTGAAAACCCCGAGAGACATAGCTAGATGGGGTTCCATGAGATGGATTGTTACTTACCAGGAAGGCTTGTCCACATGGGGGAAATGGATGAGAGACAGATATCCAAGGGGACTAGACTTCTCTCCAAAAACAAGAGAAGGTTATTCAAGATCCATCAACGTCATGCGAGAGATGTGGCCGCAAATCAAGCATTTGTTTGTGGTTAATGTCAATGGGGAATGGAGACTCAAAGACAATAAGATAAATATATGGGAGGTGTCCCGTATAAGAGGCGCAAAGGATCCAGTGTGTGACCAATTGTGGACTGAAAGACGTGTACCAAAATGGAGTATATGTGTCTATAAGTTTCTGCATAACATACTCGCTACCTTGGACAGAATTAAAGGCTGGAACTATGACATATCTACTGTATGTTTTCTATGTGGGGAAGAGGAGGAAAACCACAACCATATAGCAGGAGAATGTAAATTTACAAAGGAGATCTGGGAGATTATATGCAGCACTTTCAGCCTACATTTTCAGCTGTGTGCGGATCCGCGGAGGATGTTAAAAAGATGTGGAACGACCTCAAAGAAAAATCTGCTGGTGGTGGGTCTTTACTACCATGTTTGGGAGGAAAGGAATGCGAGGAAACACCATGGAAAGTCTACTAGTGCAAATGTTATTGCTGTAAAAATTAGTAAATGCATTAGATGTAGACTAAATGTTGAATAGATGTGTGAGTTGTATTGCTGATTTGGGTGTATGGCATTGGGCCTACATGTACTATTGACCCCCTAATATTTTTTAGGGGGATCGTTGGAATATATTTACCATATTCCGATATATATATGTGTATATATATATATATATATATATATATAGAGAGAGAGAGAGAGAGAGAGAGAGATAGAGAGGGAGAGAGAGAGTCAATCTAGAATCACTACTACATTTTTAGCCAATAACGTCGTTGCATGTAGCACCATTTTTCTAAATAACCGACCTTATATGTCTATAAAAAACGTGGGCACCACTTAAGACCTCTTGGGTCAGTTTTCTTAAAATAATCGACCTTGTAGTGTATCTCTATAGGGTCGGTTTTCCAAATAACTGACCTTATTTGTCTACAAAAAATGCGGGCACCACTTAAGACCTCTTGGGTCGATTTTCTTAAAATAACCGACCTTGTAATGTATCTCTATAGGGTCGATTTTCAAAATAACCGACCTTATATGTCTACAAAAAATGTGGGCACCACTTAAGACTACTTGAGTCAGTTTTCTTAAAGTAACTGACCTTGTAGTGTATCTCTATAGGGTCAATTTTCTTAAAATAACCGACCTTATAGGCAACAGGATCATAAATCCACCAATTAAGTTTCCCGCGGCAAACATTTGCTCGATTTTGGCTTTACGCCTCGATCTATAGGGTCGGTTTTTCCAAATAACCGACCTTATATGTCTACAAAAAACTCAGGCACCATTTAAGACCTCTTGGGTTGGTTTTCTTAAAAAATTGACCTTACAAGACCTCTGAGAAGCTTAAGACAGTACTTCTTGGTCGATAATTTTCTCGACCGAAAGCTACTCGGTTGACAAATTTTTTGATCGAGCAAACCTAGCTTTATAGGGTCGGTTGTTTTAGAAATAACTGACCTTACAAGACCTTTGGGAAGCTTTAGACGGTACTTTCTTGGTCAATAATTTTCTCGACTGAAATCTACTCGGTCGACAAATTTCTCAATCGAGAAAGCCTCTGTTGCTCCGAAAGCCACCAATTAAGTTTCCCGCGGTGAAACCTTTCTTGATTTTGGCTTTGAGCCTCGATCTATAGGGTTGGTTTTTTCAAATAACCGACCTTATATGTCTACAAAAAATATGGGCACCATTTAAGACCTCTTGGGTCAGTTTTCTTAAAAAATTGATCTTACAAGACCTCTGAGAAGCTTAAGACAGTGCTTCTTGGTCGATAATTTTCTCGACTGAAAGGTACTCGGTCGACAAATTTCTCGACCGAGCAGACCTTGCTTGATAGGGTCGGTTTTTTAGAAATAACCGACCTTACAAGACCTCTGGGAAGTTTAAGACAGTACTTTCTTGTTCGACAACTTTCTCGACCGAAATCTACTTGGTCGACAAATTTCTCGATCGAGAAAGCCTCTATTGCTTTATAGGGTCGGTTTCTTTACTTGCACGACCTTATAGGTGGTTCGGGCACCACTTAACCCTTTTGGGTCAATTTTTCTAGAAACTGTCACTACAGATCAGCATGTCAAACTGTTATTCTTCCTTTCTTCCTTGCTCTTGTATTATCTGCTTTGGTTATTACCTTGCGACCTCGTGAGGGTTTCGACCGCCGCTTTCTTGCTTGGACAGTACTTGTCTTTCTTTTGCTTCTTCCTTTTTCCCTCCCTCACACCGTCCCGCACTCTGTGTCAAGTGACGTAAAGTCGCAACCACCGCACCAAGCAGTAGCACAAGGCACACCACAACCACCAATCATTGTTGTTGTCGAACTGAGCTTCTTCCAGATTCCCGCCGCCGCAGTTATCTACAGAGAAGAAAGTACCTCGCCTCCGCCGTTGTCAGACCTGTGAAGGAGAAGAAACCCTGGCCGCCGGCACCCGAACACTGAGGTTGCCACCGCCGGACCTGTGAAGGAGAAGAAACCCTCACCACCGGCACCCGAACGCTGAGGTAAGGTGCTCTACCTATGGAGAAGAACCTACTTTGCTGCTTGCCATTCTCAACTGACCTCACCAGTTAATCATTAGCATGGCTTTCCGACATGTATCAGCTTATTCACACATTAATAACATTCTAAAACATGCATCTCCATTGGCATTATCATATTTAAGATCTTGACCAGTATGTTCCCCAAATGAAGCATCAGTTATTTCCAATATACTTTTATTTGTTGTAAGTGATGTGTTTGTTTTTATTTTTCATGTCCATATATCCTAAATGTTCATACAAAACAAGTCAAATGTGGTACACCTAAAACAAATTTTCGAATACAAAAAAATTGACATATAGAATTGCTAGAGATGTGATACCACTAAAAATATGTTCTGTAACTTTTATTTGTATGATTGATTCTGTTTAAAAATGTGTTGCCTGCCATGCAACAACCGGTGTTCACAAAAAAAATTTGTTATTTTGAATTTTGTAAATTATGGGTTGTCTTTGATGAATATATATTTATATTTTACCCAAGGTGCATCGAGACAATGATAGGCCAAGATTAGTTGAGATGTATTCTAAGAGTATCTACAGCTTCTTGGTCTTAGTTCCCAGATTGACACTTTAGGGTTTATAGATGAGATCATTGATGCATGATGTTTAACTTAATATATAAATATGAAAATAATACATTTATATATATTAACTTAGAAACTCGTTTAAAATTTACTCATTAGGAGTACATTTTGGATAGTCCCTGGTCTAAGACTATTTTTATATATTTAATCTCGCTTAGGATGTAAGTGTATTTGTATGTTTAGTTTTGAAGAAAATTTTGGTAGGATTTCCACATTTGTTCTCTGGGTACATATGTGAGTGGTTATTTTCCATTTACATCGGTATACTTGGAGAACTTAGGGGAAATGTTGCTGAAATTTTCTTCAAAACTAAACATACATTATACAGTTACTAGTGAGATTAGATATTCAAAAATGGGATAGGTGGTACACTTTAGGATAAACGTAATTAACTTCCTAGCAATAAAAACTTATGACTTATAGTATCAATATTAAATGCTCAGTTTTATAATTAATTTTAATGTGATCTAAAAAATGGATCGAAGTTGGATGTCTATCAAGAACCGTTGCAGTCCAGAGTTTGCCAAAGGTCTTGATCAATTTATCAGATTTGCTGAGGAACATAGAAAACTACCTACATATAGGTTCTATTTTCCATGTAGAAATTTTGGTAACAATTTGAAAGTTGATACTATTGAAGAAATTAAAAATCATGTCAAGCAAAAAATGGTAGGGTTTGGGAGCACTGGAAGAGGCGGCGGCCGGGGAGGCCGTGGTGGGAGAGGCGGTTGGGGTTTCAGACCACCGGATGATTACGACCCAGGGAGAGAGGCGGAGATCGCTGGCAATGATCAGGATTTTGTGCCGATGGATAGTGACAACAATATAGCGGAGAATAGAAGCCAAGAGGTCAACGGGGAGAACCGGAAAGAAGGCACTGGACTCGCTGCGGGAGTTCTCAACAGCATCGGACTTAACTTTCAATATGCCTCATATGAAACAACCCAGCCAAATAGCCATGGTTCCCGCATGGGTCAGCGGGAAGAGGTTCCGGGAGAAGCGGAGTTTCCAGATCTCCAGGGGAAGATGAACAACACAAGACAGATTACGGAAGAACAGCAGAGAACTGATCCTAGAACTCCGATAACATACATCGATATTGTAGGCAATAAAAGCAAATCGATCCTGGGATTCGAAGACAGCGAGGTTATCTTGGGCAAAGAGGATATTAGGGTTGAGGTACAAGACGGAACACCCCATATGGAAATTAATCCGAACAAATATGGCGAATTAATGAAACCATGGTGTTATACTGTTATTGTGAAGGTCCTTGGTAGAGATGTAGGATTCATGGCATTGCAGACTCGGATCAAGGCCCTGTGGAATCCTTTGGGAAACATGCGTCTGATTGATTTGGAAAACAACTACTATCTGGTGCAGCTATTACGCGAAGACGACTACATACAGTCTTTAACCGGTGGCCCTTGGCCTATGATGGGCTCATATCTGTCTGTATAACCCTGGGATCCGGAGTTCATCCCTTCCGACACTAACCCTATATATGTGGTGGCGTGGGTGAGGGTCCCGAAACTACCAATTTTCCTATACCAGTAGCGAATACTAGAGGAGATCGGCAACACCATCGGAACCATTGTAAAGGTAGATAACAATACCATCCTCAAGATACGAGGGAAGTTTGCTAGAGTGGCAGTCAAACTGGACACTTCTAAACCCCTGGTCCCGTCGATAGTTATCCAAGACGAGATGTATAAACTGGAATATGAGAATCTGCCTACAATTTGTATGTATTGTGGCAGGATCGGGCACAAAGAGGAGAATTGTAAGGCGAAGGAAACAGCGATGGAAACAGCAAGAAAGCAGGCTACTGAAGATACCACGAATACCCCAGCAATCCCCAGGTCCAATGGAGCCTATACTCCTGCGATGCATGCAGCGCCCATGCAACGGTGCCAACGGAAACAACCTCCACCACAAACAGACCGTGCTAGAACCAACAACAGATTCATGCATTTGGCTGTAGAAGAGGTAACTCAAGAAACCCAACCGAATCACCAGGGGGCAGTAGATAGAATTACCAGTATAGACTGGCGAGCTAGAAAGGAGACAACAAGAAGGAATAACCAGAACCAAGATAAGCAACTGAGTGAAAATCAAGAAGGGCGTGAGCCAGCAACTACAGAAGGTCTGGAACAAAACCGGAAACAAGTTAATCACACAGGGGAGAAAGGAAACCACCAGGCTACTGTCATTACGGAGGAAGATACAGTAGTTGTCGTAGGAGATGGAGAGGAAGAGATGTCGAATCTAGCATTTTGTTTTGGACAGGCTACCCCTACGTCCAGAAGCAACAAGAAGACGGAGGGCATCAAAAACCCTCCGCGAGGAGGAGGATCAGTCGGAATTCACCTGAGAAATCGGAAAGTTGGTATGGATACGGATATTCTGAAACAAGGAACGAGGAAGAGAGGGAAACAATTCCACCAGGAACAGGAAAACCGGACGGAGGAGGGTGAAACCAACCCCTTCGTCCCCCCATCGGTTGCTCAATGATCTGTGCCGTTTGGAATGTCCAGGGAATAGGCAAAGAAGATATCCAGAACGCTATCCGCAACTACAAGGATAGACATAACATCGATATACTGGCTATTGTCGAACCGCGAATTAGTGGGGTTGCTGCAGACCGAATCATCAAGAAGCTTAAATTTGATGAGTCTCATAGGGTGGAAGCAAACGGCTATTCCGGTGGTATTTGGGTTATGTGGAAAAGGAGTATTGTAAAGGTGGAGATACTGGCACTTCACCGCCATTTCATTCACTGTCTTATTAACAACAGCAAGTTGATTACCTTCGTGTACGCTAGCCCGCAGCAACTGAAGAGAAGACTGCTGTGGAACCATTTGAACACTTTATCTACTGCATCCTCGCTGCCATGGCTGGTGCTCGGGGACTTCAACGCTATTCTTAATCTGGAGGAGAAGAGAGGGAGTGACATTGTCCATATGTCGAGCTGTCATGAATTCACAGAAGCACTGGCCTGCGCAGGTCTGGAAGACTTGGGGGCTTCAGGCCCTCGTATGACCTTTAAAAGGGGTTGCCTTCAGGAACGGCTTGATCGAGCGGTTGCCAACCGTGAATGGATCGATGTTCACCCAGACACGATGGTGGAGGTACTGCCTAGAATGGCTTCCAATCATGCTCCGATTTTGGTTAAAACTAACATACGACATGGCTCTTATAATCAGCATCTTAAAACAAGCACAAAATGGACAGCCCGAAGCACGTTCCCAGCCCTGATACAGGACCACTGGAACGCTGCTAAAGAGTTTACAACAGCAGCGGACAAGTTCATGACTGCTTCCGGCAGATGGGATAAGGAGGAGCGGAAAAAGGAAAGAAAGCACAAGAACTTCCTGCTAGCAACCTTATCCAAGAAACAAAGCGAACTTAGCATCCATTACTCTGTCGAGCTGGACAAGCAAATCGGAGCCATTCAGTGTGAATACACGGATGTTCTTGCTAGGGAAGAAGCTGAGTGGCAGCAGAAGGCGAGATGTGACTGGCTTAAGCTGGGGGACTCGAACACACCTTATTACCAAGCTCTGGTGAAGGCGAAGAGAAGAAGGAATATCATAACGAAACTCAAAAATGACAGAGGTGTATGGGTGGAGAACGATGAGCTGGACTCTCTTGTTAATAACTACTTCTGTTCCTTGTTTACAGATGAACGACCTGCTGCTCACCGAAATACTTTTATTGATTATCCTGGAGTTTTCCGGGCTTGGTTGCAGATTACAGACCAAAATATAAGGCTCCATCCTACTGAAGACGAGATTCTAGACGTCCTGAAGCGCATGAACCCGGTGAAGGCCCCGGGGCGTGACGGGATAGATGCAGGATTTCTGCAAAAGAACTGGGGAAGCATTAGGAGTTCTTTACTTCTAACGATTGGAAACTGTTTTGCAGGTCTTTCAATCCCCCAACGCATGGCAAAATCCACTTTAGTCCTAATTCCAAAGAATAACACTCCTGAATTATGTAGTCACCTGCGGCCGATAGCCCTTAATAATGTGAGCATGAAGCTGTTATCCAAGATCATAGTGGATCGCATCAAACCCTTCCTGAGTGACTGGATTTCACCTAGCCAGACGAGCTTTGTATCGGGCCGAAGGATTTCGGACAATGTCATTTTGCTACAGGAGGTGGTTCACTCCATGAGCACGCGAAGAGCAGGGCAGAAGTGCATGACGCTGAAACTTGATTTAGTAAAAGCCTATGATCGGATGAGATGGGATTTTATTCTTGATACGCTAAAGAGAACACCGATTCCATCATCACTTATCAACGTGATCATGAACATAATCACCAGTGGGGAAATATCCATCTCATGGAAGGGTAAACTGTTGCCGTCCTTTAAACCTTCTCGAGGTGTTCGACAAGGAGATCCACTGTCTCCGTATTTATTTGTTTTATGCCTAGAGCGGTTGAGCCAAGACATATGCGCTTTGGTGGATAATGGCAGCTGGAAACCGTTGCTAGTCACGAGAAGAGGCCCAAGCTTGACCCATTTATGCTTCGCCGATGATATCATTTTATTCAGTGAAGCATCAGTGGTTCAGGCTAGATCGATTATGAAATGCATTAAACGTTTCGGGGAGGTATCGGGCCAAAAGTTATCTGCTGAAAAATCTTCTGTATTTTTCTCGAAGAACACACAACGTCCGTTGAGAAGAAGAATCTGTCGTGCGCTTCAAATGCAGGAGACGGAGGATATGGGGAGACACCTTGGTGTTCCAATCCTACATAGAAGAGCTAACAAGGCCGTTTATCTAAGCCTTCTCAATTCCATAGATCAACGCATCAGCTCTTGGACGGCTCGCACTTTATCTCTTGCGGGAAGAACCACACTGGCTCGGTCAGTTATCAACTCAATACCCACACATATTATGCAAACAAGTCACCTTCCGATGTCAGTATGTGACAATATCGACAAGAGAATCCGAAAATTCCTATGGGGAGGTCCAAATGCTAGCAGAAGCATAAGCCTTATTGCATGGAAAAAAGTTGTAGCACCGAAGCACCTTGGAGGTTTAAACATTAAACCAGCGAGGCAACAAAATGAAGCGCTACTTGCTAGATGCATATGGGATTTCACTACTGCGTCTGATTGTATTTGGAAGGAAACTATGACAAAGAAGTATATGCATCGCCGTGATGAAGGTAGGGGAAATGGTTCTCGTTTATGGAAATATATATTGGATAAAAAAGATACCGTGAATGTGAAGCTGGCTAAAGCTGTTGTGAATGGAAAGATGACGTCCGTGTGGAACGACAGATGGGTGGAGATGAAATGGATACCTTCGTTAAAACCACACCTCATCATTCCGGACGATTTAAAAGATCTGCAGGTTAGTTCGTTGGCGTCCGAGGGGACCTGGGATGCTGATTTCATAAAGTTCTGGTTTACCGAGGAAACAGCAAATTCGATTTTACATATGCTGCCACCGAGTCTGAACGGAAGTGCAGATGTTTGGTGTCATATGGATGACAATCATGGCCGGTTTAGAACTCAAAATTATTACAAGGAGCTGATTAATCAGACTTGTACTCGTACACCCGGGAACTGGACAACAATATGGCAACTCGCCATACCGCAGCGCATGAAGATTTTCTTGTGGAAATCCTTGCATGAAGGATTGATGACCAATTATAACAGATCCAGACATGGCTTTACAGTGGACCTGCTTTGCCCCAGATGTAGAACTACGGCAGAAACAACAATTCATGTGCTTTAAGACTGCCCACATGCATAACAGGTGTGGCAATACATAGCGAGCATCCAGAAGATCATGGTAGATCCAGGAGACTCCATGATGACATGGTTTGCGCGGAACCTGAAGTATAAACGTGATGGCAGAATCAAGTCGATTTGGTTTACTACCATGGTGGAAACTCTATGGATGCACAGAAATGAACTGGTTTTTCATGGCAAGAACTGCCCCCCTGTGACGGCTGCAGGGATAATTTCTACTAAAGCAAGGAGCATTATACATGCTTTCCAAGAACCACCAGCTACTTCTACGAGCCTTTCGAGCACTGCTTGGAAGTCTCCACCGCCATACACGATCACCATTAATTTAGATGGTTCAGTGCAGAAGAAAAGGGGTCGAGCAGCCACGAGCTACGTAGCTAGAGACACTGAAGAGAGATGGATCATAGCCGGGGCTCAAACAGTCACGAGCTGTGATGTTCTGGTCACTGAATTGTTGGCTATTTGCAGGGGCATTGAAGCTTTGATTCATAGACCGGAAGAGCTGCTTATCGAATCCGATAGTAAACTGGCTTGTGACATTCTGAATAATACGAGGAACGCTATGCCTAAATACAAGATTTTCGGTGAAACGTTTGCATCACTCAAAGCAAGGAAGCCAAACATGAGTATCAAGTTCATCAAACGAGATGCAAATGCTTTAGCTGACAGCCTTGTCAAATGGGCGGTCCGACATGTCACTGAGCCCATAGTTTGGACACAATGTCCAGAGTTTGTTCCGGCAGAGATCCGGAATGAACGAAGGAATAATCTGAATGAACATGTACCCGCTAATTTGGCTTGCAACCTGAGAGAAGGATGAATAAATTATCTCGGTGAGTTTAAAAAAAAATCATGTCATATGCAATGGAATCATACAAGGTTATAATGAATGGTATTGGCATGGAGAGAAATTTAATTATGGATCAGAAAATATTGATACTAATAGTGGCATAGAAGATATATATAATGATGATAATGCGGAACTGATTCAGGATGAACCGATTATGGATGATATGGTTAATGAGATTCTACATAGTTGTCGGGACAATGTCATTGATTCACCTTCTTTATTTGCAAACATTGTCCATGATGCTGAAAAACTATTATATAAGGGTTGTACTAAGTTCGCGAGGTTGAGTGTTGTGATGCGATTATATATTCTTAAAGCTCAAAACTGGTGGAGCGATGAGAGTTTCACTTCATTGTTATCTTTGTTAAAGGAAATTCTTCCTGAAGGCAATGAGCTTCCAATTTCAACATATCGAGCAAAGAAAATAATGTGCCCAATGGGAATGGAGGCTAAGAAGATTCATGCATGTCCAAATGATTGTGTGTTATTTCATAAGGACTATAGTAATTTGATAATTTGTCCAAAATGTGGTGTATCAAGGTACAAGATCACAAATTCAATTAAGGCTAACAATGGCTCTCCTTCCAAGGTGATGTGATATCTACCAATAATACCACAAATTCAACGCTTATTTGCTAATACTGAAGATGCGTGAAATTTGTCTTGGCATGGGGAGTTAAAGGCCAATGATGATGGCATCCTAAGACATGCATCTGATTCACCACAATGGAAGAAAATTGATTTATTATACCCTCAATTTGGTAAAGAACCAAGAAACTTAAGACTTGGACTATGTACATATGGAATGAATCCTTATGGTACATTAAGCAGCCAACATAGCACTTGGCATGTTATGATTGTTATATACAATCTTCCTTCTTGGTTGTGTATGAAAAATAAGTATGTCATGTTGTCAATATTGATATCAGTGCCCAAGAAACCTGGAAATGACATTGATGTTTACCTTCAACCTCTAATTGATGACCTAATGAAACTATGGGAAGAAGGTGTTATGACATATGATGCTTTCACATGAAGAGATATTTAGTTTGCGTGCTATGTTGTTCTGCACGATTAATGACTTTCCAGCTTATGGAAATTTGTTTGGATATAGCATAAAAGGATACAAAGCATGTCCTATTCGTGAGGAAAATATTGATTTAATCCGACTGAAACATGGTGGTAAAATTGTATATCTTGGTCATTGGAGATTTCTCCCACAAGTGCATCCTTATCGAAGGCAACGCAAAACCTTTAATGGATCAACTGAGGAATGAAGTGCTCCTAAACCTATACTAGGAAATGTTGTATAAGACAGGGTGAAAGATGTTGTTAATGAATTTGGAAAGAGTTCAAATAGTCGTACTCTCGCATGTGACAAATCTCTATACAAGAAGAGGTCAATATTCTGGGATCTTCCTTATTGGAGATTCTTATCAATTAGACACTTCATTGATGTCATGCATGTTGAAAAAAATGTTTGTGATATCATCATTGGTACGCTATTGAATATACCGAGAAAGACTAAAGACGGCATCAAATCTAGAAAAGATTTATAATTAATAGTTATAAGAAAAGAATTATCAATGGAGATCAGGGGTCGCCGCACATATTTACCACCATCTTGTTACACTTTGTCAAAGCAGGAGAAAAAGACTTCCTGTGAGTGCTTGTATAATATTAAGGTTCCACAAAGATACTCTTCTAATATTCATAGATTGGTATCAAAGAAGGATCTGAAGTTGATAGGTCTCAAATCTCACAATTGTCACACCTTAATGCAACAAATTTTACCTATGGCTATTCGATCTATATTGCCGAAGCATGTAAGGTTTGCAATCACAAGACTCAGTTTCTTATTCAATGAAATATGCAACAAAGTGATACATCTTGATACTCTCGATAAATTACAAAAAGATGTAATTGTTACCATGTGTCAGCTTGAAATGTACTTTTCTCCTTCATTTTTTGATATCATGGTTCATCTTGTAGTACATATAACAAGGGAGGTGAAGATGTTGGGTCTAATTTTCTTACACTGGGTGTATCCATTTGAACGCTATAGGAGTGTTTTTAAAGGTGATGTTTGGAATTATTATCGTCTTGAAGGAAGTATTATTGAGGGTTATGTGGCCAGGGAGGTGATGGACTTTTGCAATGATTTTTTTGAATTACAATGAAACTTCTAGCGATCTAAAAAATTCCCATCACACTGAATCTTATTGTGGCAAAGGAACTCTGGGAGGATGAGTGAAAGGAATCAGTCGTGAGTTGTGGGAACAAGCACATTTATATATTTTACACAACATCGATGAAGTTAGTAGCTACATCACAGAACACAATGATATTATCAAGAGAAATCATCCACAATCCAGTTCAATGTGGCTTGCAAGAGAGCATAATCGAACATTTATTAGGTGGTTTAAAGAGAAAGTCTTTAATCAACTATCTGAATCACCAAATAATGTTGCTGAGAACATAAAATGGCTCACCTTTAAGCCAAAAATGGATGTCATTTCATATGAAGGATATGACATAAACGGATTTTCATACTACACAAAGCGTCAAGATGAAATTAGTACAGTCCAAAATAGTGGGGTCACTGTTCAAGCTTGTTTGTTGTATTTTGCTAGTGCCAAAGATAAAAGACCATGCGAATCTGAGATGTCATATTACGACGTCATTGAGGACATATGAGAAATGGACTATACAAATTTCAGAGTTCCTATCTTTAGGTGTAATTGGGTTGATAACAACAAAGGAGTTTTAGTGGATGAGTTGGGTTTCAAATTGGTGAAATTTGAAAAGATTGGTGAGAAAGATGAGCCATTCATCATGGCAGACCAAGAAAAACAAGTATTCTATATTGATGACTCGGCAAATAAAAATCGGTATGTCGTTCTTTATGGAAAAAGACAGTTTATTGTAGATCCTATAAATGAAGAAGAATACTCGAAAAGTATGATGATTCCAGCCTAGTCTCAGTTGGTTTTCCAAGTGTAAATGTTGAAGATAACATTGGTGAATACTATAAACGTCAAGACCATGCTGAAGGAATTTTACTTGACTAACAACTCCACCAATACTAGAGGCATGTATTATTTGAATTATTTATTTTATTATCAGTCAAGCATGTAATCTTTTAAATATACATCATATATCATTCAACCACTTGTGCTTTTATTATCACTTATGTTTCTTTTATCATGTATACTTGCAGGTTCTAAAATGGCAAGTGAAGATGAACATTCTGAGCATGAGCACCATGAGGATGGTAGTGGTGATGCTAAGAAAAGTAGAGGTCCCACACTAATGCGTAGGCTACAGGAGCTCAGGGCCAAAGGGGGGAAATTGGCAGTCCAGTTTGATGTCACAGGAGCACCTATTGGGGAACATGCTAGTGCTTTCAAGCATTACATAGGGGCGACCGCGCACAGTAAGGTGGCAATAGATATAGAAAATTGGCATGATGTTTCTAATGCCTTAAAAGACCTCCTATGGAAAGATATATTTGTCAGTGGAAGTGATATTATTTAAATATGTTTTTATTTATTGATTCTAATTTATCTTTCTTGGAAAGACATATCATTTTTGCTTCTTTTGTATGTATAGGGTGTTTTTTTATCTAAATGAAAAAAATCACAAGAAAAAAGTGCTACAACATTGTGGTGTATGGAGGGATTTTAAGACATATCTCAAAAGGGAATTTATAGATAATCCTAAATAAAAGAAGAAAGCAATAGATATATATGTTTTTATAGATCTTGAGGTGTGGGAAAGATTTGTTGCATCTAGGAAATCGGAAGAGTTTTAGGTAATAAAGATTGTGATGTATTGTATGAATCTTTAATTTTATAAAATTAAGGAGGTGAATCTTTTTATATATGTTTGCCAAGTCTAAATTGCAATACCTCAATTTAAATGATCAGGCTATTCACGAGGCCCAAAAGGAAAGACTGACCAAAAATGTGCATGACCATCACTTGGGGCCCGATGGTTATGCCTTCTGCCGCCAACTATAAGAGAAGCAACTCTTTTCTGGAGAAGAGTCTAGTACAACTCAAGTTGAGCATCCACCCCGACACTTGCAGTGGATTGATGCTAGAAAGAATCGAGCAGGTGAAATTGTCAACCCTGCAACTAAGGAGGTGGCACAAAAGATGGTAGGTTTATCCCAACTAAGTAAAGAGTAACTCCCACAAACTTAGATTTATTTATATCTAATTGATATTGTGATTTCATATTTTTATTAACTATGAATAGATTGATCTCCATGAGCAAAGGAAGGAAGGAAAGTTCATCCCAACTGGCCACATGGATGAACTATCAGTTGCTCTTGGTACGGGGGAGCATCCTGGCCATGTTAGGGGATTAGGAGCTGGCATAGGATTGAAGTCTTATTTTGGCCCTTCACAATCTAAAAGAGGTCATGCAGGAGGTCTTACACAAGAGGAAGTCAAAGCATTAGTAGCACAGAAAGTAAAAGAAATAATATCTTCATTTCATCCTACTCAACCTTCTTATGATGAGGTACAAGCCAATGCTCCAACTGTAAAAGGTCATGGGAGCACTCCCAATGACCCACCACAACAATCTACAGTAAGTTTTATATGTTGTGTTATTAGTATGATATATATATATATATATATAGTTGTAGTAGGTATCTAGTTTACCGCTTCATATATAACTTATATTATTTCAATTCTAGGTTGCTATGAACTATAAACTTGTAGTGGAGGTTCCAGAATATAATATTGTGGCAATGAGTAAGGTATACAACCTTGGTGGTACATTGCATTGCCAAAAAATTACTGATGACATTTATCATGTGTCCATCCATCTTGTGTATGATGGAATGGGGGACAAACCACTACCCATACCTAATCCTGAATATAGTACAATTGAAGAAGCAGAGGGTGCTATGGTGGGTTGGCCTAGACACTTGGTTATCAATGACAAGGTATACTTGAATTCTACCATGTTTTTCATATTTGACTGCATATATGAACTTGTGTAATATAAGTATGTAATTTGATTAACAGGTTTGCAAACCAAAAAGTAAAAATTCTACTAGTCGTCCTCCTATGCCCAAGCCATCTTTTATTCCAGAATCCACATTCGATGAGTTGGGAAGTAAATGTAAATGTTTGTGTTGATACTTAGCCAACCAAAGCTCTGGATTACAAATGTTGGTCAATTTAACAGAAGATGCAACTGGGAGGGACTTTGAAAGTTATATTTTTCTTGATGATATTATAGAGTTGTTTCAGTATGATTGGTTGAATACTTCAATATTAGAAGTATGGATAAGGTAAGGATCTATCAATATAGAAAATTTCAATACACATTTTTAGCTTATTTTCTATATATGGAAATAATTACAAATGTTTTACAGCCATTTATATACCGAGACCATAAACTTTGATATAAGGAATGTTGAATTCTCAATTACTTCAGTCACTAGTCAAGTGGAGACGCATATTGAGGATGTGAACGAGTACTTCTCTACTGCATTGAAATATTTTGCTAGTGTGGGAAAGGAAATTATCCTAATTCCTTTTAACGTCCTATAAGTATTATTATTCAATATAATTTAAATAATGAATAAATTTATTTATTCAAATGTTTGTTTTATTCTTACTCAGATCTAGACATTGGGAATTAGTGGTGGTTGTCCCAGAATTGATGACTCTTTATTATCTTGACCCAATGGGAAAAACAACAAGGGGTCACAAACCGAAATTGCCAGCTATGTAGTAAGCATAAATTTAGTCAATGCTTCAACATGATATTTCTAGTTAGAATTTATATTTTACCAACTATTGTTTAATTGATAGGGGTTTAAAGGCTTTTATTGAAGGTGGAGGACAAATACCCACAAAATTAAAGACATTGACTTTGAAAAATGTCAAGGTAGCTACTTTGACAACTGTTTAGTCTTATATGTATTAATTTTCAACTCTTATAGTCTTATCACAACTCTATTTATAGCAGTTTACTAACATTAAGTATAATTTGTTATTTGTAGTGTCCTATACAAAATAATGACTAGGCTTGTGGCTACTTTGTAATGAAATATATGCAAGCTATTGTCAAACAAGCATCACGTAACATTCAGACTATAGATCAGGTAATAACGAATAACATCATAAATTTACAAGTGAGTTGTAGTCATTTTATAAAATATTAGCATATGCATTTTCTATTACAAATCTTTACAACTCAACCTTACACACTTGAGGACTTAAATGAATTCTGAGAAGAGTGGTCAGATGCTTTTCTAAATAAAGTCAATATAGCGTTGGATTGAATGCATATATCAGCTCCATTATCTATGTGGTCTTGGAACTCTTTTAAATTTACTTTTGTATCTGACATTAATTTTTAATATCATCTCATACTTGCAATCTATCATTTTGTGAATGTTAAGATGTGTTATGTGTATGAATGTCTCAACTGAATATATATATGAATCATTTTTGTTATGAATGTGTGGTTTGGAAATTTATAATTCGAATGGACATAAAATCTAGCAAATGTGGCTTTGGAATGAATTTTTGGCATGCATCATTTCATTTGCAAGTCTACTTTCTATTGAAGGTTTTGATCTTTGTAAAGCAGATTTCTATTCTACAGGTTATTGTTCTAAAGATTTTTGTTTTGCAGAATTTTTCTTTAAAAAAAATTGTAAACTCTAGGGTCAGTTATTTTAAAAAAACCGACCTTATAGATCTATAGGGTCAGTTTTTTTAGCAATAACCAACCTTACAAGACCTCTGGGAAGTTTAAGACAATACTTTTTTGGTCGACAATTTTCTCGACTGAAATCCACTCGGTCAACAAATATCTCGATCGAGCAAGTTACTGACCTTACATGAACTCTGTTGCTTTATAGGGTCAGTTTTTTAACTTCTAGGGTCGTTTATTTAAACAAAACCAACCTTATAGATTTTTTGGGCCAGTTTTTTAGGAATAACTGACCTTATAGGCAATGGGATCAGAAATCTCATTTTTTGTACTCTACTGGGTCGGTTTTTTAGAAATAACCGACCTTAGAAGACCTCTAGAAAGCTTAAGACAGTACTTTCTTGGCCGACAATTTTCTCGATCGAAATCTTCTCGATCGACATATTTGTCGACCGAGAAAACCTCTGTTGCTTTATAGGGTCAGTTTTCTAGCAATAACTGACCTTACAAGACATTTATAGGGTTGGGTTTCTAGGAATAACTGACCTTACAACCTCTTCTTTCTTGCTTGGGTTAGGTTTTTTACAGCCTCGGGTCAGTTTTTACTATATAAGATCAGTTTTCATTGGTCAAAAAACCCGACACTATAGAGAAAATTTTATAGCGACGGCCACTTAGGCGTCAGTTAAAAAGTGATGCTACATGCTTAAAAAAATCGACGCTATAGACCATTATTTTATTAGTGAATACACTCGAGTGTACAGATCGCATGAATACACGCGAGTGTGTTTGTATATCAAGACTATATTTTGCAAAACATAAACCATTGATCTTCACTATCATACTATAACTAGGCTACATACAAATTTTGAGTCCATTTGGATGAGTGTAAGTCACTCATCCAAGGAAAACAAAAACGACGCGCAAAACTAATTTGAAATGGATAATTTTTACGATCTTTATAACATGACCTATAAATGTCCAAATGTGCTCAAATTTTGCATATGAGCTATTCACAAGGTGTTTAAGAAGATCAACTTATTAGATTTTTGAAAAAAGTATTGCATCATAAAACACTACTTGAGTGTATTCTACTCTGAATACACTCGAGTGTATTCTAGCCTAACTCTCTCTCTCTCTCTCTCTATATATATATATATATATATAGTAAGGCTAGAATACACTCGAGTGTACAGATCACACCATATATATATATATATATATATATATATATATATATATATATATATATATATATATATATATATATATATATATAGTAAGGCTAGAATACACTCGAGTGTACAGATCACGCCATACACCCCAATGGTGTTTGCCTATCTAGACCATGTTTTTCCAAAATCTAATCCATTGATCTTCATGGTTACAATAATAATAGGTCACATACAAAAATTCAACTCATTTGGATGAGTGTAAGTCATTCATCCAAGGACAACAAAATCGATGCACAAAACTAATTTGAAATAAATGATTTTTGCTTCCTTTAGATGCACGACCTATAAGTGTCCAAATGCGCTAAAATTTATTATATAGTATGTTCTTATGATAATTAATAAGATCAACCGTTTAGATTTTTATGTATATATATGTATATATATATGGGCCCATCTTTATTTCCCACGCGGGTAGCTGCCCGCCCACCCTTCCGAACACTTTTTTTCAAAAAAAAATTTGCAATTGTAGAGGACTATTTTGTCTAGCTCTCCAAAAAATTTTAGCAAAAAATAATATCATTTGCCCCTCCAAAATAAAAAAAACTCGTCCTAATATATATCTGTTGTACATTTTGTACAAAGTTACTCTTTTATTCGTGTAGTTACTTTCTGTTCACCATAGTTACGTTTTTGACAGCAGAGTTACTTTTTTGTCCATGAGAATTACTTTTTTGGCTGCCGGGTAGTGAAAATCTAGGCTACCCGTGCGGGCAACGAATGAACGCCCTATATATGTATATGTATGTATGTATGTATCTATATATATATATATATATGTGTGTGTGTGTGTGTGTGTGTCTATGTGTATATATCTATATATATGTATATATATGTATGTATGTATATATTATATATGTATATATATACATATATATATATATATATATATGTGTGTGTGTGTATATCTATATATATGTGTATATATCTATATATATGTATATATATATATGTATGTATGTATATTATATATATATATATGAGAGAGAAGAACAATTCTAATGGTCTGAGGATCAAATCATTCAATGTGAACCATATACAGATGGGCTTTCATTTATGACTTTTGGTTGCCAATTCCAAAATAGAAAGGAGTAGGTAATATCTAATGGGATTTTTTGGAACCTATATATGGTCATTCTTTGCAAGAATAAGGCATGTTGATTAATGCTTTTGGTCACCTTCTTTTCTAGTGAATCATGAAATACAAATATGTCTCTCGCCCATGTGTGTATAAGAAAGGGAAACTCATAATTCTTGTAAAGCCATGCCCATGTCTCACAACAAAAAAGGGAGCAGGTACATGCTTCGATGCCTCTCTTCCTCTCTTCAAGGATGACCAATAGGGTTTCCCCATGTCTGTATATATATAGGTACCCCCCTAGGCATCCATTGTCCACCAAAAAAGCTTGACCCTAGCAGCGGTAGTCCATGGTGAAATGATGTGAGGGATCCTTGCGTCCTTCAACATGGAGATACCTTGAGTAGACTTGAAAATTGGTTGTAGCCTATAGTGACTTGGCGCTCATCCTGAAATGAGGGAAGAACCCTCTCATGTCTTCACATGTGATGCCATCATCATCACAACACATAGGTGTTGGTTGTTTGTAGAAATCCCTACACCTTCTCCTTGAAAGCTTGGAGATCCATCCAGCATCTACAAGGACACTCCCATTGCAAGGAATCACTGGTACCTAGAGAAACATCGGGATGGAGAAGCTTCTCCAGTACCCTCCATCATCGATAACAACCTATATTGTGACTTGTCCAAGTCTCTGCTATAGGGTCTAACACCCTAGAGTCGGTACATGGAGGAAGTCACGGCACAGCAGGGCAAACCTAGGAGCTAGCTGGTGGCTGAGGAGGTTGGGTGATCGACCCTTCTCCAGAGATGTCATGCAAGAGGGAGGATGCCAACATGGCACCTCTAACACCACCATGCATAGAATCACACTTTATGTACATGTGTAGGGAAGAAGATGACTCTGACACTAGGTAGGAGGAAAACCATATTTAAATGATCAAATAGCACCTTCGTGTATGTGTGACACACGAGGGCACGCAGGTCTTTCCTTCCTTTCTCCCGGATGTATGCTAATCCAGGTAAATATATTGACATGGCCTCTTCTAATAGGCCCAATTATCGTTATTTTGTGAAAATCATAACTAATTATACATAACTCAGATTGAGAAGAGTTTTACATAAAAAATTGATCAACAAAATAAGAGGAATTCAAATAAAATATAATTGGAACTTGATAATGCTTATTATTTCAAAAGTGCATAAAGATACAACTTATGCATAGAAATCCTAGTTTCATGATTTTAATGGTCACCACTTTATTAAAATATAAACCATAACCTTTTTGGATAAAAAGAGCATCTTGGAACTAATTTGGGTTAAATGTTCATATGTTGCTAAGATTAAGGTTTCTAAAGTGGATAAACAATAATAAGTGTTATAGTGGTGTTTAATGAACATAAACCCTAGTTTTGATGATTAGGTTGTTAATCAAGTTAAATATGTATCTTCAAGATGTAAACAGATATTGTGGAAAATAATGATGATTTAACATGTTTATGATATAGAATTAGGGTTTCTAATGTGAATAACCATGTATATGAAGAATTAGGGTTTTGGAGTTAAAGGTGATTACTTTAATGAACTCTGATTAATCCAAGTGATTATAATGAAAGGCATAAGGTTAATACCCTTATTCCTTGTCTAAATGTTGAACCCTAGAATAGGACCTGGGTAGAGTTTGATCTGATGAATGTGATGGTGACACTTTAGAATTTACATACATGCATATTTAAGGTTGATTAATTGATTTGCTTGCTTGATTGGACAATATGCTTAATGACTGCATAATCTGCATGGCTCACCATTGAGGTACATGGTTACACTTACGACTAGCCACATTACTTTACTAGTATTTCTTGAAGATTGAACAACTAAATTTTTGGATGTATATTTACATTGCATTCAATTATAATGCCACTATGAGTATCACATAAATATGAGATTAAGATAAGAAAATGTCAGTTCTTATTTACAAGTATTTGATGGAATATATGTTGTTAGTTTACTTGCACACTTTGCATGCGCCCCACGTACACAATATATTTCTATATGTTGATTTTTGCTTTTGTTTCATGGTGTTTTAGGTGTTGGGTTTTATGGGAGACAGAGAAGGCAGCGGAACAAAAAAAAGTTTTATCTCCCAAACCCAGAATAAAGGAATCACCTCAACGTCTATACAATAGGAAAGATGGTTTGTAGAGGTGTACCTTGTCCCGAGGCTTGCTCGGAGACATTACCTCACGGCTTACATGGTCTTCACCTCCGGTCTTGGACGGTGTCTGTACAGCTCTTGGTCTCACTGGGACTGTCGGGATTGACAGCTATCCTCCGAGCGGCAGAAGTCTTCCGCCTCTGTAGTCATCCACACGGACTGCCTGGAACTCCGATCGCCTTGTCCCACAAGGCACCAGAAGGAGTCACACCCTCTTGTTAGCGTACTAGTCACCAACACACTATCCTACCACCAGTCACTTTTCTACAATATCTTTCCCTTGTTGTGCCTCCCTTATTGGGTAGTACTTGCTCGGGCTCTCTCAGTTACCAAAACCAGAGAGAATGACCACTTTGTAGAGCAACTGGTGTTCTGAGTTGTACTTTGAGAAGCCCCCAATACCCCTATATATAGGAGGGTCATGGGATAGGGTTCTCTACCCCAGGCAATGCGGGACTAAAGAAGGAGTAGAAGGGTTCGAGATTTTCCACAAAAATCTGACAAACTGCGCCAGTTGAACAGATCGTTTCAACCCTGAAACGGTCGGTTGGTGACCTCAGCCGATCGATTCACACCTGAACCAATCATTTGGGGCAACTGAGCTGATCGTTTCAGGCTTGAGCCGATCGGTTCATGCTCCTGGTCCAAATCGAATTGATTTTCTGTTGTTCGTTTCCAACTATTATATATTAGTCCTTATCCAAAATCAAATTTGACAAGTGAAACAAACTCAGTTGGTCAGCCGACCAGTTCAACTATGTGAACTAATCGGTTCATTGACCTGAGCCACTCGGCTCACCAACCTGAGCCGATCGGTTCATCTCCATGATCCGATCGGTTGAGGCAGCAAATCAACCAATTGCAGTTTCAATCAATCTGATACTCTAATTATCTTATCCAACACCTTGAATACTATGATTTTGATCTATCAACCGATTGGGTGTTTAATTGAACTACTAAACTCCTTTAGTAATCAATCTAAACATCATTTGTGGACAAACTCCTCTTCCAGGTTAAATCCTTTGTGTGTGACCTTGCAGGTCCATTTCACGTTGGCAGTGAAATTCCATAACACTTATGACTTCACAAGCAAAGAGCAGTGCCTAGTCACACATCAGTGCTACCCAAGTGAAATAGAAAGTTGGAGAACAACTTTCAATCCTACAATCCATGAATGGTGTTACAACGAATGTATGATTCCTTTGTCACTAATGTCCTGAATGAACTCAAGGCATGGTGCAGTCATGCTTTCAACATTCATTCATTTCCTTGATTTCAGTGCAGACTGTGTGAGATGTGTGTGACATCAATATCACATATTGATCCACACATGCATGCACATGCCTTTCTCAATCCTACTCATCAAGTGGCCATGGACATCAAACTCCCTTAGGAGGGACAAATTCCATATCTATCACTCACCCCTCAAAAGCCCCATGTGTCAAAGTCACCCAATCATCACCTTTATAACAACCCATGTTTCAAGACTGCATTTGATGATGTCAAAGTGTACCCAACGACATGTGTTGAGTGTAGTGATTTCAGGTCGAAGAATCACACTCACCATCATCACTGTGAGAGATGACTGTGACTACCAAATCATGCTTCCATGTGCCACTCTCACGGTGGGTCTGTCTGGCGCACTTGTTCTCTAACAAGTACCTATGTGCTTGGTTTGATATCACTATATCATGACTAATGAGATTCTATCATCAATCAAAACACAATATAGTCTTTAGTGTTATTGATGTCTATGGTTATTTCCACTATAACAACCGACTAGGGAAAAAACAAGAATGTATACTCTTAACATCCGTATGATCTCATCGTTTAGGTCCTTAACCTAAAAGCATAGGTCATTGAGTAAAACAATTCGTTACACTATCATCTCAAAAATAGTTAAAACATATAGATCGGAAATTGCCTTTATTATTATTCAAATCATTTACAAAGTATCCCATTACAATCATCACATGACTTGCTCTATGGGCATACATACCAACAAACTCCCACTTGCACTTAGATTCAGTCACCTAGGAACCTCAGTCCTTGTGACCTAGCATGACCATCATGCTTCTGCTGAGAATGGGCCTTAGTCAGTGGATCAGCTATGTTGTCTTCAGTTGGTACTTTGCAAATCTTCACAACTCCTCGTTGTTTGATCTGTCGTATGAGATGGAAGTGCCGCAGTATGTGCTTGGACCGCTGATGTGATCTGGGCACCTTAGCTTGAGTAATAGCTCCATTATTGTCATAATAAAGCTCAATTGCATCACAGCTACTGGGAACTACACCAAGTTCAGTGATGAACATCCTGATCCGCACAGCTTCCTTTGCTGCATGTGAAGCAGTGATATACTCTGCCTCTGTAGTAGAATCGGCAACTGTTTCTTGCTTGGAACTCTTCCAACTCACAGCTCCATTGTTTAGGCAAAACACAAATCCTGATTGTGATCTATAATCATCTTTTTCGGTTTGGAAGCTTGCATCGGTGTAACCCTTTACTACCAGTTCTTCCTCGCCGTCGTATACAAGGAACTGAGCTTGGCAAGAAATGGAACGGAAAACTTTGGATGAGCGGAGGTGAATGGGTGTCAGTGTCGTATGAGGTGGAGGATCCATGTATGGTTTTGAAGCTGAGCCTATCCAGCAATGGGGCCTAGGGACTGATATGATGATTGGTTTAGGTAGGGCGGTCGGCCTACTATGGGCAGCACTAGGTCTCCGTGCGTGAGATTTTTGTTCATTGGACTCACCCGAATGTCAAAGGGAAAACTTTGGGGGAAACCCACAGGATCAAGAACCATAGTTGCACACAGTATGATAGAATTCCTCGGTACGGTCATTCGAGAAGTCCATCCTCAGATGACTCCCATCCCCTTTCTGCGGGAGTTGGACAAAAAATTGACTAATTTCGCCAATAGGTTCAAAATGACATCAAAAGTGAGTATATGTTTCCCTCCTTTTCTTGCTAGGATTGGAAATCATGTATTTTACATATCCATACGATCGAGTCCTTGGGTTTCCGAAATAGTGTAATGTAAAAAGAAGTGCTTCAAATCTTTGTAGAAAGTCTCCGTAATAATATAAATAACAAACTTTCCTATCTGGGAAAGGAGTTCATGATTGAAATTCTTCTTCCTCTTTCTTTGTTGAGATTGAAATCGACGTTCTTTTGAGGTGGCATGTCGAGGATGGCTTACTTGAGGATGTTCTTTACGGCTGTCCAGTAAGCATCCCCAGGATCTGATTGGTACCTACTCGTCATGTTGAGAGCATACGAGACATCTGGGTGTGTGCACAACATAGCGTACATGATGGATCTGATGGATGATGCATATGGGATCCCATTCATATGCTCCCTCTCTTCACAAGATTGGGGACATTGAGCTCTAGAGATGGTGACTTCATGTAGTATGGGGATGTTGCCTCTCTTTGAGTTCTCCATGCTGAATCGCTTCAGCACTTTGTCAATGTACGTGCTTTGACTTAGTTCGAGAAGCCTTTTAGATCTATCTCTATAGATATTAATACCTAGAATGTAGGATGCTTCTCCTAAGTCCTTCATTGAGAAACTATTCCCAAGCCAAGTCTTTACCTTCTCTAAGGTTGTGACATCATTTCCCATCAATAGTATGTCATCTACATACAATATGAGGAATGTGGTCGTACTCCCACTAACCTTCTTGTACACACAAGGTTCATCTTCATTTTTATTAAATCCAAACACTTTGACTTCCTCATAAAATCGAAGATTCTAACTCTAAGATGCTTGTTTCAATCCATAGATTGAACTTTGCAGCTTATAGACTTTATTGGCATTCTTTGGATCTACAAAACCTTCAGGTTGTGTCATGTACAAATCCTCATTTATATTCCCATTAAGGAATGTGGTTTTGACATCCATTTGCCAAATCTCATAGTCATGGTAAGCTGCAATAGCAACCATGATCCTGATGGACTTAATCATGGAAACTGGAGAAAAAGTTTTGTCATAGTCAACACCTTAAACTTTTCGAAAACCCTTTGCAACCAATCTGCCTTTATAAGTTTGCACATTGCCATCCATGTCGGTCTTCTTCTTGAAGACCCACTTGCACCCTATGGATTTTACATCTTCAGGTGGTTCCACCAAAGTCCATACTTTGTTGGAGTACATGGATTCCATATCGAATTTCATGGCTGGCCTCAAGCCATTTCTCAGAATTTGGTACCTCCATAGACTCTAGATAGGTAGTTGGATCATCATCTATGATCAACTCACTTCCTTCCTGAGTCACAAGGTATCCAAACCTTTCAGGTTCAAAGCATGTCCTACTAGATCTACAAGTTCCTTGTGTTATTTGAGGAGACTGAGATTCCACAACACCTTGTGAATCTCTATGTTCCTCTTATACATCTACTGGTTTAATGTTTTCTTGTTGGTCTTGAACCTCTTCAATCTCTATTTTCCTCCCACAGTTTCTTTTGGAAATAAATTCCTTTTCTAGGAATACAGCTGTCCTAGCAACAAACACTTTGTTGTCAGTAGGGTGGTACAAATAGTATCCCCTTATTTCCTTGGGGTATCCAACAAAATAACATTTATCGGACTTGGGTCCAAGCTTATCAAGAAACATTTTCTTGACGTAAGCCTCACAACCCCAAATCTTAATAAAAGACAAATTGGGACGCTTCCCGTTCCATATCTCATATGGTATCTTTTGAACCGATTTAGATGGCACTTGGTTAAGTGTAAACACGGCAGTTTCAAGAGCATGACCCCAGAAGGAAATCGAAATATCAACAAACTCATCATTGATCGCACCATATCCAGTAAAGTGTGATTCCTTCTTTCAGACACACCGTTATGCTGTGGTGTTCCATGCGGAGTCCATTGTGATACAATACCACGAGTTTGCAGAAGGTCCTCCAACTCTTGGCTTAAGCATTCTCCACCTCAATCGAATCAAAGTTCTTTAATACTTTTACCAAGTTGGTTATGTACTTCATTCATGAAATCATTGAACCTTTCAAGGGTTTTTTATTTATGTATCATCAGGTACACATAGCCATATCTACTAAAGTCATTAGTGAAGGTAATGAAGCACAAATACCCATTTCTAGCATTAGTTCTAAAAGGCCCACATAAATCAGTCTGTATGAGTCCTAATAGATCACTATCTCTCTCACCTTTACCTGAAAAGGGAGTCTTTGTCATCTTGCCTAAAAAACAAGATTCACATGTCTCTATTGATTCATAATCAAAAGAGTCTAGATAACCATCTTTATGAAGTCTAGAAATGCATTTCTCATTTATGTGCCCTAGACGACAATGCCAAAGATACGTTTTGTTTGAGTTATTGAGTTTTTGCCTTTTGGTGTTTACATTGTATACGCTTGTCTCTAGATCTATCAAGTATAGACCATAAGACATTGGGGCACTTCCATAAGAGATCCCATCTTTTGAAATGGAACATTTTCCATTCTTAATAAGAAATTCAAAACCATCCTTGTCCAAACAAGAGACGGAAATGATATTCCTATTTATGGTAGGTGCATAATAGAAGTTCTTCAACTCTATTATTATCCAACTAGGTAGAGTTAACTCATAGGTTCCTATGGCACTGGAGGCAACTCTTGCGCCATTGGCAACACGTAGTTCAACCTCACCTTTCCCCAAAGGTCTACTTCTCTTAAGATCCTTCACATTTGAACAAATGTAAGATCCACATCCGATATCAAGTACCCATGACAAAGAAGTAGTAAAGTTAATCTCTATCACATATACACCAGAAGTAGAGATCTCTATCTCTCACTTATTCTTCCATCGTTCCTTCCATCCTCTCCATGTTTTGAGCGAAGAAGATCCTGACATTGGTTTGGCGAGAGAACCCTTCTATTCCTCACCTTTGTCATTAGACTTTGTTCCATTGATCTCCATCAATGAACTATCCTTCTTCTTAAGCATACATAGAATGGATTCAAAGGCTACCAGTATATCTGGATTGTACAGAACACTTCTCACAATCCCCAACCAGTTATAGAATTTATTCTCAATTAATTTGCCCATTTTATAAGAGGATTTTTTTTCCATTCTACAAGAGAAAATTGTATTTGTCAAAAATCCTTTTGATTTGATTTGATTTGAATAAAATTTGACGATAGTTAATTAGGCCTTTAATTAATTACCGCTCCCACTATTTTTCTTAAATTGACAACCCTCACCATCAATTCGGAAGATTGCAGCATACAATCTTCTAGTGGGTCAAGATCATGAAATCCTCTAAGTCATGGACCAGCTAGGGTTGTCACCCACAACTCAGATCTTCCAGGTAGGCAACTTTTTCCAATTTCATCATATGTAACTCTTGAAAGATATCATATGCAACTCCTTGCCATGATCACCTCCATGCCTCAAGGTGCTAGATCCTATCTAGGTCACCTTGTTAAGTCTGACCCAAAGCCAACACGATGAATATGCACCATGCTAGGGAAGACCCACATATCCATCCTTCACGCTTCCACGAGATAGACGGTGCACCACGCTAGGGCGTGCCCACACTTGGCCGATCAAGCTTTTCACATGTGTCGCATTTGTAAGGCATCTAAAACTTTAATATTTAATGAGGGATTTTGTTTTTTATAGGTACATATACATATCCAATCACCACAATATAGTAAGTATCATATACATATTATATCCCACAGAAAACATGTGAAACGATAAAAGTGATGATTATGTCCATCCTAATGTGATTCCTCAATCCAAGAGGAACCACAGTCATCTAGGTCTACATCACATGCAACATGTCCATGATGAAGTGCTATAGCCGTCTGAGTTGATCAACCCATCACATGAATGACCTGCTCGCCCAGGCTGGTTGTCTGGGTGCCACCAGCCGATCGGTTGTCTCCTCCAACCGATCGGTTCGTCTGGTCATCATACATCTCCTCAGGTCGCCACCCGCTCGACTCGCTCCTCGAGTTGATCATCTGGATCGCCAATCGATCGAGTCACGCCTTGAACCGGTCGTCTCAGTCGTCGTCAGATGGTCCTCCATTCTTTGACATAACAGGAAATAAAAGACCTATCCTATTTTACATTTGAAAAAGGAAACCCCGAGTTACATTTGGGGGGAGCAAAGGTAGGAAAGAAATCTTGAGTTATCTCAAGTTACATCAGGAATAGGAGATAGGGAATCGGTGCACAGACCGAGATGCAAGAAACCACATTCAGCCAATCACACAAACATAGGGTTTATTGGCCATAACCATGCTATACATCCACCACAAAACTCATTTAAGGGTGACACGTATTGAGTGCATTTATATTACATATCATATATGTATATTGGGATTTGTGTATTTAGAATTGGACATGCATAAAGCCAATTTTATTCGTATCGTATGCAATAAATAAAGGGGACAAACCAAAATCAATCACATCGATAATCCTAAAGTATAGAGTAGTTGACAAGGCTCTGATATCACTGTTGGGTTTTAGGGGAGATAGAGAAGGCAGCGGAAACAAACAAAAAATTATCTCCCAAACCCAGAATAAAGGAATCGTGTCAATGTCTATATAATAGGAAAGATGGTTTGTAGGGGTGTACCTTGTCTCGAGGCTTGCTTGGTGACGTTACCTCATAGCTTGCGGGGTCTTCACCTCTGGTCTTAGATGATGTATGTGCAGCTCTTGGTCTCATCGGGACTGTCGGGATTGACAGTTGTCCTCCGAACGGCAGAAGTCTCTCGCCTCAGCAGTCGTCCACACGGACTGCATGGAACTCCGATCGCCTTGTCCCATAAGGCACCGAAAGGAGTCATACCCTCCTCTCGGTGTATTAGTCACCGACACACTCTCCTGCCACCAGTCGCATTTCTATAGTTGTCTTTCCCTTGTTGTGCCTCCCTTATCAGGTAGTACTTGCTCGGGCTCTCTCGGTTACCAAAACCAGAGAGAACGACAACTTTGTAGAGCAACTAGTGTTTTGAGTTGTACTTTGAGAAGCCCCCAATACCCCTATATATAGGAGGGTCATGGGATAGGGTTCTCTACCCCGGGCAATGTGGGACTAAAGCAAGAGTAGAAGGGTTCAAGATTTTCCACAAAATATGACAAGCTGCGCCAGTTGAACCGATCGTTTCAACCCTGAAACGGTCGATTGGTGACCTCAGCCGATCAGTTCACACCTGAACCGATCGTTTGGGGCATCTGAGTCGATCGGTTCAGGCTTGAGACAATCGGTTCATGCTCCTAGTCCAATTCGAATTGACTTTCCATTGTTCATTTCCAACTAATCATATATTAGTCCTTATCCAAATCAAATTTTACAAGTGAAACGAACTCGGTTGGTCAGCCGACCAGTTCAACTATGTGAACTGATTGGTTCATTGACCTAAGCCGCTCAGCTCACCAACCTAAGATGATCGGTTCATCTCCATGAGCTGATCGGTTGGGGTAGCAGATCAGTCAATTGCAGTTTCAATCAATCTGATACTCTAATCATCTGATCCAACACCTTGATTACTATGATTTTGAGCTATCAATCGATTGGGTGTTTAATTAAACTACTAAACTCCTTTAGTAATCAATCTAAACATCATTTGTGGACAAACTCCTCTTCTAGGTTAAATCCTTTGTGTGTGACCCTACAGGTCCATTTCACGTTGGCAGTGAAAGTCCATAACACTTATGACTTCACAAACAAAGAGCGGTGCCTAGTCACACATCAGTGCTACCCAAGTGAAATAAAAAGTTGGAGAAAAACTTTCAATCCTACAATCCGTGAATGGTGTTACAGCGAATGTATAATTCCTTTGTCACTAATGTCCTGAATGAACTCAAGGCATGGTGCAGTCATCCTTTCAACATTCATTCATTTCCTTGATTTCAGAGCAGACTGGGTGAGATGTGTGTGACATCAATATCACATATTGATTCACAAATGCATGTGCATGCCTTTCTCAATCCTACTCATTAAGTGGTCATGGACATCAAACTCCCTTAGGAGGGACAAATCCCATATCTATCACTCACCCCTCAAAAGCCCCATGTGTCAAAGTCACCCAATCATCACCTTTATAACAACCCATGTTTCAGGACTGTGTTTGATGATGGCAAAGTGTACCCAACGACATGTGTTGAGTGTAGTGATTTTAGGTCGAAGAATCACACTCACCACCATCACTGTGAGAGCTGGCTGTGACTACCAAATCATGGTTCCATGTGCCACTCTCACGGTGGGTCTGTCCGATACACTTGTTCTCTAACAAGTACCTATGTGCTTGGTTTGATATCACTATATCATGACAAATGAGATTCTGTCATCAACCAAAACACAATCTAGTCTTTAGTGTTATTGATGTCTATTGTTATTTCTACAATAACAACCGACCAGGGACAAAACAAGAATGTATACTCTTAACATCTGTATGATCTCATCGTATAGGTCCTTAACCTAAAAGCATACATCATCGAATAAAACAATTCTTTAGACATCTATCATGTTACACTATCATCTCAGAAATAGTTAAATCATATAGATCATAAATTGTATTTATTATTATTCAAATCATTTACAAAGTATCCTATTACAATCATCACATGACTTGCTCTATGGGCATACATACCAACATTAGGTACATGCTAGATAAGATGATTTTAAAATATGATGGAGAGATGAAAATACTTCATGGAATTAAAGGTAACTTGTAAGTAGGATTAGATAAATACTTCTTCTCATATACTTCTCATATGTACAACTATGATGAGAGAAAGTTATGTAATGTGAGAACCCATTGCACTAAACGAGATTACTCAAAACATAAAACACAATCAATCACTAATTAATCACATACCTAAAAATATGGGTAAATTAAAACTAATCTCAACTTCAACACCCTCTCAGAAATGTTTGCATAAGAGATCAACATCTTTTATGCCAAGAATTTGATACAAATTGTTCTATCACATTAGCCACAACATATATACATAGGAGAATAATATTCGTATATGCCACATGAACAAGAATTAACATGCTTACAAAAGTCTGATTTGTTTGAAACACCAGATACAAACTTTTCCTGCCTGGACCTGAGAGTACAAGGATGACTCTTGGACACACTAAAAATCTAATCAACTTTCTCAAAGATTCATTACTGTAGTTCCTCTTTACTTCCACGATTCAATTGTCATCACTGCCAATTTCCTAAAAAGATGTGGCGTGCCACAAGGATGAGACCCATGTCCCAGTAAGAGATATAACCTCCAACAACACTTATTGATTACAACATTTTAAATAGTAGATAACTAAGGAGTTGGAGTATTTAATAATCAATTTAACAGATTGAACAGTTTAGGTATGCTAAACACATTAAGAAAATAATCGTAGCAGCAAGTATGATTATCAATGCATATATAGGTAACAAATAAATCCATTTCTCTAGATAGATATTGACTCAACTATCATCAAATTGCATCTAATAACAATCATTATCATCAATCTGACTATCATCATATATCTTGATAATCACAAGCAATCTAGTAGCATAAGCATCCCTGACATCATGACTATGTGTAGTAACATAACATGGCTATCAATATTGGCATCTCAAATAAAGAGGGAAAATCTATATCATAAGTAGAACTAACATCATAGCACAATTAACTACATAGGCATGATTAGAAGTTTAAGCATTTCTAATTACATAGGCATGGAGTAATTAATAAGTAGTTGGAGAATTTAATAATCAATTTAACAGATTGAACAGTTTAGGTATGCTAAACACATTAAGCAAATAATCTTAGCAACAAGTATGATCATCGATGCATATAAAGGTAACAAATAAATCCACTTCTTTGGATAGATATCTACTCAAATATCATCAAATTCCATCTAATAACAATCATTATCATTAATCTGACTATCATCATATTTCTTAATAATAGCACAAGCAATCTAGTAGCATAAGCATCCCTGACATCATTAATATGTCTAGTAACATAACATGGCTATCATATTGGCATCTCAAATAAAGGGGACAAATCTATATCATAAATAGAACTAACATCATAGAACAATTAACTACATAGACATGATTAGTAGTTTAAGCATTTATAATTATATAGGCATGGCTAGCAATATTAAACAAAGCTAGCAACATCATCTTAACCATCAATGTTAGTATATTTGACAACATAAGTATGTTTACAACATGAGAATAACTATAGCATAAGCATATCTATTATCTCTTATTGTACTATACATGATCTCAGTGAAAAGAAAGCAAACAAGGGTTATCATACAATATGAAGTGTTGTGTATAATCCTAAATAGATATACTACGTGGTTGTCTTACATCTTTTATTAAACACTGAGGAATTTGAGGATACCACTCAAGTTCCAACTGACCACCGGTTGGTGGCAATTAGTGCCATACAAGATCTAGGAAGAGCCAGACTCCTAAGATCTTCTCTGCCCCTGATCAGTACGGGTCTGCCACAGTGACACATAAGGTCAAGCTTCTACAGCCTAGTCTGTCCTTGGTACAGGTCACGACACTAGTGAAAGGAGGTGGGTAAGCATACCCTACTATCTGAGGTACAACCGTAGTTGTTCTCCAATCTCGTCACATATATAATCACCCAGACACGACCGTATCCGTTCTCAAAATGAGGTCTAGGTATGACCACAATCATCCTCCCTAAACACTTGAATTTAGGATGACAAACACCCCGCATACTCATCAGTATGCACTCCGAGTTTCCCTTAGGAATACACGTTTCACCATATGGCAAGTTTTGACACTCAGATGGATCTATGGCACATGGCACTACATGATTAGAGTTCCACTTGATTAGTTACGCCAATTGGGTGGATTAAAGTTGCATCAAACAAATGGACATACAAACCCTAATTCACATCTAGAAAGCATATAAGTATCACAATTTCAAAAGTTATAAAACGTATAAAACACAATTTCTCATCTCATCATCACATGGTACTATTCACTTGCCATTTATGAGACTACACTAGTCATTGTACTATCACAAGATATAAATCCTTTTCACATTAACACATGGTATCAACCCTTATCAACACAAGAGGATTACACCTCATTCAGGGCTCAACCTTGCCCAAAGTACATTAAGACCATCATATTATTCCTTTCAAGATCATCATTATCATTACATTCCTTATAGCAAGTCTCAATAACATCACTTACATATAATACACCAGATTAACACAATATTGCATTAATGAACTAGGAGTTATTCATAAACAATCATAGAAGGGTTATATTAACATTAAGAATATTCCTATATTACATCAACATGCAAGGAATCTAGGTATGATTAACCCTCATCATATTCATAATGCACATGTTTAGCATAAGAAAGTATCAACCATGTGGCTATGATAACCACCAATTAACACATTAAGGTTATGATCATATTAAGGAGGTTATTTCACCATCTTGTCATCATATAAGAGGGTTTTTTATCTATTTGCATTAGAATTAGGTTCAACAAGATAAATTATATCAATGTTATTAATCAGCACTCATGCCCAAACCCTAACTCACGACATCCCCATTGGATCATGGAAACATAAGGCGAAGCATCACCATCACATTCCATACTATTCTCAAGTATGAACCCACACATAAATCAAGGTGTAACCATCGAGTTATATCATACTAAGGTTTCAACAACAAAGAGAGCACTCCATGATTGTATTAATCATTGAAGGACTATTCATAGCCAATTACCATCATTTATTTATATTAAAGCTAGGTATAACAAGCTATACCTAATTAGGGTTACCCGTTAATTCATTATAGTGATTATCAATCATAATCATATGAGGGTAAGGGTAACAAGTATAAGGCATTGAACCATCAAATTATCATCATTAGAATCATTACATCACACTATAGGATTCACCCAAAACAATGGGAATATTGAGGCATCAACTTCTAACCATTAAATGTTGAAAAGGTAAATCCAGTGGTAGTCTACATAAGTAAACATCTTGAACAAACCACCTATGAAGTCATTTAGATGTGTTCTAGAAAGAGTCACCATTTTACCCTAGACATCCCTTAATTAACAACATAAAAAGTTCCATTGAGAGTAGGGTAAAACCCACAAGCGATTGTTTATTTAAAACAAGTTGTCAATAAATGAGCTTCTTAAGTTGATTTCATAAAGGATACCATATAAATCACTTTATTAGGACCAACATATTACACTAGGCATCATTCCAATTTATTGGACGAAGAATCATTAGATCTTAACCATTGGGTGAAGTTCATATATTGAAACCATCAATTGGAGTATAGGTCCAACCATTGCATCAAATGACCCAAGAAATCATTGGTTTAAGGATTAATTGATATTACATCTACATGCTTAACTCATCATAGATTGTAGGGACCTGATATACCATCACTAGTGACCATTAAGTCACCATAGGTTGTTCGATCAACACTATATTCATTAATCACCATTGAATATCAAGCTAATGTCACCATTGATTGATAATATCATTAGGGTACTTAATTGTTGATCATTAAGCTTATAATTAGGCCAACACCTGACCTAAGGGGTGAATGTCAGTTGACACCCTTGGTCACCACCATCAATTGTCATGAAGACAACACCATCGGTTGTTGCAATGATACCACCATTGAGTCATGTGTTTATAGAAGAAATCAGTTTTAAACCCTAAAATTGACCATTGGTTGATAGGTTTTTAGCCCCATCGGTTGTCAAAATAACCTAATCCAAGTCATATTATACCATAGAAATAACATACACATGATATCAGGTTCATCTAGAACTGAAATCAGAATAGGGAACATTATAAAAATCAAAATCCAAGTCAAGCATAGCTTTTTAGTGCATGGATCATCATTTAAAAGCAAGAACATGAGCTAGCAAGCTTATGGTAAGAAATAAACGTGGAGCAAGTTATAAAACTTGCCTCTAACTAGAATATAAAATCCCAAATAGAAGAAAACACAAGCAGTTAGGGTAGGAAATCCAAGCATAAGCTATGAACTCGTCCATCTAGCACCTTTCTTCATCAAATGAGCAAACCCTAAGCATAAGGAGCAAGAAAGGTAGGGTTTTACAGCTTTAGAGCAATTTCTACCATGGAACAACAAGGTTCCAACATAGGGAAAGGTAGTAGGAAGGATAATAGAGAAATAAACAGAGGAAGGAAGGGGATTCTTACTCATTTAGATCGAGATCACTAGAAAGAAGCTTTTTAAACCCTAAAAGAGAGCAAAACAAAACCCTACGAGCCTCCACCCAGAAATTTGCCTTCTTCTTCTACCTTGGATAGGTCTTCTGTAGCTAAACAGATAGGGAACGAGGTTCTTAATACGAGGGAAGTGGTGGAAAAAAAACTTTCATTTGGGAGCTCCAAAATAGATATACAAATCTCTAGGATAAGGGAGAGAAGAAGCATGAGATGTCTAAAAAGCTCTTCATGCATCCATGGCCTTAAACTATTAAAGATATACAAGAAGCCACACAAGAAGCTCCCCCACCATCCATAGAGACATGATTAGCTCTCCTTTGTCGAATTTCCAAGCTAATCAAATAAATCATTGGTTGATAGCTCCTAAAGGTAGCTCATCCATAAAGGGGTAAACCCTAAAATACCTTTGAGGAAAACACCTCCAAACCAAGGTTAAACTAGGATCCCAATGGATCAACAAGCTCAATAATGATGAGAGAGAATTCAAAGAATATAATGTAAGTGATGAATTTCAAAGAAAACCTCTCAATTGGGTAAATTACAAAAAATTCCAAAATGTGCATAAAATTGCATAACTTGCACAAACAGTGTCCAAATTGGACCAAACTTGAAACTTAAGCTTGTCTTATGATTACAAAGCATGTCAAAAGGATAGATTAAGGTTCTAAACATTCAATTATGATAATTAAGCATGTTAAACACTTTAAACATGTCCATGGGTCTTACATGTAAGTACTAGAGGAACATCTTGTAAACAAATATTTGAAGTAATGGAAATTATTTATTATTATTTATTAATTACTAAGTTTGGATCCTTGAAAAAATTAGGCAATGGATCTCAACTTTAAGGGCTTCCTTAATTGGTTGTTGCCGAAAATTGAGGTTGTTACAACCGCTCTATTCCCATACTATATTTGAACCTAAAATATTAAAATAGGGGGAAAAGTCAACAAAAGTGGCTGAGTAGCAATGTCTGTAAAAGGACATAGCGATTGAAAGATAAAATTCAAATGTGCAATTCAAAATTTAGCTTGACAGAATTCAGAAGAAGAATAAAAACAATAGACACAACTTTTTGATGATTTTTATCTTAAAAATCATTTATTAAACATCATCATTCCATTATATTTGGTTCACACAAGGTAATCTACTTCAAGAATAGAAGGGTATCACAAGGTTTCCAGTCAATCTAATCAAGTTCTAATTAACGAAGGGTGTCAAAAAGTGCCATAGACTACTCCACTTCTATGGGGTATCAAATATTTCCTTTATGAATACTTTTCCTTTATTTTGATATTTTCAAGCTCATATTTAGAACAGATAAAAAATGGTCATACATGCGAAGCAAGCTAATGCTAGATGGATAATTGTTATAAACTAGGCATAAACTTGTGCCATGCACAGGGTGCCTTATTTTTCTCAAGTCAAACTCCTCTTGTTTCTATACTTTTTGTAAAAACAAATTTGATGAGCAATGTCAATCAAACAACTGCTTGACCAGTAAAACAAAGGAGTGAGAAAATGACTTTTATGTGCATGAGGTTTGAAAAAACATGTAAACTGAAAAACTCCTCAAAGTTATTATTATGGAATCAACTTTGAAGGCATTTCTAGGAAAAAATATAGGTGCACGGGGTTCAAGAAAGATAAAAAAGCAACTCTAAAGAGCTTGTGTATCCACATGCACTCAAAATTGAATCAACATAAACACACCTTTAGAATTGCAACATATATATATTTCCAAGATCAACAATGCACGCCAATTGTACTGCAGATGAACATGTAAAAACATTGAGGTTTAGACCAACCTTCATTCAGCTATCTAAAAACCAATACCTTAAATTAAAATTTAGAACAAATAGAACTTTCATCTCAAGTTTAGGATTGCATGCACGATCATATGAAACTTGGAACTAAACCCTTCAAGAAAATTGAATTGCATGCACGATTGCCTCAGTAGACAAGAAGTTATTTGTAGATTAAAGTATAAGAGCTAATTAAAGCTATTAAAAGAATATGAAACATAAACATGAAAGATATACATTATTAAGTGTAGTGAAACTTCTTGTAGATAAGGTTTGTGCATACAACCATGTGGATTTGTGGAATCCTACAACAAAATTGAATAATGGCTAGATGTAGTTGGTTTGTCATGTTTTGTAAGATAGATCTTTGTATATAACTGAATTTTCTTTATCAATTATCACATCCACAACTATCTTCTTAATGGCATCTTTTTTCATATCTTGCAAGGCTTTTTGTAGAAATCATGAATGTACCATTTAAAAAACTTATTAAAAAACTACTTAGTAGCAATAGATTCCGTCTAACTATCTCCTCAAATTTTGGTGTGAGTAAAAAATGCACAACTAAATAATTAAAAGATAAAACTATCAAATTTTGGTAAATATTATCGGTAAATCATTTTTTTTAAATTGAATTACTAAATAGTAACATGAGTAGCACACATATGATATAGTTATAGTTTGCAATGAGCTAAAAGTCCACAATAGTAGGATGAAATATATTTAGAAGGTGCCATGGTAAAAAAATTTGATGATACTTGTTTGTCAAATATAAGACACAGATACGACAAATGGACTTTTTTTGCAACAATTCCTTTTGTGGTACTGCACCAGCTGGATTTAAGATGTATCAATCTCATGACACCTATTGAATCTAAATTCATAACACTTTTTCCTACCTAAAGAACTTGTGAGAAAACTCTCATTACTGAGAAATTATATATCTAACATCTAGTTTATACTTAAATTAATATTGGTTGATCATCTTTTGTGAGACACTCAAGTATGACCAGTTCTGACTTACAATACAACATGAACGTATATTGATGATAAGGGTCATAGAAATCCTTTTTCAATATAAAAGAACTTTCTGATGTTGTATTCTCAATGCATCCTTGTTTGACATAGTTCAGATGATGTAGCTCATCTTATTTACATTAGCTTCTTTTATGAAATGCAATTATTCATGCACTTGAAACTGAATAAAACCTTGATAGAAGATCATATTATATAAATAATCAGGGTGTATTTATCTTAAGTAATGTGTAATACTATAAAACTCATGAAGAACACAAATAGAAACAATCTTATAAACAACCATAGACCCTTAAGGTAAGTAAGATCACATTATATTGTACACCAGGCTTGACTAAAATAAACATAAAATGTTATACAAAGGATAAGAAAATTTATATTAGATAATGTACATCTTATAACTACTAATTATCTCTCAAAAAACAAATATATATCCAATAACCTGGCTTGTATAGGACAATTTTGAGTCCTTTTTTTCCTGCCAAACATGACAACTTAGATATGAGTGCCCAAGGAAATGAGTATTCTAATCAAACATATATTTATCACACCATTTCAATTATTTTCTCTAGTTTGAATACTACACATACAAAAATTGTTACTTAGATAATGCATTACATATATCATTTAGCTACTGATGTGTTTATGAGATAACCCTTTAAACTAACATATAGGTTTTTATTAGTTTGAGCATTGCTGGTAGTCTGGTTCAAATTTCACAATATTCAGGTTGATGGGACAAGTTAGTTTTCATAGGTAGTTTTAGGTCCAAACTCGTAATTGGTGAATTCACATATTGCAAACCAAGAATATTCCTTCAATCATAATGGGGGAACTCAAAGCATGTAGTAAACCTGTAATAAAAGTAGTTTGATCTCTTCCTACATTACAATATTTGCATTTCGGCAACAACTTATCAAAATTCATGAACAACAACTTGTTTTTATTGTTTGGTCACCCTAAAGAAGTTGACATTGCTTCTGATCAAATAAATAGCAAGAAGAAAGCCTTTGATGTCATCCTACAAGCCTCTCCTGATCTTAGCCTCAATATGCATTTGCAAACATCAAGTCAGGATTAATTAACAAACAAGAGGCAAACCAAATATGACAAAAATGCTGGCAGATTGAGGTTCCTCATTTATTATCACACAAGCCACAATGATGCCTATACAATAATCATGAATGGGCCTAATTCTAATGGCCAAATGGCAAGAAATGATGTGAGCTTAATATCCAAATATGTTGCATTGAATAATGCCCAAACGCGATTGATTTGGAAAAACAAGAGACCTACTGGAAGATGTGTCCACGTTATTCAAAGCGGGTTTGAGATTTGCTTGTGCCCTACTCATGTCTAGCCCGAGTTGTAGGAGGAACATACCAGATTTTTGAGAAGCCTCCATGGTTATAGGTCCAGAGTAATGATGTGTAGTAGTAACAACAACATACACATAGTAGAGAAAAATCTCTCGATCTAAAGCGAGGAGTGTTCCCAAGCGTCAAGTGGAAGTGAGCATTCCCAAGTAGAAGCGTACATGAAGAAGAATCATGTTTCTATCTCCTAGTGGGTTCTTCGATGGATGGAGTCAGTTACGGATAGCATCCCATGGAGAGAGGACCATCCTTTATACAATAAATCTTAAATCTCATTAACAACATAGAGCTTTATGTCTAGGTGTCTACATATTGTGGTGCTTTTATCATTATTAGCAAAAGTGACTGCAACCTTATTATCATAGTATATCTGTATTGGCTTATGAATTGAATCAACAACTTTAAGATCATGTATCATATTCCTAAGCCATATTGCATGTGATGATGTTGCATGATGAGTTGTAAGCTCAGCTTCCATGGTGGATGGAGTTGTAGGCTTTTGCTTGATACTCCTCCATTCTACCGCACCACCAGGCAGTAAGAACATATAGCATGTTCTAGACTTCCTACTATCCAAACATCCAAAAAAAATTACATTTTAATATCTCGTAACCTCAAGGTGGTTTTTCCTTCTTTATGTTAGCATGTAGTCCTTCGTCCCTTGTACGTAGCGCATCACCTTCTTCACGGTTCTCCAATGGTCAATGCCTGAGTTACTTTAGTAACAACCAAGCATTATAGTAGAAAAAGCAATGTCGGGTCGTGTGCATATCTGGAGATACTATAGGCTCCCAACTACAATTGTGTATGGTATCTTCCTCATTTCATTCCTTTTAATGTCATTACTAGGAACTGATTGGAGTTAAACTCATCTCCTTTGACTATAGGTGCAGGTCTAGGTGAATAATTTTTCATTCCATACATCTCTAAAACTTGAGATATATAAGCCATTTGGGATATTCCAAGTATGCCTTTAGCCTGGTCTCTATGAATCTACATACCGAGTACATACACAACTTCATCCATATTTTTCATCTCAAAATTATAGGAAAGAAACTCTTTGGTTTCATGCAATATGTTTGAGTTATTACTTTCTAGTAGAACGTTATCTACATAAAGAATCAATATTATAAATATATTTCCACTGACCTTGAGGTATGTATACCGATCAACAATATTAGGTTTAAATCCAAAAGTTCATATAATGGTGTTAAAATGTATGCATGCCATTGTCGGGATGCTTGTTTAAGTCCATAAATTGATTTCTTTAGTTTGCAAACCATATGAATTCTACTATTATCAATGAAACCTTCTTGTTGTTCCATATCAACTTCTTTAGATAAGTCCCAGTTCAAGAATGTCATTTTCACATCCATTTGGTGTAGCTCAAGATCAAAATAAGTAACTAAGGCCATGATTACTCTAAAGGAGTCCTTTGATGAGACTGGAGCAAAGATCTATTTGTAATCAATACATTCCTTTTGTGTGAAACCCTTCACAACTAATCTAGCCTTGTACCTCTCTCTCAATTTCACCATTTGATTTCCTTTTGGTCTTAAAGACTCATTTACAACCAATGGATTTAATACTCTTTAGTAAAGGTACAAAGTCCCATACTTGATTCTTATTCATGGATGCTAGTTCCTCCTTCATGGAATCACGCCACTTAGAGGAATTTTAACAATACATTGCTTGTGAAAAGGACAAGGGATCAATATCTTTAAAGTCTATATTTTACTCTTGAAGGTATACAACATAGTCAGATGGGACGACATGCCTCCTTGATCTTGTAGATCTTCTTAATTCAACATTGGGTTATACAATTTTTGTAGGCTCTTTAGGTAGTTCTTCATCATGAGTATAATTAACTTGTTTATTTACAACATGAATAGGAGCATGGTCTACTTCCATTGGCTCATCCACATGGCAATTGCTAATGGGAACAATAGATGGATAGCCTATACGTCTTTGACTAGGTGCAGTGGTAAGAGAACTATCCTACATTTCATTAAAGGATATATTCTAAAGTAGGTCATTCCCAATGAGGTGATGATCCTCCAAAAATCTAGCCTTACCTAATGGGAACAATAGATGGATAGCCTATACGTCTTTGACTAGGTGCAGTGGTAAGAGAACTATCCTACATTTCATTAAAGGATATATTCTAAAGTAGGTCATTCCCAATGAGGTGATGATCCTCCAAAAATCTAGCCTTACTCATCTCAACTATTTTTTGTGGGTGAGATGGATAATAAAATCTATATCCCTTTGACCTTTTTGGATAACCAATAAAGAAACCTCTAGTTGTTCTTGGGTCAAATGCCTTCTCATGTGGATTGTAGATTCTAGCTTCTGCACGACATCCTCATATAACCATATAGTTCATGGACGGTTTCCTTCCTGTGCATAATTCATATGGGGTTTTCTGGACAGACTTGGTAGGAACCTTGTTTAATACATGCATTGTCGTATATAGAGTCTCACTCCACATTGTAGAAGGAAGGGATGAATTATAAAGCATTGCCCCAACCATTTCCTTTAATGTTCAATTCCTTCTTTCAGCTACACCATTTTGACTTGGTGTGCAAATGGTCCCTTCTTGAAAAATCTCACTTTTGTCATTTAATAAGTAGAGGGACATATATCATGAATATTCATCGATAAATGTTGCAAAATACTTTTCCCCTGTGGAAAAGGTCCACTAATATCCGTGTAAATTATTTATAATGTTCTATTACTCTTGGCACCCTTTTTAGAAGTGTTGGTTTGCTTAGCCTTTATGTATTCAACACATGTTCCACAATCAATAAAGCCTAAGAGCCCTCAAATTCCCTCCTTTACTAATCTTTGGATTCTTTCTTTGGAAATATGTCCCAACTTTCAGTGCCAAAGAAGTGATAGTCATCTAACAATGTGCATTTATTATCGATAACATTATGCTGGATTGTAAAAGGTTACTCAAAATTGGGGCTTAATTTAACTTGATAAAGATCACTTATTAAAACACAAGTACCAATCAAATTAGAGTATGTGAAGAGGAATCATGTTTCTCTCTCCTAGTGGGTTCTCTGATGGATGGAGTCAGTTACGGATAGTATCCCATGGAGAGAGAGCCATCCTTTATACAATAAATCTTAAAGTCTCTTTATCCACCATGAAGAGACATGTCGGTTGTGGAAATTCATCCCATCTCCAACAGATGCATCCCTCCATGAAAATTGTTATTATTTAATATGATAAACATTTTTTTGGGCCACACTAAAAGGTATTTAACACAAGTATCTCATGGAAAAAGAAGAAAAATGCAACAATTTACGTTAGTCGTGGGTAATAGGCAACTATAAAATGGATATAAGAAACGTCACTGTGAATAAACTACAAAGGAATAGATTGGTTTAACTCCTTGTTGACTTTGTAGTAGCAAAACATCCAGAAAGGGCTGCACCTGGAAGTAAAGTGAAGGGAGGTGTTGGTCAATGACACCAAGCTTAGAGACCATGTCATCCCCGGCAGATTGGCTCTTTCGTAGGAATCCCTCCAGAAGCTGACATGCAGTGCCAGTCCTTGATCTGCCACCAATGAATCGTATCCAACGTCGTCCGCCGATCGGGGGATGTCCAATGATTATCTCCGGTTGCCAACGGCATTTTTCCTAGTAACAGCGGCGGTAACTGAGTCGATCGAGTACACCGAGGAAGGCCTAAGAGCAGCAGGAGTCGGGACTGGCCATGTGCAGTTCATATAGATCACAAACATACTTTGAGCTCGTTTGGTTCCACAGAAAACTAAAACATGTTTTCCAAGTACCTGTGTTTTCTAACTAATTACGTTTGGTTGAGTGTAACTCAAACTCGCGCTGAGAAAATAATCTACACCGTCACGTCTCCGTCTGTGAAAAATCCGTGAAAATCGACCGCGCCCAATCTGGGCGCAGTTCGTTTTCTCTGACTCTCAGTTACCTGCTATCTGCTATTATCCCGCTCCAGTTGACTCATGACTGCCATCTCATGAATACAACACCGGCTGTTACCTGCTATACCAACCGGATCAGAAGATATTGAGGCGGGCCACCGTGAACGCTGCAAGGAACAACGCAGTACCAAACGAAAAACAAACAAAATACACAACTTGATTTTACTTTAAACCAGACGTTGCTGCTAGGCTTGCAACTCACAGCATTCGAATTCTTGTTTTAAAACTCACGGTAAGAACTGGTTTTACGTGGAACCAGACGAGCCCTAAGAAAGGGGCTATGCGAGCAATTGGGGGAAAAAGAGATTTGGTTATTAGTGGTCGTATGTCACAGGATGGCAGTCGGATGAAGGCAAAACTGGTCGATGAGCACTTCTCTGAATAGAGGTCAAGGCTGAGAGGCGTGTCTGGTATAGGTGCATAGTGAAGCTGAATCAGAAGAAAGAAGAGGGACACTGCCTCGTGTAGACGGACTCCCAAAGGGTTCGAGGTAACACCATGAGCTTATCGTATCGTCCACCTCCAACTCTCTCACAACGCCAAATCGCAGCAATTGGACAAGGCGGTGTTGAGAGGCTTGCTCGAACGGTCAACGGGCGGTGGCTGCTCGAACCTTCTCACAAAAGTATGAAAATTGTGAAGAAGGATTGAGAATCTTCCATTTTAGGATTTCTTTTTTTTAGGAGTATAATAAGCCCGCTGCTCCTAACACCTTAAACACCTCTTCCTATATATAACAAAGGATGAGTTTGTAATTGCAAAAATAGTGAAAAAAGTTGCAGAATAAATCCAAAACGGGCCTTCTTATATCTAGTATAGATTCGATGAAGTAATTTATGTTCAGTGAGAACTTACTTTAAATATACAATCAATTTTTTTTAATAAAATCATATAACACTTCTTCTGTACTTTTATATATTGTATATTGTTTAGATGTTGACAAGATCGTTTCGTATGTGCAAAGTGATATCAGTATTTGTGTACTCTGATCTCCTCGACGAAAAGTACACTAACAATACCCATTTTGACGCCTTTCTCCTTTTTCTTTCAAAACCTACTATTGCCGATGCAGGTCGCCGGAACGTCAAATGCTCGAGCCCACGTCGGGGAAGCGCCTTATTGCCAGGTCGTTCGTCCGGCTGATAGACAACTGCCGGAGCTTGGACCAGCTGAAGCAGATCCATGCCCATCTCATCACGTGCCTGCACCGCTTCCCTTTTCAACCTAACCGCAGCAGTGCCCTCGCCGTCACCAGCATCGCCATTCCTCCCGCTACCTTTCTTCTTAACCGCCTGCTTATATTCGCCGCCACATCTGACAATGGATTCCTTCCTTATGCCATCCATCTTTTCCAGTCCACGCCAAACCCGACCATCCCCATGTACAATGCCATGATCCGAGCCCATGCCAGGATCACTGGAGACGCGGCCTCGTCTACCTACTCTCCCCTCTCTCTGTACAAGCTCATGTTCTCCAACGGCGTTCGTCCAGACCACCTAACGTTCACTTTCGTGTTCAAGCACTGCGGCGAGCAGCATCGTCGAGATTCCAGCGTGGGTCGATCTGTGCATTGTCACGTGTTCAAGCTCGGGTTCGTCAGTGACTTATTTGTACAGAACGCTGCAATCACCATGTATGCTCACTTCGGCATGGTTTGCGCTGCCATTGGGGTTTTTAACGAAATGACCAAGAAGGATGTAGTATCATGGAACTCGATGCTCATGGGATGCTTGAGGTGTGGCGAATTCGACATGGCTGTTAAGCTATTCGCAGAAATGCCAGAGAGGAATGTCATGACCTGGAATTCAGTCATTACTGGTTTGGCTCAAGGTGGACGGTCAAGGGAAGCTTTGACATTTTTCCAAGAAATGTTAGTGCTTCCTAAGAAGAACTGCATAAAGCCGGACAAAATCACGTTGGCCAGCTTAATCTCTGCATGCGCTTCTTTGGGTGCTCTAGATCAGGGGGTATGGGCTCACAGATACTTGACAAAACGTGGACTGGAAATGGATGCTGCCATTGGAACCGCACTTGTTGATATGTATGGAAAGTGTGGGTGCATTGAGAAAGCAATAGAGGTGTTTGACGACATGCCTGAAAAGGATGTCTTTGCATGGACTGCCATTATTTCAGCATTTTCTACCAATGGTCAGGCTGAAGAGGCATTTCGACTTTTGGGCAGAATGCAGGAACTTGGGAAGAAGCCCAATCAAGTCACCTTTTGTGCACTTCTGAGCGGCTGCGTTCATTCAGGTTTACTAGAGAAAGGGAGATGGTGTTTTCATCTGATGAAGCATGCATATCATATTGAGCCTAACACTCAGCACCTTGCCTGTATGGTCGACCTGCTTAGCCGTCAAGGGCTGTTTGATGAAGCGCTGGACCTTATCAAAAGCATGTCCATGGAACCGGACACTTATGTCTGGGGTGCATTACTTGGAGGGTGTAGGATACACGGGAATGTCGAGCTGGGGGAGAGACTTTTTGAGCTCTTGCTTTCTATGGATCCTCAGAATCCTGCCTTCTATATAGCTCTCTCCGATATATATGCAAAAGCAGGGAGATTTGATGGTGTCAAAAATATGAGGCTATTGATGAACAAGCTCGAGATCAGGAAAGTATTTCCTGGCTGTAGCATGATTGAAGTTGATGGCAAGGTATATGAATTCTCGGTGGCAGGCACCTCAGATGTGTCCTTGGAGGAAATCAAGGAAGTGCTGGAGTGGGCTACTCAGGATATGAAGTCGATTTGATTGATGTGAATTTTCTATTATAATTGAAATGAAATTGCTACAGCACGTGGAAGAGGAGGTCAAGGCAGATAAACAATTGTTGGTCAAAGCATTCTGTTTAAGCCAAGACATGCCGTAAGAATGCAAACAGCGTTTACAGCTGACAATGAGGTGGTGGGCGACAATACCAAGGGAAAAGTTGTTGATGCTTCTTGATTTCTCCTAGTTCTTTCTTAGCCGGATATGCCAATGCCAAGGATATTTATGGTATGCAAACAGGCCAAATCTATGGAGACTGAAGAGGCTAATTGTTGAAGGATAGAAAGGGAATTGCAAAAGACGATGGCCATTCAGTGTAATATGGGCATTTACAAACTTCAGATTGTCAAGGTTGGAGTTGGCTGAAAGCAATTTGCTGTTTTTATTAGGGAATCTAGGTGAAATTAGCACCATGGCTGCGAGCAATTTGAGGTTTACTTGCACATCCATAAGCAAATGCATTGACTTACGAAACAAGGTGTAGTAACAGTTCCGCTCTGTTGTTTTTCAGTTATGTATTGGCATGGTTCTAAAGCATTGCTCTTTGCATATATTTATCCTGCTGAATAAAACTTGGTCGCCATAAGCAGATACATTACTTGGCATTGACGTTATTTTTATTGAGTGGTTTTGCTCTGTCTAGTGTCTACGTAGCAAAACAGTTGGTCCGTCGGCCACGAGTTTTGCTTTGTCACTTGCAAGGAAGCCATTTGCAGGGAATTTATTGTGAAAGATCCATTTGCAACCTACCATCTTCGTGTCAGGTCTGCGGGGAACTAGTAGCCATGTTCCATAAGCAACGTTAGCTTTGAGATCGTTAGCCATGGCTTAGATGCCGAGGTCTTATTGGCTTCAGTGAAGTTACTAGGTTCTAAAAAAAAATTACTAGGTTCTGTTCGATGTTTGGTAAGGCTGTAGGAAGAAGTTATGATGAACTTCTTGTGGTGGGTCGTCGACTAGTAATTTTGCGTTTTTGTGTTAGTCTACGGGTTGGTGATTACATAGTTATGGGAGTAAAACTGTGGAATGCTGGCGAGGCGGTGCTTATGTATACCACCAATACTGTCACAATGTATGGCTGAATTATTGTTCTATATGAATGTCATTCTGATGAGGAACGATACATCACACCAGTAGCCCAATATAACTCAATTTCGACAAGCAGAGTAGGACAATAATTGGAGAAATAACTATAGCTATAAGGGACAAAGAAAATAAATTAATAAATGAGGTTGCACAAACGATCCTTGAGATTCCCATAGTATTACCTACGAAACTTCTCTATGAGCTAGTCTCGACATGATATAGGCAGCTATTTGGTACGAGTTCATATCCAATACGAGTTACTTTATGTCATATCCATGTTGCATCTGTGATATTAAATCTAAAATGGTTTTGGGTGAAAATGTAGAAATCTGGAGGTATAAGTTTGATCAGGTTTAAACTTGTGAGTGTCTAAACTTGTGAGTGTGTAAAATTGTTTTGTCTTATACCTACTCTTAATTAAGTATAAAGCTTTAGTATAAACTCATAGTCCGGGATACCTTTTTCCATTATACCTAACAAGATTCTCTATATATTATTCATCATTGCCAACTTGAAACGACACTTATGTAAGCAACCACAAGAGGGAACATCTCCAGGGGTAATCCATTGCCCACTAAAAAGTTAAAAGATGTGTTCAACCTACAAACTTTGCTACCAGGTTGTGTAGGAGTATCATGGGTTATCACACCAATCACAATCTTTTTTTTTGTACGCAATGTTAAAGGAATTTTGGTGTGTTACGTCCCTAAGTGGGCAAAGTCATGCACATCAACATATGCAAAGTAAAGGTAAAAATTTGATTTCATAAAAATAGTTTACATTATCAGGACTTGAGGGAAATTGGAAAGAGAGATTACATTACTGGAAGAAATCTAAATTAGATAATAATCTACAACACCTCGTTAAAGAAAGAGCCAGTTATGTAGTTTTGGTTTGATGCGACGTTTAAAAATCCAACATGTAATCTTTTCTTCATCTCCTTGTGTTATGTAAATCATGAGAGCTAAGACATTATCAATGCAAACACATTGGTACACTGTAAAACGATAAAAATATCAAAATTCTAGTACAAAAATATAGTGTTCTCGGCAGGACTTATAATAAAAGCAACAACTCAATTTCTAGAAAATTCACATTAGAGTAAACACGTGTTACATAAATTCTTCCATTGTAATTGTGCAAGAAAATTAGTGAGCGATCTCAACTTGGTAAACCCCTTGGAGACCCAAAGACCCCTTTTCCTAATGTGTACTTCTTGACTCTTGACTCATGAGACCTGTAGCTTAAGAAGGTATCCATCTCTTCGAGAAATTACACTGGTAGTTCGGTGACTCCTTCACTCTAGGGGCTTCCAGTAGTCAGTCTCCTCCCCTCCTTTTTATCTGAGCAATTAACTACGGAAATTGGATTCGCTTACTATAGAAGACAAAAGCAATTGGTTTATGACAATCCTAGTAATCTCAGATGCAAGATTATTGATCTTGTCTCTTTCCTATCTGATTTTATTCCCACCCCCTCTTCACTCTTATCCTATAAGCTCCCTTATGAGTGTTATAGTATGGGTTATATTTCACATGCTCTTGGAATTTCCTTTTCTCAAGCTATATTTGAAGCTATCGAGTAGACCTTGAAATGTAGATGAGACAATAGGTTATAGAAACATGGGTAGATACTTGGGATCAAATACAATTCATCATCAACATTATTTAGTCAGGTGGAGTGATCAAGTCCTACTCAATCCTAGGTGATAACCCTAAGAATATCATATCATTTCACATCTATCATCATTATCATGGCCAACATCAAATATTTGATCCACATATATTATCATAACGAGGGTTAATGAACACGGTTTACTAAAAGAATCAAACTCTATATCAAAACATATTTCATCATTAGACATGATATTTGACTAAGGTTTGTCATTAACTAGGTCAAATATATTAACTATTGATAATTAGTAATATATGAGAAATCGGGTCAAAATTGGGATTTAAAAGTATTTTTTAAATGATTTGTTGTATTTTTATGCAAAATAATGTATTTAACTGTAGGATAACATAGTAGCTTCTACCAATTTTCTAAATTTAACTTTATATCTATTAGTTTTGATGATATAGGAGACAAATATTGAATACATGGGAAAGTCATGCTTGTTGAATCAATGATCCCACAATGGCTTAGAATTTTGTGATCGTGGACTGAGGCGATCACTGGAACAAGGTGCATCACTTCTTCTTAATCATGTCTTTTGGTCAGACAGTAGGTATCCTTTGTTTCCACCGAGAACCATGTAAGGTTGGGTAGTCGTTGCGGTGGAGGAACTCATTAGCAAGAGAAGGATCTAGAGCAGGGGGTGTCAAGGTGTTGTAGGGATTCGATGGATGGATTTGATTGGTCGCTAAGAGAAAGAAAATAGACTTACACCTTGTTCGGTGGCTCAATTTATGGAAATCCAAAATGGGATCATGGTGGAGAAAAGTGAAGGAAATAAAGGTTGACGTGTGCACTTCGAGGTCTATCATGACTAGAGAGGGTTGGGGTGATCATGGAAAGATTGAAAAAGCTAGGGGAAGCATTTATAAGAGTTATGGAGGACTAGGTTTAGGTTGGATATCTCGTCTAATATTGAGAGAGTAGGAGAGTCAGGTTTGAAAATTCTACTCTTAGATTCATGATTGGTCAAACAACCTATAAGACCCTAAAACTTCTACTCTTAGATTCATGATTGGTCAAACAAACTATAAGACCCCAACATGCTAAACAAGATTACACAAATCCAAAACACTACTGATCACTAATTAACCACATAGTAAGAAAAGGGGATAATTAAAACCAAATTAAACATCTCAAATTATCTAGGAACATTTACATAAAGGCCCAACATCTTGCATATATTATGCCAAGTATCTTTTACAATTGCTCAGTGGCCTCAACCACACGATATATGCAAGAGATGTTATCCACATATACAACATGTACAAGCATAAAAAACTACCAAAAGCTCAAGTCGATTGAAACATCATATACAAACTTTTCCGCACAGACCTAAGAGTATAGGAAAGACTCTAGGACACACTAGACATCTAAGCAACCTTCTTTTAGGGTCCTTCCCAAAAACTCCACCTCACTGCCACATGTCTACTACCATTGTTGATATCCACCTAAAAAGATGTGGTGATCCATGAGGTGAGACCCATATCCCGATGAGAGATATAACCCTCAACAAAGTTTATTGCTCACAATAGTTATAGAATTAAACAAAGATATCAAGTGGTATACCATGATGGAAATATCCGATATTAAAACTTCATTAAGATCAGTTCCAATCAGAGTCTTATTTGTAAGATTGAAAAGTTAACATTATTCTCAAAGGATCTGGTGTAACTAACATCATAGGCATACCTTACAACATTAGCATATCTAACAATATAAGCATGTTTAACATCATAAGCATAGTTAACAACATAAGCACATCTTAACAACATAAGCGTATCTAACATCATGATCATGGCTACTTTCTCTTATTTCATTATACATCATCTATATATGAAAGGAGAATGCAAGGATTATCATCCAATATAAGTCATTGTAGAACCCTAATAAGATATGCTATATGACTATATTACATCTTTTATTAAGCCCTAAGGAGTTTAAGGTATACCACTCAAACTTCCCACTGACTGTTGTGAATCTGTAATCAGTTCTATACAAGATCTAGGAGAGTTTGAATCCTAAGATCTCTTCCCCTCGACCAGTATGAGTCAACCACAATGACATATTAATCAAGTTTCCCACAATGACATATTAGTGAAGTTGCAATCAACCTAGTCCGGTATGGGATATAGGTCATCACACTAGAAACCAGGGTATACAACCCTATCATCTGAGGTACAGCCATAGCTGTCCTCAATCAGAACACATATACAAATATTCGAGACACGACATCAAATGCTCTCAATCTGAGGCATGACTGCAGCCGTCCTCAAAACCTTGGGATCAGGATGACAAGGATGTACTCTCCCTGCACCAGCACATACTCAACAATATGTGACTCTGAGCTTCCCTTTTGGAATACTTGTTTCCCTACCCAGAAAGTAATGAGACTGGATAGTTCTACGGCACAAGGTACTACCTGATTAAGGTCTCACTTTAATTTAAGACTATAACCAAGTTTGATATACAAACCCTAATTCATTTCTACAAAACATTAAAATAAATCAACTTTAGAAAACATAAAACATATAATACACATTCCTTTATCACATCATCAAAGTATACAAGTTCATCGTCATCCTTGCAAAGGTGCAATTTCCATTAGGGTTCACAACAACCCAACATTGTCATTCATGTAGAGGCTATATTTTCATCATGGATCAAGCATGCCCAAAAAGCCATTTAAATAAAAATAGTACTACTTCCTCATGTACATCATTATCCTTCCATTCTCTATAGAGGTCTCAACATATCATCAACACACTCATTAACTTCAGACCCATCATTAGGGTTCATCAGTCATAATAATAGTTATGACATTCTCAAGAGTACATAACAAAGTTACCTTTAGCAATATAATTGTGTCTATTCATCATTTCAATATTAGAGGAAGATAGAGATATCATACCACCACTACTCAACAATAATAAGAGCGATTCAACAATTATAAATAGGGTTTGTATCATAAATCCACATTCATATATAAACCATTAGTTCACTATCACCCTTAGACAATACATAGGAAAACCATCATTTCATTTGTATACTAAGGTAAACATATAGATAAACCATCATTTCCTTAACTCTCTTAGGTAACCCATCACTTCTTTTAACTCATATAGAAATACTGCCAGTTCATTCTTGTACTTAGTCAAAAACATCACTTCTTATACTTAGAAGTCCCATTGGATTGTTGATGTACCTAGACAACAACAAAACCATCTGATTATTGAAACACTTTCCAAAAGTGACCATCAGATCATTAATGTTAGCTAGAACATGACCATCAATTCATTGAAGAACTTGACCAAAAACAATACAATCGTATCATTAGGATACTTAGTCGAAAGCAAAACCATCTGATTATAAGAGTACATAGTTAAAAAAAATGAGTCCATTAATTTAGAGTACATAACCAAACACAAAACCATCAGATTATCAAACACTTAATCAAAATCATAGCCATCGGTTCTTGGGTAGAAAGGTCGTCAACTCATTTATTTAACATAACCATTGGGTTATTGACTACATAATCATTGGTTCATTCACCAAGAGGTGTCAATATTCCTCACTCTAGGTAATACCATAATCATTTACTCTTTAACACCCATTATTCCAAGGACAAGTTGAATCATCAATTAGTAGCTAAGTGTGACTATCATTTTTAACTCAAAGTAAAAACCATCAATTTCAGGACCAAGTAGAGTCATCTATATAGATCGTTATGAAACATTTTCTAAACATAACACATCATTATCTCAAGGCAAAGCAAACCATCAAATTATAGTCCAAGTATCAATATCAAATCATCACCAAGTATTATCAATGATTTCTGCTAAGACCACTTCTTACACTAAGAAGACCTTATTTCATATCATCAAAACCAAGGTATTACATGTCCATACTAGAAGGAACTTTAACATGGTCTAAGGGTAGCTTAATAACACATACATATCATGAATGTGTGTAAAGTACTACAACCAAGATCATCTTTCACCATCATACCAAGTTTTAGGTCAAGATTTACTTAAAACAAGTTAAGAGCAAGCAAGAAATGGGATGAAAGTTATATAACTTGCCTCAAGAAGAAGGTAAACGTACAAACAGCAAGGTGGCTTAAGAAAAACCCTATCCTTGCACTTCCAAAGGTCCAAGGTGGCTCTTTCTTCAAGAACAAGGTAGATCTAGGTAAAAGAGAGAAGAAATAGGTGTCTTCAACCACATGCACGACCTTACATCAAGAACTTCTAGAGTTATACCCATGGATGAGGAGATAAGGAAGAGAACATCAAGTAAACTAGAGTAGAGAAGAAGATATTACTTGGTTAGGTAAAGAAAGTAGGTTAGGAATCTTCAAACATCCTCATAGAAGCTTGCTCCAAATCCCAGAGCAACATGCATCCATCATCTCACCAAGCTTTGTCCTCTAAGAGATTCTCCTTCACAAAACAATGGAATAGGATCTCTCTATAATAAAGGACAAGATAAGGGAGGAAAAGGGTTTGTTTTTTAGAGAGGTGGAGGGTATATATATCCAAGGAGAGAGAACAAGGTGTCAAAAGGTTGAAAAACAAGCTTGCCATGTGTCAAAACTCAAAATATGTCTTATCCATACATGTCAGAGTTTCCATCAGATATTTACCATGATTTTTCATTAGTTCATGACTTCGTGAGATTACCAAATGTATTATCAGAGTTCCCATTAGATTATGCATATGTGCTATCAGAAATCCCATCAGATCATCACCATACTTAGTCATTTTGCCAACTCTTACCATCCATCAGATTATGTACTTCAACTAGGATTTGCATAAGATTATGGACCTCAAGGGAATTCCATCAGATCTTCAACTGCAAGGAGAAACCATCAAATCACACCCACAAGGTGAAACCATCGAATTCCTTCCATACTTAAAAAAATCATCACATAGTTGAGAAACCCTAAATTCTCAACCCTAGGAGGATAGAGAAGACAATATGATGGTGTATTTAGTCGTCCATAGGTGAAACTATATCAAACATTATTAATATTTTTATGAAGCAAAACATTCATGTGTGAAAATTACAGACAAAACCTTAGAAATGGAAAAATTGCATAAAGGCCCTTACAAGAACATAAATTGCAAAACTTACTCACATAGTATCTAACCTAGACCAAATTAGAAACTTAGATTTGTCACATGATTTCAAAGCACATTATAGGGTTTTATTAAGGCTTTAAGCAAACAATTAAGATAAGAAAGCATATTTAACCATTAAGCTAGGTCGGGGGTCTTACAACCATAAACCCCTAACAGGGGTTTTGCCCCCAAATACAAAGCAAACAAGGATGGGAAATTCCTATGAATCTATCATATAACCTCCCATGCTTTCTTCTATTTAATGATGATGTCATAAAACCTTCACTAAAGTTAATTTCTTCTCCCTCAACTCCTATATATTTTATCCAAGTTCAACATAGAATCTTCCACATAAGAAACGTCCTCCTCCAACTCCCCCTCCATTCCCTGTATCACTTGTCATGTACCGGGGTGAAGCTTCCTTAATATGGAACACATAAATTATTTGGCAACATGTGCCACTCTAATGGTAACTTTGTCTTGGAGCTCTGGATGTTTACTATGGTTATCATCATATGATTTCTATCTGTCTTGAGTTGTTTTCAACTATTGATGAATCATTATGACCTTCTTTGTAGTCTTCTATACTACCACAACACCCAAAAGCTAATACTTACCTATCTCATACCATCAAAGGGGTGACCTGCATTGTCTACCATATATAGTCTTATATGGTGTCATGTCCATGTTTCTCTGTGTCCATGCTCTAGTGGATATCCAACCACCAAGAACTGTATGACATGTGTTCTCAAGGGACTATCCAATTGTATGAATGTTCCCTTATGTATGACCAGCTATCTATAGGTGAAAGGTTGTGCTAAACTTTTTTTGCATTCCTACAGGCTTTTGTTGTTTCACCTCAAGTTGCTGACAACTGTACACTTGGCCACAACCTCTGCTTCATTATGTTTCAGTCCTAGTTGCCATCACATATTTCTTCAAATTGTGATACATCTTTATACTATTGGGGTACATCACATAGACTGAGGAATGAGTCTTCCTCAATTATTACCTTATTTAGCCATCAAAATCTGGAACCATTGTCTGGCCGTAGAAACACACATTGTCCCATCATAATACTCATGGAAGCTATCACTCTTCCTGCTATGAAAATCTAGTATGTTGCATCATTATTGATTTGACTTGTAGTTGTGTCAGCAATCCCGCTAATAGATATACTTCCAATTATACATCCTTATGCTAAAGTGTAACTAACATGTCCTATTTGTGATACATTAAGGAGCATGGCTATGCTTTATCTATGGACGTTGATGAAGGTAACTTCATATTTAGTGCGTTAGTTACCATATTCTCCTCATGTTTCTGAAATTGTTGTGAAGCAAAAGAAGTCACATTCATGTCCTACATAAGTGCATATCCTAAGCCATTCTTTGAAGCATCATGGAAAAAACATAACTCCTCCCTTGCCTTGGCAACACTAAGACTGAATCATTCATCAACTTCTCCTCTCACCATTAAAAATGACGTTGACACCTCCTGTAGTGTCTAGGCATACCTAGGAAATTTTGGATCTCTATCTATGTCTTGGGATGCCCCCACTCCAACACTGACTCCACCTTCTTGGGATCTATACCAATACCCTTTGTAGATATAACATAACCCAGAAACGACACCCCGATCAATCAGAACTTGTACTTCCTAAACTTAGCATATAACAGTTGTTGCCTCAACAACTCCAAAGCCTGAAAAAGATACTATTCATGTTGTTGACTATCTCTAGAGTATCTCACCATGTCATAAATAAACACTACTTCAAACTAATAAGGGTACATTCTAAAAACCTTTTTCATCAAATCCTACAATGTTGTTGTTGCACTGGTTAGTCCAAACGACACAACTAGGAATGCATAATGACTATGCTCAACCTAAAAGTTGTTTTAGGTATGTCATCAACCTTGATCCTCAACTGATGATATCCTGACCTCAAGTATATCTTGGAAAAAACTATAGCATCTCTCAATTGATCAAACAAATCATAAATCGTCGGCAATGGGTACTTGTTCTTCACAGTGACCTTGTTCAACTATCTGTTATCTATGTAAAGCCTCATAAAACCATCCTTCTTCTTCATAAACAGCACCGGATGATCCCAAAAATCAAACTCTTTCTAGGGAGGTAGAACACCAGGAAACTCATATGTAAAACATATTCACACTCGTGTGGCATGGGTACACCCTGGATTTTAGGAATCATCACCTTGGTATCTACTATATGTACTAAGAAGACCTCACACACTTGCTTCATTAGCTTCTCTACCATAGTATACAACACAAAACATATAGTAAGAGTCTTCCTAACTCCTTGGAAAGAAAAAAGGCATCCCCATCACAAAACGTCACAATCTTGGCATTGTAGTCCAAAATAACCATGTGCTTCTCCAAGATATCCATTCCTAGGATTACCTAGAATCCATGCATACCAAGTGGCATAAGACTCACTTGAAAGTTGTGTATTGAGATAGAAAGAATGCTAGAGGGGCACACCATCCCATAGCATAGCAGCACCATCCAAAGGGGTTTCTAGAAAGGGGTTATTGATTCTCCCATTATCATGCAAGTTACAAATTTTTATGTATCATTTACCTTTTTCATTAGGGTTACTTGCCATATGCATAGGAATTAGAAAGGTTATTGTACTTCATTTCTCTTTCTTGTTACTTTTTTATCATTCTTGTGTGTTTCTTCTCATATTATCATGTTTCTTATTCACTTACCAAGGGGTAGCTCATCATATTATAACTTCCTTTCATTTATTATGGATCATATCCATTTTATCTCCTTTACATGTCATGATGTACTTGCATGAACAACTTCTTTTACACATGGATTGGTCTTAGATTAGCTCAGGTTTCACTTTGTTTATCTATCATTGTTCTTATGTATCATCTCATGTCACACTTATCATTGAAGTTCTTGTATTCTTATGTGAATTTTTCACCTTGAATCTTTTCATTAGCACATATTTATCTCTCTTTTGCTTCATGATCTTCTAGAATCTCAATTTTAAGAACTCCTTTTAACTCATTTACATTCAAATTTAAGCTTCATGGTATCATATCTTTTTCCTTAAACTGCCAAACACTCAGGTATTAATAAGTTAAGATATGATTTTTCATCTTTCTTTACGGTAAGATTAAGACATCTTCACCATGATTTCTTATATATTATGCTCTTTAGATTATTTTCAACTGACTATTTGATCAGAGTAATCTAAAAGATAACAATCAGAGAGTTGCGCACTTAACTTTCTTTCAATTGTTGAATACCTGGCCAGGGCATCCAAGTACCAAGTTCAGGCAGTATGCATAATGTTCATATCATGTTCATCACTCAGTTATCATCCTAGTCCCAAGTCCTAGTGTCCATGTAGACTTAGTGAACCTAAAGCTCTGATATCACTTTTTAAGACCTCGACACGCTAAACAAAATTACACAAATCCAAAACACGAATGATCACTAAGTAACCACATGGTAAGAAAGGGGGATAATTAAAACCAAATTAAACATCTCAACATGTCCAAGAACATTTACATAAAGGCCCAACATATTGCACATATTATGCCAAGTATCTTTTACAATTTCTTTGTGGTCTCATCCACACCATATATGCACTAGATGTACAAGCATCAGAAAACAACCAAAACCTTGATTTGATTAAAACATCATACACAAACTTTCCCTCTCAAACCTGAGAGTACAAGGATTATACTAGGGCACACTAGACATCTAAACAAACTTCTTTTAGGGTCCTTCACAATAGCTCCACCTCGATGCCACGGGTCTACTACCACTACTGACGACCACCTAAAAAGATGTGGTGTAGGAGGTGAGACCCATGTCCCAGTGCTCGTCCTTGAGCAACACTACTCTTACATTTGTTTGAAATAGTCATCAAGAAGACAGATACCTATGAATTATTTTTCCTAACCACCCTCTACTAGTCGGTCCCAAACCGGTCTTCTCCAACCACTGAACAAGTAACTACTCTAAAGCGATCAATAATGTTTATAAAAGATGTCCACAATAAAATCAATGAAAACACTATCAATAAGAAGCAGTTAATATCATGATCAGTAGGGCACTCACTTGATGCACCATGTGATCTCCCTATCTACATTGCTCTGATCTACCTAAATAAACTACTTGGAAGAAGATCCCCAAATAAACATGGATGAGGGGATTAATTATGATGGTGGCCTACCATGTAGAGAAATGGGTGGAAAAGATGGGTAGCTATGAAAATATGATTCACAAGAATCGTCCAAATTATTATGCAAAAAGTAAAAATATGATGCACATGTATGATGGATAAAACGTGAATGTATGACTTCTAATGACTATTTTTTTATTTTGATGGAATGATGCATGCAATGGATGTCTCATCCTAATGATGAGTATAGGTGGAAAGGTATAAAACTTTAACAATTCCCTTTTTTATTGCTTAGAGAGAATATGACACTAAATTGAAAAATCTATTTCCTCCTTTTCTCTTTTTTTCTAGTACTTTTTTTTGCCCTTTTATTCTAGCATGATAAATAATACATGCTTTGGGCTTTTTGACTTTTTATTTATTTATTTTAGATAAGGAATAAGGATGTGCTTTTTCACTCTCTTACATGATAAGAAAATGTGGAAGATAAAAAATATGTAATACCTTATGAAATATGCTATGCAAATACAACTGTATGAAATTTTGTTATGCAAACTACAAATGCTCAAAAGAGATTATATGGTTTTTTTCTTTTCTAATGAAAAAGAAAATGAACTAACTATATGCTTCCTATCATGCCATGTAATGCAAACAAGAGGAAAATAACTTGGATTAAACTTGATCATCCTAAGGTGGTGAATGAAGATGAATGGAAGGTGGATGAGATCACATGACTAAGAGACATAGTCTTTCCCAACCATGATATGTCCCTCTTCTATCAACTTGTGTAACATGGTAACCTTAGAGTTTATTTCTAGAATTCACATTAAAGATAATGTTATTGTTTGGTTGGTTTGGACTCAAACATCATCGCCATAACACAAGACATAGGGTTTAGTTAGGTTTTATAATAAATCAATATGTCTTCAAGCTGACTAATCCAAACAATTCCTCTAGTTATGTACTCTTAAACATAGCAAATTTAGCTTAAAGAGAAAAGCATAAAAGCACACTCAGATTTTTTTTATTTTTTAGAATTGATACCACAACAACAATGAACGGCTAACCCTATCTAAAATTATCTAATTATCATCCAAATTTACACTAGATAGAAGTAGACCCTAAGAAAAAAAATCAAACAACAAACGCAAAACATATAGAGATATGATAGAAATTAAAGATGCAAGATAAAGATAGAAGTTTCATTCCATTCCTCCACCTAATCTTTAATATGATATTGTCCTCAATGTCAAAAGCAAAGGAAGATACATGGAATGACTGTACCAGTATGGGCGGTGAACTCTAGGGTCAAAGATAAGTAGATGTGATCCACATGATAATCTACCCTCCAATATGCACTCAAGCTTGGTGGAGTGTCTGGTATCATCTATGAGCTTGTGTTTGAGGAGAAAGTACAAGAAAAAAATCTCCTCAAACTCTCCTTCCATGATCTAGGAATTGCTTCCTGAGTCGGTACTAACGACCCATCTGTCGGTGGCACCGAGATGAAGCTACATCTTCCAGTTCGCTACTGATGCAAAGTCAGTAGCACCGACCATGGGGTCGGTACCATTGAGTCAAGGTCAGTTCGTTCCTGCACACTGAATACACATATCACAGTATCTTTTTTAAATGCATCAAAACTTAATATCAACAACTACAAAATAAAATAAACTAATCCAAACAAAAAAAATTAGCAAGAGAAAATAAAAAAAAATCCTAATTGGTGGGTTGCCTCCCACAAAGTGCCCTTGTTTAAAGTCTTAGGCTCGACATCATGCTTACCTCTAACCTGGGTTGTCATGGTAAGTAGGTGATGAAAAATATGGCAATGTACACCTCACCTTGTCATCATCAATACCCAACTTCAAGCATCCACAAAACTTCTAAAATTTGTCCTTCATTCCTGACTTCAGACTAGTTAGGGCTGGAATATATGGCTGCCATAAATGTCTATGTGGAGGAATGTACAACAACTTGGGCATCTCCTCCACTAAGCTTGAATTGACACCATCCTTCTTGTATATATCCTTAGGGGATGTCCCCCCAAGCTTGAATCATAGACACACTCTGCAATAGCATCTGTCCAAGCTGAAGTGACATGAGGTTGATCCTTTACTACATGTGCCTTCTTCTTGCTCGGAGCACTCGCCTTTGTGCACTTTGTGAAATTTTTGTATCCCCCTGGTCTTCCATATAAAGTGTTGGGAAAAGGAACTTGTGGCACATATACATGCTCTGGCTGAGGTATATGTTGATCTGGTATCTCCTCAATGGCACACTCCTCCTTGACAATAGAAACACTGAAGTCTTATTGGTGATAGTGAGCTGGCTCAATTGACCCCATATGACTTTGTTGTGCTGACTTCCTGAGATCTACCGCGTCTGAAACTAGCTATGCTAATTTGGCTTGTAAACTATTGAGATGAGAGCCTCTTTCTTCCAAAACCTATCTATTTTGATTAACAAAAGATTCATTCCTTGATATCATCATGTGAAGTTGAACATTCATGTTTAAATGTCCATCCTCATCATCTTTATGTTGTGGCTGTGGTGGCATGTATTGATACTCATCCTGCACAAAATAATTTGGACCCCTCTAAGACGAATAGGGATTAGCATGCCATGGCCACTCATTGCACTTGTAGCCTCTCTTCTGCCCTGAATACTTGTAGGGAATCAAGGCTCCTACCTTCTGTGTCAAGTCTCTCACTCGCACAATTAACTCCATCATCAATCCATTCATACCTTGCACCTCCATATTGCTAAAGTACCTGCACATGATAAAAGATATTATGCAGATCAAATGTACTGAGCAATAAAAATTAAGCATAAAAATTTCAACAGTAAAATTTAAAAGAAAGAAATACAAAGAAAAAAAAAGGCCTAGAGTGGTCGGTCACAACACTCGTAGTGCTGGTGTTACTTATTCCCTGGCAACGACGCAAAAAACTTGACACGTTTAAATTGTGCGTGCTAACGCAAGTGTACATATCAATGTAATAAAGGCCAGTGAGGCCCAAGTCAAACTCAGGGAATCGTTTTCCAAAGACTACTACTAATTGTGACTCAATCAGCTAGACCTAAAGGAATATTGAAATTGATTGTTTGAATTAAAAGAAAGTAAAAAGCAAACGAAATTAAATAGTTTGAAGAATGAATTAAAGGGGAATTCCTTAGAAGGATGGTTTCACCACGGAATACACTATATATAACCTCTACACATCAATATATATCACTCCTAACCTTGGATAGAAAGCCTATAGAAAGAATCACCTTCTTACAAAGTCTAATTTACTACCTAATACTAAGTCAACTCCACTCCTGTAGTAGTTTATACCTTAGTTTAGGTGCATTAGCGATACCTCTAGGTTTCTTCCCACTATTCGTACACCACCTTTCCCAAAGGACACTTAAAATAGTGTAAATTAATGGTTGTCCAATCTTTAATCCTTCTTCCAAAGTAATTAAAGATATATATATATCTATCTATGTCAGCCAAGCACAAATAGATCATAAGGTTCCACAAATTTATATCCAAAAAATAGAAGTAAAAACTGTATTAATGTGCAAAAGTCAAATACAATGCATACTCGGGCTACTTGACCTAGTTTATGAGGTAACCCTATTTGTTTTGGATAATTAAGTTGCTTATAACTTTAATATAATCTTCTTAGGTGTTTTTTTATCATGTGACACACTTATGTTTCAAGTTTGGTCCTGATTGAATGATGTTTGAGCAATTCTCCTTTGTTTTGGACCAAAGTGCAATTTACCCAAATTGAGGGGTTATATTGCAATATGTCACATTTTGAACGTGATTTATATGTTTTAGCATCATAATATAGAGAATTATGCAAGGTGGTGGCTTGTGGAAAGCCTAAATTCCAAGTTTGAACTTGTTTGAAAAATGCTGGTACCTTGTGCGCCAATTTTGCTACAAATTGTAATTTACCCAAAATGTGGGGAAGATATGTAAATTACCACCTCTAGAGTGTCCCTACTCCCTCCTAGTATCATTTAGAGGAGATAGAAATAAGGAGACACTATGTTTGATTCCATTATGAATGATGGTAATCTTGGTGATGAAATGACCAAGAAAAGGGTGGAATATGAAAGCTTAACTTGAGTTGTATCAAGTTGAAAAGTTTATATATGAGTGCCTATCTGCCAAGGATCCATAGGAAAAGTCTCATATATTTTTGTGAAATCTTGGAAAAGTCCATATCGTGCAAAGCACCTCAAGGAGGTGAGTTGAGTCGAGTTACAACTTCCTTAGCAAAGTTGTCACAAGTTGTGAATAAAGTGATGAATTAATTGATATATTTTATTCAAAAGGATAAGTAATGGATGAATTTGCATCTCAAGATGATCCTCAACATTTTTACAAGACAATATAATTTATGATTCATGCATGTACATGTGTCACCCATGCATGACACGTGGCACCTACTAGCTCAAAATGTTGACACCTCATTTTTGCCTTCCTTCATGAACAACAAGTATATATACCCCTAGTTTCACCCCTTAGAGCAATTTTGCGACCCTTACCACCCTCCTACCCTCAATTATCATGCACAGATCTTCCATATCGTGAAGGGATGTTGTGGTATCATGCATGGGCCTTGGGGTATCGCCCATATCAAAAGCATATCGGCCGAGTAGGTGAAATTGGCCATATAAGGTGATATCGGCCAATAGGGTGAAGAGTTGAGTGGCATATCGTGCAAGTGAGTGACATATCATGCACGATTGTTGGAATATAGTGCAAGGACACAAGAGTATCGTGCAAAGGTGTTAAGGAGAAAGAAGGAGCTCATACTTAACCCAAAGGGGAGGATATGATCATCTTCAATCTTGGATTGAAGCATGATTTTAGGGTTTTGATCTACCTTTCTTTTCTTCTTCACCAATTGCTTATACATGGTGATTCTTTGCATATAGAGGAGTTTTAAAGTCCATCTTCAACCTTAGTAACGTGTATCTTTGGAGCTTGGAGATTTTAGGTTGTTCTTAAGGCAGGTTATATAACTTGAACTCACCATGCTATTATTCTTCACCTAAATTTCTATATTTAGTGAAATACTTTTAATTCTGAAATTTCCTAAAATAGTTGATGAAAATATGAGTTCTAGTAGTTTCTTAGACATGTTGACATGAATTATATCAGTTAGAACAATAGTCTAGAGCTTTATGAAGATTGTGTCACTTTGTAAAAGTGATATCGAGTTCAAGTATAAATACAAGTAGTTCTGACCCGATATGGGTATGTCTTGCCCGATATGTCTTGAACAAGATGTTGCACGAAAGGGAGTCTAGAATAGACTCCATGCATGATACAAGGTTAATTGTATACTTTTAAGATGACAATAAACCCTAATTTGGGTAACCCGATATAAGTGAAGAGTAACAAGTGTTATTGCACGACACACATGGTTGCACGATATGCATGATTGCACGACATGGTTGCATGATAGGATTGCACGATACACAACCCTAGACAATATGGTAGCCTGACATGGTGATGAGTTGATACTTCTTAAACAACATGGGTGACACATATATGTGCCATGTGCTCGACACAACCAACCCTAATCTGACATGGGTGTTGCAACCTAATGTTTGATGGTGTAGCCCAATATGGCTTGGTGCCCCACACTCCTATTGACTTGTATATTGGGTTGAGCCCGATATGACAAACCCTAATCCATCACGGACAACCCTAGATTGTGATCCACCCAATATGGATGGTGCTCATACACCTCTAGCCCAATATGGTTGGTGTTCATACACCTCTAGCCTGATATGGATGGTGTTCATGTACCTCTAGCCCGATATGGTGAGTGTTCATACACCTCCAACCCGATATAGTGGTGACTATACACCTACAACCCGATATGGTAAACATATGCACACCTCCAACTTGAGACACCTTGTAAAGGTGAGGGTAAGACACTCTTAGGAGTGATGAGTGTAACACCAAGTAATGGTGTGGCTAATACCTTGATAGGTGAAACACCTAGAGTGGTTGATAATGGACAACCTTATGTCAACAATGCCTTAACCCGAGATAATTCCATATTATTGTTGATGGTTGGATGATTCAAATGAGTGACTTATGACCAATACATTACATGATAAATGTGATGAGCTAGTGTATGAAGTATTAGGATGGGAAATACCCTAATATAAGATAAATTGATGAACTTAAGTAAGTTAAAAGTGATGAGGGAAGTGACACACCAATGCATGGTAAATATCACATCCAATACTTCAAGGTTGATGCACCTTGATGCACCTTAAATCCAATATACTTGGATGAGTAACACATGAAGTGTTTAATGTCAATTGTTACGTTAAAGATGTAATGAATTTAATGCACTTTGATAAGTGTAGGCTAACATACCTTGAGAAAGGGTTAAGCCAAGTTAATTAATTATGATGTAATCATACTCTGGTAAGGATGAGAGAAGAACTAATACCTTGCGTTGATGATTTATTTAATGATAAATGATGAGAATAAATAAGTATGATTGAATACTTATGATATCAATGTTGGCTCCTAGATGTGTGGATCAATGAATTAGGGTTTGATCATTGATAATATGATCTTGAAAACCTAAATAGTTAATAATGGAAAACCCAAACCCTAATGAAGGGTGATGATATGTAAGAGAAATCCTAGTCAATAAAGGAGGGAAACCCTAACCCTAATAATGGGAAGGTTTTACTTCTCTTATTGCATAAGCCTTGTAAGTCATGTTAAATACTTACATAACAAGTATCATGTGAATAAGTTGTTGCCTAGTGAGAGGTGACAAGATGTGCTATGGGCCTTATGAGCCATGTGAATAAGTTGTTTCCTAGTGAGAGGTGACAAGATGTGCAATGGCCTTGTAAGCCATGTGATAATATGTTGCCTAGTAAGAGGTGTCAAGATACTCAATAGGCCTTGTGAGCCATGTGAGTTACGTGTGTAACAAGTATCATGAATACCTTGGTCTGAGGACCTAGAGGTAATAGTTACCTGATAAGTGGTAATAGTGTTCTATGCTGAACTAAGGGTTTGAATACCCAGATCTAATGATGATGATGATGATGATAATGTTGAGGGATGAGAATTCCCAGTAATGAGATACATGATTGAGATCCTAAAGAATTGAAAAGTATTTGATAGATGAATTATGTTTTTCTTTGTAGCATTTGTCATAATAATTCATGTTTGAAAACTTGACTGATGCTAAAAGAATATGGTAATGCACTTAATTAACCAAGTGAAATCTCATCATGTAGTGCCCTGGCCATAGATCCATCAGTGTCAGGATTTACTGATGGTGAAATGGGTTTCTCCATGGCATAACCCAATGAACACATATTGTTGAATATGTGGGGGTAATGGGAACGAATACCTTATACCCCGAATGATGGATTGATGGTAGATAAACATGAAATCTCTCAATCCTTCATTGTTGGTTAGGTTCGATGTATATAAACATGAAATCTAGCACCCTTCCTCATGTTTGATGGTAGATAAACACAAGATCTCTCAATCCTGATGAGAGCACATGCTACGGCTGTAGCTCTATAGAAAAGTTGCCAGTATACCCTGGAAATATATTTGATAGAGACACCAGATGTCCTGCATATGGTCTCATACTGACCGAGACGTGGGAGGTCATGGAGTTCGGCTTTTCCGTTGACCTTGTATGGCACCAGCTTTGGGTTTTGCAACTGAAGGTTGGAGTATGAGCGGTATACCTCATCTCCTCAGGGCATAAGTGTGATTGTAAAATGCAATTAGCCATATAACATGTTTTCTTAAGGATTGAATATGAAAATCATTGGCTGATGTTACATTTCCTTTATGCATCTTTAGTTGATAAATGATATTTATGTTTCTTTACATTCCTTTCAAAGAAGATAGATGATTTATAATCTACCATGGGTAGATGCTATGTTCTCCTTAAGAAAGGAGATTACTTCATTCTATTTATATAGTAAATTATCCTGCCTATTAATATAAAAGAGAACCTTTGCTCAGTTTATAAATGCATAATATGTGATAATAATATGGTCAGAGGAGAGTTATATCTCTCGCTGGTACAATTACAATTGTCTCACCCCCGTGGGATCTAAAAATTTTAGGTGGACGTGCACGAGGAGGTGAAGACCTTTTTGCAGAGGAGGAATAATAGTTGACGCAGTAGTAACAACTCAGGTTGAGTGTTCAGTCTGTCGTTTCTTGTGGATAGAAGTCCTATGTGTCGTCTCTGTACTCTCAGGTCCTCGGAGTTGGTTCGTACTGGTTTTATGATCGATCAGAGATTTTGCCTTACGTACCTCGAGGTTTTATGTTGCTCATGTATAGTTTGGCAAGGCAACTGTTACATGTTACTCTTGAGATGAGATGTACCGGATATGTACAATGTGAATAATGATGTATATAAGGTTTTGGACTGTTCAGTAAGAGTTTTTCTTAGAAATGGATCTCTTTGAAAAATGATTTTAATTTTTAGTGATTTTTGTTAATCTACTGTTTATGTTTATTTTGCTTAATTAATGACGATTTGTCTGTCGATTTGAATACGATCTTCACAAAGTTTGGTATCAGAGCTTAATGTTCACGTCTACAAAGACATAGGACTAAGGTGTTGAGTCTGTGTTAGTGTCCTCCAATATACCCTATAGTCACTTCTTCTTCTGTAGAAGAAACAGTGAAGTTCATAAATGACTGGGGAACACGAGGAACACATTTCTGAGGGCAATGTTGTTGCACCAAGAGAGTGTGTAAGGGATCAGGCAAGAGAAGAATCAGTGCCTGAGAATTCCCATCATGACCCAATCAGGATAGAGAATCCTATGTTTATGCTCTTGTTGGGCAGGTTAGGATATGTTCATTTTATGAACCCAACCCTGAATTATTGCTCCACTCATCTAGGAGCTTCCTTTAATATCACAAGCATTCACTCATGCTCATTATTCTTATCATATGTCATTCATTATTATCAATACAAGGTATGTGTTCGTTTCTCATCCTTGCCAGGGTATGATTGCATCATACTCATTAATTTGGCTTAACCCCTTTCTCAGGGTAAATTAGCCTATACTTATCCAAGTGTATCAAACTCATTACATTTCATTGTATGAATTTACATAACACATTTCATGTGTTTCTTATCCAAGTATAATGGATTTTAGGTGCATCAAGGTATATCAATCCTGAAGTGTTGAATGTGATAACTATCATGTCTTGATGTATCACTTTTCTTATCACTTCTAACTCACCTAAATTTACCAACTTATCTTGTATTAAGGTATTTCCCTCTTAATACTTTTAACCACTCACCTATCACCTTCATCATATAGTGCATAGGTCACACATTAGAATTGTCTAAATATCTTTAATGATATGGACTTATCTAATGGTTAGGCATTGTTGATATAGAATAAACCATTGTCAACCACTTTAGTTATTTCAACTCTCAAGGATTAATGCACACTATTATTTAGTGTTGCATACATCACTCTTAAGAGTGTCTTGTTCTCATCTTTGTAAGGTGTATAGTGTTGATATATGTATGTCAAGTTAATCACATGTATAGAGTTAAATGTATAATGATCTAGGCATCACATTGTCCCTTCTACCCTTACTTATTAAAGTATCAATATTACCATTCATATGGTTTGTCGATTTCACCCTTCATGGGTGTAACATTCTCATCTTACTTGATTATATCAGCCACACTCTACTTTAGTGTATTGGCCATTATACCCTCATTAGGGTTTCATATATCATTACATGTCATCACCCTGGATTAGAGTTTCACATCACATCATTGCATTCGGGTTCCACATAACATCATTCTAATTCAAGGTTTCACATGGCATTACCCTAGGTTAGGGTTTCACATGGCATCACCCTTAATTAGAGTTACACATGGAATCATACTTAATTAGAGTTTCTCATAACCTCATTCTAATTCAGGGTTTCTCATGGCATAACTCGAGATTAGGGTTTCACATGGCATCACCCTTAATTAGGGTTTCACATGGAATCACCCTCAATTAGAGTTACACATTCAATTACCCATAGTTAGGGTTTACTATTCATCCCAATTAGGGTTTTGCATTCCATTACCATAATTTGGGTTTACTATTCATCCCAATTAGGGTTTCACACTCCATTACCCATAATTAGGGTTTTCCAGTATGTTACCCTGAATTAGGGTTCACTATTCATCCCAATTAGGGTTTCCACTTTAATTACCCACAATCAGGGTTTCTCATGACAGCACCCTTAATTAGGATTACACTATTACCCTAGGGTTTCACATAATATCATTCCAGATTAGGGCTTACATTCAATAACCCACAATTAGGGTTTACTATTCATCCTAATTAGGGTTTCATTCAATTACCCATAAATTAGGGATTCACTATTCATCCAAATTAGGGTTTTGTATTTCATTACCCTAAATTAGAGATGCCCATGTCATCACTCTTAATTAGGGTTACACTATTACCCTAGATTAGGGTTTCACTCATAATTTCCCTAAATTAGGGTTAGGGTTCATTAACCTTCTTGATTAGGGTTTCATGATCTCTTTACTAAGGATCATACCCTAAATCACCATATGAGTCATACTCATGTATGAATTCCTTACTATCATTCTCTCCACTTGATTTGGTTACATCAACCATCCAATAAAAAACATACAACTATGATTGACATAGTATACTGAGTTATTGCTTTCATAGGCAATTAGGGTTTATCTCTTTTAGAGGTACCAATCATTTAGGTACTCTAGGGATTCAACCTATGTACCTATCATTGAGTATCATTACCATCAATCATTGGATCAATGTAGCAATCATTACCTTCAATTTCTAAATGATTGAAACACAATTGACCTTTATTCAGTTTTGAGGTTTAACCACCAAACGATTTTGAAACCGTTTGACCCCAAATGGTTTTGAAACCATTTGACCCCAAACTGTTTCAAGACCATTTGGGCTCAAACGGTCTCAAGACCATTTGGGCTCAAACGGTCTCAAGACCATTTGGGCCAAATCAGTCTCAAAACTGCAAGGGTTCATTAGGTACATTCATCAATCGATTGAACATGATTTGCTACATTGAAACCTACAATCAATTGAGTTATTTAAGTTCAACAATCATTGGCCCTTGGATTTTTAATCCTTCAATCATCACCTTTGACCATCCAAACGGACTTGAGGTGCTTGACCTCCATGCAGTCTTGAGGTGCTTGACCTCCATGCGGTCTTGAGATCCATACCCATTCGATTTTGGACTCAATTACCCAATCGATCTTGAAGTCAATAACCCATTCGGTTTTGAATTGATTTGTCCAATCAATCTAGGGTACAATTACCCATTTGGTCTTGTGTATTTTACCCATTCAGTATTGAATTTAATTACCCATTCGGTCTTGAATGGAATTACCCATTCGGTCTTGAACTTAATTTCCCATTCGATTTTGAAACCAAATCAACTCAAACGATTTTGAAATCGAATTAACCCATTCGGTTTTGCAAACCGTTTGCCCACTTACTTGGTTGAGGTGTGTGCTTGTAATGATGTCATCAAAATCAACCTTCAATCCCATGAAATCTACTGCCATCTTCATGGAAGTTGCATCAATTAATCAAAGGTATTGCAAGGAGAACAATTGAATCAATTGGATTGAGAAATTGAGTTCAATAACAATGATTAAGGGTTCAAGTTATATAACCCGCCTCCAAATGAGCTTCAAAGCTTAGAACTTCACGTCAAAAATGGTGTATGAAGCTTTTGCAACTCCTCCTAGGCTCGTCCTCAAGCCTTGGAATGAAAAGATTGGCTAGGATTGGAGATGGAGTGAAGAAAAGAAGAAATCAAGCATTGATTTGTGATTTCCACCATGAATTCAAGGTGAAAGAAGGTCAAGAAGCTTACAAACAGGTTGGGTGTCATCTTCCTATTGCTCCTAGACTCCATTGGTCATTTTGCAAGCAACGAGTGAAAGTGGATTCGAAATTACCCTTTCACTCTATGGATAAAGGAGCATATATGCATTCTTATTAAAAATCCATTTAAGAGAGAGAAAGTAGGGGTTGCCAGTTTCCCCCTCTCCTTCATTACATACGAGGCTATCCTCTTTGCCTCTTATTCCTATCAATTATCCATGTTTTAAATAAAAGCAAATTAAGCACCTTAACCCATTTAATAATAATATCCATAAGTGAGAGTATATTTCTTTTTCTTATAATAATGTGAGTGGGTTTTTCACCTCCTTGAGATATTTCGTGGCCCTTGAAAGGCACAAGGACGTACACACATATCTGAATTCAACCATTTCAATTTTGGTTTAAGGGCATTTCAATTAATATATTTATTTTTGCATTGAATTGAATCAGGGTTTCAATTATGCTTAAATCTTGATTATTTTAATATCAAGATTCTCTCTCCTCCAAAGTGATTCAAAGGAGATTCCCCTATGGTTTTATTTGCTCTACATGATGCAAAGAAATATTAGGGACTCTTTAGAGGTGGTAATTGGCATATTGAACCCTAGGTTTTGGGTAAATTGCACATTACACCAAAACTAGGTTTTAATGCACAAACATTGCTTTATCAGCTCTTTCTTGGTATTCAGGCTATCACAAGCCATACCTCTACATCATATTCAATATCATGATGCTTCAACATTTGAGGAAAATTTATCACGTAAAATTTGCAAGTTAACCCCTCAACTTGGGTAATTTGCACTTTAGTCCAAAGTAAGCAAACATTGCTTCAACATTATTCAAACAGAACCAAAATTCAAACATAAGTTCCTCTTAAGCCTTAATTACTTTTTACAAAATAAAATTAAGGATCTAATTAACTTGTTTAAGATAAACTCCCAGGGTTAAAGCATAACCCAGGTCAGGGATGTTACAATATAACTCACCTCAAGATGAAGTTGAATGTCTAAATAGCAAGGAAGCTCCAAAAAAACCCTATCCTTGCACTTCCAAAGTTGCAAGGTGGCTCCTTCTTCAAGAACAAGGTAATCTAGGAAAGAGAGAAAAGAAAAGGGTTCCTTCAACCACATACACGACCTTCCATCAAGAACTTATAGAGTTCCACCCATGAATAAGGAGATAAGTTAGAGAAAATCAAGAAAACTAGCGTAAATAAGAAGATCTTACTTAGTTAGGGCAAGAAACTAGCTTAGGAAGCTCCAAACATCCTTAGAGAATCAGATAAAAAAACATCCTTAGAGAAGCTTATTCCAAGTCCTGGAGCAACATGCATCCATCATTTCTCCAAGCTTTGTCCTCCAAGAGATTCTCCTTCAAAAAATGATGACATAGGTTCTCTCTAGATGAAAGGGAAAGATAAGGTAGACAAAGGGTTCGTTTGTGAGAGAGGTGACGGGTATATATATCCAAGGAGAGAGAAAAAGGTGTCAAAAGGTTGAAAAACAAGCTTGCCATGTGTCAAAACTCAAAATCCATCTTATCCATGCATGTCAGAATTTCCATTGGATATTTACTAAGATTTTTCATTAGATCATGATTTAGTGAGATTGCCAAGATGTAGTATCAAAGTTCCCATCAGATTATGCATATGTGCTATCAGAATTCCCATCGGGTTATCACCATACTTAGTCATTTTGCCAACTCTGACCATCCATCTGATTGTGCACTTCAACTAGGATTTCCATCAGATTATGGAGATGAAGGGAATCTCATCAGATATTCAACCACAAGGAGAAACCATCAAATCATCACTCACAGGTTGATACCATCAAATTCCTTCCATACATAGAAAAATCATCACATAGGTGAGAAACCCTAAATTTTCAACCCTAGGCGGATAGAGAAGACAATTTGATGGTGCATCTAGGCATCCATATGTGCAAATAAATCAAAATTATGAAGAGTACTATGAATCACAACATGCATGTGTGAAAATTATAGATAAAACCCTAGAAACGGGAAAATTTCATAGAATTCCTTATAAGCACATAAATAGCAAAACTTACTCAAATAGTGTCCAAACTTGACTGAACTTGAAACTTTGCTTTGTCACATGATATAAAATCACATATTGAGGTTTTATTAAAGTTTAATAACCCAATTAAGATAATAAATCATGTTTATCCATTAAGGTAGGTCAGGGGTATTACACAACCCATCCTGAGGTTCCTCATGATGGGAGAGGAAGAAAGAGATAGAGGGAAATGACTATCAATTTGCACTCAATATGGGAAATATTAGAGGTTTCTAGGTCAGTCTACCTTTCTAATTGTGGAGGTATAAGATGACCAAGGCCCATTGAAAATTATTATCGAGGGGCAAATGATCTTAAAGAGATCGTAAAATCTGTCCTCTATATAAATTGAGCTCACAATTGGCTTCATCACTATCTTGATGCGTCCAAAGTACTTTGACCATGTCACTCTTCTTGTTCCCAAGTTTCTTAGTTCATTCTCCAAGTTTACAGGAATGTACTCAACTTGGTAGGCTCATGGTTGAGGACAGATTGGGGCTTGACATAATTTTAGATTTGGCACGTAAAAGGCATAATGCATAATACTATATTGTAAAGGTAAGGATAATTTATATGAACATTCCCTTGTATGGTACATGATCTCAAATGGACCAATGTATTTGAGACTAAGTTTCCCTTTTCTCTTTAAATTTCCATGATTGTCCTTATCTTTATGAAAACATGGTCACCCACCAGAAATTGTACATCAGTCCTATGGATATCTGTGTATGTCTTTTGATGAATTTGTGCACTATATGAGCCTATGTTTTATAAGGTGCACAATGTTAGAGTATAGATTTAGTTACTCATATTTTAGAATATGTTACTCTTTGTCTTCATTTAATAGAATGGAGAGCTGCACTACCTCCAGTAAAGAGATTTCATATGGAGGCATACAAATATTGGACTGATAGTTGTTATTGTTCGATAACTCCACCATAGAAAGGAAATAATCCATTAGCCTCCCAAATCTAGGTCATGACCTCAACAAGTCCTCTAACATATGAATTGTCCATTTAGATTGTCTATCAATTTGTGGTTGATATGTTATATTGAAATCTAACTAAATCCTTGATTCCTCTAATATGTGATGCCATAAGTGAAGAGTGAATTCATCATTGTGATAAAAATACAATATAAATAGGAATCTCATGCAAAGAACTATCTCATGAATATATTAATATTCTTAGTTGGTACTTTGTTAGTTTGTTAGAATGAAATGGGATGATCCAGTTATACAATCAACTATAACCCAAATGTTTTCACTCATTTTCCTAGTCCCAGATAAAACCATAAAAAATCCATGATGATATTTTCCCATTTCCATTCAGCATCAAGTAGGGGTTTTAAAAGACCTCGTGTCCTTTTGATGCTTAACCTTGATCTATTGGTAGGTCAGACACTTGGATATAAATGTATCACTATCATTCTTCATATTTATCCACTATAAGTGTCTATGTAGGTCCATATACATGATTATAGACCCTATACAAACTGTGCATTTGTGTCCACAAGATTCCTATAACACCTTAATATGCAATCCTGAATCTACAGAAACCCATATGAGTTGTTTATAATGAATACTTCCATCTGTACTGATAGATGTATTGGTATATTTTTCTGAAAACCATCTCTCTAGACTTGAACTATTCTTCTAGGTATGTCAAGATTTTAGATCGGAGGCTAGGTTTCATTGAGGTTAGCTAGAGTCTTTTGGGCCATGGAGGCAATGCCTCCATATTCCTCCACTAGGTGGAAAAATGGTATCACATTTTCCTCCTTCCTACTAAGAGCATCAGCCACAACAGTTTCCTTACTAGGGTTATAGGCATAATTGAAATCATAATCCTTCAAATAACTAGGCCATCTTGTTTGTCAAAGGCTCAACTCTTTATATGTCATGATACATGTTAGGCTGTTATAGTCGGTGAGGATTATGAAGTAGCACCTATGGTTTTGGTCATGATTTCTCGACAAAATAGTTTGGTCAGACATTGATGGATGGGTTAGGAAAAAAGGAAAATAGAAATAGAATCACCACCATGTATATGAGAAAAAGATGAGGAAATTGTATGGGCTTGAAAAGGTGGGATGATAAAGTAAATGATCTACCAAAGAATGGCCTTGACTCAACACTAGTCAAAAGTAGCCAAATGATTGACCAACTCATGGTGGATTCATCCCCAAAAGTAAGAGGCATGCCTAGTAGGCACCCCTTTTGACCTTAGTCCTCACATGGGTTTTTGTTCATGCATTGGTGGCTTGTGAGCATGAATATGATTGAGGATCACACATCAGTGCAATGTCTTGGGTACATATCATAGGTTTAAAGTTGGAGACCTCATCATGGGAGATCATCTCATAAAATTATTAGGTCGGAAAATCAATGATAATGTCCAAGAAAGGTAGTCTGTAAAAGATCATCCATCAATTAGACGTATAATCTAGTTGGCATCTTTCAAACTCATGGTAATTTTAATGTTTGAATTTGTCAAAATGACCACTCATCATGAAATATTTAGGATTGTTTCGACTAATTCATCTAGAATTTGTCAACTATATTGATCATGAAAATGTATTTTGATAATTAATCATGGATCTAGTTGATTCTAGTATTCTGTTGGATTTGTTAAGTATTGTGTTGTATATCTTTTCACATCTTGACAACCCTCGTGATGTTACTCATAAACTTTAGATGTTCATATTGCTTCTTTTGATTATAGGTAGACTTTTAGCCCCTCTCGTCCAAATACTAGGGATTATGGTTGCACCCATAGTTGGTCTCCAAATATTTTCATTCATTTCTCTTTTTGATGATCTCATTCATTCAATAATGAGACCAAGTGGACTAAAACTTGGAGATTCAATAGTTTGTTCTTGTCAAGAAGGGGACTGTGACATCCCTCTATCACACAGACAACGAAATGCCTCGCGAAAATGTGCGGAACCTCCATAAACCACATATTACCAAAAAACACAGGTTAATTAAAATTGATTGCGAAAAACAGATAAAAGAACTATTACATCCAGATCCTTATCCTGCAAAGAAACATGTTATATAAATATTCACAAGCCTTAATATATGTTCACATCTTATAGGAACCAACTATCCTATGAGCACAAGAGTTCACCACCTGTTTAAACATACATAACAGGCCACATCAAGCCAACAACAGGATAAACAGAACTACAATAGTTGTACATCATAAAACATCGTCAAAACACCCCAAGGACCTAAGAGTACAGGGATGACTTTAGGACTCTACTACAATATGACCAAAACAGTAGCATATACATCTCTTGCCTCCTACTTCTCTTCTTGCTGCTCGGCCGCAACCTCACGAACACCACCACATCTAGAACGGTCATCTAAACATAACTCCCCGTCGAACTATAAAACTTTAGGAAAGCTAGAACAAATAAAGAAGATAACTGGTATAAGCAGATCATATGAGCAGCATACTGAGCAGAACTAACTTTATTAATAATCTTACCATGATATCCAGGAGGCATATAACCAGATATTCTTTATGGAACATGATTGACAAGACACGCTATTTAATAACTTATCATAAGGTATGAGGAACGTATGATTAACTTTAAGATATTACTAGAGTAACTATACAAGCAAGGCCTCAACCAATGTTCCATTTTTGCCCTAAGCAATATATACTATACGGATGGATTACGATTTATCATGCCCTGAGGAAGTGAGTCGTACCGCTCAAATCCAACCTTCGGCTGCGAAGCCCAAAACCGGTGCCATACAAGTTCAATGGAAGAGTCAGACTCCACGATCTCACCGTTTCATGGTCAGTGCACGATAACCAAAGAAGGACTGCAGTCTCTAGCTTAAGTGGCCTCAGCCACAGGTACATGTCTCTGCGCTAGTATACCTTGATCCACGGGCCTATTCACCATGCTCTTGAGCCATGAAAGCATTCTTGCTCCATCACACTGAGCCATGAGCCTATTCACCATGCTCTAACCATACCGAGTCTACAATCGCAATTTCACTCTAATCCTCCTATTTTTGACTAGGACTCATACTAACTAAACTTGGCATACAACTGATGTTGGTGAAGGAGAGTCAACTCTTGTCGAAGATGTTGTTTGTGCTCTTGACTGTCCCGACTATAGATCAAGATGTCATCTATAAAAACTACAAAAAACTGATCTAGGAACGGACAGAACACCCTGTTCATCAGGTCCATGAAAGCAGCAGGCACATTAGTTAGCCCAAATGGAATAACCACGAATTCAAAGTGACCCTACCTCATCCTAAAAGCTGACTTTGATATGTCCTCATCCTTGATCCTCAACTGATGATATCCAGACCATAGATTGATCTTTGAGAACACTAGAGCACCACAAAAATGATCAAACAGACCGTCTATCCTCGACAAAGGGTACTTATTCTTGATCGTAACTTTGTTCAACTGCCGGTAATCTATGCACAGACACATCGACCCATTCTTATTCTTTACGAATAGGACTGGAGCACCCCACGGCGATGTGCTCGGTCTGATAAAACCTTTATCCAATAACTCATGTAGCTGCTTCTTTAGCTCGGCCATCTCAGCTGGAGCCATCTTGTACGGTGTCTGAGCAACTGGATGTGTCCCTAGAACTAGATTGATCTCAAAGTCAATCTCTCGAGGTGGGGGAACACCAGGAACTCCTCAAGAAACATGTTCTCAAATTCTCTGACAACTGGCACGTCCTAAAGACTTAGCCCTTTCATCTTGGTATCCACAACATGGGCCAAGAACGCCTTACATCCTTACCACAGAAACTTCTCTGCCACCATTACTGACACAAGACAAGTTAGAAGAATCTTCGTATCTCCTTGGAAGATCCACATCTCACCATCATTAGCAAACAATGTTTGCTTGGAACCACAGTCTAAAACAACCTTATACTCCTCTAAGGTATCCATCCTAAGGATCACATCGAATCCATGCATATCAAGTGGTATAAGATCCACTTGTACCTTGTGTCCCAAAAAAGATAGGACACAGGACGAACACACTTCTCGAAGCAACACAGGACCAACAAGAGGGTTTTCTAACAACGGGCTATCTTTCTTACAGCTAACAAGTAAAAGACAACTATCAAGCATACTACGTGTGATAAAAGAGTGCATAGCACCCCGGTCAACCAGAACAAATATAAAGCAAGAAGAAGACAAATCAGAATGAAATAACTCCATCTGACCTACCACCACTCGCGGGTTGACTATCACCTCTGGCTGACTCATAGCATAGAATCGAGTCGTTGCTTGTTGTCATCCACATCCTCTGCTTCCTTGAGCAGACGATTCCACTTGCGATGCTTGACTACATCCTCACCCTCTGTTACCACTAGATTGTTGTCTATCTTACCCTTATTGATTCTACCTCGGCTGTTGTGTCAGTTCGACATCTCTCCTTGGGTAGTTGACTTCAACTGCCCTGTCTTCCCACAAAGATAGCATGCCCTATCTTCAAACTGCGGCCTACCAGACCCTGTCACTGCCACTGAAGTTGTACTGTCGGCTTTGGATGGAAAAAATCCACACCCTCTTCCTTTACTCAGAGACCACTGTGATGGTGCACTGGAACTCTGCATCTCGGCAGGTGCTGAAAACCTTGGCTTCTTGAAGCCATCAAGCCTCTGCCTTTATAATTGAGTAGGATTTTTATTGGACATAGTCTCTCTCTTCTCCTTGACTGACCGTTCTATCCTTCAGACAGACTCTACAAATGTAGCAAACCGCTCCTGATTTTCTAAAGCAGCACCAGGTGTTGTCATCTCAGTACTCAAACCCTTCTCAAACTGCATGATTCTCTCATCATCTGTCACCACCATATGAGGACAAAACCTCAGCAGGTCCATAAACTTGGCTTCATACTCAGTGATGCTCATAGATCCTTGGCGCAGACGCTCAAACTGGTTGATCTTCGCATCCAGATAGGTCTCCAGGAAGTATCGGCTCACGAACTCCCGATGAAAGACGTCCCAACCTATCACCTCATCAGGCCGCTTCTCCTCCTCGATGGCCCACCAGTGGCCAACACTACCCTTCAAAAGGTAGACAGTGTGCTTGACTTTGTCTGCTTCAGGGATGTCAAGGATCTGGAAGGCCTTCTCAAGGCCTGTCAGCCACAGACTTGCATCCACTGGATCAGTCGTTCCAGCATAATCTGAAGCTCTAACTCAGTGAAGCCGCTCAAATGTTTTCCCAATACCCGATGATTCACCATGGGGAGACTATGCTCTTAGCGGAGGCACTGGAAATCTTTCCACCATGAGATTCATCGTAGCCATTAACTACCCCATAAGATGATGATAGTAGGGTTTTTGAGAATGGTCGGATCAAGATGGGGGACCTCAAGCACCTGATCTTCATGTTCCAGCACTCGTGCTCCATCATCAGATGCAGCATCACTACTCTCGACAGCATGTTCTTCATGATTTCCATGCATCTTTAATCTTTATCTTCCACTGAGGGAAGATGGTTATTGTAAGAAAATCTAGACAATTCACAAAAACAAACACAAACCTAGTCCTAGATCCCTGTAGACTCAGCGAACCTTGAGATTTGATACCAAACTTTCCTTGTGACATCCCACTATCATACAGACAATGAAATGCCACACAAAAATGCGCGGAACCTCCATAAACCACATATTACCAAAAACACAGGTTAATTAAAACCGATTGCGGAAAATAGATAAAAGAACTATTACATCCAGATCATTATCCTGCAAAGAAACATGTTATATAAATATTCACAAGCCTTGATATATGTTCACAGCTTATAGGAACCAGCTGTCCTGTGAGAACAAGAGTTCACCACCTATTTAAACATACATAACAGGCCACATCAAGCCAACAACAGGATAAATAGAAATACAACAGCTGTACATTGTGAAACGTCATCAAAATACCCCCAAGGACCTGAGAGTATAGGGATGACTCTAGGACTCTACTACAAAATGACCAAAACAACAACATATCTCTTTCCTCCTACTGCTCTTCTTGCTGCTCGGCCGTAACCTCATGACCACCACCACGTCTAGCACAATCATCTAAAAAGGTTGTAAACCAATGGGGTGAGATACACAGTTCCAATGAGAAACATAACTCCCCGCTGAACTATAAAACTTCAGGAAATCTAGAACAAATAAAGCAGATAACTGGTATAAGCAGATCATATGAGAAACATACTGAGTAGAACTAACTTTATTAACAATCTCACCACGATATATAGGAGGTATATAACTAGATATTCTTTATGGAACATGATTGACAAGACAATCTATATAAGAACTTATCATAAGGTATGAAGAATGTATGATTAACTGCAAGATATAACTAGAGTAACTATACAAGCAAGGCCTCAACCAATGTTCCGTGTTTTTCCCTAAGCAATATATACTATATGGCTAGATTATGATTTATTGTGCCCTGAGGAAGTGAGTCTTACCGCTCAAATCCAACCTTTGGCTGCGAAGCCCAAAACTGGTACCATACAAGGTCAATGGAAGAGTCGAACTCCATGACTTCACCTTTACCGCAGTCTCTTGCTTAAGTGGCCTCAGCCATAGGGTCATCTCCACAGGCTACCCATTTCTCTAGCCCGCCTTGGTACAGGTCTCGACGCTAGTATACCTTGATCCACGGGCCTATAAACTGTGCTCTTGAGCCATGAAGGCATTCATGCTCCATCACACTGAGCCATGGGCCTGTTCACCATGCTCTAACCATACCGAGTCTACAACCGTAGTTGCACTCTAATCCTCCTATTTTTGGCTAGAAGAAACCCCGGATATTCAATAATATGTGCTCCAGGTAATCCCGCAGGATAAACCTGTTTCACCATCACCAGCTACTGATGATGATGGATCTATGGTCAGGGAAAATTACATGAAATGTTCCACTGTAATTAATTGATTAGTATATTTTAAGTGAATTGTTGAAGCAACCAAATTATAAAACATAAACAACATTGTGTCACATCATTGCTATCATTATCACATTGCAGTGGGATCTCAATCCCTCATCACATAATGTCACTGCCTCTCAAGGCTTCATCATCATACATCATCATGGGATATCAATCCCTTATCTTGTCATTTGGGGATAACCCCTCAACCAGGTGCTCAGCCTTTATCAGGTCACCAGACATTCCTCATCATACTGGCAATACATGATATCTCATCAATAAGGAACATCATTATTCAATGTTATACAAAACACATATATCCTCATAGCTCTTACCTGGCTATGAATTCATTTGATAATGCATGCATGGCTAGTATGCATATCAAAAGAGATAACTTGATCACCAAACATAGATCTTTTAAGATTTAGGGTGCATATGATTGGAACAACATCCATTATTATGATCATATGAAGCAATAAGTTGTAGCTGGTATGTTAAAAAAATTTTATTAATATTACCAAACTGTGAGCATACACCATGCCCTATATCTTATAACATCATGAACACAACCATGATCTTATCACCTTAATTAAACAACAACCTTAGGTAACCATCATGTCACTGATCACAACCCATCTACCAAAGACGTGGGCTCAATACAACATATTCACCAACCTAGGGTTCCCGGGCTAGGTGCATCCCTCACCAAAGGTATCGTCTACCCTCACCAAAGGTGTGGCGGGTAGCACTATCCCTCACCCAAGGGATATTGGGTAGGGTCATATCCCTCATCACAAACACTATCGGTTAGGGCACCAAAACCCTAAGGCACTAAACCACACATATCGGCCACAAGCATAACGTGCGCATGCACAAGGGGATATCGTGCAACCAGGAACCATGGGTGGATCGTGCAGCCATGACTAGGGGTGTGTTGGGCAGCACATCCACTCCATCGGCCAAGACACCCTATCTCCCACTAGGGTTAGGATTTCTATATTGGGAAAGCACCAAATCCATAATTCCTAAGGTCACACTACTGCTATCCATCAAATGATACCATTGTGCCCAAGGTCATCTATCGTTCAAGCTAGGGTTTGGGACCCTATAACATTCAAGGTACCATTTCGTCCATCAAAGTCAGGGCACTTCCTATCGGTCCACACTATGGCACCGAACTGGGGTATCACCATCTAAGATTCATATCGGGCAACACCAAAAGCAACCCAAGTCGCTCAGGGCACCAAAAAGGGATATCTACCAAGCATCATATCGGCCAAAGGCATAATGCCCAACAAACAAACACCATCTGAGGCAAGGTTCATATCAGTTAAAGGCATATCGCCCAATAGCATCATCATGGGTAAAGGTTCATATCAGTCAAGAAGGTGCAGAAAACACTACATATCATATCGCCTAAGGCTCAACCCTAGAAGAGGGATATCCGGCAGAACACATCATAAGGGTATCGTGCATGGGTTCAAAAAGCATGATAGGTTGGTCATCTTCAACCTCAAGACTTCCACCAAGAAGCCCTAAAAGTTCAAGAGAGTTGGCTCACCTCTCAAGACAATTAAGTGAGAGAGGGTATTGCCCAACTTCCAACATCTATCGATTAACAAGATGGTCCATCACCATATCGCCAACCAACCCAAAGCTCTACTCACCATTGGAATAGGAGACCCTAGGCTCACCTCTCAACAACTAAGTGAGAGAGGGGTTTTTCCCAAAGAACACCACATACATGGTTCAGCCACCCAAGGCAACCCAAGATAACTATCTCAACAAGGTCTAGGGTAACTATGTAAGAAAGAAACATAGCTAGAAGATGACATGGCAGATCAATATAGCATATATCAAAGTAACATGATAAAGAAGTAGTATAGTTAAGGTTAGGAGTTATGTAACCTGCCTCAAGCACACTCCTCAAGATCCAAGGCTCCAAGCACCAAGCTTCAAGCTCCAAGGCACCACCTTCAGACAATACTAGGAGAGAAGAGAACTCCATAACCACCATGGCCAAAAAGAAAGAGAGAAGAAGAAGAAGGTGCCAAGGAAAAGGGAGAGATACTCTCCACAAGAGGAGAAGGAGCAAGGCACTCTCTAGGGTTCGGCCACCACTAGAGGAAGAAGGAGACTAGAGCTATGTCACCAACCAAGGAGAGAGTATAGGCCACCAAGCTCCACCAAGGGGAGGTGTATCAGCCACCATGAAAGAAGGAAAGCAACTAAGGAGCTAAAGGGATCCCAAGCTAGTAAAGAAGAGGGTATATATGTAGGGGGTTAAGTGGGCGTCCACTAAGGGATTGCTCCACATGTGCTTGCCCAAACCACCACTTGTCCAAGGGTTATCTGCATGCTAGAATCCCAAACCACTTGTCCATGACTTGCCACCCACTAGAAAGGCAATGACCACTTGTCCAAAGAAAGGTGACACAAATGAGGCTAGGTCAAGAGGGGTGTGTATCACCCAACATGGTGCCATGCCTGATACACCACTTGGCCGATATAGCCCTAGCCGATACACTCAAGCTTGGTACACTCTTGGCCGATACAGCCAAGCAAACAAGGCTCAAGAAATCCCAACAACAAGCCCAAGCTTCACAAGTTTAAACGAGGCCCAAAAATAACTCAAGCAAGGTGCCCAACTCATCCTCTCAACTCTAGAGGATGCAAGGAGAGATAAAAACATCTCTCAAGGTGACAAACTTGCACACCAACCCTAAAACTTGGGTGATTTGTAAGTTGCACCTCCACCTCTCAAGAAAGCACAATCAAAACCTAATCACAACTTCAGGTGATTAGCAAGAATCTAAACACAAGGTTTAGGCAAAGCAAACAAGGTAAGCCCAAAACGAAGGTCAGGGTCCTTACAAGCCATAAACCTCTACAAAGGGATTTCACCCCCAAAATTCGAAGAAAAAAGCAAGGGATACTTCCTACTCATCTCTTCCTCGAGCTTGCACGTGGCTTCCTCAACACCACGATGATGCCAAAAAAGCTTCATAAGCACTAGGTCCTTCATTTTCAACTTCTTCACTCTTCTATCAAGAATCATCACTGGACCTTCCTCGTAGGTCACATCTTCATCAAGCTCAACTTGAATTGGCTGTATAACTGTCTCTATGCCTGGATGACTTTTCTTTAGCATACTGACATGGAACACCGGATGTAACCTGTACAACTATGGTGGTAGTTCTAACTTGTAAGCTACCTTCCCAACACGTGCTTTTACCAGATATGGCCCATATACCTTGGTGCCAACTTGCCTTTTCGGCTAAACCTCAGTATGCCTTTCCATGGTGAGACCTTGAGATACACCTTGCCTCCCACCTGGAACTCTAGAGGTCATCAACGATTATCTGCATATGACTTCTGTCTATCATGTGCCACTTTTAGCTATTACTATATCACTTTGATCTTCTATGTTGTCTGCTGCACCAGCTCGGGACCCAAAAGTTGATACTCGCCAGACTCATACCAACATAGAGGATATCTGCACATCCTACCATATAAAGCCTCATAAGGTGCCATGTTGATACTCTGTTGGTAATTATTGTTGTAGGCGAATTCTATCAAACTGAGATGGATGTCCCAACTTCCTAGGAACTGCAAAACACAAGCTCGGAGAAGATCTTCCAAAGTCCAAATAGTCCTTTTAGACTGTCCATCTGTCTACAGGTGGAAAGCAGTACTGAACCTCAACTGCGTTCCCAATGCTTTGTGCAACTGCTCCCAAAAATGACTTTTGAACTGGGGACCTCTGTCAGAGACTATTATTGCAGGCACACTATGCAAACACACTATCTCATCCACATACACCTGAGCAAGCTTATATGTTGTATATGTTGTCTTCATAGGCATGAAATGAGCAGACTTTGTCAACCTATCCACTATCACCCAAATGGAATCATGATTCTTAGCTGTCCTTGGAAGACCAACTACAAAATCTATGGTTATATGATCCCACTTCCACTACGGTATAAACATGGGTTACAACGTACCTGCCGACTTCTGATGATCAACCTTAACCTGCTGGCATACCGCACACCTAGCCACAAACTCGGCTACATCTCTGTTCAAACCAGGCCACCAATACAGGTCTTTCAGATTATGGTACATCTTGGTGACAACTGGATGCATAGAATACATCAATGTGTGTGCTTCCTCAAGCACTAACTTCCTTAGATCATCAACATCGGAGACCACCATCCTGTTATGGTAACAGACTAGTCCATCCTTGGACTCATGGAAGCCATCACGCTTCTCGCTGCCAAAATCTAGTCTGATCAACTATACAATAGCATTTGCCTGCTGTGCTTCTTTGATCTGCTGCCTCAATGTAGGCTTTATTTGCATCTGTGCCAACAAGGAGACTTCCAACTGTACATTCATCTTCCGCAAAGAGACAAACATATCCCACCTATGGCATACCAAAGAACTCAATCATGCCTTCTTCATAGGAAGAGAAGAAAACTTCCTTCTAAGCGCATCAGCTACCACATTCCCCTTACCAGGATGATACTCAATGGTGCAATCATAATCATTGAACAACTCCATCCAGTGACGTTGTCACATATTTAGCTCACTTTGCGAGAAGATGTAATTCAAGTTCTTATGATCTGTAAAGACCTAACACACTTCCCCATAAAGATAGTGTCTCCAAATCTTTAACACATGCACCACCGCTGCCAACAACAAATCATGTGTCGGATAACTTTTCTCATGTTTCTTAAGCTGTCGCGAAGCAAAAGAAACCACATGATTTTTCTACATCAGCACACATCCTAAGACTTTCCTGGAAGCATTGCAGAAAACAACATAACCTTTCCCAGGCTCTGGCAGCACCAACATTGGAGCACTAGTCAGCCTCTCCTTCAAACTTTAGAAAGCTTGTTGACAACGATCATCCCAAACAAAAGGTATATCCTTCCTGGTCAACTTTGTCAATGGCAACACGGTCACAGTGAAGTTTCTTATGAACCTCCAGTAGTATCCTACTAAACCCAGAAAACTATGACTTCAGTTGTCATCTTTAGTTGCTCCAATCTACATCTGACTCCACCTTCTTGGGGTCCACTCTGACTCCTTCTACCGATATCACATGACCCAAGAAAGTAGCTTCTTTTAGCTAGAACTCACACTTACTAAAATTGGCATACAACTGATGTTGGCAAAGGAGAGTAACACTTGTCAAAGATGTTGTTCATGCTCTTGACTGCCCTGACTATAGATCAATATGTCATCTATAAAAACTACAACAAACTGAACTAGGAACGGACACAACATCCTATTCATCAGGACCATGAAAGCAACAGGCACATTGGTTAGCCCGAACGGCATAACCACGAATTTAAAGTGACCATACCTCATCCTAAAAGCTGTCTTTGGTATGTCCTCATCCTTGATCCTCAATTGATGATATCCAGACCGTAGATTGATCTTTGAGAACACTGTATCACCACACAACTGATCAAATAGATCATCTATCCTCGGCAAAGGGTACTTGTTCTTGATCGTAACTTTGTTCAACTACCGGTAATCTATGCATAGATTCATCGACCCATCCTTCTTCTTTACGAATAGGACTGGAGCACCCCACAACGATGTGCTCATTCGGATAAAACCTTTATCCAACAACTCCTATAACTGCTTCTTTAGCTCGGCCATCTCAGTTGGACCCGTCATGTACGGTGTCTGAGCAACTGGTTGTGTCCCTGACACTTTATTGATCTCAAAGTCAATCTCTCGAGGTGGGGGAACACCGGGAAACTTCTCAAGAAACACGTCCTCAAATTCTCTGACAACTGGCACGTCCTAAAGACTTGGCCCTTTCATCTTAGTATCCACAACATGAGCCAAGAACGCCTTACATCCTTGCCGCAGCAACTTCTCTGCCACCATTGTTGACACTAGACACGTCAAAAGAATCTTCGTATCTCCTTGGAAGATCCACGTCTCACCATCATCAGCAAACACAGCTTGCTTGGAACCACAGTCCAACACAGCCTTATACTTCTCTAAGGTATCCATCCCAAGGATCACATCGAATCCATGTATATCAAGTGGTATAAGATCCACTTGTACCTTGTGTCCAAGAAAAGATAGGACACAGGACAGACACACTTCTCAAAGCAACGTGGGACCAATAAGAGGGGTTTCTAACAATAGGCTATCTTTCTTACAACTAACAGGTAAAAGATAGCTATCAAGCATACTACGTGCAATAAAAGAGTATGTAGCACCCAGGTCAACCAGAACAGATACAAAGCAAGAAGAAGACAAATCATAATGAAATAACTCCATCTGACTTGCCACCACTCACAGGTTGATTATCGCCTCTGACTGACTCATGGCATAGAATTGAGCCATTGCTTGCTGTCGTCCACGTCCTCTGCTTCCTTGAGCAGACGATCCTACTTGCGATGCTTGACCACGTCCTCACCCTTTGTTACCACTGGACTGTTGTCTATCTGACCCTTGTTTATTCTGCCTCGGCTGCTGTGTCACTTCGACATCTCTCCTTAGGAAATTTGACTTCAAATGCCCTATCTGTCCACAGAGATAGCATGCCCTATCTTCAAATTGTGGCCTAGCTAGACCTGTCACTACCACGGAAGTTATACTGTGGGCTCTGGATGGCAAAAATCCATGCCCTCTTCCTTTACTCAGAGACCACTGTGATGGTGCACTGGAACTCTGCATCGTGGAAGGTGCTGAAAACCTTAGCTTCTTGAAGCCATCAAACCTCTGCCTTTGGAACTGAGCAGGATTTTTCTTGGACATGGTCTCTCTTTTCTCCTTGACTGACTGTTCTATCCTTCAGACAGACACCACAAACGTGGCAAACTGCTCCCGGTTTTCTAAAGAAGCACCAGGTGTTATCAGCTCAGTACTCAAACCCTTCTCAAACCGCCTGATTCTCTCATTATCTATCGCCACCATGTGAAGAAAAAACCTCAGGAGGTCCATAAACTTGGCTTCATACTCAGTGATGCTCATAGATCCTTGGCGCAGATGCTCAAACTGGTTGATCTTTTCGTCCAGATAGGTCTTCGGGAAGTATCATCTCACGAACTCCTGACAAAAGACGTCCCAACGTATCACCTCACCAGGCCGCTTCTCCTCTTCGTTGGCCCACCAGTGGCCAGCACTACCCTTCAAAAGGTAGACAGCGTGCTTGACTTTATCAGCTTCGGGGATGTCGAGGATCCAGAAGGTCTTCTGAAGGCCTATCAGCCACAGATCTGCATCTACTGGATCAGTCGTTCTCGCATAATCTGAAGCTCTGACTCGGCGAAGCTGCTCGAAGGTCTTCGCAATACCATTCTCTTGGCAGAGGCACTGGAAATCTTTCCACCATGAGATTCATCATAGCCATTAATTGCCCTATAAGCTGCTGATAGGTAGGGTTTTCAAGAATGGTCGGGTCAAGCTGGGGGACCTCAGACATGTGATCTTCATGTGTCTGCACTCATGCTCCATCAACAAATGCAACATCACTACTCTTGGCAGCATGTTCTTCATGATTTCCACACATCTTTAAGATTTATCTTCCACTGAGGGCAGAAGGTTATTGTAAGAAAATCTAGAAAATTCATAAGAACAGACAAAACCTAGTCCTAGATCCCTATAGACTCAGCGAACCTAGAGCTCTGATACCAAACTTTCCTTGTGACATCTTGTTATCACACAGACAATGAAATGCCACACAAAAATGTGTGGAACCTCCATAAACACATATTACCAAAAACAAGGGTTAATTAAAACTGATTGTGGAAAATAGATAAAAGAACTATTACATCCAGATCCTTATCCTGCAAAGAAACATGTTATATAAATATTTATAAGCCTTGAAATATGTTCACAGCTTATAGGAACTAGCTTTCCTGTGAGCACAATAGTTCACCACCTATTTAAACATACATAATAGGCCACATCAAGCCAACAGTAGGATAAATAGAAATACAACAGTTGTACATCGTGAAACGTCATCAAAACACCCCCAAAGACCTGAGAGTACAGGGATGACTCTAGGACTCTACTACAAAACGACCAAAACAACAACATATCTCTTACCTCCTACTGCTCTTCTTGCTGCTCGGTCGCAACCTCATGACCACCACCATGTCTAGCACGATCATCTAAAAAGGTTGTAACCCAGCGGGGTGAGACACATAGTTCCAGCGAGAAACATAACTCCCCACCAAACTATAAAACTTTAGGAAAGCTAGAACAAATAAAGCAGATAACTGGTACAAGAAGATCATATGAGAAGCATACTGAGCAGAAATAACTTTATTAACAATCTTACCACGATATCCAGGAGGCACATAACCAGATCTTCTTTATGGAACATGATTGACAAGACAAGCTATATAATAACTTATCACAACGTATGAGGAACATATGATTAACTACAAGATATAACTAGATTAACTATACAAGCAAGATCTCAACCAATGTCCCATGTTTTTCCCTAAGCAATATATACTATACGGCTAGAGTATGATTTATTATGCCCTGAGGAAGTGAGTTGTACTTGTTACGACCCTACCTTCTGGTAACCCCCAATTAAGGGAGACCAAGATGTCAAAGCCGCACCCATAACTTCCGGATCAAAGGTTCGGCATTTAACCAAGAACAATTATTAAATTTCAACAATCTATACTAAAAAGTTGTAACAAAAATTTTGCATACTTTTGAAAAGTTTGGATAAATCTAAACTTCTAGCCACCACTGAACTACTCTAACTAGTTCCTCCTTTTTCTTTAATTCTTGAATTCACAAGGTGTCTCTTTACTGTTTGTACTTTTGAGATTTGTACCTAAATCACCGACAAACAAAACGACGGTCAGCCGAAGCTGGTATGTGGGGGAAACAAATAATGTGCAACTATGTTAACAATGTATCCAAGCATTTAATCATTTAACAATCAAGATTACATTTTAAACCATACTACTCAATCCTTACCTATCCCCTAACTCTGTGTTGTCCCTGCAGTGGACTGGTATACTACCCCTCTTTTAGGCAGATTCTTACCCCCATGGTCCTACCTTACAGTTAGCCAATACATAGGGTAATAGAGTTGCATGGCACAACCTGAAGGTAGACCAATATCTAACTCAAAGTGACTTGATGGTCCTACTCCATTGGTAGCCATGTACTAAGTCATCCCATGACCTGATGGTCCTACCTCAAAGGTAGCCATGTACTAGGTCAACTATTAAGCCACAGAGGGTACCAGGATCTGAGCTAGTAGGCATATATCTTATATGATAGTCATAGCCACATTATAGTTTGCATGAACTAAATTCATCCAACTGATTATTTCAAGTCATTGATGAAAACTTCGAAAAACCTCAAAAAACTATTTCGAGATATTCATAAGTGTAACCACATACCTTAGATTGCAGATTTCAAGAAAGATTCAAGTATGCAGAGAAACCCAATCAAGCAAGAAATGAGGAATAGAAATCCTAAAATAAAAGTACCAATTTCCTTTTATTAATATTTATTCAATTTCATCACATCACTTAGGATTTCAATTCCAATTTTAGGGTTTCCTTGGAAATTAGGGTTTTTACTTCTTCTTTCAATATTATGATTTATAATTTATCAAAACTACATAAAACCCTCAATTCCTTTCATTTTAATATTACCAACAATATTAGGATCATTATTTGTAAATTTACCTTCTTAATTCACAATATAAAGATTTTCCTCTTCCTTTATCCCCAAATTAGGATTTTCATATGTATTATCCTTTATTTATGGATTACAACTCTAAATTAGGTAACCTTGCATTAAAAATGGATATACAAACCACATTTATCATTAACAGGGTTAATCGTATTAATTTGACCTATTAATTTACAAAAATACACACTTTATCATCAATTAGGGTTCCTCATCAACTTTTAATACATTTTACTAGAAAATTAAAGTACTTTTGGTAAACGGAGCAGAAACAGGTCTTCAAAGTATTTTTATTAGATTCCTCATATTTTTCTACACAACTTTCATATATAAAGTTCCTTTATATGAGATTCCTAGCTATTTCTATGATTTTAGCAAGAAAAAGTAATATTCTGTAATTTTGATTAGAGAGAACAATTACTGAAAAGCTTTGACCGTTCAATAGGTGTACCAAGGATCCATGCTTCGATCCGATGTCCCACGTCAGTCACTCCCACTATCTTGGGTGCGCGCACGTCTCCAGACCCGATCCGTTGGATCGTCACCGGTCCACGATGCACCGCCGATCTGACGATCCGCACTGCTCGCCCCCACTCTCGCGTCTAAGGAATCGAGTCATTTCTCGGTCGTTGGATCACGCAAACGTCCACTGTGCTCCTTGATCGCACGATTTCTATGTGTCGTCTCCCTCTTCCCTTGTTCTTCTGAATGCGGCGGCGCTGTCACCGGAGCTCGGCCAATCGAGAGATGGAGAGGGACACAGACTTCCGAAAGAAGTCGTTCGAGTTCGTGGCGAGTCGAGGGACCGAGGGGTTCCCTTATATAGGCAGTGAGAGGCCCCCCTATTAGGGTTCCCAATCCTAGCCGTAACCCAAGTCCTAGCCCAATTGGGCGTTTCACGAGGTCAGGTTGAAACCTTGGCAAACCAGGGTCGGGAAGCTTCTATTCTCCCTCCCGAACTCAATGGGACTCTTCCCATGAGTGCTCGTTCATTAGATCGATCGGAAACAAGGGGAGAAATTTCCCCTGACACGACGTCTATCCCCGTCCCACTGACTCTAGGTGATGAGCGGCCTGCATTGGATCAAGATCCAACGGCCCTCATCGCGTCCGTTTTAACAAAAAGGAAAATATTTTCTAGACAATTCAATTTTCATTCCTATTCCAAGGTTAATTTGAAAAATTCATAACTCCTAATTCGTAACTCTTTTTCACTTCAAAGTTTGAGGAAACCTTCATTATATTTTTATCTTCCATCCTACAAAATTTGGAGTTATTATCTTAAGTGTACGATCCCTTTTCTTGGTTTGCAAGTTATCATTCAATTACTCATATTTTCCATATCCTTTCTATTCCTTTTACCATTATTTAGTGATTCTGAGTTCCTTGAACCCCAAGGAACCCCAAAACTCAAATTTATATTTTTAATATTTATTCCTTAGTCTTTTGTTTTTATTTTATTTTTTATTCTCTTATGTATTCCTTTGAATTCCTTTTTCATTTCTTTTTCCTTTTTCCTTCAATTAGGCTCAATGGCCAGTAAGGCCCATTAAGAAAACATAAAAGGTTGTCATACACGAAATTCATTCAAATCAACTCATCAAATCAAACATGGATTTTTATTTATCTTTAAATACAGATTTACAATCTCATTACATATTTTGGAAAAATGGGGTTATAACATCCTCCCCTCCTTATAGGAATTTTGCCCTCAAAATTCAACAATCAAACAAACAAATTTGGATATGTTTTTTCCATGTCTATCTTCAGCTCCCATGTGGCCGCATCCTCTCCATGGTTCTTCCAAAGAACCTTTACCATCTCTATAGTCTTATTTCTGAGCTCTTTTACCTTGGTATCTAGAATCCACAAAGGTAACTCAGGATAAGACAGCTTTCCTTGAAGCTCAATAGGTTCGATGCTCAACACATGGCTTGGATCTTGCACATATCGCTTCAGATTGGACACTTGAAACACATCATGCATCATACTATATTGAGGGGGTAATGCCAAACGATAAGCTGCTTCACCAATCCGTTCTAATACTTCAAACGGACCCACGTATCGGGGACTCAACTTTCCTCTATTCTTAGCTATAGCTCGAAGCGGTCGAATTTTCAGAAAAAACATGTTCTCCCACAGCGAAATGCACATCAGTCCTCTTTGCATCAGCATATGACTTTTGTCAATCTTGGGCTCTCTTTAGCCTTTGCCTGATCAAAGCGACTTTATCAGCATACACTTAGACTTCATCTGACTTCAACAAGGTCCTTTCACCAACATTATCCCAGTGAAGTGGTGACTGACACGGTCTCCCATATAGAGCTTCATATGGAGGCATCCCAATACTGGCTTGGTAACTATTATTGTAAGCAAAATTGGCTAAAAGTAAGTATTGCTCCCATGATCCACCCCAATCGAGCACACATGCTCTCAAAAGATCCTCTAAAGTCTGGATTGTCCTTTCTGACTGTCCATCTGTCTGGGGGTGATAAGTTGTACTGAACTTTAACCTTGTACCAAGTTCCTCTTGAACCTGCTTCCACAGTTTGGATGTGAACTTCGGATCTCTATCAGAGATGATGGAACTGGGTACACCATGCATACGCATTATCTCTCAGATGTACAACTCAGCTAAGTTTGTCACTTTGGCAGTGGTCTTCAGGGCAAGGAAGTGTGCTGACTTGGTAAGACGGTCCACCACAACCCATATCGCATCATGACCTCTCTTGGTCTGGGGTAAACCTACCATGAAATCCATGGTGATCTGTTCCCATTTCCATTCTAGAATCTCTATAGACTGTAAAAGTCCACCGGGTCGTTGATGTTCAGCCTTCACCATTTGGCACGTAAGACAACTGGCCACATAAGCTGCAATGTCTCTCTTCATTCCTGGCCACCAGAAAAATCTCTACATGTCATTAAACATCTTGGTAGTCCCTGGGTGTACTGTGTACTTAGAACCATGAGCCTCTTGGAGGATTCGTTCCTTCAACGAGGAATCTTCAGGAACCCATATACGATTCTCGAACCTGATTCCTCCATCTACTCCCAAAGAAAGACGAGTCTGAGACTTCTTCATCAAGCTTTTCATCTTGTCAAGCTCTCCACTGGCCAACTGGGCTGCCACTAACTCACTTAACAAGTCAGACTGTATCTGGATATTTTCCAATCGAACTCGATCATCTAACGGTTGAGGAGACCATTCTATAAGCTCTTCCAAACTCTTCCACTGACTGGATAAAACTACTGCACACTTAAGCTGTTTCCTACTCAAAGCATCTGCTACGACATTTGCTTTCCCTGGATGATAGGCAATGGTGAAGTCATAATCATTCATGTACTCCATCCATCGTCATTGTCGTAGGTTTAAGTCTTTCTGTGTCAGAAGATATTTCAGGCTCTTATGGTCAGTGAAGATATCAAAAGTAGCACCATACAAATAATGTCGCCAAATCTTCAAAGCATGAATGATAGCAGCCATCTCTAAGTCATGTGTCGGGTAATTCACCTCATTGGGCTTGAGTGGTCGGGAAGCATATGCAACTACATGCCTATTCTGTTCCAACACACAACCAAGTCCCATTCTGGATGCATCAGTGAAGATCATGAAACCCTCATTGCCTGATGGTAGAGTCAAAACTGGTGTAGTGGTTAGCTTCTCTTTCAACTCCAGAAAATGAGCCTCACAAACATCGGTCCACACAAACTTCACATCCTTCCGAGTCAACATGGTTAATGGCAAGGCAGTCTTTGAGAAATCTGTGATGAAGAGTCGATAGTATCCTGCCAACCCCAAGAAGCTTCGAATTTCAGAGGGGTTCTTCGGTGCTGGCCAGTCTCGAACTGCCGACACTTTAGCTGGATCTACTGCGATTGTTCCTCCTGAGATGATGTGTCCAAGGAACATGACTCGGTCTATCCAAAACTCGCATTTAGAGAATTTTCCATAGAACTTCTGCTTTCTCCAGATATCAAGGACTTTACCTAGGTGGTCTCGATGTTGATCTAAGTTATTGGAATAAACTAAGATGTCATCTATAAAAACTATGACAAATGAGTCAAGGAAGGGTTGAAACACACTATTCATAAGGTTCATGAACACACTGGGTGCATTGGACAACCCAAAAGGCATAACCACAAACTCATAATGGCCATAACGTGTTCGAAAAGCTGTTTTTGGAATGTCCTCACTCCTGACTCTCAACTAATGGTAACACGATCTCAAGTCAATTTTGGAAAAGACTAAAGCAGACTTCAACTGGTCAAACAGGTCATCTATTCGGGGTAAAGGGTATTTGTTCTTAATGGTAGCCTGGTTGATCATCCGGTAGTCTATACACATACGGAGCGAGCCATCCTTTTTCTTTACAAAAAGAACTGGAGCTCCCCATGGTGATGTGCTAGGGCGGATAAAACCCTTGTCCAGCAATTCTTGCAATTATTTCTTTAACTCAAGCAGCTCCGCAGGGGCCATCCTATAAGGTGTTCGTGAAATAGGGCTTGTCCCTGGAGCTAACTCTATGGAAAAATCCACCTCTCTTTCGGGAGGAATCCTAGGTAGATCATCCGGAAAAACATCTGCATAGCTCTTTACTACCTCTATTTCCTCTAAGGGTTGCACCTTGGGTTCTGTCTCGGTAACAATTGCTAGGAAAGCTTGACACCCTTTACTCATCATCCTTTCTGCCTTCAAGGATGACACATACAAACAGGTGGTGGCATCTTTCCTACCTATAATGACAAAAGGCGGGTGACCCGATTACTTAATGATCACTTTCTTTTCCCTACAGTCAATATGGGCCCTATAAGTATAAAGCCAATCCATTCCAATGATCACATCAAAATCATTCATGTCAAGAAGGATAAAGTATGTAGGAAACTCATGATCTCAATATCTCACAGGTATCACCGCAGTTTTCAAAAGAGAAGTAAAGATCCGACCACTCGGGGTTGTAACATCTAAGACATACCCTAAATCCTTGATATCCAAACAAAGCATAGTTGCAAGATTTCTCGAAATGAAAGTATTAGTAGATCCAGAGTCAAATAATGCTTTTACATTATGTCTCAAGACTTCAAGCATGCCTACATTGTTTTTCACCATACATTAGACCATTACATGCTTTAACTTTTAAAACATAAAAGAAAACTCTAAGGGTTATTACCCTCAATCAACCGATTAGCATTGGCTTGAGCTTCTTCATTGTCAATAGCAAAGACTCGAGCTTGTCGTATTTCTCCAGCAGGTGGGGCCATAGCGACAGGTGGGGCTGCTACTGGTGGAGCTGCTATTGGACCTGGTCCTCTTGGTTCTGGTAGGGGACAAGCAGCTTGGACATGTCCCTCTTGTTGACAACAGTAGCATACCTTCTTCTTGTGGCGACACTCACTAAAATGCCATTTCCCACAAGATCGGCATCGAGGTCGGTTGTTTTCTTGATGGGGTTTCCCTTTTCCTCCCTATCTTCCTTCATGTTTTCCCTTAGCTTGATGACGTCCTTGACCCTTCTTGTGGTTATTTCTTTGACCTTGGGCTCCTTCAGTGAAACCCAAATACCCCTTGGGTGGAGGCTGAGCAGGCATCACAGTTCTCTCCATATCCAAAGCAGTGTTGTAGGCTTCTGTGAAGGTTTTAGGCTTGCTTGCCATCACATGAGGCTTGATGGCAGGATGAAGTCACTCTATGAAGTGATCCACCCTTCTTTCCTCATCCATCTTGTACCCAAAATGTTCCAGGATTCAAAACTTGCGCCCAAAGTCTGCCACAGAGGAATTCCCTTGAGTCATGTTAGTGAATTCCCTTTCCTTTTCCTTCTTAGCTGCAACAGGGACGAATATGGAAGTAAAGATGGTCTTGAAATCAGCCCATGCCATTGGTTCCTCAGTCAGATCTTAGCCTGTGATGTGAGTTTCCCACCATATCTTTGCTGCTCCTTCTAGGAGATGAGTAGCAAATAGGACCTTCTTGTTTGGCTGAACCTCAAGCATACGGAAACAATTCTCAATTGTAAGCACCCAGGCTTCTACCTTGTCGACTACCTCGGTCTTATCTTCTCCCCAGAACTTCTCTATGTTCAGCTTGACGAAGTCTAGGATGGTGGCTCCTAGTCGAGGACGAACAGGAAGCGGATCACCATTTTCAGTTCTGGCTAAGTCTCAAAGGGCCAAAGCACTAATGGCCTATGTCAGCTTCTTCTGTTGTTCCATCCACAAGGCTTCCGGGGTGTGGATCATCATAGTTGGTTCTAGACCACCAGTTTGGTCCTCCTCCATATTGGCTACTTCCTCGTACACATGTTGATCTTCATAGCCTTGGTCCTCTTCTTGGTCCAGGTTGCTAAAAGGTATCGGGTTAGGGTTAGAGACCTCATGAGTGGTTTCTTTGGGTCTCTTTCTCTTCTTAGAGGATTCACCATCATGGTTCCTCTTTCGCTTTTCAGAAGACTCCTTTCCCTTACGAGGAGGCCAACTACTCTTTGCTGGGTTCCCAGAGCCCTCAGGAATAGCAACAGTCTTTGTACGAGCCATCTACATAAGCATAACAAACAAGCCTTTAGTTTATCATTTAAACTAGTTATACTTATGTCAAATGATATCTCATTACATGTCTTTTATTAATTTGATGTAGGATCCTTAAGTTCTTATCTTACTTTCCCATACCACATGAATGTGGAGGAGAGAGAGAAAATCCTACTCTTAAAGCCCTAATAGAATGTGTGATAAGAAGGGATGAATAAGAGGAGAGAGTCCTAAAGGTATCTTATTTCAAATCATACCCTAAGACTTTGGCCAGGTAGTCACACGGATCCGGGAGTCCTCGTATTCCGACTAGCGGTGCGGAGGAAAATATTGCCAGCCCCCGGTCGTGATCCTTTTCTAGACACCTCCGTCTTTTGGATAATCCTCTAATAACTCCCTTGGGTTATATGGAGTTTGTAAAATTTAATAATTATTAATGGTTAAATGAGGAACCTAAGCTCTGATACCAAATTTTACGACCCCACCTTCTGGTAACCCCCAATTAAGGGAGACCAAGAGGTCGAAGCCGCACCCATAACTTCCAGATCAAAGGTTCAACATTTAACCAAGAATAATTATTAAATTTCAACAATCTATACTAAAAAGCCGTAACAAAATTTTTGCATACCTTTGAAAAGTTTGGATAAATCCAAACTTCTAGCCACCACTGAACTACTCTAACTAGTTCCTCCTTTTTCTTTAATTCTTGAATTCACAAGGTGTCACTTTACTGTTTGTACTTTTGAGATTTGTACCTAAATCGCCAACAAACAAAATGATGGTCAGCCGAAGTTGGTATGTGGGGGAAACAAATAATGTGCAACTATGTTAACAATGTATCCAAGCATTTAATCATTTAACAATCAAGATTATGTTTTAAACCATACTACTCAATCCTTACCTATCCCCTAACTCTGTGTTGTCCCTGCAGTGGATTGGTATACTACCCCTCTTTTAGGTAGATTCTTACCCCCATGGTCCTACCTTACAGGTAGCCAATACATAGGGTAACAGAGTTGCACTACCCGAAGGTAGCCCAATATCTAACTCAAAGTGACTTGATGGCCCTACTCCATTGGTAGCCATGTACTAAGTCATCCCATGACCTGATGGTCCTACCTCAAAGGTATCCATGTACTAGGTCAACTATTAAGCCACAGAGGGGACCAGGATCTGAGATAGTAGGCATATATCTTATATGATAGTCATAGCCACATTATAGTTTGCATGAACTAAATTCATCCAACAGATTATTTCAAGTCATCAATGAAAACTTCAGAAAACCTCAGAAAACTATTTCGAGATATTCATAAGCATAACCACATACCTTAGATTGCAGATTTCAAGAAAGATTCAAGTATGCAGAGAAACCCAATCAAGCAAGCAATGAGGAATAGATATCCTGAAATAAAAGTACCAATTTCCTTTTATTAATATTTATCCAATTTCATCACATCACTTAGGATTTCAATTCCAATTTTAGGGTTTCCTTGGAAATTAGGGTTTTTACTTCTTCTTTCAATATTATGATTTCTAATTTATCAAAACTACATAAAACCCTCAATTCCTTTCATTTTAATATTACCAGCAGTATTAGGATCATTATTTGTAAATTTACCTTCTTAATTCACAATATAAAGATTTTCCTCTTCCTTTATCCCCAAATTAGGATTTTCATATGTATTATCCTTTATTTATGGATTACAACTCTAAATTAGGCAACCTTGCATTCAAAACGGATATACATACCACATTTATCATTAACAGGGTTAATCGTATTAATTTGACCTATTAATTTACAAAAATACACCCTTTATCATCAATTAGGGTTCCTCATCAACTTTTAATACATTTTACTAGCAAATTAAAGTACTTTTGGTAAACGGAGCAGAAACATGTCTTCAAAGTATTTTTATTAGATTCCTTGTATTTTTCTACACAACTTTCATATATAAAGTTCCTTTATATGAGATTCCTAGCTATTTCTTTGATTTTAGCAAGAAAAAACAATATTCTGTAATTTTGATTAGAGAGAACAATTACCGAAAAGCTTTGACCGTTCGATCGGTGTACCAAGGATCCACGCTTCGATCCGACATCCCGCGTCAGTCGCTCCCACTATCTTGGGTGCGCGCGCGTCTCCAGATCCAATCTGTTGGATCGTCATCGGTCCATGATGCACCGCCGATCTGACGATCCACACTGCTCGCCCCCACTCTCGCGTCTAAGGAATCGAGTCGTTTCTCGGTCGTTGGATTGCATGAACATCCACTGTGCTCCTTGATCACACGGAATTTGTGCGTCATCTCCCTCTTTCCTTGTTCTTCTGAATGCGGCAGTGCCACGGCGGCACACTCGTCGGAGCTCAGCCAATCGTGAGATGGAGAGGGACACGGACTTCCTAAAGAAACTGTTCGAGTTCGTGGCTAGTCGAGGGACCGAGGGGTGCCCTTATATAGGCAGTGGGAGGCCCCCCCATTAGGGTTCCCAATCCTAGCCGTAACCCAAGTCCTAGCCCAATTGGGTGTTTCGCGAGGTCAGGTTGAAACCTTGGCAAACCAGGGTCGGGAAGCTTCTATTCTCCCTCCCGAACTCAATGGGACTCTTCCCATGAGTGCTCATTCATTAGATCGATTGGAAACAAGGGGAGAAATTTCCCCTGACACGGCGGCTAACCCCGTCCCACTGGGACTCTAGGAGATGAGCGGCCTACGTTGGATCAAGATCCAACGGCCCTCATCGCGTTCGTTTTAACAAAAAGGAAAATATTTTCTAGACAATTCAATTTTCCTTCCTATTCCAAGGTTAATTTGAAAAATTCATAACTCCTAATTCGTAACTCTTTTTCACTTCAAATTTTGAGGAAACCTTCATTATATTTTTATCTTCCATCTTACAAAATTCGGAGTTATTATCTTAAGTTTACGATCCCTTTTCTTGTTTTGCAAGTTATCATTCAATTACTCATATTTTCCATATCCTTTCTATTCCTTTTACCATTATTTAGTGATTCTGAGTTCCTTGAACCCCAAGGAACCTCAAAACTCAGATTTCTATTTTTAAGATTTATTCCTTAGTCTTTTGTTTTTATTTTATTTTTTATTCTCTTATGTATTCCTTTGAATTCCCTTTTCATTTCTTTTTCCTTTTTCCTTCAATTGGGCTCCCATTAAGAAAACATAAAAGGTTGTCATACACGAAATTCATTCAAATCAACTCATCAAATCAAACATGGATTTTTATTTATCTTAAAATAGAGATTTACAATCTCATTACATATTTTGGAAAAATGGGGTTATAACAGTATCGCTGAAATCCAACCTTTGGCTGCGAAGCCAAAAATCGATGCCATACAAGGTCAATGGAAGAGTCAGACTCCACGACCTCACCTTTTTGTGGTTAGTGCACGATAACCAAAGTAGGACCACATTATCTTGCTTAAGTGGCCTCAGCCACAGGGTCATCTCCACAGGCTATCCATTTCTCTAGCCCGCCTTGGTACAGGTCTCGACGCTAGTATACCTTGAGCCACATGCCTATTCACTGTGCTCTTGATCCATGAACGCATTCATTCTCCATCACACTGAGCCATGGGCCTATTCACATGCTCCAACCATACCGAATCTACAACCGCAGTTGCACTCTAATCCTCCTATTTTCGGCTAGGAGAAACCCCGCATATTCAACAATATGCACTCCAGGTGATCCCACAAGATAAACTTGTTTCACCATAACCAACTACTGACGATGATTGATCTATGGCCAGGGAAAACTACATGAAATGTTCCATTGTAATTAATTAATTAGTATATTTTAAGTGAATTGTTGAGGAAACCAAATTATAAAACATAAACAACATTGTGTCACATCATTGTTGTCATTATCACATTGCCATGGGATCCCAATCCTTCATCACATAATGCCACTACCTCTCAAGGCTTCATCATCATACATCATCATGGGATATCAATCCCTTATCTCGTCATTTGGGGATAACCCCTCAACTAGGCACTCAACCTTTATCAGGTCACCAGACATTCCTCATCATAGTGGCAATACATGATTTCTCATAAATAAGGAACATCATTATTCAGTGTTATACAAAACACATATACCCTCATAGCTCTTACATGGATATGAATTCATTTGATAATGCCTGCATGGTTAGTATGCATATTAAAAGAGATAACTTGATCAACAAACATAGATCTTTTAAGAATTAGGGTGCATATGATTGGAACAACATCCATTATTATAATCGTATGAAGCAATAAGCTGTAGCTGGTACGTCAAACATTTCATATTAATATTACTAAACCGTGAGGATCCACCATGCCCTATATCTTATAACATCATGAACACAACCATGGTCTTATCACCGTACTTAAACATCAACCTTAGGTAACCATCATGTCACTGATCACAACCCATCTACCAAAGATGTGGGCTCAAGACAACAGGTTCACCAACCTATGGTTCTCAGGCTAGGCGCATCCCTCACTAAAGGTATCGCCTACCCTCACCAAAGGTGTGGCGGGTAGCACTATCCCTCACCCAAGGGATATCGGGTAGGGTCATATCCCTCATCACAAACACTATAGGTTAGGGCACCAAAACCCCTAAGGCACTAAACCACACATATCGACCACAAGCATAATGTGTGCATGCACAAGGGGATATCGTGCAACCAGGAACCATGGGTGTATCGTGCAGCCATGACCAGGGGTGTTTCGGGCTGCACATCCACCCCATCGGCCAAGACACCCTATCTCCCACTAGGATTAGGGTTTCTATATCCAGAAAGCACCAAAGACATAATGCCCAAGGTCACACTGCTACCATCCATCAAATGATACCATGGCACCCAAGGTCATCTATCATTCAAGCTAGGGTTTGGGACCCTATAACGGTCAAGGTACCACATCGTCCATCAAAGTCAGGGAACTTCCTATCGATCCACACTATGGCACCGAACTAGGGTATCACCATCTAAGACTCATATGGGGCAACACCAAAACCAACCCATGTCGCTCAGGGCACCAAGAAGGGATATCTACCAAGCATCATATCGACCAAACACATAATGCCTAGTAAAAAAACACCATCTCAGGCAAGGTCCATATCAGTCCAAGGCATATTTCCCAACAACATCATCATGGGTAAAGGTTCATATCGGTCAAGAAGGTCCCAAAAACACCACTTAGCATATCGCCCAAGGCTCAACCCTAGAAGAGGGATATCGGGAAAAACACATCATAAGGGTATCATGCAGGGGTTCAAAGACCATGATAGGTTGGTCATATTCAACCTCAAGACTACCACCAAGAAGCCCTAAAAGTTCAAGAGAGTTGGCTCACCTCTCAAGACAATTAAGTGAGAGAGGGGTATTCCCCAACTTCCATCATCTATCGAGAAACATGGTGGTCCATCACCATATCGGCCAACCAACCCAAAGCTCTACTCACCATTGGAATAGGAGACCCTAGGCTCACCTCTCAACAACTAAGTGAGAGAGGGGTTTTGCCCAAAGAACTCCACATCCATGGTTCGGCCACCCAAGGCAACCCAAGATAACTATCTCAACAAGGTCTAGGGTACATCTAAAGCAACCTTATAACCATCTAAGCAAGAAACATAGCTAGAAGGTGACATGGCTGATCAAGATAGCATATATCAAAGCAACATGATAAAGAAGTAGTATAGTTAAGGTTAGGAATTATGTAACCCACCTCAAGCACACTCCTCAAGCTCCAAGGCTCCAAGAACCAAGCTTCAAGCTCCAAGGCACCACCTTCGGCCAACACTAGGAGAGAAGAGAACTCCATAACCACCATGGCCAAAAAGAAAGAGATAAAAAGAAGAAGGTAGCAAGGAAAAGGTATAGATACTCACCACAAGAGGAGAAGGAGCAAGGCACACTCTAGGGTTCGACCACTACTAGAGGAAGAAGGAGACTAGATCTATGTTTTCCACCAAGGAGAGAGTATCGGCCACCAAGCTCCACCATGGGGAGGTGTATCGACCACCACGGAAGAAGGAAAGCAACTAAGGAGATAAAGGGATCTGAATCTAGCAAAGAAGGGGGTATATATGCAAGGGGGTTAAGTGGGAATCCACTAAGGGATTTCTCCACATGTGCTCACCCAAACCACCACTTGTCCAAGGGTATGCCACATGCTAGCATCCCAAACCACCAATCCATGACTTGCCACCCACTAGCAAGGCAACGACCACTTGTCCAAAGAAAGATGACACAAACGAGGCTAGGTTAAGAGGGGTGTGTATCACCCAACATGGTTCCATGGCCGATACACCACTTGGCCGATACACTCAACCCTGGTACACTCTTGGCCGATACAACCAACCAAACAAGGCTCAATAAAGCCCAACAACAAGCCCAAGCTTCACAAGTTTAAACGAGGCCCAAAAACAACTCAATCAAGGTGCCCAACTCATCCTATCAACTCTAGAGGATGCAAGGAGAGAGAAAAACATCTCTCAAGGTGACAAACTTGCACACCAACCCTAAAACTTGGGTGATTTGCAAGTTGCACCTCCACCTCTCAACAAAGCACAAACAAACCCTAATCACAACTTCAGGTGATTAGCAAGCATCCAAACACAAGGTTTAGGAAAAGCAAATAGGGTAATTCAAAAACGAAGGTCAGGGTCCTTACAAGCCATAAACCTCTACAAAGGGATTTCACCTCTGAAATCCGAAGAGAAAAGAGAGGGATACTTCCTACTCATCTCTTCCTCGAGCTCCCACATGGCTTCCTCAATGCCATGATGATGCCAAAGAACCTTCACAAGCACTAGGTCCTTCCTTTTCAACTTCTTCACTCTTCTGTCAAGAATCATCACTGGACCTTCCTCGTAGGTCACATCTTCATCAAGCTCAACCTCAACTGGTTGTATCACTATATTTTTTCCTGGATGACTTTTCTTTAGCATACTGACATGGAACACCGGATGTAACCTGTACAACTATGGTGGTAGTTCTAACTTGTAAGCTACCTTCCCAACACGTGCTTTTACCAGATATGGCCCATATACCTTGGTGCCAACTTGCCTTTTTGGCTAAACCTCAGTATGCCTTTCCATGGTGAGACCTTGAGATACACCTTGCCTCCCACCTGGAACTTTAGAGGTCATCAACAATTATCTGCATACGACTTCTGTCTATCATGTGCCACTTTTAGCTGTTACTATATCACTTTGATCTTCTCTGTTGTCTGCTGCACCAGCTCGGGACCCAAAAGTTGATACTCACCAGACTCATACCAACATAGAGGATATCTGCACATCCTACCATATAAAGCCTCATAAGATGCCATGTTGATACTCTATTGGTAACTATTTTTGTAGGAAAATTCTATCAAACTGAGATGCACGTCCCAACTTCCTAGGAATTGCAAAACACAAGCTCGGAGAAGATCTTCCAAAGTCGGAATAGTCCTTTCAGACTATCCATCTATTTGCGGGTGGAAAGCAGTAATGAACCTCAAATGCATTCCCAATGCTTTGTTCAACTACTCCTAAAAATGACTCGTGAACTGGGGACTCCTGTTAGAGACTATTGTTGGAGGCACATCGTACAAATGCACTATCTCATCCACATACATCTGAGTAAGTTTCTCTGTTGTATATGTTGTCTTCACAAGTATGAAATGAGCAGACTTTGTCAACCTATCCACTATCACCAAAATGGAATCATCATTCTTAGTTGTCCTTGGCAGATCAACTACGAAATCCATGGTTATGCAATCCCACTTCCACTACAGTATCAACATGGGTTGCAATGTACCTACCGGATTTTGATGCTCAACCTTAACCTACTGGCATACCGTACACCTAGCCACAAATTTGGCCACATCTCTCTTCAAACTAGGCCACCGATATAGGTCTTTCATATTACTTTACATCTTGGTGACACCTGGATGCATAGCATACATCGATGTGTGTGCTTCATTGAGCAATAACTTCCTTAGATCATCAACATCGGGGACCACTATCCTGTTATGGTAACAAACTACTCCATCCTCAGACTCATGGAAGCCATCACGCTTCTCGCTGCCAAACTCCGATCTGATCAAATGTACTGTAGCATCTACATGTGAGAAGATGTACTTTGCGAGAAGATGTACTTCAAGTTCTTATGATCTGTAAAGATCTGACCCACTTCCCGATAAAGATAGTGTCTCCAAATCTTTAACACATGAACCACCGCTGCCATCTCCAAATCATGTGTCAGATAACTTTCCTCATGTTTCTTAAGCTGTCACGAAGCAAAAGAAACCATATGATCTTCCTGCATCAGCACACATCCTAAGCCTTTCCTGGAAGCATCACAAAAAATAACATAGCCTTTCCTAGGCTCTGGCAGTGCCAACATTGGAGAACTAGTCAGCCTCTCCTTCAAACTTTGGAAAGCTTGTTGACAACGATCATCCTAAACAAAAGGTACATCCTTCCTGGTCAACTTTGTCAACGGAAACACGATCACACTGAAGTTTCTTATGAACCTCCATTAGTATCATGCTAAACCTAGAAAACTATGGACTTCTGTTGGCATCTTCAGTTGCTCCCAATTTGCAACTGACTCCACCTTGTTGGGGTCCACTCTGACTCCTTCTATAGATATCACATGACCCAAGAAAGTCACTTCTTTCATCCAGAACGCACACTTATTAAACTTGACATACAACTGATGTTGGTGAAGGAGAGTCAAAGCTTGTCGAAGATGTTGTTCATGCTCTTGACTGTCCCGACTATAGATCAAGATGTCATCCATAAAAACTACAACAAACTAATCTAGGAACAGACAGAACACCCAATTCATCAGGTCCATGAAAGCAGCAGGCGCATTGGTTAGACCGAACGACATAACCACGAATTCAAAGTGACCATACCTCATCCTAAAAGTTGACTTTGGTATGTCCTCATCCTTGAGCCTCAACTGATGATATCCAGACTGTATATTGATCTTTGAGAACACTGTAGCACCACACAACTGATCAAACAGATTGTCTATCCTTTGCAAAGGGTACTTGTTCTTGATTGTAACTTTGTTCAACTGCCGATAATCTATGCACAGACACATCGACCCATCCTTCTTCTATACGAACAGGACTGGAGCACTCCACGATGATGTGCTCTGTCTGATAAAACCTTTATCCAACAACTCATGTAACTGCATCTTTAGCTTGGCCATCTCAACTACAGCCATCCTGTACGGTGTCTGAGTAGCTGGATGTGTCCCTGGCACTAGATTGATCTCAAAGTCAATCTCTTGAGGTGGGGGAACACTGGGAAACTCCTCAAGAAGCACGTCCTCAAATTCTATGACAACTGGCAGCCTTGAAGACTTGGGCCTTTCATCTTGGTATCCACAACATGAGCCAAGAACGCCTTACATCCTTGCCGTAGTAACTTATCTGCCACCATTTCTAACACCAAACACGTCTGAAGAATCTTCCTATCTCCTTGGAAGATCCACATCTCACCATCGTCAGCAAACACCACTTGCTTGGAACCATAGTCCAACACAACCTTATACTTCTCTAAGGTATCCATTTCAAGGATCACATCGAATCCATGCATATCAAGTGGTATAAGATCCACTTGTACCTTGTGTCCCGAAAAAGATAGGACACAGGATGAACACACTTCTTGAAACAACGCGGGGCCAACAAGAGGGGTTTCTAACAACATGCTATCTTTCTTACATCTAACAGTTAAAAGACAGCTATCAAGCATACTACGTGTGATAAAAGAGTGTATACCACCCGGGTCAACCAGAAAAGATATAAAGAAAGAAGAAGACAAATTAGAATGAAATAACTCCATCTGACCCACCACCACTCGCGGGTTGACTATTGCCTCCGACTGACTCATAGTATAGAATCGAGTTGTTGCTTGCTATCGTCCAATTCCTCTACTTCCTTGAGAAGACGATCCTGCTTGTGACACTTGACCGCATCCTTCCCCTCTATTACCACTGGACTGTTGTCTATCTGACCCTTGTTGATTCTACCTCAGCTGCTGTGTCACTTCGACATCTCTCCTTGGGCAATTTGACTTCAGATGCCCTATCTGTCCACAGAGATAGCATGCCCTATCTTCAAACAATGGCCTAGCTGGCCCTGTCACAACCACTGAAGTTGTATTGTGGGCTCTGGATGGCGAAAATCCATGCCCTCTTCCTTTACTCAGAGACCACTGTGATGGTGCACTAGAACTCTACTTCACGGAAGGTGCTGAAAACCTTAGCTTCTTGAAGCCATCAAACCTCTGCCTTTAGAACTGAGCATGATTTTTCTTGGACACAATCTTTCTCTTCTCCTTGACTGACCATTCTATCCTTCAGACAGACTCTAAAAATGTGGCAAACCGCTCTCAGTTTTCTAAAGCAACACCAGGTGTTGTCAGCTCAGTACTCAAACCCTTCTCAAAATACCTGATTCTCTCATCATCTACTCTGTTGTGATTCGGAAGGCCTTCTCAAGGCCTGTCAGCCACAGATCAACATCTGTTGGATCAACCGTTCTAGCATAATCTAAAGCTCTAACTCGGTGAAGCTGCTCGAAGGTCTTCCCAATACCTAATGATTCACCATAGGGAGCCTGTGCTCTTGGCGGAGGCACTGCAATATTTCCACCATGAGATTCATCGTAGCCATTAACTGCCCTATAAGCTGCTGATAGGCAGGGTTTTCGAGAATGGTCGGGTCAAGTTGGAGGACCTTAGGCACCTTATCTTCTTGTGACAACACTCGTTCTCCATCAACAGATGCAACATCACTACTCTTGGCTGAATGTTCTTCATGATTTCTAGACATCTTTAAGCTTTATCTTCCACTGAGGATAGAAGGTTATTATAAGAAAATCTAGAAAATTTACAAGAACAGACACAAACCTAGTCCTAGATCCCTGTAGACTCAGCAAACCTAGAGCTCTAATACCAAACTTTCCTTATGACATCCTGCTATCATACAGACAATGAAATGCCACACAAAAACGCGTGGAACCTCCATAAACCACATATTATCAAAAACACGGGTTAATTAAAACTGATTGCGAAAAACAGATAAAAGAACTATTACATCCAAATCCTTATCCTGCAAAGAAACATGTTATATAAATATTCACAAGCCTTGATATATGTTCACAGCTTATAGGAACCAGCTATCCTATGAGCACAAGAGTTCATCACCTATTTAAACATACTTAACAGGCCACATCAAGCCAACAACAGGATAAACAGAAATATAATAGTTGTACATCATGAAACATCATCAATACACCCCCAAGGATGTGAGAGTACAAGGATGACTCTAGGACTCTACTATAAAACAACCAAAACAACATCATATCTCTTGCCTCCTACTGCTCTTCTTGCTGCTCGGCCGCAACCTCACGACCACCACCACGTCTAGCACGATCATCTAAAAAGGTTGTAAACTAGCGGGGTGAGACACATAGTCCTAGCAAGAAACATAACTCCCTGCCGAACTATAAAACTTTAGGAAATCTAGAACAAATAAAGCAGATAACTGGTATAAGCAGATCATATGAGAAGCATACTGAGCAGAACTAACTTTATTAACAATCTTACCACGATATCCAGGAGGCATATAACCAGATATTCTTTATGGAACATGATTGACAAGATAAGCTATATAAGAACTTATCATAAGGTATGAGGAACGTATGGTTAACTACAAGATATAACTAGAGTAACTATACAAGCAAGGCCTCAACCAATGTTCTGTGTTTTTCCCTAAGCAATATATACTATACGGCTGGATTATGATTAATATACCTTGAGCCACATGCCTATTCACCATGCTCTTGAGCCATGAATGCATTCATGCTCCATCACACTGAGCCATGGGCCTGTTCACCATGCTCTAACCATACTGAGTCTACAACCGCAGTTGCACTCTAATCCTCCTATTTTTGGCTAGGAGAAACGCCGCATATTCAACAATATGTGCTCCAGGTAATCCCGCAGGATAAACCTGTTTCACCATCACCAGCTACTTACAATGATGGATTTATGGCCAAGGAAAACTACATGAAATGTTCCACTGTAATTAATTAATTAGTATATTTTAAGTGAATTTTTGAGGCAACCAAATTGGAAAACATAAACAACATTGTGTCACATCATTACTATCATTATCACATTTCCATGGGATCTCAATCCCTCATCACATAATTCCACTACCTCTCAAGGCTTCATCATCATACATCATCATGGGATATCAATCCCTTATCTTGTCATTTGGGGATAACCCCTTGAAGTGAAATATTATTGCACTAACAAACTCACTCGGGGTTGAAATCCCCAAGCTTTTACAAAAACCTCGTGCAATAATACCACCCACAAGCGGACGGGTCTTACCGTAGTATAGTTAAGGATCGAATCCCAAAGGACAACGTTTTTAAGAATCTTTGTTAGTCGAATCTAGCTCAAGTAAGACTAATATTTAGAATGATTGATTAGTTTGAGGTTAATTAAGCTAATTGCAAGAAAGTAAAGAGTAGAAATAAAGTTGGATATAGATTAATGATATGGAATCACTGGGATGGCCTCGAGTTTGACCACCACTACACATGCAAACACATCTAAATATCAAACATCCAGGCGAGATATAACTATCTAGATAGAACTGCTATGAACCCTCCCGAAGGGATGTTTAGGTTCGCGTAAGCATCACCTTAGGTATTAGATTTCTCATCTCCATCTGGCTCACATACGTACGGTTCCAAAGATACAACATCCAACTGAGGTTGAGGTCTTCCCTAAGGGATGTTTACACCACAGAAGCGTCATCGTTGGTTAGATAACTCGTCCCCTCACAGATGATACACTTACTACCTCAAGGAATCCTGTCCTATTTCTAGTCAAGGAGTCAACCACGCTAATCGACAAGCAAGCAGGCAATTAATCTACAAGCAAACATTGACGATTAATAAAGAAGATACAAAATCCAACTAAGGCTGTGGCGCTCCCTAAGGGATGTTTAGGCCACAGAAGCATCACCGTGGGCTAGATGGCTCATCCCCTCATGGATCATACACTTACGACCTCAAGGAATCCCATTCTATTTCTAATTTGGGAGTCAACCTCATTAAATGACATTCTACCCTACATATATAAGATCTCGTAACATAGGGAAGAACATGATGAAAGCAAGTCGGTAATCAAACTACAAAAATTATCAACTAACAACAAAATGAAAATTTATATACATTGCCATGGAATGTTTAACAAAAGAACATGCTTGAATGGGCAGCGGGGCTAGTCTCCGCACCCCAGTGAAAAGGAACTACTCACTGATGATGCGAGGAACAAGAAGAAGAGTAAGATAGAGAGAATATTCTGCCATCAACATGATGAAGAAGGTGGTCGCAGCTCGGTGAAGATGATGCGGTCTTCTATGTTGCGTCAGGATAGATCTAGATGAGGAGGAAGAACCACCAAGCCAGACTGGGCAGAACTTCTTCTCCACCTTCCTTCTCTCCCATTCTCCTTTCTTGGTAGTGAGAGGAGCAGGTCGACGACGTGGAAAGGGCATGGAAGAGGGACCGATCCTTTGCTCAAACAGTCTCTCGGTGTCCTGGAATCGATGCCCAAATGAGGACCCTTGTGGCCCTATTTATAGGCTTGGATGGGGTCTTCATGTTTTTGTTGTGAAGTAGCTCCAAACGGTTTGGAAACCGTTTGGTCTGCTAATGGTTTTCCTGATCGGTTTGGAGAAAACATTCTTGGAGACCGTTTAACATCCAAACAGTCTTGAGAATTTATGACCATACGGTCCGGAAAACCAAACAGATCCAACCGATCTCGGGACTGGGCACCGTCAAATGATCTTGGGCTCTCACAGTCTCAGGAAATCAATCTTCACTTGCGCTGGCTTCAAACGGTCTTTGGTGGTGGCTGGTCAGATGGTCTTGTAGACCGTTAGGCTTTGATCGGTCTTGAAGACCATTTGCGCTTGATCGATCTTGAGTCTCAGTCCAAATGGTCTTGAGGACCCATGGCCTCCAAACGGTCTTGGTCTTGATCGGACTTTGCTTGAGTGTTCCAAATGGTCTTCTTCGTCCAAACGGTCTTGAGGACCAATGGACGCCAAACAGTCTTGAGCATCCAAATGGTCTTTGGTCCAAATGGTCTTGAGCATCTAAACGGTCTTTGGTCCAAATGGTTTTGAAACCGTAAGGTGTCATATGGTCTTGAGACCGCTTGGGCTCATGCGGTCTTAAAACCGTATGGTCTCAAACGGTCTTACGACCATTTAGGTGAATGTCTAAGACCGTGAGGTCAAAACCGTATGGGTAAACCATTAGGGAAAACCGTTTGGTCAAGACTGATTGGTCAAAACCAAAGTTGAGAGGATCTTGAGCGAATTCCATATGATGGTTGAACCTAGTCAAGTCCTGCATAAAATTAATGTAAATCTAGTTAATAATCTTGATAATTGAATTAGTTAAGAAATCTTGCATTTTATGAGATTTAAGAGATGAAATCAAAAGTATTGAATCAAATTGGTCTAAAAAGGGCGACTGGAAATCATGATGAATATGCATTCATCAAAACACCCCGAACTTAAACGTTGCTCATCCTTGAGTAACACAAAATCTGAAACAGTCGCCAAATGAATACTTTCTGATCATGTGATGGCCTCCTCTTCACATCACGATTATTTCTTTTCTACTCAGTATGACTAAGCATCTCAACTTCCTGAGACCATTGAACACATCTTACCATATCTTCGTTCCTGAGTTTTCTTTCCAACATCACTTCCTCCTCACCTTTTCCAACAACAAGCATTTCTAAGAGTTTTTGTAAGAGTCCAGAGATGCCCGCAGAACAACAAGTGTGCACCTGATCTGACACTGGTGTTTTTCAGGGTAGGGGAGGCATTCATTGTGCCATTAGGTAGAAAAGGAGTGAAGGGTGGTGTGGAAGGAAAAATTAAATCTCTCCTCTATTCGACTTGATATTTTTATTATATTATTTGCAATTTCATTGATTGCATTTTTTTGTGTGAATCTCTCCTCTATTCGACTCGAGATATGCATTTCTTTTGTGTGTGCTTTGGCATCTTTTCTTGGTGGTACGCCCCTATTATTTTGCGAGGGATATGGAAGAAGCGGATAAGGAGGGAAGTGGTGTGCCACCCCGAACTCAGGGTTTGGCATGATTTTGGCTATTTTTGTTTCTTTTTGATGGATGGAGGGGTACGAAGATGATAGAAGAAGTGTAGAAGAGAGTTCAAATCAGAAGGCAACTTGATTTACAATTCAATGCATCGGGTTGTTCTCTTTATCATACTCTGCTCAAATAATGACTTGATGAGGATCCGGTGTGGTTTCCATGATATTGTTCCACTAGTCAGTTAGGAAGCACGACGTGTTTGATCCCTATCAGTTTGACAGACACTTGTCAATTTTTGCATAAGTATCTTGATGTTAGGAATCATAAGCTTCACATGACAATTTCAATCAAAAAGCTAGTTTCAAAAAGTGGTCCTCTTGAAGATTTGCTTTGAATAAGAAATGCATAGCAAATTTTTTGAAAATTTTATTTGAAAATTTTGAAAAGTATGGAAAATTTTGGTCAAAATTGCAACTTTGAAATCTTTAGTCTGAAACAGATGGGTGAAGGTGGAAGGTAAAGTATGTACCACCCACCCTCCACCTCGAACTTAGAAATTTGCTCATCCGAAGCAAACTCTAAATCTGAGATGGAGGGGATGCTTCATGCCGGTTGGACCACGAGATGTGGTTGTATTCGAGTCAGCACGCGTCCTCCATCTGAAAATCTCGAAGATAAAGAACAATCAGAACTAAAGATAGCATATTGCGGTGCAATTTTATTTATTGCAAAATTTTCTAAAAAATAAGTACAAAATTAAAGAAACATTAATTTGAAGTTTAAAAGTAAAAACAAATTTATTGATCGGGTTGCCTCCCGACAAGCGCCTTTGTTTCATGCTGATGGCTTGAATTAATTTCTTCAACTTCACGGTGGATCCGTTGGTTTGGTAAGTTCCAGTATTGCTTCGGTGCTTGTGTCGATTGTGGTGAAATATCTCTTCAAACATTGACCATTCGCCACGAATTCACCTGACTTTTCACTCCATAAGGAGAAAGCACCATGTAGGGAGATGCTCTTGACAACGTAAGGTCCTGACCAGTGAGAATGGAGTTTTCCTGGGAATAACCTTAGCCTTGAGTTAAATAGAAGAACTTGATCTCCCACTTGTATGTCCTTTATTTTTAGATGGCCGTCGTGCCACAACATTGTGTGCTCTTTATAGATTCGAGCATTCTTGTAAGCTATCATTTGAAGTTCTTTCAGCTCTTGGAGTTGCAGAATCCTAGCCTGGCCTGCTTTCTTCATATCAAAATTTAGTTGTTTAATTTCCCACCACACCTTATGTTCCAGTTCTACCGGCAGGTGGCATGACTTTCCATAGATTAGTCGAAAAGGTGTAGTCCCAAGGTGGGTTTTAAAAGCAGTTCGGTAGGCCCACAAGGCGTCATTGATTTTTACTAACCAATCTTTCTGATTTTGGCCTACAGTCTTTTCCAAAATAGCCTTGAGTTGACGGTTAGAAACCTCTACCTATCCACTAGTTTGTGGATGGTAGGGTGAGGCTACCTTGTGAGTCACCCCATACTTCCTTAGTAAAGCTTCTAAGCTTCTTTCAAGAAAATGAGATCCTCCGTCAGATATCACAGTTCATGGGACTCCAAATTAGGGAAAAATAATATCTTTGAACATCTTGATGATGGGTTTGGAATCACTAGTGACAATAGGTATGGATTCAACCCATTTTGAGACGTAATCTACCACCACTAGGATGTAGGAAAATCCATGAGAGGATGGGAATGGACCCATGTAGTCCACACCCCAAACATCAAATATCTTGACTTCTTGCCATAAGTTCAGTGGCATCTCACCTCTCTTCATTGTGTTACTTGTTCTTTGGCATTTTTCACAAGATAGAACAAAGTCATAGGAGTCTTTGGATATGGTTGGCCAAAAGAAACTGCATTGCAAAACCTTTAAAGCAGTTTTCTTAGAACTCATGTCGCCTCCAACTGGACCCGAGTGACATTGTTCTAAAATAAGTTGAGCTTCCTCCTCAGCGATACAACATCTGTATAGGCCATCAGCGCAGAGTTTGAAGAGGGACGACTCGTCCCAGTGATATTGTTTTAAATCATACAAGAATTTCTTCAGTGCATTTCCAGTGCATTCGGGGTGGATGACAACCGCAGCCAGGTAGTTCACATAGTCTGCGTACCAAGGGATAGCCTCTGAAACTTTCATAAGTTGTTCCTCTGGAAGAGACTCATTGATGGGGATCCTCTCAGTTTCCAAGGTGTGGATACGACTGAGGTGGTCTGCTACGACATTCTCTATACCCTTCTTGTCTCTTATCTCCAGATCAAACTCTTGTAAGAGGAGAATCCATCTAATTAACCTAGGTTTAACATCTTTCTTTTCCATGAGGTAACAGATAGAGGCATGATCCGTGTAGACAATGAATTTTGAGCCAATGAGGTAGGATCTGAACTTATCAAAGGCATATACGACCGCCATGAGTTCTTTCTCAGTATTTGCATGGTTTCTCTGGGCTTCATCGAGGGTCTTCGATGCATAGTAGATCACATAGTGTTTCTTTTATATACATTGGCCCAAAACAACACCCACCGCGTAATAACTTGCATCACACATAATTTCAAAAGGGTGATCCCAATCAGGAGCTCTGATGATGGGTGTTGATGTAAGGGCATGCTTCAGATTGTTGAAACTTTTAACACATTCCTCGTCAAAATTGAATTCAGCATCCTTTAGCAACAAATTTGTCATCGGCTTGGTTATCTTTAAGAAATCCTTTATGAATCTTCTATAAAAGCCTACATGACCTAGGAATGCTCAAACCTCCTTAACACTTGTTGGAATAGTGATCTTGGAAATCACTTCTATCTTGGCCTTGTCTACTTCAATTCCTCGATTACTGATCCTATGGTCGAGGACAATGCCTTCCCTTATCATAAAGTGACACTTCTCCCAATTTAGCACAAGATGTGCTTCTTCACACAATTTGAGGACAAGGGAGAGGTGTCTTAGGCATGAGTCGAATGAATCTTCGTACACAGAAAAGTCATCCATAAAAACTTCCATAATCGTTTCGATGAGACCAGAAAATATGGTTGCCATGCAACATTGGAAAGTTGCAGGTGCATTGCAGAGGTCGAATGGCATCCTTCTAAATGTGTATGTTCCAAATGGGCATGTGAAAGTAGTTTTCTCTTGGTCATCTGGATATATGGGTATTTGATAGAATCCAGAGTAACCATCGAGGTAACAAAAATATTCTTGATGAGCCAATCTTTCTAAAACTTGATCAAGGAAAGGCATTGGGAAATGATCCTTTCGAGTTGCCTTGTTTAACTTCTTGTAATCAATGCACATCCTCCACCCTATGAACGTCCGAGTGGGGATGAGTTCATCATTTTCATTTTGTACCACAATAGTTCCACCTTTCTTCGGGACCACATGCACGAGACTTCCCCATGGTGAGTCTGATATCGGATAGATTATTCCAGTAGTGAGTAGTTTAATGACTTCACGACAGACTACTTCATTCATATTTGGATTCAATTTTTGTTGATGTTCAACAGTCGGATTGTGATCTTCCATCATGGGGATTTTGTGCATGCACAATGCTTGACTAACCCCAGTGAGGTCACTCATCTTGTAGTCGATTGCTTTAATTCTTTCTTTCAATTCCTTCAAAAATTTACCTTCTTGTTCCATTGTTAGATCTGAATTTATGATAACTGGGCAGACCTTGAGTTCTTCTAGAAATGCATACTTCAATCCTTTAGGTAGGGGCTTCATCTCAAGAACTTGTGGCTTTTCACATGCTTCTTCAGTAACATCCATTGCTTTTAGTTCCTCAATCTGGGCTTCAGGATCTTCCTTAGTAGTGTCGAGGTGGAAAACACAACTTTTCACTTATACGTCATCTGAACTTTCCGCATTCGGATTAGTGAGGGTCATCCCTAAAGGATCTTCTTGTTCATAATCCCCTTGTGTGAGGAGTGACATATGCTCTATGCACTCAATCAAATAGACTTCTTCTTGCATGCTTGGTCTTTGCATACTTTCAAAAACTTTGAATTTGAGAGTTTCTTTACCTAATCTGAGAAGCAAAGTTCCTACTTCAACATCAATAAGAGCTCTTATAGTGGCGAGGAATGGACGTCCAAATATGAGAGGGTATCTAGTATCTTCCTTTATGTCCATGATGACAAAGTCACACGGAACATATGAATCTTTTCCAACCTTGATAGGGACATCCTCAATGATTCCTAAAGGTAGGGTCACTATGTTGTCTGCAAGTTGTATGGTCATGCTAGTTGGTAGAAGTTCAGCAAACCCCAGCCTCTTGCAAAGGCTAAGTGGCATGATGGAAATACTAGCACCAAGATCCACCAATCCTTTCTTACAGGAAGAATCATCGATATGCCAAGAAATACAAAAAGATCCAGGATCTTTCTGCTTCTTGGGCATTTTACTCAGGATGATATCTGAAGTAGTCATTGCCAACTTGACTGTTTCATTCTCTTTAGTTATGTATTTTCTTGTCAGAAGTGATTTCATATATTTTGTCCAAGTTGGTATCTCTGCTAGTGCGTCTAGGAAAGGTATATCAACATGAAGCTTTTTTATAGCTTCCTTGAATTTATTGAAACGAGTGTCGAGCTTGGTTTGCTTCAAACAGGCTGGGAAAGGTGGATGAGGCTTATATACTGGTATCTCCAACTCTGGTGTTTCAGTTCCTTCAGACCTTTGATCGGTTGTCTTATCAGCAATCACTAGTTCTTTTGGTGGGGACTCGGGTGTTGTTGAGTCTTGAACAATCATAGGTTCATCCTAATCTGAAATACCCATAGATGTCTTGACAGGAGGATCAGAATAGTCTTTTCCAGACCTGGTGGTGACAACCTTTAGTTGTACAGGATGCTTAGGATTGTTTTCTAGTTGGCCAACAAAGGTCCAACAGGTGGCTTTATGCTAGCTGCAAGTTGAGCTAGTTGAGATTCAACAACCTTCTACTGGTCTTGCTAGTTAGCTATCATAGTTTGATGAGTTTGCAACATCTTTTCAATGGATGTTAGCTTGTCATCAAGAGATATGGGACTGACCTGTTGCCCTTGTTGTGGGTTCTGGTACTGAGAGTTATTCTGGTAGTTATTGTAGTTCTTGTTTTGAAAGTTACCCCTGTAATTCCCTTGATTTCTAAAGTTTTGTTGTTGGTTATACTAAAATCCTAGTGGGCCTCTTTGTTGATTATTTGAACCAAGTTGTCGTGAGTTTTCCGCTCCTGAAAGATTTCCATATTGAAAACCAGGATGGTTCCTATTCTGATTCGGGTTGTAATATCCTTGACCTAGGATGGTGTAGACAGCATTAAGATTTTCCATTTAACCATTATATCCTTGTCCATAAGTATTGCTTAAAGCAACATCATAGAGAACATTGCAGGCTAACGTAGAATGATTGGTGCATTTGCATTCTTCGCAGAAGAATGAAGCATACTTGATCTGTTCTTGTTGTTGAGAAGGTGAACGTCCTCTTCCAATTGCAGCAAGGGATGATTCAATATGGTCTTGCTTGGCAACTAGGAGTTTGAGTGTTTCAACGATAGACTTGTATTCAGGAGTAGCTTCAGCCATAGCTACTTTCAACACTCCTTTACCTACAGATCTACCCCAATTAGCTTGATTTTTGGCTCCAAGGGTGGTGACTCTCCATGCACTGTCATAACTTTGACGCATTAAGTTTCCTCCAGATGAGGAATCTAAGAACCTCTTGATATCATCATCCACACCCCTATAGAAGATCTCAATGAGTTGATTCTTAGGAATGCCATGGTGTGGACACTTATGTAGAATCTCTTTATATCTTTCCCATGCTTCTGCAAGGGTCTCTCCCGGGGCTTGAGTGAAATTTGTTATCCATCCCCTAATTTCATAGGTGAGAGAAGGAGGGTAAAACTTTTCCAGGAAAACATTTTGAAGTTGCTCTGAAGTGGTGATGGGTTCACACTGCAAGGAGTTGTACCAACTTATAGCTCTATCAGAAAGGGAATATTTGAAGAGATGGAGTTGAATGGCATCATCAGTCACTCCATTTTGCTTTGTCATGGCACATAGATCGATGAACCTTAGGAGATGTCCTTGGCTATCTTCTCCTTGCTTACCATAGAATGGATTGTTTTGAAGCAAGGTGATCCAATGTGCTCGTATCTCAAAGTTGGGAGCAATGATGGGAGGAGGTTGAACTGGTTGATGAACATCGACAGCTTTAGGGATTGAGAACTCCCTAAGATCCTTTTGCAGTTCTGCTGCTTGTGCTGCTACTTGTACCGCTTGGATTTCTTCTTGAATTGTAGCTCTGGCTTCTTGCATGAACCTTTCTCTTTGTGCAGCAAGGGTTTGAGCTACCCTTCGGGCTATTTCCTCCTCTTGGGCCATTCTAGTTTGGTTTTCTCTATTCTGTTGATGAAATTTTCTATCAATCTCCGAATCAAAGCTGACAGTGAGTCTGGGACTGTTCAAATGGTGCATGCACTAGTCTTGGGGGTACCTGAGATGAAAAAAATCTTATAAAATCGATGGAATAGAAATGAATTCAAGTGGATGATCAAATGTATCAAAAGAAAAAGCAAAATCCTAGATTAACCATAAAAGAACTAGATCTGACTAACTGATTCCATTGTCCCCGGAAAAGGCGCCAAAATTTGACGTGGAATATTATCGCACTAACAAACTCACTCGGGGTTGAAATCCCTGAGCTTTTACCAAAACCTCATGTAATAATACCACCCGTAAGAGGATGGGTCTTATCATAGTATAGTTAAGGATCGAACCCCAAAGGACAATGTTTTTAAAAATCTTTGTCAGTCGAATCTAGCTCAAGTAAGACTAATATTTAAAACGATTGATTGGTTTGAGGTTAATTAAGCTAATTGTAAGAAAGTAAAGAGAAGAAATAAAGTTGGATCAAGATTAATGATGTGGAATCACTGGGTTTGTTTCGGGTTTCACCACCACTACACATGCAAACACATCCAAACATCAAACATCCAGGTAAGATATAACTATCCAGATAGAACTATTGCTAACCCTCTCGGAGGGATGCTTAGGTCTTCTTAAGCATCACCTTAGGTATCAGATTTCTCGTCTCCATCCGGCTCACATACTTAAAGTTCTGAAGATAAAACATCCAACTGAGGCTGAGGTCCTCCCTAAGGGATGTTTAGACCATAGAAGCATCACCGTGGGATAGATGGCCCGTCCCCTTATGGATCATACACTTACTACCTCAAGGAATCCTATCCTATTTATAGTCAAGGAGTCAACAACGCTAATCGACAAGCAAGCAGGCAATTAATCTACAAGCAAACATTGACGATTAACAAATAAGATACAAAATCCATCTAAGGTTGTGGCCCTCCCTAAGGGATGTTTAGGACACAGAAGCGTCACCGTGGGCTAGATGGCTCGTCCCCTAACGGATCATACACTTACGACCTCAAGGAATCCCATTCTATTTCTAGTTTGGGAGTCAACCTCGTTAAACAACATTGTACCCTACATATAGAAGATCTCATAACGTAGGGAAGAACAAGATGAAAGCAAGTAGGTAATCAAACTACAAACATTATCAAGTAACAACGAAATGAAAATTTATATACATTTCCATTGAATGTTTAACTAAAGAACATGCTTGCATGGGCAGCGGGGCTAGTCCCCGCACCCCAGCAAAAAGGAACTACTCGCTCATGACGTGAGGAACAAGAAGAAGAGTAAGAGAGAGAAGATTCTACCATGAGCGTAATGAATAAAGTGGTCACAACTCGATGAAGATGGTGTGGTCTTCTATGTCGTGTCGGGGTAGATCTGGATGAGGAACAGGAACCACCAAGGCGGACTGAGAAGAACATCTTCTCCACCTTCCTTCTCTCCTCTTCTCCTTGCTTGGTGGTGAGAGGACCAGGTCGAAGGTGTGGCAAGGGTGTGGAAGAGGGATTGATCATTTGCTCAAGAAGCCTCTCGGCGTCCTGGAATCAATGCCCAAATGAGGACCCTTGTGGTCCTATTTATAGGCTTGGATGGGGTCTTCACATTTTTGTTGTGAAGCAGCTCCAAATGGTTTGGATATTGTTTGGTATTCTAACGGTTTGCCTGATCAGTTTGGAGCAAACGTTCTTGGAGATCGTTTAACATCCAAATGGTCTTGAGAATTTATGACCATATGGTCTGGAAGACCGAACAGATCCAATCGGTCTCGGGACCGGGCGCTATCAAATGGTCTTGGGCTCTCACAGTCTTGGGCAATCGGTCTTCACTTGTGCTAGCTTCAAATGGACTTGTGGCTGGTCAAACGGTCTTGCAGACCATTAGGCTTTGATCGGTCTTGAAGACCGTTTGTGCTTGATCGATCTTGAATCTCAGTCCAAACGGTCTTGAGGACTGATGGCCTCCAAACGGTCTTGGTCTTGATCAGTCTTTGCTTGACTGTCCCAAACGGTCTTCATCGTCCAAACGGTCTTGAGGACCGATGGATGCCAAATGGTCTTGAGCATCCAAACGGTCTTTGGTCCAAATGGTTTTGAAACTATAAGGCATCATACGGTCTTGAGAGCACTTTGGCTCATGCGGTCTTGATACCATATGGGCTCAACTGATCTTACGACCATTTAGGTGAATGTCTAAGACCGTGAGGTCAAAACCGCATGGGTAAACCATTAGGGCAAACCGTTTGGTCAAGATTGATTGGTCAAGACCAAAGTTGAGAGGATCTTGAGTGAATTCCATATGATGGTTGAACCTAGTCAAGACCTGTACAAAATTAATGTAAATCTAGTTAATAATCTTGATAATTGAATTAGTTAAAAAATCTTGCATTATTTGATATTTAAGAGATGAAATCGAAAGTATTGAATCAAATTGGTCTAAAAAGGGTGACTGGAAATCATGAGGAATATGCATTCATCATCCCTCAACTAGGCGCTCAGCCTTTATTAGGTCACCAGACATTCCTCATCATACTGACAATACATGATATCTCATCAATAAGGAACATCATTATTCAGTGTTATACAAAACACATATACCCTCATAGCCCTTACTTGGCTATGAATTCATTTGATAATGCCTACATGGTTAGTATGCATAGCAAAATAGATAACTTGATCACCAAACATAGATATTTTAAGATTTAGGGTGCATATGATTGGAACAACATCCATTATTCTGATCATATGAAGTAATAAGTTGTAGTTGGTATGTCAAACATTTCGTATTAATATTACCAAACTATGAGCATCCACCATGCCCTATATCTTATAACATCATGAACACAACCATGATCTTATCACCTTACTTAAACATTAACCTTAGGTAACCATCATGTCACTGATCACAACCCATCTACCAAAGACGTGGGCAGAAGACAACATGTTCACCAACCTAGGGTTCCCATGCTAGGCGCATCCCTCACCAAAGGTATCGCCTACCCTCACCAAAGGTGTGACAGGTAGCACTATCCCTCACCCAAGTGATATCGGGTAGGGTCATATCCCTCATCACAAACACTATCATTTAGGGCACCAAAACCCTAAGGCACTAAACCACACATATCGGCCACAAGCATAACGTGTGCATGCACAAGGGGATATCGTGCAACCAGGAACCATGGGTGTATTGTGCATCCATGACCATGGGAGTGTCGGGAAACACATCCACCCCATCGGCCAAGACACCCTATCTCCCACTAGGGTTAGGGTTTCTATATCAGGCAAGCACCAAAGCCATAATGCCCAAGGTCACACTACTGCCATCCATCAAATGATACCATGGCACCCAAGGTCATCTATCATTCAAGCTAGGGTTTGGGACCCTATAACTTTCAAGGTAACACGTAGTCCATCAAAGTCGGGGCACTTCCTATTGGTTCACACTATGTCGCCCAACTAGGGTATCATCATCCAAGACTCATATCAGGCAACACCAAAACAAACCCATGTCGCTCAAGGCACCAAGAAGGGATATCTACCAAGCATCATATCGTCCAAAGGCATAACACCCAGCAAACAAACACCATCTAAGGCAAGTTCCATATCGGTCAAAGGCATATCTCCCAACAACATCATCATGGGTAAAGGTTCATATCGGTCAATAAGGTCCACAAAACACCACTTAGCATATTGCCCAAGGCTCAACCCTAGAAGAGGGATATTGGGCAGAACACATCATAAGGGTATCGTGCAGGGGTTCAAAGACCATGACGGGTTGGTCATCTTCAACCTCAAGACTGCCACCAAGAATCCCTAAAAGTTCAAGAGAGTTGGCTCACCTCTCAAGACAATTAAGTGAGAGAGGGGTATTGCCCAACTTCCATCATCTATGGGGCAACAAGATGGTCCATCACCATATCGGCCAACAAAACCAAACCTCTACTCACCATTGGAATAGGAGACCCCAGACTCACCTCTCAACAACTAAGTGAGAGAGGGGTTTTGCTCAAAGAACTCCACATCCATGGTTTGGCCACCCAAGGCAACCCAAGATAACTATCTCAACAAGGTCTAGGGTACATCTAAAGCAACCTTATAACCATGTAAGCAAGAAACATAGCTAGAAGATGATATGGCCGATCAAGATAGCATATGTAACATCCCTGACCTGGGTTATGAGTTAACCCTAGATGTTTTGCTTAATAAGGTTAAGTAGATTCTTAATCTTATCTTGGGAAAAGTAATTAGGGTTCATGAGAAACTTATGTTTCAATTTTGGTCCTGTTTGAACAATGTTGAAGCAATGTTTGCTCATTTTGGACTAAAGTGCAAATTACCCAAGTTGAGGGGTCAAATTTCAAATTGCACATGATAAGATGTTCCCCTGATGTTGAGACATCATAATAATGAATATGATGTAGTGGTAAGGCTTCTACAAGCTTGGACACCAAGATAGAGCTTGTTGGATAATGTTGTGCATTAAAACCTAGTTTTGGTGTAAAGTGCAATTTACCCAAAACCTAGGGTTCAATATGCAAATTACCACTTCAATAAGGTCCTTAATGTTCCTTGGCATCATGTAGAGCAAATAAAATGAGAGGGGCATCTCATTTGAATTAAGTTGGAGGAGAGAGAATCTTGATATTAAAATAATCAAGATTTAATCATAAGTGAAACCCTAATTCAATTTAGGAAAAAAATGAATGTATTAATTAAAGGGCCTTCAACCAAAATGTTATTGGTTGATTTTGAATAAGGATGGACGTTCTTTTGTCAAGATAAGAAACGAAAATATCCTAAGTAGGTGAAATTCCACTCACCTTATTATAAAGAAAAGTAATATCCACTCACATATGGGATATTAATATAATAAGCATTAAGGTGCTTAATTTGTTTTTCTTTAAATTGAGGATAATGAAGGAGAATTAAAGGCAAGGAAGATGCCTCGTACCCAAGGAATTTAAGGGGAAAGAGGCGGCCACATTTTTGGGAATAATTGGATTTTTATATGGCATTTGCTCTCTCATCAATTTCTTTATAAAAGTGCCATTTCCAAGCCCAAACCAAGGCCTTTTTCGGATTTTCTTCTTTCCCTTGCTTGAAAAACCGACCAAGGAGCTAGGGAGGAGAAGGAGGACGACTCCCAACCTGTTGGTAAGCCCTTGACCTTCGTTCTCCTTGATTTCATGGTGGAAATCGAAAATAAATTATGGATTCCTTCTTATTTCGATCTCCTCTTCAACCCTAGCCAACTTTTGCAATCAAAAGCTTGAAGACGAGCCTAGGGGGAGTTACAAGAGCTTCATCCACCATTAATGGCGGGAGATTGGAGCTTTGGAGCTCAATTGGAGGCGGGTTTTATAACTCAAACCCTTAATCATTGCTATTGCATCAATCATCTATGCTTTGTTGATTGTTTTCTTCAATTTGATACATACTTGTTTCTTTGCTGCAATTTCCATAAAGAACGGTTACTGTTCATGGGTTCACGAAGGAAGGTGATGATGACATCATCATAAGCTAGCACCTCACCAAATATCTCGGGAGCAAACGGTTTCCAAAGGTGGGAACCAAACGGTTTCATCAAAACCGTTTGGTGACCAAACGGTTTGCAAACCGTTTGGAGGCAAACGGTTTCAAAACCATTTGGTTGAGTTGACCAAGAATTGACCGTTTGGTATTACTGTTCATAATTATGTAGGCTGATAACCCACCAAATTTTAGGGGTTAACTCCAAAGGAATCGTATTTTGAAGGCTAATCAATTAGGGAAACCTAATTGGATTAAGTGCTGATTTTCAACCTGATTAACTTGACCTGTTTGGGAAAACGATTTCAAAACCGTTTGAGTGCGTTGACCAAGCGTTTACCGTTTGAGATTCCTGTTCCTAATGATGTTGGTTAATGACCATCCAAATTTAAGGGGTTAAATCCAAAGGAATTGTAGGTTGAAGGCTAATCAATTAGGGAAACCTAATTGGATTAAGTGCTGATTTTCAACCTGATTAACTTGACCTGTTTGGGAAAATGGTTTCAAAACCGTTTGAGTGCGTTGACCAAGATTTTACCATTTTAGATTCCTTTTATTAATGATGTTGGTTAATGACCCTCCACATTTTATGGGTTAACTCCAAAGGAATCATGCGTGGAAGGCTAATCAAGTAGGCAAACCCTAATTGAAAACAGTGCTGAAATTCCAATGAGTTGATTTGAGATTTTTGGGTTGATTAGCCCAAACGGTTTCAAGACCGTTTGGGGATCACCCAAACGGGCTCAATACCGTTTGTGGATCACCCCAAGACCGTTTGGAGGTCTGGGGTCAAGTATAGTTGACCAGTTGAAGGTCTAAAGGTACCAAATCATATTGCAGTTAAATGCTGATTTGTTGATCAACTCGATAGATCGATCCTTGATGATTTTTCACTAAAATCCAAAGGTTGGATGGGCCAAACGGTCTCAAGACCGTTTGGAGTTCATCCAAATGGTATCAAGACTGTTTGGTGGTCACCCAAGACCGTTTGGAGGTCTAGGGTTGAGTATGGTTAGGTATTTGAAGGTCTAAAGATACCAAGTTGATATACAATGCAATGTTGATTTGGTGATCTATCCAATGATCCAAACCTTAATTGGATGGCTTGGATTTGAGTGATATGATGGGAAAACGGTCTCAAGACCATTTGGAGGTCATCCAAATGACCTCAATACCGTTTGGGGTCAGGTCATACCCAATTTGGATGATGGTTCAATAGTTTCAAAGTAGCCAATCTTGCATTGATGAGTGTTGTTGGATCATCGATTCTAAACCCTAATTCAATTGAATCAAACCCTAATTGATGACCAATTTAGGGTCAATTCAGGGTCAAATTAGTTGAAGGTTGGCCTATTAAACTCAATTGAAGTATGAGTATAGGTCCAATTGATGATTGGTTCCATGAATTCAATGGTTGAAGGTCCAATGCAATCAATTGAAACACAATTCGTAGCATGATTGATGATCAGCTTCAAAGCTCTAATTGGTGTTTATAAACTCTAATTCCATTGAGATCAGACCCTAATTGAAGTTCTAATTGATGAATGATCCATGATTCAATTTATGATTGAGTAGATGATCCAATTGGTTGAAGTTCCATTGATTGGAATTGAGTGTTGTTGATGGCTTGATTGACTTTTTGGTCCATGCGGTTTTGAGAGGTTTGGACCAAATGGTCTCAAGACCGTTTGGGACCAAATGGTCTCAAACCATTTGAGAACCATGCGGTTTCAAGTCCATGTGGTTTCAAAGCTTTTTGCTTAAACGGTTTCAAACTGTTTGTGGTTCAATTTGGTTAATTCAATTGGATGCCTAATGCAATTGAAGGATCAATTGGTTAATCCAATTGAGTACCTAATGTAGTTTAAGGAACTATGGGTTAATCCAATTGAGTACCCAATGAAATTAAAGATTCAATTGACTAATCCAAATGGATACCTAGTGCAATTGAAGGTTCCATTGATCAATCTATTTGGATACCTCATGTTATTGAAGGTCTAATTGATCAAACCTTTTTGAAAATCTAATGTGATTAGGTGGGAGATACCTTTAATGGTACTAGTCATTAATGCATAACAAATGCATGGATCCAATACATGATGAATGTGATGAACTGGTGCATAAAGTATTAGGATGGGTAATACCCTAATACTAGCTAAGTATATGGACTCAAGAAAGTTAATGGTGTTGAGGGAAGTGATACATCAAGATATGATAGATATCATATCCAACACCCCAAATACTGGTATATCTTGTTGTGTTATAAATCCAATATAATTGGATGAATGATACATGAGATGTGTGATGGAAATCCTAAATCCTAGTACAGGATTAAGGATAATACCCTTGAAATTATTAAAACATTGTTTTTGCATGGTGTTGATAGATAATTGATGTGCTGCCATTATATGTGCTAACCATGCAGGTATCATGAGATGATGAGCATAGCCAGGTATGAGCTATGATGTGTTATTAATCTGAATTTGATTATTGGGCCTTGTGTGCCATAATATATCTTATTGTCTGGTAAGAGTTAGCAAGAGAGTTAATGAGCATCAAGTATCACACTTATCTTGGTCAGATGATCTAAAGGTGTTACTTACTTGAGAATGTGGTAACAATGCTCAGGTGATGAGCTAAGGGTTTAATTACCCAGAAACACATGGTTAGTGTATTAAAATTGTGAAAGGATGAGAATTTCCAGTGGTGAATTGAGGGATTAAGATCCCAACACTTTATGAAAAGAGTATGGCTATGGGCCATGACTCCACAATGATAATGCCAGGCTTTAGATATATGATCTAAGCCTGAAGAGAGTTAATGCAGTGGTAATGATCCTGTAGTTTGAATAGATGTTATACATGTTCTTCATATTCCTTAAAGGATAAATGATATGTTGATTCTATTTTAACTACAATGCTTCTGATATAGAATGATGTTCTAATCTGTTAGACATTAAAGTACCTGCTGTCAAATAAATATGATTTCTCTGTTCATATTTATCTTCTTAAGTTGCAATAACAATGTTACTGGCAGAGAGTTATATCTCTCACTGGGGAAATTTTTATAATTGTCTCACCCCCGTGGGAACCACATTTTTAGGTGGACGCAAACAAGGAGACATGAATCCTTCAGGAGGTGAAGGACATCAGCAGCAGTAGGGACAGCAGTGAAGTCTCAGGTGGATACATTGACTGTCACAACATGTATAGATGTATATATATAGTTCTATGACTCGTCTCTATACTCTCAGGTCCTCGGAGTAGTAGCTAGTGATTTCGAGATTTTGGCTCAGTGCCTCGAGGGTTTTATACTACCTGTGTACAGTTAAGACGGAGTAGTTAATGTTTGTATTCCTCGAGAAGAAAAAGTACATGAGATGTATATATACGAACCAGGATGTAAAGTTTTACTTTGGTTCTGAATGAAAGAGTTTTCCTATGAATGGATCTCTTTGCAAAAAGTTTTAATTTTTAGTGATTTTCGCTAATCCGCTGCTTAATGAACGCTTCCACATTAGTTAATTATGTTTTTATGAGTTGTATGCCACAACATATATCAAAGCAACATGATAAAGAAGTAGTATAGTTAAGGTTAGTAGTTATGTAACCCTCCTCAAGCACACTCCTCAAGCTCCAAGGCTCCAAGCACCAAGCTTCAAGCTCCAAGGCACCACCTTCAACCAACACTAGGAGAGAAGAGAACTCCATAACCACCATGGCCGAAAAGAAAGAGAGAAGAAGTAGAAGGTGCCAAGGAAAATGGAGAGATACTCACAACAGGAGGAGAAGGAGAAAGGAACTATCTAGGGTTAGGCCACCACTAGAGGAAGAAGGAGACTAGAGCTATGTCGCCCACCAAGGAGAGAGTATCAGCCACCAAGCTCCACCAAGGGGAGGTGTATCGACCACCACAGAAGAAGGAAAGCAACTAAGGAGCTAAAGGGATCCAAATCTAGCAATGAAGGGGGTATATATGCAAGGGGGTTAAGTGGGCATCCACTAAGGGATTGCTCCACATGTGCTCTCCCAAACCACCACTTGTCCAAGGGTTATGCCGCATGCTAACATCCCAAACCACTTGTCCATGAATTGCCACCCACTAGCAAGGCAATGACCACTTGTCCAAAGAAAGGTGACACAAATGAGTCTAGGTCAAGAGGGGTGTGTATCACCCAACATGGTGCCATGGCCGATACAGCCCTGGACGATACACTCAAGCCTAGTATACTCTTGGCCAATACAGCCAAGCAAATAAGGCTTAAGAAAGCCTAACAACAAGCCCAAGCTTCACAAGCTTAAATGAGGCCCAAAAACAACTCAAACAAGGCGCCCAACTCATCCTCTCAACTCTAGAGGATGCAAGGAGAGAGAAAAACATCTCTCAAGGTGACAAACTTGCACACCAACCCTAAAACTTGGGTGATTTGCAAGTCGCACCTCCACCTCTCAACAAAGCACAAACAAACCCCAATCACAACTTCAGGTGATTAGCAAGCATCTAAACACAAGGTTTAGGCAAAGCAAATAGGGTAATCCCAAAATGAAGGTCAGGGTCCTTGCATGGATAAATGCATGGTGGGTGAACCTACTCATGATGGGGGTTGATGTCTTGACACTAGCATACAATCATTTTTTGTTGTGGGTGTCAAGTTTATGACACATGTACATGAGGATTCTCGAACACAACTATACTCATCAACGGAGTAAAATTGGTCCAAGAAGTCATGTGATGATTTTTACTGTAAGATTTTAATGACTGTGATTTCTTGTTGCAAGGCTTTGTATTCTGATGAAAATTGTTTGATGAAGCAAGGCTTGAGATAGAGCTCTTGTAAAATAAGGCTTTTATCAATTTTCTCATTCCAACAAGGCTTAGGTGAGGTGCAAATGGGTAAATCATGGGGATTTAGGGTATATCTTGGATTTGTGAATCCAGAAGAACATGAAATGTCTTTAAAAGGGACTTCAAATGCCAAATTTTAGTGTTTATAAGACTGAGGATCTAGCACAATTGGTCGTGTCATGTGTGAGCATGTGTCTGATACGCTGAAATCCTACTCACTTTAGTGAGAATTGATATGGTGCTCACATAAGGAGACTTAAATTCAAGCTCAGTACAGTGAGACTTGAACTATTTTTTCACATTAGAGACTTGACATTGAGCTCATTGTAGTGAGACTTACTTTTGTTCTCTCATCCATGAGTCTTGGATTTTTGTTCATCTCAACCAGAATTGAACTCGGGATCCTTTTAGAATATTTTTTAGACCTTTTGGTTGGAATTATGGTATCACATGTAGTATATAATGTTTGTTTGATCTGTCTTGTTTTTTCATTAGAGAAATCATGAAATACCATCCACCCCTTCCTATATGTATTGGTACCTTAATGTGTTTTCTTCACCAGCAGGACTAAAGAAAGTATGCCTACTCTTATTTTTGTTGTCCTCATATTATATATATTATCTAGTAGTCCTAAATGATTTCTATCTATTTCTATTTGATTCAGCCTTGTAATATGTTTGCTTTTCTAGTAGGCATAAAGAAATGTTTATCCATTCCTATTTGTGTCAACCTAGAAATGTATTTTCTTTTCAAGAAGGCCTAAAGTGTATTTGTCTGTGTCTATTTGTGTCAGTCTCATAATATGTTTTTCCATTACCTAAGGAACATAAGTCCATTCTTGTTTGCACCATACTTGTATTGTTTTTGCTTTGCTATCAGGTCTAAAGGATGTATGTTTGTTCTTGATTTGCTCCAACCTCATAATTTTTTTGTAGTACATATGTCTATCCTATTTGTGTTGGATTGAGCACCTTTCTATTCTTGTAGTGCAACATTTTGGAACTTTTTAATTTAACATGTGTGCATTCATCTTTTCTCTTAAGAACATCTATTTTTTCTTGAGCTATGTGGCATTTTTAAATGCATTCTTTGAAAATTTTCTCGTTTGGAGGAGTACAAGTTGTGTGTTTGAGGTGGCCACATCTGAAAAATAAATGTTGGTTGGATGTGCCTTAGGGACATAGTTGGACCAACAAATTTATAACCATATTCAGAACATCCAAATACACAAACACTTTCCCACAGGCGAACGGGTTCACATCATATCATAGAACACGACAAGTTAGGGGTCAAACCCAAGGGATATAGGGGCTCTAGAGCTTATTTTGCCTATGTTGGGTTCCTAATGCGAATACATGGTTTAGAGTTTTGATCTTGGATTTTGAGTTAAACTTATGTGTTCAGGAAATTAAGAAAGACTACAAAATGATAAGTTAATCCTAGCCAGTTAAGCCTACAAGTCTAAGGAAGAGGAAAGAAAGCAATTACACTAAGGCAAGTAAGAGAAAATAAAACACTTGGCATTACACTAGCAAAGCAATCATGATTAGTAAGATAAAAGTGAATTAGCTAGATTAGGCAAAATCAAGTGCTAAACTAAAAATTAGAGAAGGATGCTAATTAAAGGACTAACTGGAAAATAACTAACTAGAGCAAGCACAAGCATCTAGAATTATCACTAACTGACCTAGAAAGGTCAAACTAGCATGAACAAAGCAAATGATTAGATAACACAAGTAGACAAGCTAATTAGAATACCACTAGCTAAGCAAGGCAAGAAATTAGGTCTTTCATCAATTATGAGAAGTGTCGGCTGTTTGAGGTGATGTCACTATCAACTAGTTTGAGGGTCATAACATACAAGCATCAATCATTCATTTATATTGTCAAACTAAATAAGCAAGTCAAGTGATAGAGAATTTCCCTAAACTACTAGTTACCCTTGGATGGAATAGGGTGTGTATAGGTAGAATAGTCCCTATCACCCCATATCCAACCTTGAGAGGTTCATTAGACTAGTATTTAGGTGGAATTCAATGAAGACCTAATAGTTCTAGGTTTCTAGGATTGAAGTTCTTAGGGAAAATGGGAGTCAAGGATTGTAATGGAGGGTGGAAATGAGAGTTTTGCACCTCATATAACCTACCATCTAGCCTTTAAGTATCTCCAAGCCATTTGTACTAAGTGCTTACAAACTAGCTACTTAGATCTCTACCTAGATGTAGGAGGATGGTTTGATATGTAGGAAGATGGGAGAAAATCCAAAAATAGCTATGTATCACCCATTTCCCCTACAACCTAGGTGTTTTCAGGCACAAATCACAATAATAACCCATTGGAAAGAAGATAGAGGTAGAGTATAATCATTATCAAATAAAATCATATATTTTACACATTATTTCCCCCAACATGGTAATAAAGTCACATTTTACACCCCAAACAGCCCAAGGGGCTTATGTACTCATAGTACAAGAAAGAGAGAAAGGAATAGAAGATTAAAACACCATAGATGCGTGGTGAAGGCTTTTACTTCTTCACCTCTAGTTGAACATGGTTGAGCTCCTCCCTCCTTTGTAAATGAAAAACATGAAAATGTGGATAGGATTGGTCAAAACCCTAGAAAGATAAGAGTTATGATGTGGAAGAAGGTGGAATGAAGTGGGGGTAGGTGGGAGTGGGTACGTAGCTCAATTAATGTTCTAGCAAGCAACATGAATGCTAAAAGAAGCTAACTTCCTACTCCCAGCTGCCACCAACTAACTTCCTGCTCCCAACCGCCACTAATGTTAATATAGTGGCTTGGGAAGCATAGGGTTAAGTGGGGCATTTAGTTAAAATGTTAGCAAAGAAGTAGTAGGGTTTGTATGGCAACATGGACGTTCTGGATGGAACAGCCATGGTGCGTGAATGATGTATTATGTGTGCTGAGGAGGAACGTTCATGATGGTGATGGAAAAATGTCAATGAAGATCTGAGTCTTGGCAGTTTTGGTATCATGGATGTGATGGGAAGCTCAACTGTTCTGGTAGTTGGCTAGAATGGTCGTGCTAGGAAGAACGGTTGTGGTGAGTAGGTTAAGGTCAGGTCATTCTCGTCATGCATGTTGTGTTCACTTGGTAGCATGATCATTTTGGCATCATGGGTGTTGTTGTCACTTGATAGCACGGTCATTTTGGTTGGCATGACCGTGTTGGGGTCTTCTTGGCACGACCATGCTACTTGATTTTACTGGAAAAAAATTAATATTGAACTACTAATACGATTCTATGCTTGATGGAATGGTTGTGTTTTGGTACCATGGTTGTTTTGAGGGTCTTCTTGTGCAATTTGATCTTGAATTTGACTATTTTTTATTTTCTTTATTTTATCTTGACTCTTGACCACTTGGGGTAGGTTGGGGAAGTTTTTTGGCTCACTTTTGTGTAGGATCCTACCCTTCTATCCTTTCCATTCAAAGCATGATTAAATCACCTGAAAAACTTGCAAGGGACATCTATAAGTGTATTTGACTACAAAATCATTTATTGGGGGATAAATGCATTCTAACATGTCTAGATATGATTAAAGAGAAAAATAGTACAAGATGAATCCCTAATTTGGGGATGCATCACATGTAAGGGTGAGTTGTAGGAAGAGCACATCCAAGGATTTATTCATGAATTTTAGGATTTTGTTTTGACTTTGTATATGTTTTCTATTTCTGATTTTTTTCATGGAGTGAATCTGTAAAAGACTAAATAGAATGCTATCTTTTTCCTTTGATCCGTCCCATGTTCATCACATGCTTGACTTGTAATCCATAGTGCTATTCCATTTATAGGGCTCAAAATTCCTAATGATGGTCATAGCCTAATTTTCTTCGCAAGCAATAGATTATGGTACATCATTGGATGAGGATGTGGTTGACAATATTGAGTTTGTCTTATAACCAATGTCCCTGATACTTAGTGTGGGCCATGCATCCTTTCTTTCCTAAAATTTGACGTGATGAATGTTCAATTTTAGGAGAGAGATAAGGACTTGGTGCCCCACTAACCCTGTCTATTTTTGCCATAGGTTTGGACCATATATCGATCACCGTTTAGGTGACACTCGGTCACAAGAACTTTTGATAGTGTTTTTTTTAGTCTGACTAAAAATCTTAACATTGATGCTTACCACCTTAGGAAGGAGGTTCGTTCCTCACTTGTTGTTGATATAACGTGGACTTGATAATTCTTTTTATAAATGTTGGGGATGTGTTATCACAAGATCATACCTTGTTCATAGTGGTTCTTAGAGCCTTAGAATGTGGATGAACTTCTGGCGTGCATAATGCAAGGGGGTTGTGCAATTTTTAACTTCCTATAACTAGACTTCTGGAGTATTGGATGAATTATCCCCACCAACACTAGTATGAAGGACGTTTGATGTAGGACCATGTCTTTCCTCTAGACCTGTTGGGTACTAGATGAGATGGAAGGTTGACCTTGCTCAGATGAAAAACAAATATACCAATAAAGAGATCCTTAGTAGGGAACATATCAAGTTTATTAGCATGTCTGCTTGGAATAATTTTCATCATCTATAATATCTATGTAATCTTGTTTTGTATGAATTAGGAGTAAATTGATTAAGTGGATGACTTTTAAACAATTTTTTACTAACAAAACAATGATTCTTGAGTGACGGTCATGGAATGTCCCATCTCATCTCAAAGTTTTAGTTGATAAGCCCTTGTCTTCTTAGTGATCAATGATTGTATTTTTCTTAGTTAAGAATCAACGTTGATTTAAATTGTGTTCATGTTCAACTATTGTGTGCAAATACACTACATGTTGACATGGTTGGCATTGATTGGTAGTATCTGGATGCCACCATCCATATCTTGTATCCACATAGCATAGTCATTGTAGACTTTTTGGATGATGCATGTCCCTTTTCATTCTGGATAGAACTTACCCTGAGTGGTTGGATTTATATACACACATAGCACAAGGTCACCTTTCTAGAACAGGTGACGATGTACCTTCTCAGTAAAGGACCAAGATATCCATGCTTTGTAGCATTGTGCATAGTGTAAGCTACAAAGTCTTATCTCTTTGATCTCATTGAGCATCTATATGCAATCTTGGACCCAATCTTCCCAGGAATGTACTCCTTTTAAAGTATAACCTAGGAGGGAATCTCAACTTTGACTAGTAAAACATCGTCAGTCCCATAAATGAGGGAGTAGGGTCTAGATCCACTCGACGTGCAAATGGATGTCCTTTATGACTAGAGAGTCATAGGAAACTGTTCATAACAATCTTGAGTCAACTCCATAGTCTTTCAAGTATCTTGATAAGATTCTTATTGGTTTCTTAAACCACTACATTCATCTGGGGTTGATAAGGAGAAGTCCTATTATGCTTGATGTTGAACAAATCTACATATTATTGTATAAATTTTGTGATCAAATTGGGGCCATTTTTTAAGATGACTTCACTGAGTATATCATACCTTGTGAAGAATTGTTGTAAAAGAACTTGATGACATCTAAGCACAAGGCACCAAAGACTGATATTTCTTGTACTTACTTAGTGAAGTAGTCAATGATGACTATTCAAGGCCTTTGGATGGATCTTCATGACCATGTCAACTCCATGTACTGTGAATTGCCACAACATGACCATGTTGTACGGGTGAGTCAGAGGTGCATGGATGTGGTTGGCATATAGCTAGTATATTTGGCATTTGTGGATGTACTCCATGCAATATGACTCCATCGTGTTCCAGTAATACCCAAGGAATTCGTTGTACTTGACGAGGATGCCACCCCCATTTTTCTTCTACAAAAGAGTTTGTTGATTTCATGCTTGACATCTTTGGCTTCCATCTTGTTGAGGCAACAAAGAAGTACAATGTAACAACTTCTAATATGTAGTTGATCACCAAGAGACTTATGGTTTGTTGATTGTGTCAAGAGAAATATTCATATAAGGGAGCACTTGATGTCGTGGAACACCAGATTTTTATTTGTAGAAGGGTCTATTTTGATTTTCATGCAATTGGTCAGTCGAGGTAACATTTTTGATTCAACTTTGACGTTTTACGTATTCTGAATGCAATCTAGATGGCTAAGGATTCTAGTGTGTTAGCATACAAATTATTGTCTCCGTTTTAGTCAGTAAATTTGATCACATAAAGTGTTCAACTAGTTTTGTAAGCAACTCATGGAATGGAGCACGATACTCCTACTTTTTCTTGCACTCACCATTGATTTCACACGATTAGAAGAGGGTTGTCAATTATTGAAGATATTGTATGCTCATCCTCTTGGCCCCTTGTTGTCCTAAGATGAAATCTTTATACTTGATGATGTTCATGGTGGTGTCGAAATGTATTTGTTGATAATAGGGATGTATTATCTTTTCGCATTAATGAGTATTGTCCATATGTCTTCACCATGCTGGTTTGAGTCAATGCCAAAAGAACATGGTCTATTTTTTTGTCAAATTTGGATATAATATCCATCGTGGCGTAGAACATATTGATGTCACCTTCAGAGAAATCAAAGTCCTTGTTTGGTAGAGAAGACATGGGATTTTCTCCCCTCTAGTCAGCAAATGTGTGGTCTTTGACCTCCTTCATGGGGTCGTACATGATGTGAAATTTAGAGAGATAAACCTACCATTTGGTGGACCATTAAATTGGGTTCATACGCTTGCATAGATAGCATAATAGATCATGATGTTCTATTAGGCACACTGGATATGACATTTGGTAATGTCATAATTTCTTGGTAGCATGAACCAAAGTGAGACAATGCTTCTTGGACAAGGTGTATCTTCCTTCCATTCTTTCGAACTTGTTGGACATATAGCAGATGGTATATCCATCGTTGTTGAATTTTTGCCTTAGGACTCCTCCCATTGATTCTTCCATTACTGAAAGCCTCAAGATTATTGATGACCTTGGACTAATGGTCCAAGCACATGTGGGTTGGATTGGTATTGTTTTGACTTGTTGAGCACAACTTTACCTTGTCATTCCATCTACCAATGGAATTCTTGCACAATAACTTGAAATCCAACTCACAATATGGTGTTAGCAATGAAATTAACTAGTTTATGTACTAGAGTCTTATGTGCACACCTCTAATCTCTATCTTTGTACAAGGAGTTGTTAAATTGAGAAGTGCTTAATCTTTCCATGTGTTGTACTCTATACCTTGTTGGCTAACTATTGTCCCATTAGATCTCTTAATAAATGAGTGTGTATAGTATGGGACATGTGGTAGGGTGATCTGAGAGAGGTTAACCCATATGGGAGAAGGTCAAAGCATCTAACCTCCAAGATATGTAAAATATGAGATATGTGATCATGAGTCCCAAGTTAAAAAAAAACTTGTACTTTAGTTGGTTCACCTACTGTAACGTCCCCAGATTTTCACCTTCTCAAAACCCCATGGAGATGAGAAGACAAAATCCGAAAATGTTAGGCAATTGTATCAAAGTGCGTTGCGGAAGCAATATGCGCATACATGAACATACACATATAACATACACCATGCAACAATCTCAACATTCAACATGTACATTAAAAAATGAATTAAATTTACAACTTACATTTATATAATTTGAAGAAAATTTGCAAAAAGAAAGAAGGAAGATCATAGAAAACATTTATTGATTAAGCAAAATACAACAATTTTTATTCATTTTTCTAGATGAGTTACATTATCAAGGTGGACTAGTACCAATACATATATATTGGGCCCATCCCTGTGTACCGAGTACTCTAGAGAAACTCCCCATACACCATGTGCTCTACGGAGGTGTACTAGTCAACATTAATCCATTCACCTTAAATAACTAAAAAACATCTACTCATCATTTGTATTTTCAAGTGATAAAACATCAAGTACTCTATAGTGCTACTACATCCAATATTTGCAAATAGAAGAGAGTATACATACATATCATGATTGCAACCAAGAAAACCATAGTCATATACTTAAATAAAAAAACCATGTACCTGAGTTCAGAGATTCCTATATATATTCTGGATCATCTACATCTCTGGTCATCACCTAATTAATAGCAATTAATCATCATTAATAAATATTCATCATATTCTAGATATTTTAGGTCCAAATTACGATTTGACCAAAATTAGGTGCCATCTAATCTTATATGGTATCTGATAATTTTTATTGATCATGCGGTCATTTTAGAGGTCTGGTCCAAGTTTCATATTTTTCTGATGATTGAGCTATTTCTATAATTAATATAAGATTCAAAGCATCTAAAAAAATGTATAAATTGGAAAGACCTAGTATTTTGACATAATTCTCAAATCAGAGTTCATATTTAGTATCCATATAATTTTAGAGTGTAGATATATTTTTCTCAAATTTTATCTTCATCGCGTACTAATTATATTAGTAAACTAACCCTAAAAAGAAGCATTTCTTTCTAAATTAGATGCCACCATCAATGTGCATCAAGAGTCTGATCTAGCGGTCTAGCAATGAAGTAGACATTTTTATGGATCTGTTGATATTTTTCGGACATATTTTGGACAATGGGGCTATTTTTAACCACTTTTCTAAGATCATATCTATTTCTTGAGCATTAATAAATGATTTACCTTACAGAAGTACTGGGTCGACTGGGTTAGAAGGTTTGAACCTGGTTCAGTCTAAGATGAGAGTCAAGAGGGCATGGGTCTCTCTCTTTATTCTCTCCTTCATGTCATGACACCCAATGCAGGTCTCATCCTCTGGTTGGGCGTGACTTCCCCCTCCTCTTCTCACAGGAGATCTCCACTGTGCTCGGGAGTCACTCCAGATCAGGGAGTCACCATGTCTAAGGGCCGCGGTGAGAGGAGGCACGGGTTCGAGGCCCCCTCGTGAGACCCTGATGGGCACCAAGTGCTTGTGGGTGGTGATCGGCCATCACCGGCTATCTAGGATGGCTGGGAAGGGTCTTCTACTTGAAGTAGTCACAGAAGATGGCATCTCTAGCGGCGATCCTCCCAAAAATCATAGGTGAATGGCCCTCTTCAACTCGCAAGGCATCACAGAGATAAGGCAGGCTCGATCTCCTAGTTCCTAATGAACAACATACCTGCCATCATCTTGCAAAATGGCTCATCCTTGTTCCAACGCTGCCGTCATGAGAGAAACAGGCAGTGAGGAATACACAGATTTGGCGACTGGTTGCTTCCTCGGCCACCACAGGGAACAAGTAGAGGGAAGAAGGATCTCTGTCTACAGATCATGGGTGGAGCTAGGCTTCTAATCTGGGCGATGTTGTATTAATCAGACTCCCAGGCCCCTCCCACATGCTGGTGGCCCACCAGTTTGGCCTGAAGAGGCAAGATGTCATGTGATCATATTCTTCCAAGCAAGGAGTCGTTGTAGGAACAGAAAAGAAGGGGAACTTCTTCCATTTTCCATACCTCCCGACCAGGCTCCCAAAGTCCTCCAAGCACCATCAGGATGTCGAAGAAGGTCTGAAACACATCGACATTGCTAGACAATTCTCGTGGAGTTAACCTACTTATGATGTGCTCGATGGAAAGTAAGACACCTCCATCTTGACATTTGAGTCTAAACCTGATTACTTGCAGCCATTTCCAATTATTTCTGTCAGGCCCTTGCCTCCCTATCTTCTCCCCATCCAACCTCTGCATGCCACTGTGGTTGGAGAAGGTAGGGTTAATGAGAATTCAGTCTCCCTTGTTTTAGAATGAAACATTTGGTGTGAGGTGTCTTTAGATTTAGGGAGTGTTGAGAAACAACATCCAGTTCGAGATATCTGGCAATCATCACCTTGATTATTCTTGTGTGGGAGCGGTTGAGCTGGGTCAAGGTTTCCTCCTTTGTAGAAAAAGGAGGTAGGAGACAAAGTCTCCATTCTCATATTAGTAACAGTCACAATAGGGCCACATTTCAGGCGTTGGGCCACACTTAAGAAGAGGATAATAATCCAGCGTGACACCAAATTGATCACAACTTAGGTACTTAATTAATAAAGAACAAAGTTCGACAATGTAGGTATCATCGAATGTATTCAATTTCACATTAGTACATCTCTTTATGGAAACCACCGATCATCCTGGAATTTGGGGCACCGCCCTTACACTGTATATTTTCTCATCCATAAAAGCTTGAAACTAAAACTCTATTATTTGATCATGTAAATCAAATCTTTAAATAGCCTTAGGAATAGGAGCAGAAACCTCAAATCAAATTCTATAATCATTGAATCTTGGTTAAACTAGTCCATGAATACATTTGTGGTCCTAAAACACCTTAGAGTTCATCAATTAACCACATGATACCTCAATGTCAATCAATAATTCATATTACTCAAGGTACTTATTCAAATACTATATCCAATATCAAACTCCTAATATCATGATCATCATATTCACCCCACCTTAAATGGAATTTCATCCTCAAAATTCATCCAATATAATACTCAAGGCGACGACAAGGAGTTTCTACTACATACAGCCCACCTCTTCTATGTGCCAAGGATATCATAGGTATAGATGTGCCTAAGTTTCCATCTTAGGGTATTTAAACATGTAGGGTGTACCCACCCCCACCCTATATAGGTTGAAGCATCATTTTTTTTAATAGGAAATGAAACATCACTTAATGTCTTAGTCGTAACATGACACTTGTATATCTTAGGATTTACATCCTCATATTCCCTCAAAGATAAGGGTTTTGTTCATACATATGAATTTAATAACGTACTACTTAAGGATTCATGCTTCACCCTACCAATCATATGGTTATGTCAAGTTTCATGCCATCATTTATCAAAATTATCAGGCTTAACAACTTTAGGGTGGTTTATGGTCAACATCATACTAGTATTTTAGCATTAGAGGGGAATTATTTTTCATATTTACATATTAGGGTTTCACCCTATTGTGAGAGAGTTACCCTAAAACTTAGAAGCATGGATTGAGAAATATTGAGGTTAAGAACTATATTTTGTGATCATGTAACCCATGATCCAAATATGTCTTTATGTCTACCTCATGATGTCAGACTTATATCTTTCATGTAGGATATAGAGGGAAAGATAATATACTAAGCCAATTTTATCATGATTTCAAACTTAGATATTTCATGTATGATATAGGAAGGAAAATATAGAATAGGTAAAGCGTATATGAGTGACTCTTCATACATAATTCATCTTTATAGATCAAGTGAGGTTTCTAGAATCATATTAAGAAAGATAAGTGAAAGAAACTACATTTATGAGTATCTTATGCACAAGGCATTTAACTCTCAAAACTAGATTCATATATCACCTCACTTGCAACTAATGATGAGATTCAAAACATATGTCACTCAAACTAGGACCTAAATCAATCAAAAGGATTGACTTTCTCATTATTAGTTGTCTACCCATCATTTCTTTTACCCAACTCTCACATCTAGAATTTAGATCAAATGTCTGAATCATACGTAAGGACTCAACTCATCTACTCAGGAGTAACCCATCTTAGGACACATCATTCACATATATCTTATAATTTTCATATATTATGGGGTAGGTCCTATGACCCTCTCCCTATGGGTCTCACTCTGTGTAGAGTTCACCACATATCTTGTCCTAACACTGGAGGTCATCCTCTGTAAAACAGCTTGAGGCTCATGCATATTCAACCTTATCTTAACTTAACTCATTGTAAGTAAAAAGAGAGTATGTACTTCCATTATCTAGACTTATCTTAGAATCTCTAAAATTGGATTCAGCTCATATACAACTTAATTCTTTATAAGTAAACTTATACCATTAAGATCAAACTTAGATAAGATTGCACATGCTTATTTCAACTATCATTCTATCATCTACTCTATGTATCACATATCTTGATAAGGCTCTAGACATCTAATATAGACTACTCTCTCTTCTAGACTGATGTCACTCCCTTTCACTTAGGTTGCATGAACACTAACTACTCTCCAGTGTGAGGGACACATTTTATATATTCATATATATAATAAAAAATTATATAGTTTTTCTCCGAGAAGGAAAATGTCAGAGAAAATTTTCGAGTCTCGATCCAATTAGAAAACAAAACCAAATCATCAAAACTGAGTATCCCACACACAATAGATAGTCTAGTGTCATGTAACCTAGTGAAATGGTGAGAACAAGGTGTAGATTAGTGTAGCTACCCTATACGTATGAGCTCTATATGGAAAGGGTTTCACATACTTATCTAAACCTAGTTCTCGAACATCTAGGTTCTAACTTAGAGGCTAAGTCAAACTGTATTCTTATAGAACAACTTATTAAGTTTCTAGGGTATAAAGTGAACGGTGAAATTTAATTTCATGTTTCATGGTGAGAAATTGTCAGGTGTAGCTATTGTTCATGCTCTGATACCAACTGTAACGTCCCCGGATTTTCACCTTCTCAAAACCCCATGGAGATGAGAAGATAAAATCTGAAAATGTTAGGCAATTGTATCAAAGTGCATTGCGGAAGCAATATGTGCATACATGAACATACACATATAACATACACCATGCAACAATCTCAACATTCAACATGTATATTACAAAATGAATTAAATATACAACTTACATTTATATAATTTGAAGAAAATTTGCAAAATAAAGAAGGAATATCATAGAAAACATTTATTGATTAAGAAAAATACAATAATTTTTATTCATTTTTCTAGATGAGTTTCATTATCAAGGTGGTATAGTACCAAAACATATATATTGGGCCCATCCCTATGTACCGAGTACTCTAGCGAAACTCCCCATACATAGTGTGCTCTAGGGAGGTGTACTAGTCAACATTAATTCATTCCCTCATAAGGGGGATATTGATCCCCTTAAATAACTACAAAACATCTACTCATCATTTGTATTTTCAAGTGATAAAACATCGAGTACTATATAGTGATACTACATCCAATATTTGCAAATAGAAGAGAGCATACATACATATCATGATTGCAACCAAGAAAACCATAGTCATATACTTAAATAAAAACCCACGTACCTGAGTTCAGAGATTCCTATATATATTCTGGATCATCTACATCTCTGGTCATCACCTGATTAATAGCAATTAATCATCATTAATAAATGCTCATCATATTCTAGGTATTAAATGTCCAAATTAGGATTTGGCCAAAACTAGGTTCCATCTAATCTTAGTAAGGTATCTGATATTTTTACTGATCATGCGCTCATTTTAGAGGTCTGGTCCAAGTTTCATATTTTTCTGATGATTGCACTATTTTCTATAATTAATATAAGATTAAAAGAATCTAAAAAAATGCATAAATTGGAAAGACCTAGTATTTTGACATAATTCTCATATCAGAGTTCATATTTAGTATCCATATAATTTTAGAGTGCAGATATATTTTTCTCAAATTTTATCTCCATCGTGTACTAATTATACTAGTAAACTAACCCTAAAAAGAAGCATTGCTTTCTAAATTAGATGCCATCATCGATGTGCATCAAGAGTCTGATCTAGCGGTCTAGCAATGAAGTAGACATTTTTATGGATCTGTGGATATTTTTCAGACATATTTTGGACAATGGGGCTATTTTTAACCACTTTTCTAAGATCATATCTATTTCTTGAGAATTAATAAATGATTTACCTTACAGAAGGACTGGGTCGGCTAGGTCAGCAGGTTTGAACCCGATTCAGTCTAAGAAGAGAGTCAAGAGGGCATGGTTCTCTCTATGTTCTCTCCTTCATGCCGTGACACCCAATGCGAGACTCATCCTCTGGTTGGGTGCGACTTCCCCCTCCTCTTCTCGCAGGAAATCTCCACCGCGCTCGAGATTCGCTCCAGATCAGGGAGCCACTGTGTCTGAGGGTCGCAGTGAGAGGAGGTACGGGTTTGAGGCCCCCTCATGAGACCCTGATGGGAACCAAGTGCTTCTGGGTGGCGATCGGCCATCACTAGCTATCTAGGACGGTTGGGAAGTGTCTTCTGCTTGAAGTAGCCACCGCAGATGGCATCTCTAGTGGCGATCCTCCCAAAAATCATAGGTGAATGGCCCTCTTCAACTCGCAAGGTATCAACGACATAAGGTAGGCTCGATCTCCTAGTTCCTAACGAACAACATACATGCCATCATCTTGTGAAATGGCTCATCCTTGTTCCAACGCTGTCGTTGTGAGGGAAACAGTCAGTGAGGAATACACAGATCTGGCAACTGGTTGCTTCCTCAGCCGCCACAGGGAACAAGGAGAGGGAAGAAGGATCTCTGTCTATAGATCATAGGTGGAGGTAGGCTTCTAATCTGGGTGATGTTATTGGAATCAGACTCCCAGGCCCCTCCCACATACTGGTGGCCCACTAGTTTGGGCTGAGGAGGCGAGATGTCATGTGATCATATTCTTCCAAGCAAGGAGTCGTTGCAGGAACATAAAAGAAGGGGAACGTCTTCAATTTTCCATACCTCGTGACCAGGCTCCCAATGTCCTCCAAGCACCATCAAAATGTTGAAGTAGGGTCTGAAACACATCGACATTGCTAGACTATTCTCCTGGAGTTAACCTTCTCATGATGTGATCGATGGAAAGGAAGACACCTCCATCTTGACATTTGAGTTTAACCCCGATTACTTGCAACCGTTTCCAATGATTTCTGTCAGGCCCTTGCCTCCCTGGCTTCTCCCCATCTAGCATCTACATGCCACTGTGGTTGGAGAAGGCAGGGTCAGTGAGGATTCAGTCTCCCTGATTTTAGAATGAAAAGTTTGGTGTGAGGTGTTTTTGGATCTAGGCAGTGTTGAGAAACAACATCCAGTCCGAGATATCTGGTAATCATCACCTTGATTATTCTTGTGTGGGCATAGTTGAGCTGGGTCAAGGATGCCTCCTTTGTAGAAAAAGGAGGTGGGAGACAAAGTCTCCATTCTCAAATTAGTAATAGACACAATAGGGTCACATTTTAGGTGTTGGGCCGCACTCAAGAAGAGGATAATAAGCCAGTGTGACACCAAATTTATCACAACTTAGGTACTTAATTAATAAAGAACAAAGTTTGACAATGTAGGTATCATCAAATGTATTCAATTTCACATAAGTACATCTCTTTATGGATACCACTGATCATCTTGGAATTTGGGGCACCGCCCGTACACTGTATATTTTCTCATCCATAAAAGCTTGAGACTAAAACTCTATTATTTGATCATATAAATGAAATCTTTAACTAGCCTTAGGAATAGGTGTTGAAACCTCAAATCAAATTCTATAATCATTGAATATTGGTTAAACTAGTCCATGAATACCTTTGTGGTCCTAAAACACCTTAGAGTTCATCAATTAACCACATGATACCTCAATGTCAATCAATAATTCATATTACTCAAAGTACTTATTCAAATACTATATCCAATATCAAACTCCTAAAATCAGGATCATCACACCTACTATGTGGTTTCTATGATAGATTTGGACCATTGACTTTCTATGAAAGGACCTAACCATAGAGAGAAGAGGATGTTGAATACATGTAAAACTCCATCTTGGTGAAAGTGTGTCAAACCCTAAGTCCCACAATATCTACTTAAACTACATGATTAGTGTAACATACTCAAATATGGGTATAAAACTTAACCTTCCTTTCCTTCCTCATTTTTATTCATGTTAGTACTAAATCCTTTTTCTTTTAGTTATATTATTCAAGAGTAATTGAATCTAAGAAATTCTATTGTTTTAATAAATCACCTAATACATTACATAAGTGGTAAATTTATTGATAAATATTTGATTGGTAGTTAATTATAATAATTCACTAATTAAGTAGTTTTGACCCTATTTTGACAATGTAGAATCTTTCCCGTCTAAACGATGAAAGAAATTAATTAATTGTTAAATAAGATATCTAATTGATAAAGAAATAAATTAAATTGTTATTTGAGTTAATAACTTAAAGTAATGCAAAACCTTTTCAAAAGGTGAAATGGATTTCAAATTTATATTTCCCACACTCTAATTCGTGTAGATACCAATTCTCAGGTCAATTGGACTTTAATTGCTTCCTCAGTTTAACTAGCAAAGAAAATGATAGTCGACATAGGAATTAATTGACTAATTTATTGATCACATTAACTTTCCATGTCATCCTTTTTTTCACCCTTGTCATGCGGATAAGGTAATTCCTCTATGTTGTCTCCTTCCATGGAAAGGTGAAACCACTACAACACCATTAATTAATTGTGCCTTCATTCTCCCTCCACTCTTCCTCTACTTATCTCCCTCCTTCCTAACCAACCGTGCATGCCCCTTCCTCCTTGTGTTCTTTCCTTCTTGGATGCCAAAGCTATTACCCCTCCCTCTTCAGTTGATAGTCAAAACCTTATACACATGTGCACAACAACCTTGGGAGAAGAGACAACCACTGACAAGTCCAACAACCAATGACTTCAATGCCCCCTCTCTATATGGCCTTACCATTTCTCCATACACCACCACCTACTGTTGAAGGGATCCTACTCCTCATCCAGTAGCCCCATTGTACAATTTCCTCCCCGTATTATCTTCCTTATCCACCTTTCTTTGCCACTCAACTCTGGTCACTAGAGGTACCTCTCCCCATTTACTCCAGCTGATATGAACACAACACCACCTATTGTGGTGTTTGTTGACTGAGCCAACAAGTCATAAAATGGCCTCAGGTAGACATGTACCTCACGCATGCCAACAGTTAGATCCATTGTGGAATGCCTCAGCTCCACCCATCCTGCATTGACCTAAAGACTAACAGAGAATCAAGGTTCTTGACTCCCACAGACATGTGCTATGCAAAATAGATTAGATTCTCCATACTATTATTCAATATTACATGATTGTTGGATTGACTAATAGATACAAATATTATCATGATCAAGCATTATTACAACTTCAATCATATAACTCTTTGCACTTCTATAAAAGGACTTAGAGTGATAAGGAGACTGACTATCTAAACCTCTATATCATCCGACTTGTAGAAGGACTTCTAATATACATTTAGAGCTCCATATTCTCATAGTGTACCTAAAAATTTTGTGAGAAGAGTGATGATCTACTCGCCCGATAAAGGATTAATTTTAAGAAATAGTTTAAAGCACTTAAATAGTCAATGATATATTCTTGAAACTTGACTTAAAGTATAAAATAAAGAACTAATAAGTAACTATTCATTCACAATATAAAAATGCCATATTACTCTATATGTCTATGAAGAGTAAATCAATATCTACACATACATGATTAATTTCAAAGGGAACTAGTCAACTAGATATATAAAAATGATTTATTACTTTAGATAACCACAAAAAATAATTCAATAACTAAACATACTTGATTAATATTTTATTCATCTTAGTATGCCATGTACCCACGTGAAGTGCACCACGACATGTGAAGGAATTGCAGCAATAAATGGTACTACCATGTAAGACTTAGAGTAGACCCAGGACTCTAAATCTGCTAACTAGTTAACCAGTCTGCAACGGGCCTCGACACATCTAACCTCAAAGGCTAAATATATGGCCAGTAAAGTTGGACTTCTCCTCTAAATTTTAATACTCAGGTGGATGGTCAAAAGCAATCCAGATAAAATTGTCTACTCTAGTGGTTCTACAAGGTCTAACTCTTGAGTAGTCACTGAACTGGATACCAATAGGATCTCTGATACATGTTGGGTACCTAACTAAAATTGTACTGAACTTGGTACCCCACCACAATCTCCAATTAATATTGGGTACCACTGGGTATCACCAAAATATCTAGTTAATGTTAGATGCCCCTACTATTTTAAGGAGTTTATCCGCACTGGGCTTAGACCCCTATACCCCTTTGGTACATTCCGACTAACTCATCCTAGACGCTACCAGTTGGTATGCCATTTCTTTCACTGAAGTGTAGACTTACGCAAGGAATCTATGGTGTTAATGGCATCTAATGTCTATTTCATACTTTAATTACACTATACACTCATCTAATCAAAATTTCTTAACTTTTCCTTGTATTAAATTCTTTTCATAGTTTTTTTTCAATTTGTACTATAAACTAAGCAATTGAGCTAGTCCACTTACCATATGGAGAAACACTGGAATGAAAATACTTGACTTACCAAATACCCTATTCTTAGGGTTTCATTTACATCATTCACATATAACATGACCCGCATATAAATGGATTCGATGCATCATAAATATTAGTTGGTAAAAAGACTATTTCTACTAGATCACATACAACTAAACATGTACATGAAACCTTGGTATGAAACTGAACTAGGATTTCTACACTATTTTATCAAATATCATGCATCATGAATAAACAAACTAGATCAACTAAAATTCTTCGCATGAATAATAATTACTGACTTCCATTGTGTTTATTCACATACTCCCAAGTTTTCACTCATCTAGGACAACACCTCTTTCCTGAGATATCAAGAAAACACAAATAATTTTAATTAAATTCCAACATACTATTTCACATATCTAAACTTAACATTCAGTAAGACGCTCGATTCGTATATAAGAATATTCAAATAGGTAAAGCTCTTTACTTAGTCATTCTATAAATTCAAATATAATTGGGAAACCCTAAGATTTAGTATTTTCTCCTAGCTTGTCTACTAACTTTAGGAATTTGGTTCTAGATAATTTGTATCCATTACTAATATGATTTCATTATTTTTAAATTCATCACATTAGGAAATATCCATTTCCAAATCATCTTATACAAGATAAAATTGAAAGGGAAATTTCAGGTTTATCGTCTCGTATAGAAAGAAATGAAGATTTTAGCAGATTCATCCATTTTTGTGTATTTGACTCTTAGATGGAAGTACCCACTTCCCTAATGTGTGAAACTCCTTTAAAAAGCATAGCCCAATAGATAATCTCATTCAATCCATATCAAACTTCGAGTACTCAACCGTTTTCTTTTTCCTTACAACTCAGAAACCTTAGTAATAGAGAATCATAGGGAAAGAATGAGAAAAGAGTATGATTTGATACCGTCTTAAATCTAATCAGAGGAGGGACGAATCTAAACATGAAAGAGAATATTCACCATGAAACCTATCTAAAGAAGATAAACTTACTTGCTTTCACCACTCCTTGGAAGATAAAACCCTAGATTGGCATCTTCTCCACCTTCCTCGCTCAAACCCTAATTCTCCATCTCTCTCTATGATTTCATTTCTCTAGAATAAATCATGAAATATGGGAGTTATTTGCGTGTTAGGTTACTCATATAGAGATAAAGTGTTTGAGATTGCAAATTACCTACCTTACATTTTAATCTATTTTAGAGAATTTTCCATCATAAAACATTACTAAAAGCATTATCAGAATCATGCAGAAATCCTCCAAAAATAATAAAAATTAGTATGTGTAGGGAAATATGGGCACAGAGTAGGCAGCAGAAACAAAAATTGAACTCTTGTATTCCCCAAGAACAACAAGATCGCGTCAAAAACTATGTAATGGGAAGGATAGTTTAATGAGTTCATACCTGGTCCTGAAGAAAGTCCAATGACTATAACTCATTGCAGTAGAGCAACACTCCTAGTTGCACTTGGATGATGTATGTGAAACTCCTGGTCTTCACCATGGACATTAGACTTGAACAATGTCTACAACAGCTCCACCACATACCATCGGATGACGTTATCCTCCTAGCGGTAGACAACGGCCTCCTCACCTCTATAGTAGTCCACAAGACCACCTAGAACTCCTATCTTTCTACTAGAATAGATAGGAAGGAGTTGTCACTCCTGTTGGTGTACTAGGAACCAACTTGCTCTCCCACAATTGTTTCTCCCTTACGATCCCTCCCTTTAGCGGGTAGGACTTGCTCAGGCTCTCTATGTTGGCTAAATTGGACATTATGTTAATCCCTTTGTTTTGATAATGACAAACATTTCATTCTTGTGGTTTTAACGTGCTATTTGAGTATTTCAGGAACAAGCATATAAGGTGGTGGATAACAAAGACTTGGAAGAACAATTTGATAAAATCGCTTTATTTTCATGATTGTAATCAAATGTAAATGCTTGTACAAGTATATAATGTACAAGTAATTAGATATCATGTAAATCAAGCGTTTAGATCTTCCCTATCTACTCACAACACTTAGATAGGTCTTTCCCCAAGATAGTATCACAATTGCACATTGATACACACACTTAGTAAATGAATACATTGAGTCAGTAATATTCTCAGTCGACAAATCGTCGATCGAGAAAATATCGGTCGACAAAAACTTCGACCGAGAAACTCTCGGTCGACAAAATCTTCGGTCGAGAATAGACCCTACTAGCCGTTAGACCCAGCAGACAAGGTGGTTGGGAGTTGGAAATGAACGTTGTAAACACTTGCTCCAGGAAGTCCCTCGATCGAAAAATCTTCGACCGAGAAGGACTCTCGGTCGACAAATCTTCGACCGAGAAGAGTTCTGTCTGCACTTTTCAGGGTCAATTAACTAGCCATTGCAAATGCAATTAGTGGACACATAACGGATAGTTGAGCACTAAGAACCCCCTAGAAAGTGTCTAGAACGTCCTTAAGCACTTTTAGGTCATTTCTATAAATAGGACATGCCTTAGGAAACCTAAATACACCTAAGCTACACTTGTGCTATACTTGATCTTGAATACTCATTGGCAATCTATTTTGAGCAATAGAGAAATTCCAACATTGGCTATTCATTCCCATTGCTCTAATTTCGTGTCCTATATGCTAGCATCTCCTTTCCACAGCACTTACACTTATACACTCATTGGTTAGGAGATCAATACGCTTGATATAGGCAAATCAAGCCTTGTGCTTAAAAGGATAAGTTGTAATTTCTGTTTTCCTTCTTGTTCCTTTTATTCTTTGTATTCTCCTTGCTACTCCTAGGGTTGGAGGCTGCAGATTGGAGAAGGTTCTTCTCGGAGGAGAAGGTGGACTTCAAGCTACTTCAAGAAGGCTATCGCCACGGGAAGCTACTTCAAGAAGGTTATTGCAACGGGAAGCTACTTTAGGAGGAAGGCTGCTTCAAGGTTGGTGCAATTACTTCTAGGTGAAGGCTGCTTCAAGGTTGGTGCGGTTACTTCTAGGTGAAGGCTGCTTGAAGGGTTTAGGGAGAGAATTGTAATTTTATGTAAAGTCCTTGTGAGGTAATAAAATTAAATTCTTTCCAAATCCCGGTTGGGTAAGCAACCAGGTAGTGGACTGACAACTTTAGTATTTGCTAAAGTTGGAACCACTCTAAATCCTTCTCCCCTTGTCCAATCTTTTTGTGGTTGCTTAATTTGGTTGAATTATTATTAAAATATCATAAAACTCTATTCACCCCCCCTCTAGTGTTTTTCAATTGGTATCAGAGCAGGCTTCAAGGAACCCTAACCAGGTCTTGAAGAATGGAGGGTAATGGTGATTACAATCACAACAAAAGGTGTTGCTTGGACAAAACTACAACATGTTGCAATTGGTGCTTAGGAACAAGCCACACAACAACTAGATGCCCATGGAGATCAAAGAAGGAAGATGAGCACAAAGATTGTCTTATTGCTACAACTAGTGAAGAAGAAGAAGAGGTAAGTCTTTTTGATTTATCTAAAGAAGAACTAGTTGCTAGTCTTGAAGAAACACATATTAAATATGTTGAGTGCAAGAAGAAATTAAAGAAATCTATTAAAGCAAATGATGAGTTAAATGCTAGACTTCTTGCTCTTACATCTGAAAATGAAGATTTATATGCTAAATTAAATGATCTTGGTTTTGAAAAAGATAGCATTATTTCTGAAAATCATACTTTGAAATCATCTCTAAGTAGTAGTAATGTGAAGATTTTTACTCTAGAAACAAATTATGATCTTCTATCTCAAGAAAAGGTTGGATTACTTGCAAAGTTAAATGATCTTCAAAAACAACCTGTCTTGTGTACACATCTAGATTATGATAATATCGTGAAAGAAAGGAATTCTTTATCATCTAATCTAGATCAAGCAAAACTAGATATTAAGAAAAGAATGGATGAGATTGCTAAGTTGCACCAAGAAGTTAGTAGGTTAAGCAACAATGGAATCCTTGATAAAATATTGGATGATTCCTATCATCAAATTGGGAAAAGAGGACTAGGTTACAAGCCTAAGGGGAAATCTTATCAACAACCTAGTTGGAAAAAGACACGAGAACATCAATCTATATATGTACCTAAAGGAACAAATACATTTTTACCAAAGAACAACCTAGAACAAAACCATAGAAAAAGACTTGAGGTTGATTCTATATGTTGCCATTATTGCTTACGTCTTGGACACTACTCTTTTTCATGCCCATACAAGAAAAAGGATGTTGGGTTGGTATGGGTTCCAAAACCCCCAAATTGAATTGATTAGACTAAGTTGAGATATGACCGAAGACTTTAAATTGCATATCCTTATGTCTATCTCAACTTAACATAAAGAGATACAAAATGATTCAAGTAACTAAAATTTCTAACTTGAAAATTTATCTCAATTAAGGTCCTCAAAACTTAAAGATTTGAATATGAATGTTACTTTGATATTCATATGCTTTATCTCAACTAAAACTGATTTTTAAATTGCATAATTGAATTAAATATAGTCTATATTTTACTTGGAATCAATAAATAGTTCTGAAGATAATACAGAAACTTTATCGGTCGAGAAATCTTTGACCGAGCAGTGAGTCGGTCGAGAAATCTTCGACCGAACAGGTCACTGATTTCAGTCTGCAGTAACATTGCTGAATAATTTGATTGATCAAGTGGCTATCTATTTGCTGTTAATGACTGTTTTACATGCAAAACAAGTTGAAGATCATTTTTGAATGTAAATGATATCATTTCTATTGATCCTCTAAATAAGGAAAAACTGAAAATCATGTTTAGAAATCACTATTTTATAATGTTTTACATGATTTTTAAGCATCTCCTCGTCTATCTATATAGAAATCATGTGTTATGACATTTAGTTTAAATGATCACAATCACTGTATTTCATGGAATTATCATTTTATTGTTCTATCATTACATCATGGATATGCTTTCACTATTTTATCATTCAGCTCATAAAGATGATGCTATGTTACATAGAACAAATAGATAATGATTATTGTATGTGTGGATCCTTGATGATACATAAAATAAAGAATTTCTCAATTGGTATCAATAAGAAATTGAGATATCATTCATGCCTTCAAGGATATATGTCTTTTCTTGAAGAATCACATGATTAATATGAATAGAAATAGGAGTTGATTTATGCACTCATAGTAAAAAGGACATCATTCATAATAAGTTTTATTCAAAGTAATTTGATTGATATCTCTTTAAGTTACCTTCAAAATTTATACTTCACATGTGAAATCTGCAGATTTTTGCCTCTTGGTTGAAATAAAATTTAGCCAAGGGGCTCTATGGTCGAAGTCAAGGTCGACCTAAAATAAGCTTTGACAAAATGCTTATTTGTACATCATTTTAATGCATTTAATCTTAGTATCTTGACTCAAAATGAGTTTATCATATTGAAAACATGGAGCCTTAATAAAAGGTCAAAATCAAATCTTAAAAATCATTTGTGACCTTAGAATCCTTAAATTGTCTTAATTATAAGATTAAGGGGGAGCTCACAAAAACAAATTTGATTATAAGATTAAGAAGTTTACAAAGCTTTGAAGCTTGTTATGACCTTAGTATTCTTGAAAGTAATTTTTGTTATGAAAATAAAGAAATCTACAAAATTCATGAATATGACATATATTTTGTTCTTAATGGAATTCTCTAAACAAATTTGGGCTTAACATCCCGTGTATTTGGTTAGAGAAACATTATGGCTAAATTCGACAATAAATGGCTTACATTTATATTAATCCCTTGACTTTAAATTGAATATCTCTTTAAGGGGGAGCATAGCATAAAATTAAGGGGGAGAAATACAAAGTAAACTTGGATATCTTTTTGAAATGACAAAGGGGGAGAAATAATATAAAATCAAAAACATAAAATAAAATGAGTTTCATAATATCTCATCCAGCACCCACTTGCAAAACACAAGAATGGCTACAAAAGGTAAACTTCAGGTATGAAACTCATATGATTTATATTTCCTTATTTTATATTTAGGAAATGTTTGTCATCTTCAAAAAGGGGGAGATTGTTGGCTAAATTGGACATTATGTTAATCCCTTTGTTTTGATAATGACAAACATTTCATTCTTGTGGTTTTAACGTGCTATTTGAGTATTTCAGGAACAAGCATATAAGGTGGTGGATAACAAAGACTTGGAAGAAAAATTTGATAAAATCGCTTTATTTTCATGATTGTAATCAAATGTAAATGCTTGTACAAGTATATAATGTACAAGTAATTAGATATCATGTAAATCAAGTGTTTAGATCTTCCCTATCTACTCACAACACTTAGATAGGTCTTTCCCCAAGATAGTATCACAATTGCACATTGATACACACACTTAGTAAATGAATACATTGAGTCAGTAATATTCTCGGTCGACAAATCGTCGATCGAGAAAATATCGGTCGACAAAAACTTCGACCGAGAAACTCTCGGTCGACAAAATCTTCGATCGAGAATAGACCCTACTAGCCGTTAGACCCAGCAGACAAGGTGGTTGGGAGTTGGAAATGAACGTTGTAAACACTTGCTCCAGGAAGTCCCTCGGTTGACAAATCTTTGACCGAGAAGGACTCTCGGTCGACAAATCTTCGACCGAGAAGAGTTCTGTCTGCACTTTTCAGGGTCAATTAACTAGCTGTTGCAAATGCAATTAGTGGACACATAACGGCTAGTTGAGCACTAAGAACCCCCTAGAAAGTGTCTAGAACATCCTTAAGCACTTGTAGGTCATTTCTATAAATAGGAAATGCCTTAGGACACCTAAATACACCTAAGCTACACTTGTGCTATACTTGAGCTTGAATACTCATTGGCAATCTGTTTTGAGCAATAGAGCAATTCCAACATTGGCTATTCATTCCCATTGCTCTAATTTCGTGTCCTATAGGCTAGCATCTCCTTTCCACAGCACTTACACTTCTACACTCATTGGTTAGGAGATCAATACGCTTGATATAGGCAAATCAAGCCTTGTGCTTAAAAGGATAAGTTGTAATTTCTGTTTTCCTTCTTGTTCCTTTTATTCTTTGTATTCTCCTTGCTACTCCTAGGGTTGGAGGCTGCAGATTGGAGAAGGTTCTTCTCGGAGGAGAAGGTGGACTTCAATCTACTTCAAGAAGTCTATCGCAACGAGAAGATACTTCAAGAAGGCTATTGCAACGGGAAGCTACTTCAGGAGGAAGGCTGCTTCAAGGTTGGTGCAATTACTTCTAGGTGAAGGCTGCTTCAAGGTTGGTGCGGTTACTTCTAGGTGAAGGCTGCTTGAAGGGTTTAGGGAGAGAATTGTAATTTTATGTAAAGTCCTTGCGAGGTAATAAAATTAAATTCTTTCCAAATCCCGGTTGGGTAAGCAACCGGGTAGTGGACTGACAACTTTAGTATTTGCTAAAGTTGGAACCACTCTTCCTTGTCCCCTTGTCCAATCTTTTTGTGGTTGCTTAATTTGGTTGAATTATTATTAAAATATCATAAAACTCTATTCACCCCCCTAGTATTTTTCAATTGGTATCAGAGCAGGCTTCAAGGAACCCTAACCAGGTCTTGAAGAATGGAGGGTAATGGTGATTACAATCACAACAAAAGGTGCTGCTTGGACAAAACTACAACATGTTGCAATTGGTGCTTAGGAACAAGCCACACAACAACTAGATGCCCATGGAGATCAAAGAAGGAAGATGAGCACAAAGATTGTCTTATTGCTACAACTAGTGAAGAAGAAGAAGAGGTAAGTCTTTTTGATTTATCTAAAGAAGAACTAGTTGCTAGTCTTGAAGAAACACATATTAAATATGTTGAGTGCAAGAAGAAATTAAAGAAATCTATTAAAGAAAATGATGAGTTAAATGCTAGACTTCTTGCTCTTACATCTGAAAATGAAGATTTATATGCTAAATTAAATGATCTTGGTTTTGAAAAAGATAGCATTATTTCTGAAAATCATACTTTGAAATCATCTCTAAGTAGTAGTAATGTGAAGATTTTTACTCTAGAAACAAATTATGATCTTCTATCTCAAGAAAAGGTTGGATTACTTGCAAAGTTAAATGATCTTCAAAAACAACCTGTCTTGTGTACACATCTAGATTATGATAATATAGTGAAAGAAAGGAATTCTTTATCATCTAATCTAGATCAAGCAAAACTAGATATTAAGAAAAGAATGGATGAGATTGCTAAGTTGCACCAAGAAGTTAGTAGGTTAAGCAACAATGGAATCCTTGATAAAATATTGGATGATTCCTATCATCAAATTGGGAAAAGAGGACTAGGTTACAAGCCTAAGGGGAAATCTTATCAACAACCTAGTTGGAAAAAGACACGAGAACATCAATCTATATATGTACCTAAAGGAACAAATACATTTATACCAAAGAACAACCTAGAACAAAACCATAGAAAAAGACTTGAGGTTGATTCTATATGTTGCCATTATTGCGTACGTCTTGGGCACTACTCTTTTTCATGCCCATACAAGAAAAAGGATGTTGAGTTGGTATGGGTTCCAAAACCCCCAAATTGAATTGATTAGACTAAGTTGAGATATGACCGAAGACTTTAAATTGCATATCCTTATGTCTATCTCAACTTAACATAAAGAGATACAAAATGATTCAAGTAACTAAAATTTCTAACTTGAAAATTTATCTCAATTAAGGTCCTCAAAACTTAAAGATTTGAATATGAATGTTACTTTGATATTCATATGATTTATCTCAACTAAAACTGATTTTTAAATTGCATAATTGAATTAAATATAGTCTATATTTTACTTGGAATCAATAAATAGTTCTGAAGATAATACAGAAACCTTGTCGGTCGAGAAATCTTCGACCGAGCAGTCAGTCGGTCGAGAAATCTTCGACCGAACAGGTCACTGATTTCAGTCTGCAGTAACATTGCTGAATAATTTGATTGATCAAGTGGCTATCTATTTGCTGTTAATGACTGTTTTACATGCAAAACAAATTGAAGATCATTTTTGAATGTAAATGATATCATTTCGATTGATCCTCTAAATAAGGAAAAACTGAAAATCATGTTTAGAAATCACTATTTTATAATGTTTTACATGATTTTTTAAGCATCTCCTGGTCTATCTATATAGAAATCATGTGTTATGACATTTAGTTTAAATGATCACAATCACTGTATTTCATGGAATTATCATTTTATTGTTCTATCATTACATCATGGATATGCTTTCACTATTTTATCATTCAGCTCATAAAGATGATGCTATGTTACATAGAACAAATAGATAATCATTATTGTATGCGTGGATCCTTGATGATACATAAAATAACTTTAAGGTTTGCAAAACATAAAATAAAGAATTTCTCAATTGGTATCTATAAGAAATTGAGATATCATTCATGCCTTCAAGGATATATGTCTTTTCTTGAAGAATCACATGATTAATATGAACAGAAATAGGACTTGATTTATTCACTCATAGTAAAAAGGACATCATTCATAATAAGTTTTATTCAAAGTAATTTGATTGATATCTCTTTAAGTTACCTTCAGAATTTATACTTCACATGTGAAATCTGCAGATTTTTGCCTCTTGGTTGAAATAAAATTTATCCAAGGGGCGCTATGGTCGAAGTCAAGGTCAACCTAAAATAAGATTTGACAAAATGCTTATTTGTACATCATTTTAATGCATTTAATCTTAGTATCTTGACTCAAAATGAGTTTATCATATTGAAAACATGGAGCCTTAATAAAAGGTCAAAATCAAATCTTAAAAATCATTTGTGACCTTAGAATCCTTAAATTGTCTTAATTATAAGATTAAGGGGGAGCTCACAAAAACAAATTTGATTATAAGATTAAGAAGTTTACAAAGCTTTGAAGCTTGTTATGACCTTAGTATTCTTGAAAGTAATTTTTGTTATGAAAATAAAGAAATCTACAAAATTCATGAATATGACATATATTTTGTTCTTAATGGAATTCTCTAAACAAATTTGGGCTTAACATCCCGTGTATTTGGTTAGAGAAACATTATGGCTAAATTTGACAATAAATGGCTTACATTTATATTAATCCCTTGACTTTAAATTGAATATCTCTTTAAGGGGAAGCATAGCATAAAATTAAGGGGGAGAAATACAAAGTAAACTTGGATATCTTTTTGAAATGACAAAGGGGGAGAAATAATATAAAATCAAAAACATAAAATAAAGTGAGTTTCATAATATCTCATCCAGCACCCACTTGCAAAACACAAGAATGGCTACAAAAGGTAAACTTCAGGTATGAAACTCATATGATTTATATTTCCTTATTTTATATTTAGGAAATGTTTGTCATCTTCAAAAAGGGGGAGATTGTTGGCTAAATTGGACATTATGTTAATCCCTTTGTTTTGATAATGACAAACATTTCATTCTTGTGGTTTTAACGTGCTATTTGAGTATTTCAGGAACAAGCATATAAGGTGGTGGATAACAAAGACTTGGAAGAACAATTTGATAAAATCGCTTTATTTTCATGATTGTAATCAAATGTAAATGCTTGTACAAGTATATAATGTACAAGTAATTAGATATCATGTAAATCAAGCATTTAGATCTTCCCTATCTACTCACAACACTTAGATAGGTCTTTCCCCAAGATAGTATCACAATTGCACATTGATACACACACTTAGTAAATGAATACATTGAGTCAGTAATATTCTCGGTCGACAAATCGTCGATCGAGAAAATATCGGTCGACAAAAACTTCGACCGAGAAACTCTCAGTCGACAAAATCTTCGATCGAGAATAGACCCTACTAGCCGTTAGACCCAGCAGACAAGGTGGTTGGGAGTTGGAAATGAACGTTGTAAACACTTGCTCCAGGAAGTCCCTCGGTCGACAAATCTTCGACCGAGAAGGACTCTCGGTCGACAAATCTTCGACCGAGAAGAGTTCTGTCTGCACTTTTCAGGGTCAATTAACTAGCCGTTGCAAATGCAATTAGTGGACACATAACGGCTAGTTGAGCACTAAGAACCCCCTAGAAAGTGTCTAGAACGTCCTTAAGCACTTTTAGGTCATTTCTATAAATAGGACATGCCTTAGGACACCTAAATAGACCTAAGCTACACTTGTGCTATACTTGAGCTTGAATACTCATTGGCAATCTGTTTTGAGCAATAGAGCAATTCCAACATTGGCTATTCATTCCCATTGCTCTAATTTCGTGTCCTATAGGCTAGCATCTCCTTTCCACATCACTTACACTTCTACACTCATTGGTTAGGAGATCAATACGCTTGATATAGGCAAATCAAGCCTTGTGCTTAAAAGGATAAGTTGTAATTTCTGTTTTCCTTCTTGTTCCTTTTATTCTTTGTATTCTCCTTGCTACTCCTAGGGTTGGAGGCTGCAGATTGGAGAAGGTTCTTCTCGGAGGAGAAGGTGGACTTCAAGCTACTTCAAGAAGGCTATCGCAACGGGAAGCTACTTCAAGAAGGCTATTGCAACGGGAAGCTACTTCAGGAGGAAGGCTGCTTCAAGGTTGGTGCAATTACTTCTAGGTGAAGGCTGCTTCAAGGTTGGTGCGGTTACTTCTAGGTGAAGGCTGCTTGAAGGGTTTATGGAGATAATTGTAATTTTATGTAAAGTCCTTGCGAGGTAATAAAATTAAATTCTTTCCAAATCCCGGTTGGGTAAGCAACCGGGTAGTGGACTGACAACTTTAGTATTTGCTAAAGTTGGAACCACTCTAAATCCTTGTCCCCTTGTCCAATCTTTTGTGGTTGCTTAATTTGGTTGAATTATTATTAAAATATCATAAAACTCTATTCACCTCCCCCTCTAGTGTTTTTCACTCTATTTGTTACCACTAATGGAGAGGACAATAATTATCCAAGGCAATTGAGTTGTGTTCTGGGAAGCCCGCAGTACCCCTCTATTTATAGGAGGGGTTAGGATTTAGGTTCCCAATCTGTGTGGGAGTGGAAGGGACCGTAAGATCACAAATTTTCACAACTTGCAAGTGTTGAACAGATCGGTTCATAGTTAAACTTATTAGTTCACATGTGATTCAATCAGTTTTCTCTATGAACCGATTGTTCTGTCATGTTTCACAATCGCATGTGAATTGGTAATTCAAATCCACTTAATGCACAATGTGACATCGGGACTAATCCTTGATGCCATAAAATTTCTCCATGAACTGGGTGTCTCGCCCATGCGAGGCGGTCATCTCACAACCCCAACCAGATAGTTGGTGACTCGAGTCGATCAGTTCAGTAAGTGAACCATTCAGGTCACTCCCCAGTTCAGGCAGAACTCAACCAATTCAATTTCTAATCAACTAGACACTCCAATAGGTCATTTCAACACTTGAGCCGGTCGATTGGGAGTCCAATCAGTTGATTCGTTACTTGATTTGAATACCTAAACACTTTAGTAATCAATTCAATTGTTATTCATGTTTAAACTCCTCTTTTAGGTGAATTCATATGTGTGCGACCCTATAGGTCCCATATCACGTTGGCAATGAATGTCCATAACTAGTTTATGACATCACAAGCAAAGAGTGGTTGTAGTCACACATCAGTGGTACCCAAGTGAATGGAAAGTTGGAGAACAACTTCAACCTACAATCAATGTAAGGTGTTATAGTGATTATATAATTCCTTTGTCTCAGATATCTGGAATTAACTTGAGGCATGTAATTGTCATCCTCTCAATGTTCAATCAATGTTTCTTTAACCAAAGAAGACTATCTAAGATATATGTGACCTCAATATCATATATTGATTCACATGTACATGCACATTCTTTTCTCAATCTCGATTATCAAGTGGCTTGGATATCAAACTCCTGTAGGAGGGAAAAATCCAATCTACATCACTCTTAGTCATTCCCTAAGTACCACATCTACCCAATCATCAGTATTATAGAAATCCTTTTCAGGGTTACGTTGGATGATGTCAAAGTATAGTGAATGACATGTAATGAGTGTAGTAATTTTAGGTCTAAGAACCACAATCACCACATTCACTATGAGAGGTGACTATGACCATCATTATGGTTTCCATGTGACACTGTCAAGGTGGGTCTGTCTGATACACTGTTCCCTAACAAGTATATGTGTGTTTGGTTTAATATCACATATCATGACTGATGAGATTTTGTCATCAACCAACCCACACTCTAGTCTTGACTGTTACTGTTGTCTATCTACCTTCCACAATAACATCTGACTAGGGACATAATAGTTATGATCTCATTATTCAAGTCACGTACTTGGAGATATACATCATTGAGTATTGTAATTCTTTAGATATTTATTATTTTCTTCATTATCTCATAATTGAGTGATACAAAAATGAATTGGAAGCTTTCCTTTATTATTATTAATCAAATCCTTTATTTAATATGCCATCACAATCATCGTATGATTGTCTCTCTGGGAATACCATGCCAATAGTATGTTGTTTGAAATAAAGTTTTAGAGCTCCAATAAAAGTTAAATGTCATTGAGAGTTACCAATAAATGATTACAAATCAAACACTACATTGCTATATTGCAGTTTGCAACATGGACGGTCAAATTGTAATTTGACCAACCAACTGTTTCAAGGAACATCAAAATATTTTGAAATTTTGGAATAACATGCATAATTGAATTACTCAAATTATATCCAAAATAAAAATAAATCCAAATTATCTATATTGTACTAAAATCATTTTTTACGCCACTATACTTATCAAATTAGGTTTTCATATTTTACCAAAATCTCAATTTTGTCTGACTAGGGTTTAGGCTTATCAAATTCTCATTATACAATACAAAAACATACTTAGAGTTTGTTATTAGGTTTAAAACATCATAATTAGACTACCGTCATTAATCAAGCTTAAGAAAATGATCAATCTTATTAATCATGCAATCATCCAAGTAAATCCTAATAAGATGAATAAGTTGAATCTGGGTCGTTACACTACCTCAACCATTGAATTTGGAACAAGAACCAATCATCAATGCTAGTCCATATATACAACCTATATGTTCCGTAGTGAATTGTCTTGTTCCTTTACAACCAACCATAATATAGAATAATAGGGCCGATAATTCTAGCTGACGTACTCTTCAAATTCACAAGCTCATTCCAATTTTCAAATATGCAGTCAATTTTGTCCTTGAATTTAGACTGATTCCATAAGCTTTTAAGAAATGGACAACCAAAGATGACATGGTGAGTATATTCATATCCACCAATGCAAAGAAAACAAATAGAAGATATAGATTTACCCCTCCTAGTATAGTCAGAGGTCGGTAACTTGTTATGCCTGACTTTCCATAAATGAATTATACAATTCAATTGACATTTGCAGTTTGATATCCACTCAAAGCCCATATCTTCAACACCCTTACTTCTAATACTGTCCCAAATCATCTTAATAGTAGAATTTTCTTTCCTAAAAAGGTGAAATGATCATGCTCAACCAGACCAGGAAAGTAATCTTTTAAAACATTACACAGAACATGAGACCATCTGCTAAAAGGAACCTTCCATTTTCTACCCAAAATAATCACATTAAGAAGTAAATCATTAGGGAAACCCAAGCTAATAATCATCACTCTGCCAATAATATCCCCCAGGAATATTGAAGAACACCTGTGATCTTGCCACAACAGAAAAGAATCTCCAGAACCAATTTTAAATTCAATCGATGGGAGAAGAACATTCCTCACCCTAAGTACGTTATTAAACAACCAAGAAAAATTTGATGATTCTTCAACGGTCCAAATGGAGCATTTCTCCAAATATTTATCTCCTCTCAATTTAAGCCATAAAGAGTCCTTACTAGCTAAGTTCATGCATTCAGAATGAGACAATACTTTGCAATCTCCTTGTTTTTACTTAAACCAAGCCCACCTTCTTTTTTAAAAGAAAAACCTTCTCCCATTTAATCAAATGCAACTTTATTTTAGTATTAGTATACCCCCATAGAAAATCTCTTCAAATATGATCAATCTTGTTAAGGATAGAGCTTGGAATAGGAACGAAATTCACCCAATACAAATACATGGATGACAAAGTGGATCTAATAAGCTCATCCCTCCCTGCAAGAGATAACAATTTTATTTTCCAATTTTCCATTCATTTTTTTAACTCTATCCACTAAAGACAAACAATGATTCCTAGAAATTTCTCCTACAAGTAAGGGGATACCAAGATATTTATAATCATTCATGTTTCAAACTTTAATCCCTAGCAAAATAGCCATAATAGCACCATCCACCTTCCTACTCACAAGAATTGGACTTTTTAATTGACTAATGACCAATCATGAGTCTGAACCAACACTATTAAGAAGATTTCTCAATTAGAAGCACTAGCCTCATCATCTCTAGTAAAATGATCAAGTCATTAGCAAATAAAAGATGAGAACGACATAACTCCTTCAAAGTCGGGATGGGATAAGCACGATGCTCAACAACATAATTCTTCACCAATTCAGAAAAACCCTACATAGTAATTACAAAGTAATAGGGTGCAACGGTGTCACCTTGTCTAACTCTATTAGAAGGCATAATGAAATTAGTAGGTTCTTCATTCAAAATAACTTGATAGGAAGTAGTATGAAAGATGACTTCAATCTAGTGAATCCAAGTAGATGGAAACCCTATATTATGCAGAATAGATAAAAGATATATAGGTCCAATTCACATAATCATATACCTTAGAAATATCAACTTGTATACACATTGGAACTAGATCCCTTCTTGAATTCACTAAGGATCTCATTGGAAACAAGGATGGAATCTTTGATGCTTATTTCCTTCACAAAATCACATCGATTCACATTAATAATAGAAGGTAGAACTAGTTTAAGTCTATTAGTCAAAATCTTCAAGATAATCTTATAAAAGGTATTACACAAGGAAATATGCCTCCAATTAGAGAGAAGAGAATTATCCATGCCTTTAGAAATTAAATTCATAAACTTCTACTGGCCTCTTTCAACATATTACTATTGCAAAAAAATACATTCGCTACATCAAACACATCATCTCCAATCACTTTCCATGATCTTTTATAGAAATGGCATTGAAACCATCGAGCCAAGGGGATTTTTCATCATTCAACTTATTCACCACATATTCTACTTCTTTCCTAGTAGAAGGAGATATAAGATTCATTCTTTGAGAGGCAAATAATCTCGTTCCATTCCATTTACCTTTCCAAAAAATAGGAGTTACTTATTGTTTATAGAAAAGGCTAGAATAGAAATTATAAATAGTGTTTCTTATATCATCAACATCTTGAATCAACAAATCATTAATCATAAGAATTTTAATATTGTTACTATTTAGATGAGTTTTCAAAGAATAATAAAAGATTTTGGTATTACAATTACCACTCTTCAGCCATCAGACTCTTGATTTTTTCTGATAAATGATTCTTCCAAGTAACAAGAATCTTTCTCTTCCAACCTCAACCTTTTAGCAGAAAGTCTAGCTTTATCATCAATAGGGTTTAAATCAGCAATTCTCTGAGCTTCTAAAGCAGCCTCATTATCTAAGCTAGCTCTTTTGCCAAAATCTCCAATAGACTTCTTATTCCATTCCCTTAACTTCTATTTAAGATTCCAAAGTTTTCTATATAGCTTGAAAGTTGCAAAACCTTCTACATTAATCTTCCATCCATTCTCCAATACAGAACAAAAACCATCAATTGATGCCCATGCATTAATGGATCTAAATGGAGAATATATTTTTTTAGGATTTCCAATGAGAAGACAGATTATCCTATTATCACTAATTGTGTTAGATATGAATTCACTATTGTAAACATCAAAACATGACAGGAAAAGACTATTATATATAATCTTAACTACCTTTGAAGTAACAAACTCTCCCCTTTCTTGATGATTGTCCCATGTAAAGAATGGATCTCCCACATCAATCTCAAACAAACCACATTTAAGCATAAAGTTATTGAAATCATCCATAGATTTCTTAGATGGTGGTTGTTTACCAATTTTTTCACAATCCTTCCTAATAGAATTAAGATCCCCCATTATAGTTCAAGTTTCAAAGAGAGTAGTATTCACATTCTCCAAAAAAACTCCAGAGACTATCTGAATCTGCATTATGACCATATACAACAATAAGATAGAAAGTCATTTGATCACATTGGGCCTTGCAATGAATGTATTGATCACATTCATAGAGTTTTAGAATTTGACACACCTCCTCCTTCCACATAATTGTAACTCTACCAAGGGCATGAGAATCACGATTCCAAATCCATTTAAACTCAGGAAAGAACTTGTTCATAAAATTGTGAACCATACCAATACAAAGCTTTTGTGAACCTTACCAATACGAAGCTTTGATTCATTGATAATAATGATGACACTTGTGTATCATCTTAATTCTCCTTGTAAGATCAAAACTTTTTAGAAATCCCCATGACGTTCTAGGAAGAGATGTTCAAGGATGTATTCATTTGATATCGTCAGATGTCATGTCGTCAGCCTCAACATCTTCATTGATAATCTTCAGTCCACCAAACTTTTTATGCATAGGAGATAAAATAGAATTAGTCACCCTATGAAAGATTCCCACACTTGGCTTGACATTACATTTCAAGGGAGATTTGTTTCTTCTTCAAACTTCTTGAAACCCTTCAACATCATTGTTAGGTGAGTTAGTGTTACCAGGACATTGTTGATGAAACATAGGAACTGGGGTAGAAGGAATAGAATGAGAATTATCATTGTCTTCAATCAACATGTATCTAATTGAATCACCTTTATGATGAGTCCCAATCTTATTCAAAGAAGTCAGCACATCAAGAGACTCCACTCTTACAAAGCCTAGAGTGGCAATAAAGCCTCGACTGCGACCAAGGAGGTGAATTAACCAACCTTGATTGAGGAGAGTATGGCAATAAAGCCTCGAACGCGATCAGGCTTTGTCCAAAGCTAGGCCTCGACCGCGGTCCAAGAGTTAAGTCGGTGGAGCATGCCTGTAAATAGGCCACCTACCTATCTTGTCAAATTATTAGATCTCGGAGGACCATGAAGTGCTTCCATTTTCCAAACTCATTCCCATCCATCCAATCAGTCTTGGATCTCCAAAGGTGGAAGCTAAGGAGAGAGAAGACTGAAGGCTCCATCTTCTTTGAGAGAAGGAGAATGTCTACGCCATCGACCTCCTATATCTAGATCTGAAGAAGTATTGTATTGTATCACATTCTTCTCTCTCTATCTAGATCTATCACTTCCATCTCATTGTACTTACCTCCTTTCTTCACGGAACTTGATGTATTTATCATTTTGTGACGCCGTTATGCTGCCCGTGAACATGTCTGGCTAAACACGTAACTTGGGTTGGGAGTAGCCACTAAGGCCCTCCCAACATGTATATTGTCTCTCCTTTTTGAATATATATACTCTTTTCAATATTATCTCCATGCACCGGTTTTAATGATTCACTTGTATGCTTAGCTACCATCTTGTAATGTTTGATCGTTGATACCTCAAAAGAGTAGTATCACTAATATCTTGTGTAATGGAATAGTATGAATGCATGAAAATGTTGGAATGCTAAAGTTTATGGTCATATGTTCTTCCTTGTAGTTTTTGGATAGTCATCTCGAGAGAGAGGCTACCCTTGGACTTAGATCTATCCTTATCTTGAGAGAGAGAGAGAGAGGAATGGACACGTTTATGATTACTTGTAGTCTTGATAGGAATATATGAGAGGGAGAGGTGATGTTTGTATGTTGGTGAGAGGTCTTGGTAGGTGAAACCCAATCCAAGTTTCTCTCCCATATCTTTTTTTCCATCTTATTTTGTTACGATTTCTTCTTCTCTTTGGTTACTTTGGTTTGAGCACTATTGTTCCTTTGGGAACACCCCTTTTAAACCATATGTTATCCAGAGTATATGAGTGTGATACCCAACATGCTTAACACCTGCTAACCTTGTCCCTATAGCTGGACCCTGATTACTACATTAGACCCCGTATAATATTTGCGGGGGATTAAGTGTCAGGTTACTATCTTAAGAGTCTGACTACTCTGGATCCACTCCTTTTTGGACGTGCAATTTAGGTCGGTCAACTTTTTTGCACCATTGTCGGGGACCAAGGTAAAACAACACTATTAATAACTTGAGTCCACTCGCTATACTCCCATGCCATAACCTTAGTAATAATCTTGACCGCACAGAAACATAAAAATCTGCTACCCAACGTTTGCATAGAATAGTTCATTTTAACACGTCCAGTTTACTAACTCAACTGTGCGGTCTATGTAGGGAACCTGGAGGGAATTAGACTCATTCGACTTTGCTCCTCAACCTTGAGTCACCATGCCGCCTTGTGTGGATGGTACTCTCACTGGGGATGAACGAAATGCGGGGATTCAACATGATCCCCCACCACCAGGGATGGACGAAGACAGAGATGGTCGTTACTCAGACGGTCATCAATGTGAAGAAGAGTGTCGAGATGAAGATCATCATGAAGAAGATCAATATGATGAAGAACGACGCTACTGACGCCGAAGAAGGCATCATCCCAATCACTGTGATAATGAACGTGAGTGTGACGGTCAGGACAACGACAACGAGGATGATGAAGAGAGGAAGACCCTTAAAGAATTGGTAGCAACTAGGGCCAATGAATCTAGATGCCTGATCATCATCCCACACTTCAACATATCAAACTTTGAGTTGAAACAAGACGTTGTGCCGCCTAGGGTTTGCTCCGATCGCTCTGGGGATCTAGGAAGTGACTCCCAAGTTCCTGGAGAGGGGGACCCCTTCCCCTACCCTTCCACCTTCCACCTATGGCTACCACCAAAGAAACAATGGGCTCCTCCACCATGGCTGATAGGTTAGCTTGGGCTCAGGTCCTTGGCGGCTCATACTCCTTCCAAGCTCATGACTATCCTCCGCCGGAGAAGATAGAAGGTATGGGATTTGTCACCATTGATGACAAAACATATGAGGCGATGGAAAAGTCATGGGAACACACTGCCATCCTCTATGTGATGGGAAAAAGACTATATTATCATCATATACTTTCCTAGATCAACAGAATATGGAAACCTAAGGGAGGATTTGATCTATATTCTAAGCCAGATCAGTTCTTTCCGTTGCATTTCAAGGCTGCCTAAGACAAGAAGAACATTATAGAAAGAGGCCCCTGATGGTTTGATGGATAGCTTGTGGTCATCAAATACTATAAAACCGGTGATGACCTAATCAAGGATCAATTCAACACTATTCTAGTGTGGATTAATATCCCTAGTATGGGAAAGAACTGGTCCCCTTGTGTCGTTGGCATAGTGGCCAATGGAGTGGGGAAACTGCTGAAGATTGATTACCATTCTATTGGCCATGAATCCTTGGGTGAGGCTTGTGCAGTGGTCGAGGTTGAAGATGAAAAACCTACCCTGAAGAAGTCTGGGTTAATATGCCTCGACGTGAGCCAATGGTCGTAGCCATTACTTATGAACATATACCTAAACGTTGCCCAGAATACAAAGTCTTTGGCCACAACTCGGATGACTGCCTGCTAAAGCCCAAAGTCACTCCATATGTACCGGCTAATGATACTATAGTATGGAAGATCATTGGAAATAAAAACAACAAACCTCGAGGTGAGGATGTTTCCAATACCTCAAAGATACCTGAGATTCCAGTAAGTAATAGTTTTGCAAATGTAGAAGTGGAAGATGCAGTAGCTAACTCCAATGATGAACCTATTGTGGACACTACAACTATTGTCGTGGATACTATGACTGTACCGTTGAGGAAATAGAAGAGGTGATTGTTGATTGTACAACTGACACATCCACTATTCTTGTTGGAAATGGCAAAGAAGAAGGTGAAATCTGTAAGACACAAAGCTCAAGGAAGAAGGTGGACAAAAATGCTAGAATGAACGGGTCACGTCGTACATGATCATCTGGTAGGGGTCATTAATGACCATCATTATGACTAATGTATGTGGTTCAGGGAAACCACGTAAGAAAAGAGAAGTTAGGAGAACTATTAGTGAATCAAAGGCATCTATTGTTGTTCTTGTAGAAACCAAAATAAAAAACTACCTGAAAGCTTCGTCTGAGAAGCTTCTTCCTAAAGGTTGGAGATGGATTACTAATCATGAGAAGGGTCCTAATGGATGAATCTATATAGGATGGAATCCTAAGTCTTGGGATATAAATGTTCATCACATGGATGATCAACAAATTACCATGTCGTGCATTAATAAAGGTGGTCTTCTTCTTATTCTTACTGCTATATATGCTAGGAATCTAGCCAAAGACCGTCTTGCTCTATGGAGTACACTAGAGAATATCATCTCTAATATCAATGACCCTTGGTTAGTGATAGGTGACTTCAACAACATCAAAGAATGAGAAGAAAAAGCTGGAGGTAGGGAAGTCCCTTCTCATATACTCAGCACGTTCAACACTACCATTGATAACTACAATTTGGTTGAACTTCCAACTGTGAGCAATGAGATATACACTTGGCATAATAATCAAGGTGTTGCTAAATGTATTGCCTATAAGCTTGACCATCCTCTAGTCAATGATGCCAGGTTGAGTAGATTCCCTGGTACCAAAATGAAACTAAGAACATTTGCTTTCTCTGATTATTATGCCATTAATGTCAACCTTAGAGAATTGACAATGAAGAAAAGGCCTTTCCGTTTCCTAAATTTTTGGATGGATTGGCCTGGATGTAAATTGATTATCAATGAAACATGGGTCAACCAAGTTCCAGGTAATCCTTTGTTCAGATTTTCCCAGAAGCTCAAGCTAGTCAAAGTTGAACTTAAGAGATGGTCGAAAGAATTCATAAATCTAAAGAACCTTATTTCTAGAGAACTCATGGAGATGGATGATATATCTACAACTCTAAGGAGGAACCCTCTTGATACTGATCTTATTCTTGCTGAGAAGGTCACTTATGAGAGACTCGAACTTCTTTCTAAGGCTGAACAAAAGTATTTCTGGCAATGCAGCCACTTAGACTAGATAGCTAATGGTTATAAAAACACCAAGCTATACCACTCTAAGGTTAAGAGAAGAAATGCTATTAACACTATTACTAAACTTTTTGATGTTGTAGGTAATTCTCTAAATGATGAGCAAGAGATTGCAAATGAAACTCTTCAATTCTTTGAAGGTGTATATAACCAGGCTATACCCGATGCTACGCCTTCTGATGTTTCTAGCTCTAGTGCTGAATGTGAATGGACAAAGTTGATTATTGATGCTAATAATGAAGCTCTATGCAAAATACATGATCTACAAGATATCAAGGATGTTTTCTGGGACATTGGACCAAATAGAAGTCTAGTGCCCGATGGATTCAATAGGTATTTCTATAGAGATAATTGGAACCTTATCAGTCCAGACTTAACTAAAGATGAGCAACAATTCTTCAAAGGTGGTAATATGGTCTGGAAAGTCAATCATGTTTTTTTGCTCTTATACCTAAGAAGGATATTGTCATTTCACCTAATGATTTCCGTCCTATCTCGTGTTGCTCAATGTTATAGAAAATCATCACCAAAATCATTACTAAAAGGTTGGATTTAGTGCTACCAAAGGTCATTTCCATGAACCAAGGTGCAATTGTGAATGGTAGAAGCATAGAAGATTGCTCCATTCTAGCCTCAGAGTTTACTTTGAATTTCAATCATAAGAAAAGCTCTCCTTCAACTTGTGTTAAACTTGATATCACCAAGGCATTTGATTCAGTCCACTGGTCTTATTTATGGGATTCTCTCCATGGCCTGGGTTTTAGTGTTACTTGGATTTCCATGATTCACAAGTGCATCCATATGCCCTCTTTCTCTCTTCTTCTGAATGGTAGTTCAATTGGCCTTTTCAAAAACTCTAATGGACTTGACCAAGGTGATCCATTGTCACCTTTGCTATTTGCTATTGCCATGGAAGGGCTGAGTCGAAGGATTGATAAAGTCCATCAATTGGGTCTACTCAAATCCTATATTGTAAGACACACTAGAGTCATGATCCACCTTCTGTTTGCTGATGATGTCCTTATCTTCATTGAGGGCCGCTCACATAGTCTAAAGAACCTTAAACATCTCCTTCTGGATTTTGGCAAGGTCTCAGTCATGAACCATAACCCCAAAAAAATGCACATATATCTATCGAAATCATGTAGGGATAAGGAGAAATTAATTTCTATCCTTGGCATTCAGATGGGCGAGTAGCCAACTAAGTATCTCAGGTTTCCTATGGCTAGTGGCAATCTCAGACACAGACACTTCTATGAATGTTTAGATAAACTAAAAGACATGATTGTAAGATGGCTAGGTTCAAAGATTTCTATGGCAGGGAGATTAGTACTTATTAACTATTATGCTATGGGTTTGATTAACTACTGGATATGTCAAGGTGAAGTCTCTTTTGCAGCTCTACATAGAATGGAGATAATGATGAATGACTTCATTTGGTGCAATCTGGTGCATCCCACATCTTGGTCCAAGCTCTCATTTCCAAGGAACGAGGGTGGTCTCAATCTCAAGAACCTTAATGAGCTCGTTGATTTTCACATGCTCAAGATAATTAAAAAATTTCTATACGGTGACTCCGTTTGGAGCATCTGGATGAGGCAAAGATATGGTAACAACCTTGATGTTAACCCATCTCAAACATGGGGTTATTCCACGACCTGGAGAAGGACGATCAAGCTATGGCCATAATTCATCAATGTTGATGATAAATTTCTTTGGGAAAGATGTCGACAAAAGAATAATACTGATAATGCTTTCAAAAATCTATGGTTCAAATCTCACCACCCAAGATGGAGCTTAACCTCTTTCATAGAAATTAAGAACCTACTACCAACCATGAACCGTATTAAAGACTGGAATCCAGAAGTTAATGACACTTGTTGCCTATGTCTTACAGGAACTGAAAGCATAAACCACCTTTTTGGTAGCTATTCATTTTGGAGATACATCAGGGGTCATGCTCAGCTCAAGATATATGTCAGAATGCCCTACAATTCATATGAGTGCCTTAATGCAGCTAATTCAAGAGGGAGGGCTTTGGATACTATGGTATTATGGACGATCACTTGTTGTGTTCAAACTATTTGGAAAGAAAGAAACAATAGGAAGCATGGGGCTCAAAGTAACGACTATATAATGCTCTTTAATACTATTGAGAGAGATTAAATCTCTCCATAATATGTATAAAGACAAGGTAGTCAAGATCTCTCCTATTGTTATTAGGAATTGGGAACTATAACCAATTCCTTTTTGTTTTTGAGAATTGATTATTCTTGCCTTATCATGTAAGATATAAGTTTGTAGATTGTAACTTTGTCCCTCTTGTAGGGTTGGAAATATATTTACCTAAAATTTCCAAATAAAAAAAACTTTGAGTTGAAACCAGCTATCATCTCGATGATCCAGAATAAACCTTTCCACGAGAATTTGAGAAGTGAAAACCCATACCATCACCTTGATGCCTTTAAAAATATCTGTGATACCATCAAGATGAGGGAAGTCCATCAAGAAGCGATATAATGTAAGGGCTTCAACTTCTCTCTTGAAGATAAGGCTCTATCATGGTACCTCAATCTCCCCCACCAGTTCATAGATGGGTGAAGACCCCTAGCAGATGCTTTCATTACTAAGTTTTATCCTACCGAGAGGACTATCCACAACATGTAGAAGGTCACTTCTTTTGCACAAAAGTTGGGAGAAAACTTGCATGAAGCATGGGAACGCTTCTAGTAGTACCATAGGAATTGTCTGCACCATAATTACCATAAGGGGTTCCTTGTGACCACATTCTTTAATGGGTTGACTCCTACTAAGAGGACTTCATTGAACGCAGATGCTAGCACTGACTTTCTTGGAAAGAAATCGAGCAGAACCATGAAGATAATAGACAACATGGATGCACTGCAAGCAGGCATGGACTATGACAAGAATGATAGGGGATCAACAAAGAAATTAGGGTCTGAAGGACCGTCTATTGAACCCAAATCCTTGGAGACCATAACAGCACAGATTCAGAAAATAGCCACTGATGTCAAACAGCTGAAAGACACTGGAGCCAAGGGCAATAAGCATACTAACAAATCCATGAAATGTGTCACCTGTGGAGAAGGAGGGCATGGGATCGATAACTATATCTATACCCAGCTCGAGGAAAGTGACAAAAGTGAAAGTGAAGAAGACACAGAGAACGCCTCCTATGTTAACTTCAAGCGACAAGACCACCCTGGGTTTAGTTACGGCAACAAGGAAGCAGCGGAGGACACACATTAGATGGGTAGTTCATCTAAACCTCCCCTAGGGTTCGAGAAGAAAGGAGTTCAAATACAATACACCAAGACTACCAAATACCAATAGAACAAAAACAACTATCAAGGCCAGAACAAAAATGTGAGCACGCAAGGACAAGGGCAAGGCCCAGGGACGAGCCAAGTGAAAGACAATAACCAAGCTGACATGATTGCTCAACTATTTGACTTCACAAAGAGGCAAGCATCAGTGAACAATCAACTATCTCAAAGTGCGCTCATGAATTCAGCAGTGCTAACTAATATGCAAACTCAAATGGTGGATATGCAAACTCATCAGAGACAAATTGATCAGCAACTTGCATAGTTGGTCGAGCTGATGAAAAATCCTTCAGGAAAAATCCTGTCGAATATCGATACTACCAAAATGGCTACTCTCTGGTCTGGGAAAATGATGGAGAATGCTAATACCAACAATGTTGAAGAAGAAAGAAGTCGTGTTAATCAACAGTCTGAGTATGAAAAGGCAACAGAAGAATCAAGAGGCAATGAACAAGATAATTTTGGCAAAGAAGTAGGACAACCCAAGAAGAAGAAGTAAGGAGAGAAAAAGGAATCAGACCCTCTGGGAGATGTTCTTTTGAAGAAAAATTTATACGCCCATAGAATTCCTTTCCCCTATAAGTTAATAAAAACACACTTGAAGAAGAGATACAAAAAGTTCATGGAAGCTATAAAGAAGCTTCACCTGGATTTTCCCTTTCTTGATGTAATAGAAGAAATCCCAACCTATGTAAAGTTCTTCAAAGACCTTATTACAAAGAGAAGAAGAGGTGATCATGTTAAAACTATCCAATTAGAAAAGATGTCCAGTGCTTTTGTTCAAGAAGAGTTTCCTACCAAGCGAAAGTACTCTGAGCATTCAACATACCTTTTTGTGTTTGGGATAACGTGGAGAGAAAAGGATTAGCTGACTTGGGAGCAAGCATCAGTCTAATGCCCCTAACTCTAGCCCAAAGGTTGGGGCTGAAAGACATGGTAAAGATGAGGATGAGGATCGAGTTAGCAGATCATACCTTCACAAGGTCAGTGGGAATAGTAGAAGACGTTTTGATATGAGTTGGATGATTTTTCATACCATGTGATATAGTGTTAATAGACACGATCGAAGACTCCAAATTCCCTATGATATTCAGAAGGTCATTTCTTGCAATAGGGAGAGCACTGATAGATGTTACTGAAGGAATCATCACACCATGAGTAGGGAATGATCACTTGGAATTTAGAGTACAAGATGCCATGAGGGGACCATCTCTATCTGAGTCAGTCTACTTCTTGGACAACTATAATTAGTTTTGTGAAGAAGTACAAGAAGATAAAGCAATCATAGATCCACTAACGTGAGCCCTAAATCACCAGGATCCTGCCATGGAGAGCCAAGAAGTTGTAGAAATCTTAGATTACCTGAACCAACCAGAAGAAGAATTTGGAAACGACAAAGAGATAATTGAAACGGTGAAGTATGCTTCGTTGGAGTAGATAGTCGAGGAGAAGGAAGCGTCAAAGCCCAATCCAGAGTTAAAGCCTCTTCTAGAAGGTTTGAGATATAAATTCTTAGATAAAGAAGAAAGGAATTCAGTTATTGTAAATGCAACTTAACTGAAGACCAGATGGAGAAGTTACTAGATGAGCTGAGGCGGCATAGAAAAGTCATAGGATATTCTGTAGAAGACATTAGAGGTCTTAACCTGGCTTTATGCGTGCACAAAATTTGCCTTGAAGAGATAGCCAAGCCATTGGCTCAACCACAAAGGAAGCTAAATTAAATGTTGAAAGAGGTTGTGAAGAAAGAAGATATAAAGCTACAAGATGCTAGAATCATCTACCCAATAAGCAACAACAATTGGGTTAGTCCTATCCATGTGGTACCCAAAAAGGGTGGAATGACAGTCGTACTAGGGGAGGATGGAGATGAAGTCACCACAAGGACAGTGATAGGATGGCGCATGTGTATCGATTACCACAAGCTAAATACAGCCACCAAGAAGGATCACTTCCCCTTTCCATTCATCGACCAAGTTCTAGAAAGGTTGGCCCATCATGACTATTTTTGTTTTCTAGATGGATATTCAGGATTTTATCAAATCCCTATTCACCCAGATGATCAAGAAAAAACAACATTCACGTGCATCTATGGCACATATGTGTTTAGATAAATGTCGTTTGGACTGTGCAATGCACCTACAACATTCCTACGCTATATGATCTTGATGTTCTCAGATTTTCTGGAAGACATCGTAGAAGTCTTTATGGACGACTTCTCAGTTTATGGAACAGACTTTGATGCATGCCTAAGAAATTTATCTCTAGTGCTACAAAAATGTGAGGAAAAATATCTCGTTCTGAATTAGAAGAAGTGACATTTCATGGTACATGGTGGATTCGTCCTAGGTCACAAGGTTTCAAAGAAGGGAATTGAAGCGGAGTTGAGTAAGATTGAAGCCATCTCAAAGCTTCCATTGCCAAGTTTGTAATAGGAGTGAGAAGTTTTCTGGGACATGCATGATACTACTGGAGGTTTATAAAGGATTTCTCAAAAATTCTAGAGCCTTTGTCTAATATTTTGCTCAAAGATGTCGAGTTTGAATTCACCAGTGGATGTCTTGATGCCTTCAATACACTAAAAAGAGCACTAACAATGACACCAATTCTTCAAGCACCGAATTTGGAATTGCCCCTTGAAATCATGTGTGACACCAATGACTATGTAATAGGCATTGTCTTAGGATAGAAAAAGGACAAGAAACATCATGTAATTTGTTATGCGAGTAGGATGCTTGATGAGGCACAAGTAAACTACACAACTACGGAAAAAGAAATGCTGGACATTGTATTTTCCCTTGATAAATTCATATCATACTTAATAGGATCGAAGGTGAAGGTATATATAGATCATGGGGCAATTAAATATCTGATGTAGAAGAAGGATACAAAACCATGACTTTTAAGATGTGAACTATTGTTGTAAGAGTTTGATCATGAAATCATCAACAAGAAAGGGAAGGAGAATGTGGTTGCAAACCACTTGTCTAGAATAGTCTTCGACGAAGAGAATTAGATACCAGTGAAAAAAAATTACACTGATGAAGCCCTACTAATGGCTCAGTCTGATGAGCAGAGACTACCCTGGTTTGCAAATATCTATAACTATATAGCCTGTGGGAAGTTACCACCAGAGATTACGTACAACCAGGAGAAGAAGTTGTTTTCTAATTTGAAGAAATTACTATTGGGACAACCCATTGTTGTTCAAAAGATGCTCTGACAATCTATATTGTTGGTGTATGCCAGAAGAGGAGGTGCCATTGATCCTAAAAGAGTGACATTCTTTGCCATATGGTAGGCACCATAATGGGGATAGGACAGCAGTAAAGGTCCTACAGTCTGGATTTTATTGGCCCACACTCTTCAACGATGTGGCTTATTTTATAAAATCATGCAAAGAATGTCAACTAATGGGAAATATAAGTAGGAGGAATGAGATCCCATGGTAGATTGGGTAGAAGTTGAATTTTTTGATGTTTGGGGAATTGATTACATGGGACCTTTTCTGCCATCAAAAGGGAATCAATACATTCTTGTCATTGTTGATTAGTTTTCCAAGTGGGTTGAAGCAGTCATAATTCAAACTTGTGATTCCAAGGCCATGATAAAGATTTTTGAGAAAACTATATTCCCACTCTTCGGAGTACCACGCATGGTCATAAGAAACCGCGGATTGCATTTTAGTGAGAAACAATTTGAAGCTTTGCTAAGGAAATATGAGGTGAAACACAAGGTCATGACTCCTTATCACCCCCAGACATCGGGACAAGTGGAAGTATCGAATAGATAGATCAAGCATATCTTGGAAAAGACTATGAGCTGCACAAGGAAAGATTGGTCAATGAAGATAGATGACACACTTTGGGCTTACCGAATTGCTTACAAAACACATATAGGGACAACACCCTACAGGCTGATTTATGGTAAGTCCTGTCATCTACCACTCGAACTAGAGTAGAAGGCTCCATGGGCCATAAAATTTCTGAATATGGACCTTGATAAGGCTGGTGAGAAAAGGCTCCTTCAGCTCCATGAGCTCGAAGAGCTGAGGCTACATGCCTATGAGAATGCAAGAATTTATAAATAGAGGGAAAAGGTTTGTCATGATTCTCACCTAAAGAACAAAGATGTGCACGAACGAGACAAGGTCCTTTTGTTCAACTCTAGCATCAAGTTATTTTTGGGGAAATTGAGAACCAGGTGGTCAGATCCCTTTTTTATAGTGAAGATATACCCATTGGGAGTAATGGAGATAGAAGGAGAAAAGACAGGAACTTTCAAAGTAAATGGACAAAGAGTGAAAATATACTATGAAGACCAATCCTTTGTAAGGAGAACATAACTCAGGTTGGGGGAGGCCAACTCAGCAAAAAATGGAATGAATGAGGCAACAAGTGCATCTATGGAAGGATAATGAAGACAGGATGACAGAGAAAGTCGAGCTAAAGACTATAAACAAGTGCTTCCTAGGATGCAGTCCAAGTTTTTTTGTTTCTCATGATTCATGTTTTCCTTTATTTTTTACTCTAGTATTATGAGCGATGCACCTCTAGTTTTCCCTACATTTTAGTTTCTCTCTTCTAAAAATAGTGTAAATATTTTATGGTCTTTTCCAAAGATGGTTTGTTTGAAAGTACAAGTTTTTGTTTTGTTTTCATGATTGATTTGGTTCGGAGGACCGTGGTCACAGTTAGGACCAAGGTCGTGGGGTCAACCTTGCTCAGATAGGACGTACATTGTGACCTGCGGCACTTTCTCTCAAGGTCTTGATAGGTTGCGGTCGCGACATACAAAATTTGGGAAGGTGAATGTTGGTCGAGGAATTCCTCACGTCGCGGATCGCGATCCTAATCGTATATATACTAAAACCCTTGGAAACACTATTCTTCTCGCCCAAATCAGAATTCTCGAACTAATGAACCTATTGAGCAAATCTCCTTGACGAGCAAGTCCTCGGGAGATGACAAAGCAGTCGAATCAAGCCCACACTGACGAGGAACATCTTCGCTGCCACTGCCCCCTGGATACCCTGCTTTCGTTGTGATTCCCAAAAGTTTTCGCTCCACCGAGGTATCTATTTTGCTTTCTCGCAATTTTCCATCACCAATTCTTCCATGACTCACCATTTCTCTCGCTTATCTAGCAACCTCTCCACTGCTCTTGGTTCCAACATAGGGTTTAAGACCCGTTTCGGATGTGACCCCCCCCCCCGCCGCCGCCTCGGTCGTGGCCAACGACTTACCAAATGAGGTTTTAGACCTCTGGTTCTATCACCATTTTCAATGGGACATGACCATTTCTCCATTGTCACGATTGTGGTACCACATCTTGGACCGTGGGTCGCGGTGCCTTTCCAACATGCAAGTTTGTCGCTTGATTACCGCGGGTTGCGGTGTTTATCGAACAAAAAGTCAAGTGTACAATAACCACGGGTCACGGTCGAGACCCAGCTGATGTTCTTTTCACTGTGGTCGCTTCTTGTCTTGTGTATGAACTAACACTTTGTGGTCGTGGTCCTCTCTCATCCCCGAGTTAATAGACCTAGGTCGCGGTATATTTTGTTTCACAAGATCGACTCTTTGACCAAGTGATGCCTCGGTCACGGTATGGACCGCAATCAAGGTCCACCTTCTGTTTAAAGGTTGCGGTCACGACATTATGAGAGAAATCAAAATATAACATAATTATACATACACATGATAATAGAATAAAATAATTAATGAAGGTGGGTTAAAAGTTAATATAACTATGCTAATGAAATGATTAATTTGAATTTTTTTAGAATGTCGACTTCAATTGGCGACTCATTGTTCAAGAGGGCAACATCATTGAAAGAGATAGAACAAATCATGGAGAATATAGTAGTGACTCTAAGAAGTGATACAAGCATGCCACCAGCAAGGAGATTACAACTACAACTGACAATGGAGAAGTATCAATGCATTCTGGATCATAAGATGCCAGAAGAGTCAGAGGCATCACAGAGTACGTCTTAGACAGAGACTTCGGAGTACTACCCTACAGATACTAAACTAGAGAGTATGAAAAAATGAAGGTTGAGCCCAAGGAGTTCAAGTGCAACAAAAAGGTGAAAATAATTGTTGCAAAGGAAATAAATGGGTAGGGGAAAGAAATGGCCCGCGGGGAGGAAGAAGAGACTGAGGGATCAATGCTAAATCAGAATGAGCCAGCATTTGTGCCAAGGGATGTTGTGCACCAGTCACATTTCAATTGGATATTACAAGTCAAAGTGTTCAAGCCTACGAGGTATCTTGATGTCGATGACTTCAAGAGGATGGGAGTCTACAACAGAGTTGTCAAATTCCTAGAGGGTGCAAACCTATGCACCTTCTGCACCTCAGAAGCCCCATCCTTGAAGCTACTAATGGTAGAATTCCTATCTTCCTTGGAGAAAGTCCTAGTAAATGAAGAGGAGTGTAAAAAGGGGGGCGGAGACTTCAAACTAGAGGTGATACTAGGAGGAAAGTCTCACACAATTACATAGGCTATGCTCAACACTATCTTCACACGAACAACAGTAAAAGAACAAGCCTGCTCTGTCACACTTGGATAAAAGGAAACTGTCTGATACAACAACCACAAAATGTGGGAAGAACTGACAGGAGAAGACGAACACAACTCCAAGAACTCCAAAGAAACCTTGATCACTTCATGCTTCATCAGGGTGATGTAGAAGATAACTGCTAATACGATATTCACGAGGTCAGAGACCGGAAGAGTGATGAAGGGAGACCTTTTTATGATATGGTCTATGTTGAAGAAGAAGCCAGTAAACATAAGAAAGATCCTAGTTGAAAGGCTATCAGTAGCCGTGGGAGGGGAATCTAAACAGACCAAAGATTTTTGCATGGGCGGCCAGATCACAAAGATAGCCCACCACTTCATGGATGCAGACGTGTTGATGAAGTACAAAGTAACAAAGGGGCATGCAAAGATCGACATCAAGTCCCTCATCAACACGGGAATCTTGGCACATAAGGGAGACAAACTCTACTACAAACAAAGCTGCTCCAAAAAACTCCTTCCCCTCCCACCACATCCTCCAACCTTCAAAAATGTACTGGGTAACAAGTTTGATGTACTCTGGAAACACATGCATCAAATATCTGCATTAAGTTCAAACATAACCTCCACCTTATGTACGCTAACCACACAGGTACATTCATTGAATGAGAGGACCAAAGCGCTACCCCAGTTCATGCAAGGGGTGCTAAACACCTAGAATGTGATGATTGGAGTGCTAAAGACCATCACAGAGGAGATGGCAGCCATCAGGAGGGAGAGGGATGCCCTACGGGCCGACAAAGAGCACATAATAAATGGCTACAAGGCAGAAATGAATGACCTCCAAAGGGAGTGCCAATGCCTGGATGAAGACTGTCAGCAGCTAGAAGCCGAACATAGAGAGATCAACAACTGGAGGTGGAGGAAGAAGACTAAGCGTGTGGCAGGCCCCTCAACATCGCAAGCTTCATCGAGCCCTTCAAGACCTGACGATAACGACGAAGACAATGTGGGGGGATAGGTGTAGGTACATCATTAAAAGAAGAGAGCATCAACTTAAAAACTACCTCGACAACTGAACTATAAGAAAAGGAAGCACCACCGTAGTCAGACACTCACCAAGACAATGAAATGAAGAAAACTACTATGTTGTTAAGGGGGTTTGATTTGAACAACAGTCCTGAAGAGGAGAAAGCAGAATCAGATAAGGGGAAGGGGAACTAGAAGAATAATAAACTACCCTGAATATAGACAAGGCTGCACTAGAAGAGCCCACGCAGGCCGTCGTCGCCAGGGCAGAGAGCATAGAGACAAAAGATCTCACATCAAGAGAAATTAAAGATCTAAATAAGTTCTTGGATGACCTGACGTATGGGATGGACATGTTCAGTGACTTCTTGCAATCCCCAGTCCATAATGAAGAGAACGACTATCTTTATGATGGGAAGATGGAAGCAACTTTAATAGCACTGAATGCTGCCAAACTAGGTCAACTATCTAAGGAAAGACACGTCAAAGACAACATAGCTGCGGAGGCTTCCACGGATGTTGCAGATAAGGTGACCACCCAGATGGCAATGAGTACAGAGAGTCTACATCCAACCAAGGAAGCACCCCTCAAGGCAACATAGGATGACACCTTAGACGACGAGGAAGGTGGGCTTGCCACTTTCTTCATAAACTAGCCAGCCAAGAAGCGGAGCACACCAGTCAAGGAAGTAGAATTAGGTGTGGCTCCTCCTCTACCTTGCAAAATGGAAGATATGGACACGACTGCACTATCAAGAATAACATGCAGGGATGTCCATATCTTGGTAGATATTCTAGACAACAATCTGCCTAGAATTGACGTTGTATACCACAACAAGAGTAGACATATTACGAGAGAACACTTTAAAGGAATCTTCTTAAAAAGGGCACGAGTACACAATAAGTTGTTCAAAGTACTGTGCCACCCTCCTTGAAGAGTTATTACATCCAGATAAGGTGCAACCAGTGTTTAATGACACCACACATCTAGAAGGACTCTTATACAATGAACACTACAAAGCTGCTGATGTGATTGAGCTAAAATAAGAGGTGAGCTGGAAAGAAACAGAGTTTGTGGTCCTGTCCATAAGGAATGTGAAGCACTGGGCACTCATCGTTGTCAATTTATACAAGCAAAAGATGACAGTGTTCAATTGTTGCACAGTCGAGCTGGACAATACTGCCTTAATATACAAAAACAAAAGAGCCAGAGATATACTACAAGTACCACTACGTCTGTAGAGGGCGATACAATCAGCAGGTGATAGAGTTAAGGGAATATGGAAACTATTCTCAATCTGTAAGAAGGTCTCACAAGAAGACGCTGGAACAGGGGATTGCACCTTCATCGTATTATGAACGATGGAAGCCATCAATAAGAGTGTCCCTCTAGAAGACTTATGCATAGAAGATCTACACAGGTTGTGCGGTATGTCTACGATGGAGGTTATCTATGATAGTTGCTTCTTCAGTGACCCGACGATGCCTTCGAAAGTAATATCATAGAAACTTTATCAAGAGATCCCTATACCCAAAAAGGTAACTTAGAGGGAATAAATCAAAACCCTGTGAATAGACCCAACAGAGCCAGCCAGAGCAGTGACATGGAAAGAAGGTTGGAAAACCGACACTGGGGTAGTTGCGGAAAGCATGCCAGAAATAGAACATGAACAACCTCCAGTGGTAAAAGATAAAGAGGAACAGCCTACAGCAGGGCATCCGGAGGAAGGTAAAGTACAAGAAGAAGATCTGCCTAAAGAGAAACCAGACAGACTGACTGTGGAGATAGTACCTACTTTCAAGGACTTCGACAGATGGAGCTGCATAAGCCTATATTCAGAATCCCTACACATGATAATGAAATCCTTGAAAGAAGATGGCATGTCAGTAGAGGCTATTTTTGAAAGGGACGAAATTTGTGTGTTGAAGGATGACCTCCGCGATATGCTAAAAATAGGAGGGTAACTATCAGTCAGCATGATGTTAGCAACCAAGCTTTATTAAGTGACAACATGCCAAATGCAGATATGGCATACTTCCTATTGGTGGATGACATTTGAAAGGACAAGAGATCAGGTAAAAAATAATGCCTGTAAAAATGCTTAGCAACGTCCCTCCCGGACTGCATCTTATTGCCTATACTTCACGACAATCATTGGACTTTGCTGGTAGTCAAGGTTATCAAAAGGACTGTAGTGTTATACAACAGCTCAGATGCAGCCTTCACACTAAACAAAAAGACAAACATGAATACTACAAAGACATCCACATAAGAAAAGGTTGTCACATGCGCTGAAGCAATTGTTGAGATGCTAAAAAGCCATGGTAAAGGGTACAAGCATACAACAGGCAAAGACTTCAAGAAGACACAGTTCTACCACAAGATCCCTCAGTAGGTTCCTCTATAAAATGGCTGTGGCTTGTTCTGTTTAGCCTAGATGCATGATGGCCCTAGCCAATTTGAATACAAAGGTGGAGGGAATGCAATAAGAACAGTATCATCCATTGTGAGGAGTGTAGGCAAGCATGCTCCTCGAGTCCAAGTAGGCCTCCAACACTGACAAACCAGAATGAAGAAATCCTATTTATATGTTTCACTCAAAGTTTTACACCCCGGGTCGGGGTGAAGGATAAGTTTGGGGGAGGAGTCATAAACGGGCTGGAGAGGTACAATTTTGCCACCATTTTACCACTCAAATTTTCAAGATTTTCAAAAACTTTACTTATACATATTTTAGCTCCAGCCAAACTTCTTTTACTTTTTGCTTAAAAAATCTGGTTATAAGCCACAGTTTTGTGTAGTTACTTAGAAATTTGTCTATTTTTGTGCTAATGGATATAGTGTTATTGTCTTGTAGAGAGAAAAATACGAGCAACTCATGCATATACTACTAATATTCATCATTCTTATCATATCCTTAAGAATCCAAATACATATACCCAAATATGTCATCAGGTGATTGGGGCTAGGATAAGATAAAAATAAAATCTACAACAAGAATGCATACACATGTTTTCTTTAATTTGACTAACATACATAATTTGTTCTTAGGATGAATACTTGACCTTGGGATCCAATTATACCTAATGAGCTTAACCATTAGTCGTGAAGACCTAGTATGTGCAATCCCTATTTTAATTTGAGAATTTACATGCCTATAAACCCATCTTTACATAATGATGCATCTTTTGATAATTCTATTTCTTGTCAACATTTATATACTCCATGAGATATATTTCTTTTATTTCTTTTGAAATGTGGAATTTTTCTTGGATTTTGGTTTATTACCCCTCTTGCAATCTTTATATTGTTTCATATGTTTTTATGAAGTCATTTCATCTTGTAATATTATATTGAATGCTTATTAGAATAGTAATCTAGAGTACCAATACTTTTGTACAACCATAAATATTGGACATGTGTCCCACTTTTTATATATATTGGGTATTGGGGTTTTAACCCCCCATGCCCATGGAGTATCACGGTTTCAATCCCCCTTATCCTTGGAGATTTGGGGTTTTAATCCCCCTTGCTCCCTGACTTTGGATGCTATGTTGTCTCGGACCTACAATAGATTAACTTAGTCTAACCTGCATGCACATTTAATATTGTTGTGATTTATTTTCTCTATGTATTTGATATTATTAAGTTGTTCTCATAATTTTATTGTCTCATTCTTTTGTTAATAGCATTAAGCTATAATCTCTTGAATTTACCTATTTGATGCAAATCATCCTTTTTACTAAAAGCACCCCCTCTTTATCCTTACATGCCTAATAATGCTCATATATGTTTATTATGCACATATGCAATTTTTATTGACGCATATCTATTGATATCTCGCTTTTTGGGTTTTTTCCCCAAACCATCTAGGTGTAGGTACTTTACAGTACCATGAATTGTGAAGATCAATTAAATGATTTTAGAGCTAAGGATATCTTGGGATGGTTAGGTTTCCCTCTGCAATTGGTTTTATATACGATTCAATGTAACCTTTTTTGTAATACCACCTTTTCCAGGGTGAGAAATGATTGTATAATTATATACTTTGTAACTTTGTAATAGCTATTTTTTTGTTCTTTATATTTACATGGCTCTTTGTATCATACATTTTGAGTGGATCCCCTCTTAGGTCCAATCTTTACAATTATGGTCTGAGGTGATCATATTAGCTACAAAAAGTACGTTTCTACCTTTTTTCTTTGCAAGTTATGATCTTTAGATGGAAATATTTTCATGTTTATAATCAACTCATATTCAACCCATAAGAAATGTTCTTATTCAATTTGGATAATATCAACACATTCAGGTTCATGAACCATATACATCAAAATAATTCTAGTAAGAATACATATTATGTTCCTTTATCACTTAACTAACACAACTCTTTCTTTGCCAAATTGTAGAACCTAGAGTAGATAGGGATCAAGCTACCTTAAAATAGTGTTAACAACCTTTCGTGACATGTCTCTCATGAATCTATTTCTATCTTCATAATTATTAGGGTTACTTAAATCATTTGGTATAGTGTGTGAGCTACTAGCTCATTGAAAGGATATTCACCAAGTTGACAAGATAATAAATATGTTGTTCACTAAGAGAACTAAAACATATACATAGATTTAAAATTTGTTTGATAGTGAACTTAATGAGAAATATTATGAAAACCATCAATATATTGAATACTAAATATAACTCAACAATATATCTACAAACCTAATTTCTTAATCTCTTTTATATTTTGTTCATAAAGTGGATGTGGATGAAGTGTACCACAACATGTGAAATAATGATAGCAAGCTACGATTTCATCGTACAAGACTTGAAGTTGACCCAGGATTCCAAGTTTGCTAACTAGTTGTGTGGTCTTCGATCGAGTGTTTTCACAACTGGCCTCAGTGGCTATTCTCATTGTCCAAATAAAATAAAATCATCCTTTAAACTTAGATACTTAGGTGGAGACTCAAAGAACTTTGGATTATACTTGCTACATCAGTGGTTCCACTTGGGCTAACTCACCGACTGGTAAACCAAGTACCATTGCGATATCGGATTGGTGTTCTCTACCTATCATTAACTGTACTAAAATCTGGTACCAGTAGGATCTTTTATTTATTGTTGGATACCACTGGGTTTCTCTGGAATCTCTAGTTTCTGATGGATACATGCAACTATTCAAGAGGTCATTCACATTGGATTTAACCCCTTGTGCCCCATCGACATCAGTAATATCTGACTGGTGTTATCTACCTATCTACAAATGTGTTAAAACTTTCTACCACTAGGAACTCTAGTTATAATTAGATATCTCTAGGTGTCACTAAAATTTCTAGTTTACATTGGATACATGTTATTATTCAAGTGGTTGTCCACATAGGGTTTAACCCCTTATTCCCCACTGGCATGATATGGCTTCTTCTCCAAGATGATGTTAGTGGGTAAGTTGTTTCCTCTACTGTGACACAAGCTTGTCGAAGGAATTTACAGTGTTAAGAGCATATCATGTCTAATTGATATTTTAGTCCACTATAAAATAATATTTTAAACTTATCTTATCTTTAGCATGTGATTAATCCATCCCATTTTTTTGTAGACTATATGGTACTTTTCTTTACTAAAAATTTATTGAAATAATTCTTAATATTTTTGATAATTTAAAAAGACATATAACTAAGTTTCTAACTTTCAACATTTAATTTCTCTTGCATCAATTAACATGTGTACATCTGAATGTACTGGAATGATATGCACTATAATAATATTATTAAATTTCTATATTGAGTTTCATAGTTAATATTGTTTGTACTAAACTAACTTACATAATTAATATTATTGAAAATATTATGTTTTTTTTTGGAATAGGTAAATAGTATTGCCAAAAAAGGGTGTATAGAAAGATACACTATATAAAACAAGGCACCCAAGAGGGTTCACATGGAAACTAAATAGGGGTTATCTACAAAATCCCCGGTAAGTTTTAGTCATTACATTGAGATTGTCAATAATCTTTTGGTGTGTTCTAATGTTCCACTATAGATCCTTAGAAATGAGGTTGACGATTTGTGAAACATCATTACACTTGTGTGTGTGCTTCCTCCTATTGCATTCAGTCTAAAGGTGGTAGCATGTACTCACCATACATAAACCAGAAAACCCAATCAGGTGTTTGTTGTAACTCATCCTCATTTGCACCTAGAAGATAATATCATTGAGGTTGTTTGGACTCACACATCCCAAACCATTTTTTAGGTACCAAATGGATCAAACCCTTTTGGAAAAGGCACAGTTCATGGACAAATGGTTTGTCATCTCCTATTACCTATTACAAAGCCTACAACATGGGTCGCTCCCATTACCCCAGTTGATGATCCTTGAGGTAGTAGGAAGCTTCTAATGTATAGCTCTAAACATAAGGGCACTCCATTTGGGAACATGACACCTACCCCAAATAAGTTTCCACCAATTCACCTAAGGGCATGTAAATGTATTGATCCCCGATGGTTGGTTTTCCACATGGCTTCAATTACTACTATCATCAATAGTATACAAGTGGTGACATTGCTCGAACATTCTACACAAATTTCTCCAAGTTCATAAAGGTTTGCAACCCTCATTCAAAATCAGAGTAGGACTACATCTCCTTTTAAGCCATCTAGTCCAAATGTCATTAGGTTTACACAAAAATAGGTCGACCCTCTTGGTGGTGCTTCTATTTTGTATATTCGTTGAGTCCTTCAAGTTGAGTCCACTCATGTCATAAGGTTTTCTAATTAATGGTCACCCAGGATATCCCATGTGATTGTCCTCCCCACACAAAACTCCCCACAAGTGAGCATAAGGTGTTCAACGAGGGGACCGGGAGCTTTCATAATTCTGTCCAGTAATTGACAAGATGAGCAGGCCATCCATGGAGATTCTAAGACCGCTCCAAGCTTCAATCTTCAAATGAATTGCATCAATACACATATTGAAATCCTTCACATATCCTCTGTCACCTGGAATAAGTACCCTCAGGTATTTCATTGGGAGGAAACCCCATTCTATTCCTATCACCAACTTCAATCTCCCCCTCCTATAGTCGCATGACTTGGAGAGATAGTCCTTAAACTTGATAGTGATGATGTAGAGGCATGTTAGTCTACCAAAGCCTGATAGGACCCTCTTAAACTCTCTTAGGTGGTTGGCATGACCAGTAGAGAAGATCAGGATATCATCAGCATTGTAGGTTCTGATTCTACCCTGGTCTTTGGCTTCATTAATGAGAGTTATCAGTTCCTCAATCACAATGGTAAAAAGTAAGGGAGAGAGGGGATGGCCTTGGTGTAAGCCATTGCTAGAAATGAGTAGGCCTTCTGGGGCACCATTAATCAAGATGGAGAAAAAGCAAGTTTTGACACATTGCTTCATGAGGTTAATCCACTATTCTGATAAGCCAACGCCTTCATGAATAGCCATAAGGTAGACCAGTCCACAAAATCATAGGTGTTGTTAATGTCGATTTTCATACTAGTCTTAGTTGTGGCATTATTCACATTGAACATTAAGAAAAACTCAGAAGATAAGAGAGAGAAATCTGAAATCCATTTACCTTTTATGAAAGCATTTTGTTCCTTAGAAATGATTAGAGGAAGGATGCCTTCCAGTCTATTGGCTAATACTTTGGAGATCACCTTATACATGGTGAAGCAGCAAGCAATGGGGCAAAAGTCCATGATATCCTTTGTGTCTAGGATTTTGGGGATCAATCTGATAAAGGCATGGTTCACTGCATGCACCATGCTACCACCATTAATAAACCATCTCACGACTTCACATAAGTCATCTTTGATAGTCGGCTACATCGCATGAAAGAATTTCTTGTTGAATCCATCTGGTCTAGGCACTTTGGCTAGGTGGATAGATTCTAAGGTGTCTTTAATCCCCTCTTATGTAGCTTCCTTGGTTAGTTCCTCATTCATAGTAGAAGAGACTATGTTATTGAGTTAGTTGTGGCAGCCACCCGTGCATTCATGAATCTAGTTGTACAGATTGGATAAGAAATTAATTTCATGGTGCACAAGCTCCTCTCTCCCTTCCACACATTATTGTTTCAATTAATTAACTCATGAATGGTGTCTCTCATCTCTCTCTTCTTGATGGCGGAGTGTTAGGTTCTCATGTTATGATCGCCATCCTAAAAATATTATGCTTTGTCAACATGAAATTATAACTAGAATTGAACATGCAATATAATTATATTTTTCAGCATTCATGCCATCTAGTAAATTTTGGGCACCAATGGCTCACTAGTGGTTCTACATTTTATTATCTCATATAGCTACAAAAATTACATACAAACAATTGAAGGCCAAACACAAATTAAAATCTATGACAGGTTTAATAATCCAATCATATACACAACTAAAATCTCAAGTCTAGGATTACCAAGCTAGAAATTGTGTAAAAGTAGACATGGTAGTATGCTCATCACGTTTTGCTCTTAAATTTTGTAAACATCATGGATATTAAGATGATTCACACTAATCTAGTCTTTTAGATATTGAACTTCATTTTATCCTTCCTCAAATGGATCTCAATGAACCAAACCTTTAATTGGGTCAAAAGCTCTAAAACAAGCCTCTTTCTACCCTTTTCATTAGTTGCAGTAAGAATAAGAAGGGAAGGAGAATAGAAAAAAACCATAGTACTACTAATTTTGGAAAAGAAAAGGGAGATATTGAAGGAGAAACCATATTCCTAAGATTACCTTAAAAGATCTAAATCTCGGTCTACAGTTCTTACCAGTTCTTCACGTTCTTTCCCAAAATTGCCCCAGAAATTGCCTCATCATTTGCCTTTATTGAGTATTTATTATGTATCAATTAGAAATATAAATCTAGTTGAATTAATTTTGTCAAATTTTGATAGGCATAACAAAAATTGTGATGTATTCCGTGATTGATTATAGTGAACAGTGGCACTGCTCAACCAACATTGCTCACCTATCGATGGATGCATGCCCTCGACAAGTAAGTAGGGTCTATGGGTTCTCAACACATGATTACTAAAAACATAGATGCTTACTTACTTGAACTTGATTGTGTCCATTCTTTTTGTGTAAAATCACAATTTATTTTTTAGTAATTATAAAGTAAAAGTTTGATTCAATTATTTTATAATATGTTGTTAACTTATTAATTACTTAATATATTTAACTTTCTTCCCACATACATATTTGAACTATTACTATCTCATTTTTCTTCAGTTGAAACTCAAATTTTAACTTCTGCACAAAACATACTTTGACTCAACAATGAAAGAATTCAAGCTAAAATCAAGTACAAGATAAATATAGAATAAAATAAGGTGCTAATGAAACTATAAATAAGATTAGGGTTATCCTTATCCCCAAGATTACAAGAAAGCAAAGGTTGGGGTTGTAATATAAAGAGTCCCAAAATATTAGAGGGAGTGTTGATGTCATTTTTTAGAACTTAAACATAATACCTAAGTACATATTATTCATGGTCAACATTATATAAATGGATCATTATTCCTAATTTTGGTTATTGGGATTTACTAACAATTTTCCCATCAAGAGAAAATGTGTGAAAATGATAACACACAAATTTCAATGTTTAACTATATTATGATAATTAGTTATTTAATATTAAAGACTTGTCTTATTTTGATTATAGAAACCATTCTAGTTAGTTAAATAGAAAAGTAGCCCTCTTGGAATATTTTACATTTGAAATAAGGCATGTGGTAAAAATTTAAGATCATTTCGGGTTGGTCTGATTAGGAAAAAGATTTTCTCTAGATAATGGAAAGAAAATTCTTTGTTACTATTTTCTCAGATTATCCCAGAATTTCCTTTCAATCAGACTTTCTCTGGGCCATCGAATGTGGACGCCACTTGAGAGAACTGATCTTTGATGCCTTTCCTTCTTCTTTAACCTCTGACAATCTTGGCCAATGTACACCTCACAATTAATCACAAAATACTCATGATCTACTTATCTGTTTTGGAAATGATTTTCACTATCATCATCGGAGTGTTTCCCCAATCCTTTTAACCCACTATACAAACCCTAAATCTTATCCTGCTAGAAATGTTGAAATTGCTGCCAACCTTCTCCTATGCTCTGACTTGCAGACAACATGTGGGTGTCTACCTTGCTCAATTGGGAATCAAATAAGCTCCTATATCCTCATTCCAACACCCACCAACCCTCAGTGGCATCGCTGCACTCCCGACCATCTCCACCCAACTCCATCATGATCATTGAACCATTCCCACGGTTATCCACCTTCGATCCACCTCCATCCATTCCTAATGGCTAAAGCATCTCCAAGCTATCTTGAATCTACCCTAGCCTTTGTTTGGATAGTGTTTCACTGAGGCAATACCCCCAAAAAACTCCTTCCCGACTTCAAAGGAGCTTTGTCGGTGTGGACCCTTACGAATGCCCAGACCTCGAGAAGTTGGAGCATAGGATCACTGGAGGACATTGAATCTCACTCGACCCCTCACTATAATGCACTTGAGGTATACCTTAATAACTTATACCTTTGATTGGTCATGCGTTTTGGGAAATCAAGCATCAGATAAGGTATTCAAACTTTTTTTCCTGTATCCCAAAAAAGAAAATTGCATCAACAACAACATATTTAGGAAAGAGGGTTTGTAAGGTATATACATGGTCCTGGAGCAAGTATAGTGACAATCCTTGCAATCTGATGCTTCTAGATCTGGTAGCACCTGGACGACAGCTAGGGCGATCTCCTGGTGTGACACCACATGCGGCAGCTAACTGATAACACCTCATTTTATACACTTCTTGCATATATTTTATACCTCCCCTAGCATACCTTTTATAGATTTTCTCCACTTATTTTAGCACTTTATGCCAAGTATCTCACTCACAAACGTTTTCCATGGTTGTAGGGTCACATCAAGCTAAGATCGTGGTCGACACCTCGACCGTGGCCCATTCGACCACTAGGGGCCATCCCACCATGGTCGAGGTCTCCAAGATCACCTCAATGCCTCACACCCATGACCTCACACCCACAGTGCCTTGTACTCCTCACACCCATGGTCTACACATCCGTGGCATGAATCCCACGACCGTTATTTAGATCACGGTTTGAATAAAGGATGCAACATCTAGACTGCGACTGAGGGGGTAACTTAACCAACCTAGATCGAGGAGAGGATGGCAATAAAGCCTTAACCATGATCAGACTTTGTCCAAATCTAGGCCTCGACCATGGTCCAAGAGTTAAGTCATTGGATCACGCCTATAAATAGGCCACCTACCCATCTTGTCAAATTATCAGATCTCAGAGGACCACGAAGTGTTGCCATTTTCCAGACTCATTCCCATCATCCAATCAGTCTTAGATCTCTAAAGGCAGAAGCTGATAGAGAGAATATTGAAGGCTCCATCTTCTTTAAGAGAAGGAGAACGTCCACGCCATCGACCTCCTAGATCTAGATCTGAAGAAATATTGTGTTGTATCACATTCTTCTCTCTCTATCTAAACTATCGCTTCCATCTCACTGTACTTCCCTCCTCTCTTCATGGAACTTGATGTATGTATCATTTTGTGACGTCGATATGCTGTCTGTGAACATGTGTGGATAAACACTTAACTTGGTTTAGGAGTAGCCACTAAGGCACTCCAAACATGTATATTGTCTGTCCTTTTTGAATATATATATACTCTTGTCAAGATTATCTCCATGCACTAGTTTTAATGCTTCACTTATATGATTAGCTACCATCTTGTGATGTTTGATCATTTATACCTCGAAAGAGTACTATCACTAATATCTTATGTTATGGAATAGTATGAATGCATGAAAATGTTGAAATGCTAAAGCTTATGATCATATGTTCTTATTTATAGTTTTTGGATAGTCATCTTGAGAGAGAGGCTACCCTCAGACTTAGATCTATCCTTATCTTGAGAGGGGGGGAATGGATACATTTATGATTGCTTGTAGTCTTGATAGGAATATATGAGAGGGAGAGGTGATGTTTGAATGTTGGTGAGAGGTCTTGGTAGGTGAAACCCAATCCAAGTTTCTCTCCCATATCTTTGTTTCCATCTTATTTTGTTACGCTTTCTTCTTCTTCTATTTGGTTACTTTGGTTTGAGCACTAATTTTCCTTTGGGAACACCCCTTTTAAACTATATGTTATCTGAAGTATATGAGTGTGAGACCCTGCGTGCTTAACACCTGCTAACCTTAACCCTATGGTTCGACCCCGATTACTACATCAGACCTCATATAATAGTTGGGGGGGCTTAAGTGTCAGATTACTATCTTAAGAGTCCAACTACTCTGGATCTGCACCTTTTTGGACGCGCAATTTAGGTTGGTCACTAACTCAGTCTCCTAGCATGTTTGTGATAGCCTCCATGCCTCTATGGCAGTCCACATGTAACACCAGGAACTCCTCATTGCACTTTACTAGAGCTAATGGGAAAGAGTTTGTCCTATCAATGTCAATGTACCAGCGCTGAATTGTTATCCATTGTTGTCCCTCCCTTTTGTAGGTAAGACTTGATCGGGCTCTCACATTACCAGAACTGTGAGAGGATAACATTTTTCGACATTAGATGTGTCTTATTATTTCTTTGATTACTCCTATACTTTTAGGAGGGCTAGAGTCAGGATTTCCATATCAATGGGAGTTTAAAAGATATATTTTCACAAATTTCTTGGTAGTTGCAAATCATGAGTTAGTCGACTCAACACTTGAGTCAGTTGACTTGCACTCCATCTGGTCAACTGGACTCCCAATCAGTTGATTGAAATGCTTTCCTATTCTCAAACATATTGGCTTTCAATGCAACGATCAATGCACAACATGACATCGACATTAATCCTTGATTTGGTCTTACTGATTGTCCAATCGGTTGATTGGACACTTGAATTGGTTGCTTCGACACATGAATCGGTCAACTAACCACTTAAGTAGGTTGACTCACATTCCTGGTCAGCCAATTTCTAGCCAATGTCATTTGACTTGATTACCTAAATACTTTAGTAAGCAAGACATATGTATCGATAAACAACACTTGAGTCGGTCGACTCACATTCCCAGTCAGCCAATACTATTTAAATTGATGACCAAAACACTTTAGTAATCAAGTCAAACCCTATTCATGAGTAAACTCCTATTGTAGGTGTGTCGTATGTGTGAGACCCTATAGGTCCCAAGTTATGTGAACGTCCATAACTAATTTATGACATCACAAGCAATAAGAGGTATCTATCCACACATCATTTATACCCAGGTAATTGGAAAGTTGGAGAAAAACTTCAACCTAGATATGTTATTAGTGTTATTGTGATTATATAATTCCTTTGTCTTAGATATCCAGATTGACCTTGAGGAATGGAAACATCATCCTCTTAATCATTCGGTCAATGCTCCTTGAACCAAAGCTGATTATAGAGATGCATATGATCTCATTATTATATATTAACTCATATGAGTATGGCCATACATTTTCTCAGCTTCACCTATCAAGTGACCAAGATATCAACTCCTATAGGAGGGACAAATCACATCTACATCACCCATAATCCATCCTCATGAGTCACAATGTACCCAAGCATCACCTTTATGGAAACCCTTATTCAAGGTCATGTTGGATGATTTTAAAATACATTGTACAACATGTGCTGAGTGTAATGACTTTGGGTCTAAAAAATAACAATCACCATTATCACATTGAGATGTGATCATGACTATTACCTATGTATCACTTCTTTGGGATGGTCTGTCTAATACACTATTCTCTCACAGTACCTATGTATTTGGTTTGATATCACATATCATGACTAATGAGATTTTGTCATCAACCAACACACATTCTAGTCTTATGTATTATTGTTGTCAGTTAGTTTCCACAACAATATTCGACTAGGGACATAGCAAGACTTTATATACTCCTATCATACATATGATCTCATTATTCAGGTCCTCTACCTAAAGACATATGCAATTGAGAAGTATCATTCTTTAGACATCTATCATGTTATATCATCATCTCATATTTGAATAAACATATAGCTGGAATTGCCTTTATTATTAATCAAATGGTTTACAAGATATGCCATTACAACCATTGTATGACTAGATCTCTGGTCATACATACAAACATACTCCCACTTGTACTTAGAGACAATCACTCATGAACTTAATCCCAAGTGACCTTACATGCCCATCATGCTTCTATTGTGAAAGTGCTTTTTTCAGTGGGTCAACAACATTACTTTCAGTTGGAACTCTACAAATTTTTACATCTCCCTATTGTACGATCTCTCATATGAGATGGAACCTCTATAGTATATGCTTGGAACATTGATGTGATATGGGTTCCTTATCTTGTGCAATAGCTCAAATTTTGTCACATTACAACTCTATTGCATCCCTAATGCTTGGAACCACCCCAAGTTCATAGATGAACTTCTTGATCCAGACAGCTTCCTTTGTCACATTATATGAAGCAATGTACTCAGCCTCTATTGTATAATCAACAACTGTCTCTTATTTGGAACTCTTCTAGCTTACAAATCTATTGTTAAGGCAAAACAAAAATCCACATTGCGATCTATAATCATCTTTATCAGTTTGGAGGCTTGCAACACTATAACCCTTTACTACCATCTCTTCTCATCACTATAAACAAGGAATTTATCCTTAGTTCTTCTCAAGTACTTAAGGACATTTTTTATGGTAGTCCAGTGACTTTCATTGGGAACTAATTGATACCTGCTAGTCATACTCAAGGTATATGAGACATCAAGATGACTACATAACATTGCATACATGATAGATCCAATTGTAGATTCATATGGAATATTACTCATGTGCTCCTGTTCTTCACAAGAACTGGGACATTGAACTCTAGAGATACTAACACCATGGGATATGAGTAAGTTTCCTTTCTTTATGTCTCATGTTGAATATCTTCAGCACCTTTTCAATGTATGTGCTCAAGCTTAGGCCTAGAAACCTTCGATATCTATCTTTATTGATCTTGATTCCTAAAATATAGGATTATTGTCTAAATCCTTCATAGAGAAGATACTTCCCAGCCAGGTCTTTACCATCTGTAAAGTAGGGATCTCATTCCCATTATAGTATGTCATCTACATACAATATGAGGAACATAAGTATGCTCCTATTAACCTTATGGTAAACACATGATTCATCTTTATTTTGACTAAGAACATGTTTGATTGTCTGGATTCAGTTGGATTTATAATAATCTTGGATTCATCAAATATAAGAGCATCATTTTCTTGGTTTCGACAAATGCAACAGAATTAGATCTTATGTTTAGTATGCAGTAAGGAAGCTTCTTACCACCTACGTAGGACTTCCATCAGATACTTCAACTACGTGTCTATCCTATTTGTACCTCAAATTTTGAAGACAAGCTATTTGCAAAATTATACCAATTAGTTTTGTCTATGGAGACGATAAAGCGCCACATAACTCACGAAGCGAGTTAGAAAATTCCAAGCATTTGGGAAGTTGTGGAAGAGCACCACCATGGTTGGGAGATGTTTTTACACCGAGGAGATCGAGGAGGAGTGACTGGGTTTCGCATTAGGAAGTAGAGGACCATGTGTTATGACTATAATGGAGGTAGAGGAAACACTAGGTTAGTGCGGGATGTGATGTTGTAGCAACCTAGCACAGATTCATTACCATTATTGGTCAGGTAATCAGCTCTCTGCTTGTCACGACACCCAATCAGATGTGAGAGGAACATTACATGTGAGGACCATCTCCTCGTGAGGCCGATTCTAGAGCCGGTGAACTGGAGCCCGGAACTCCTACTGTTGGAGCCGATCTGGGTTGAGATGGAGGAACTAATCTGAGTGATTAGTGGGGAGAGAAAGAGATAGATACAACATTTCTTGTTGGGTGATGGTATCCCATAGTTTTGAAATGGAATCATCAATCTTGAATTCATTTTATCACTGAAACTCCTGCATTTTGTACCTTTTTCCACTCTTGCAAAATAAACACAAAATTTGGCTTGTTGGATGGACCAATGCAATTCAATCCAACAAAGTATAGGAAACTAAACATGCCTTAAATCCAAATTCTTTGATTGTTTCATCAAATTGAGGATTCCAACATCGAGATGCTTGCTTCAATCCATATATTGACCTTTTTAGCTTACAAACTTTATTGACTTCCTTTGGATTTATAAAACCCTCAGGCTGTTTCATGTACACATCCACAAGAAGATTCCCATTAAGGAAAGTAGTTTTAACATCCACCTGCATACTCTCATAGTCATAATAAGCTCCAATGGCAAGTATGATCCTGATGGACTTAACCATGGAAACTGTAGAGAAATTTTTCATTATAAACAACACCTTGAATTTGTCTGAAACCCTTTACAACCAATCACACTTCATAGGTTTGTACATTACCATCCATGTCAGTCTTCTTCTTGAAGACCCCATTTCATCCTATGGGTTTTACCCCTTCAGGTGGATCCACCAAGGTCCATACCTTGTTGGTGTACATGGATTTCATCTTAGATATCATATCCTTATGACATTTTTCGGTCAATAGATTCTAGGTAGATTGTTGACTCGTCATTAATGAACAACTCATTACCTTCTTGAGTCACAAGATAACTAAATATTTCAATATTAAGGTGTGCTCTACTAGATCTATGAGGTACATGTTTCATAAGAGGAACTTGAGATTTCCACAACAACTTGTGAGTCTTCTTGTTCCTTATGTACCTCTGGAGGTTCAATGTTTTCAAAATTTCTCGAGTTCTACTTTTCTCTAACTGAATCCATTTGAAATATGTTTTTTTTCAAGGAATACAATATTCTTAGAATTTACTAGATGGAGCGTAGAAGTAATATCCCCTTGTTTCTTTGGGATATCCAATAAAATAAAATTTATCTGATTTGGGTCCAAACTTTTCGAGAAACTACTTTATCATAGAAGTTTCACATCCCCAAATCTTCATAAAAGACCCATCGGGACGTTTCCCATGATCCTAAATAAGCCTGGATCGTCCCCTTCATAGTGGTTTTGCAAGGACAGGAGTCATGAGCTCCCACGATGCCAAGTTTTTTTGACGTGATGCAAGAGGAAATTTTGACCCAATGGGTGGCATTGGCTTGATCATGTCTACCCCATGACCCCTCAGCCATATCTTTAGGAGACTAAAGGAAGAGAATGAGACCCTCTAGAATACAAGTCTCTCCATTGCTAATAGTAGAAGAACTGAGAGGTAGAAGAATGATGAATAGGAGGTCTGGGAGGGAGAGACTTCATTAATAAAATGTTCCTTCATGATGTTAAGAAAACAAGGAGGCGTCCCAGATCTGCTTGAGTCTCTGCACTTGATCTGGCAGTAGTCGATGACATTACCCCCTTTTCTACTGTCGTAGCATAGAACGATGGGCGGTGGGCTCCTAGCAGGTGAAGTTTTGAAGCTGTGTCTCTGTGTTTGAGAAGCTGAGAAGGACCGCAAGGGTCTAGCGAACCCCTTGGCATCTTGATTAGTGGGCAATGAAGACCTGGAGCTTGACCAACTCCTCGCCAGAGACATTCCCATGGAAGCGGCGTTCTCACCTCGACCTAGAGATCTGGAGGGTGTCGTAGGTTTCAAGGAGGCTGGAACCTTAGGGATTGAATCCGTGAGGGTTTTGGCACCGACAGTCATGCACAAGGAGCTGGGAAGTGGCTGCCATGCCTCACCGGAGTTAGGACAAGTGGCGGTGCACACACGCGGAGAATAGGGGAGAACATGTTGTCTCTGCTCTCGTGAGAGGAGAGGAAGACCACGATGGCGCTCGTGCCAGGCCAGCGGAGCAGAAGGATGGAGCACGAAGCTGAGGAGGAGGAGGAGAGGGATTCCTATCTCTCATCAGTTCCTCGTGGAGGATCAGAGTCCTGCTGTCGAGCACGCAGTCAGGAAATGGAGGCACACGATGGCACTCACAAACGGGAAACTATCTTGTGTTGGGGACTCTGAGGGCGAGCAGACAGGAAGGGCAAAGAGAGCCTCGAACCAACCTTTTCCCAGACTAAACCGGGTCTAGAACCCTGAACTTGGACCAGACCAGGAGGGGCCAAGAAATGAGTGGGTTGCTTGCACAAGACAAGTCACGAGCCATGTGGCGCCCACCTATTGGCTATTCAAGGTAAATATTTTCTGTAATTCCCAGATCTTGCATAATTCTTAGTAATTAGCTCGAGCATCAGAAAAATACAAGTAATATACCAAAATTCGCAAAAAATGCGTAGAATAATATGAAACCATCATATCAGTCTTTTTATACTTAAATCACAGTGATATGATGCAAGATGTATTATACTTGTTTCATACTTAATAGTTATCAAATGATGATCAAAAATTATGAGAACACGTCAGTAAGTCTACATTCGCATTGATAATCCATCTAATATCAGTAAACATGGTGTTGATGTATGAAATCATGTAATATGCTCCATATGGCTAATTAGGGCTAGTAACCCTAATTGATATGCAATAAATACTTACATTCTTAATAAATGATGATAATTACAGAGTAAGCTTATATCAGTATATGGAACCTTAGTTTTAATTATGAGATCAAGATGATACACATAATACATGTTATATGATGTTGTTTGATCTTAATGTGATATAAACCCTAATATGATTAATACATGTAACATAGGGTTAACATGTGCACATAATCATATGTAACCAAGTAATCAAATTATGTATCCTAATCAGGAATATAAGATCAGTAACTATGGACAAACGAGCAATTAAAGGCAAGAATGGAATCTAAGTTATCCCTAAGCTAGAGCGGGGCTAAACGAGCAAGGAAATGCTAAGCTAGGTATGAAAAGGCAAATTACACTAAGTCAAGCAAGAGAGAAGCAAAATAGCAATTAAAGAGCTACACTATCATGAACAAGACAAGAGCAAAGCAAGAAGCTAACTAAGCAAGGAAAGAACTGATTAAGCTAAGCAAGTACAAAACTAGGGTTTCAAGCAGTAAAGAGATGTGTGGGCTGTTTAGGGGTATGAACTTATCACTTAAGTTGGGGGTGACATATGAACATTATGATTCCATTTAGATTATCTAAACCAAACAACAAGTTAAAGTCTAATGAATTAACCTAAGCTACTAACTGGCCATGGATATGCTAGGTTGTGCATAGGGGGTTCTAGTCCCTAACACCCCCTACTACCCTTACGAGGCTCAATTGGGTTAGGGATTAGGTTCAATTAAATTAGAGTCTAATCAAGTCTAGGCTTCTAGATTAGACATTCCTAGGGCAATTAGGGGCCGAGGGTAGTAATGGGGAGGTGAAATTAGGGTTTTGGGCCCCAATTCCCCCACATTCTAGCCTTGAGAAGGCTCCATGCTAATTGCACTAGAATTATCTAATCTAGCTACTTAGATCTCTCACTTAGGTTTAGGGAGATTGATTAGGATGTAGGAAGATGGGAGGAAACCTAGGGATCCAAGAATTGGACCAAGGGGCAAATCCCAAAATTCACACATGTAAGCAATTTGTCTAAATTCCTAGGTGATTTCACACACAAACCAACAAGCAATCCATGGAGAATGAGATGAAAATAGAATATAATCATTAACAAATGAAATTACAACATTTACATGTCATTTTCCCCCAACATGGTATAAAAGTAACATAATTTCCCCCAAACAACCCACCCAATGGGCCTAGCTACTCATAGACATGGAAAATACAAAAAGAAAGGAGAAAGAGGTAGAAGTGGTCATGGAGCTCGGTGTATACGAGGGGTCTCCTCTCTCCAGCTACTGTAGGGACGTACTCCTTCTTTTCCTTGAATGAAATGGTGTGGAATGATGGAGGGAAGTGGATGGAAGGCTTAGATATGGGGGGTTATGTGGTGGAAATGGTGAAATGGAGTGGATTTGAGGTGGATATGGAGTGGACCGGAGTGGGTAGCGATTTGGGGAGCTAGGAGGGGGTAGAAGGTAGATAACCTTATGACCCAGCCACCACCTAGATATATATAGGTGTGGGGAGGAAGCACTAGGTCAAGTAGGGGCAAAATGGGTAAAGTAGTAAAAATTAGGTGGGTTTTGTAAGTAGCACGGCCGTGGTGGGTAGGGTAGACCACGGCCGTGGTGGATGGGTACGGTCATCAGAATTAAAATGTGGAGATCACATGGATATGTTCATGGATGGCCACTGCCGTGGGGGGTCACCCCGGTCGTGGTGGGGACCTTTGGCCACTGGCATGTTGATCACCACGGTCGTTTTGGCCATATTCATCAATTTCTGGGAGTTTTAGTGATTTTTTGTGCTTGGGGCATGTCCACCACGGTCGTGGTGAAGTACCACGGCTGTATTGGTGTCCCTCCCATGCATTTGAGCTTTGAACTTGATCATCCATGGAGGGTATTTCTTCAAAATTTTCTTTGACCACTTGTGGTAGGTTGGAATTGGTTTTGGCCTCATTTTGGGCTCCTCCAAGCCTGAGGAAACCCTAGATTGGACCATCTTCTTTCCATTCCATCAAGTAGTGGACAAAGTACCTATAAAACATTCAAAAAGCCTCCATAAGTGCATTTGATAGAAATAAGCATATTGGGGGAAATAAAATGTAATCTAACAAGTATAGATATGGTTGAAATACAATATGACACAAGAGGAAGCCCTAAAATAGGGCTGAATCACCACCCCAAACTTGAAACATACTTGTCCTCAAGTATGCTCCAACTCAATCTCTCTACAAACTTTTCACATTCAAGACATGACAAATGCATTGTAAAAGGTGATCATTGCTGAATGGGATCAAAGATGACTAAGTGCATGCATTCCACCTCTCTCCTCTCCTACTTTCACAAACCAATCATGAAAAGAGCACAAAGCATATGAACTTCAAATACAGTGCATAGAACACGTTCATGATGGTGTTAATCAAGGATGACAAGGAGTATTATTTCACCTTCATGCATTCAGTCTTATATTTCAAATCAGATCAAATGACCCACGTGGCTGCGAAAAGGGTGAAGTGAGCTAGGTTTGATGTTTCCTAGCTCAATGGGTATAAAAGTGGAAGAAAGGGTTGCGGTAAGATTTTGGAGTGTTTTTACACACATCTTTTCTTTATTTGAATGCTCTTAAACAGGAGCATCCTTTTATTTTGTTTTTGCTTTTCTTTTTCTTTTTTTTCTTGCCCTTGGTGTAGATAGGGCATATAGTGGATAGAATGATGTGGAGAGATGGATATGTGGCCACCCCAAACTTTTAGAGGTGGCCATGGCTGATATGTGCACTTTGGCATCCTTTCATGAGGCGGAGGGGTAAGAAGATGGTGAGTGAAAAGTCGGGTCAAAGAGGGGTCATAGGTATGATTCTCCACATAAGACATCCTGCATGAAAATTAATCCAATACTTCATCCTAGATATCACACCACATGAATTAACAAGATGAAATTGATATATCAATCAAGTGATTCGACAAACACTAAGCGTGCAAAGCTTGCTCAACTTCACAATTCAGCCAAATCAATCACAACCATAAGAGAGGTAATGCACATGTAAAAAGTCAAACATTGATACCACTTAGAAATAAACAATGATAAGTCACTTGCATTTGTCAAAGGTCATCATTTTTAATCCAAAAAGTAGAGATTGGGTTGAAACACACTTTTAGACAAGAAATCTAAAATTTGGGCAAAACTGGCCAAAATGGTGCCAAGTTGCCTCCAATCACATCTAAACCTATATTATTGAACTTAAAGCAGTAAACAACCAAATACTAGCTATAACATGCAAGAATTACCAAAAATTTACATGATATGCAATGCATGGCAAAAAGAGCAAAAATTTTGAAAAATTACACAAAAATGCAAGAAGTCAACTACATGCCATGCAAAGATGCAGTGAAAAGAACAGTAACAATAAAACTGAACTGAATGGCAAAGGTGGAACAAAATGACTAAAAGAGAGATATAGGGTGGTGCATACCACCCTACCCACCCTAAACTTTAGAATCATGCTGTCCTCAGCATGAAACTATAGCTTAGGGGAGATAGGGGAAGTGTCATGGCTACTATGGCGGTGGGTGTCACGACCGTGTTGTCGATGAAGCACATCCCAATTTGACCATGCCACGGTCGTGTTCGATTGACACGGTCGTGGCCATTCCTCTTCAACACGGTCGTGGCGGGTGGTCACGGTCGTGTCCATTCGTCCAAGACAGCTACATCTTCTGTAACTTTATGAAATAAATCCCATGACTGTGGTGGGTTCCCACGGTCGTGGCCATGCCTCCTTGACACGGCCGTGGCAGATGACCACGGTCATGGCCATTCTTCCAAAAACCATGTAACTTTGGCCAAGTTGATGCAATAAAACCCACGGCCGAGGTAGAAGGCCACGGTCGTTCTTGACCACTTTTGCCACGGCCGTGGTTGAGGTCCACAGCCGTTTTGGGGGTGTTCCTTCAGTTTTCTCAAATCAAAAACATGAACTTCATTCTTATTTGTCATTTGGCCATGAATCTATCTTATTGACCATGACTTGACTTCTATCTCTTCTCTCTCTAATGTCTAGCACCTTCCATATCATCAAAATTCAAAAACAATTATTAGACACAAGTGTATGTGTATGTTTGTGTAAAATTAAGCAAAAGTATCAAAAAGCAAGGTTTGAGAATCTCAAACCATGTGGGTTGCCTCCCACAAGCACTGAGTTTCTTACCTTCAGCTAGGCTTCTTGGTGATTCTTCATTCATTCATCCGTTTGGCATTCTCATGTGTCCATTCTTGAAAAATATGCATCCTTCCTTTGCACTCAATCTATTTTCCTCATCCCTTTGATCACAATAATCATCATTAGTTTCTTCACCTTGATGTCCTTCTTTCAAATTCCCATTTGGACTTATGAAGTGATCATGTCCAATATCCCTATCTCGGACTCGCCGGGTTGGGGTCTTGTACATGTTGATGTTGATCTTCATGTCCATGAATGAGACTGTCATAGACTCATAGTGCCACTACGCACATGAATGTCGGCATTAGCTGTAGATAAGAACGACCTTCCCAAGATGATGGGATTCTTCCTATCCTTCGGCTCCATATCAAGCACAATGAAATCTATGGGGAACACTGCACCTTTTTCTTTGTCTATCATCACCAAGACATCATCACATCATCCACTCTACCCCTAGGCACTTTTATGGATCTATCCACCAACTGGAGAGTTAAATGTGTCATCTTCAACTTGCCTAAGCCCAGCTCAACATAGACATGATACGACATAAAATTCATACTAGATCCCAAATCAAGTAAGGACATGTCTATGTGATGTCCCTCTATGTAACTAGGTATGAGGGGGCTCCTGGGTCCTTTCTCTTCATGGGAAATGAGTGTTGTATGATGGAGCTCACTTGTTCAGTCAATCTCACCTTCTTTGGAATCCTACCCATTGACCTTCTTTTCATAGTGCATAGATCTTTGAGACACTTGGCATATGATGGAATTTGCTTAATTGCATCCAAGAGAGGAATGTTGACCTTTACTTGTCGGAAGACCTCAAGAATGTCCATATTGTGCTTTTGTCTTCTTTTCACAGTCGGGGGCTCATCAAGTGCTTCGGGAAATGGTGGCTCACTAGCTATTGGCCCACTTGACTTATCATGATCTTCTTGTGGTGTAGCATGAGGTGGATTACTAGGACTCCCAATATCAACATGGGGTGGCAAATGATCATCTTAGGCAATCTCAATCACAACATCACTGATCGACTGCTTTTTCTTTGCTTTGTCACTCTTTCTTTGACTTACGAGCTCATCAAGTGTTTTCCCACTCCTTAGAACTATCACAGCACTACCTTGATCATGGTGGGGAGGGGGAGCATGTTGTGATTGTGGAGGAGGTAGGGGTGATGGTTGGGGTTCAGATTGAGGTGGAGAAGAGAATTGAGGGGGAGGAGAGAATTGGGGTTGGAAAGTGAAGTTTTGGGAAAATTGAGGTGGTGAAGGTGGTGGAGTGTAAGGTTGGGAACAGCCTTGGAAATGGTGAATGGGGTGCACTTGCATGGGGGGTGGACTGTAGAAAACTTGTGAAGAGGGCATGGGTCCACTTTCTTCATTGTAGCTCACGATGGGTTTTGAAGATAATTTTTCTTCTTGGAGAGCAATTATGGAAGATAGTTGTTCTATTCTCTCTTCTAACCTTGCAACATCTCTTTGGACATCATCAAACACTTTCAATCTAGAAATAACCTCTTCCTCAAACCTTGAACTATATGTCAGACTTTGTGGCTCTTGATAGCTATAGGGGTGAGATGTCTTCCTTTCCTCCCCATAGAACTCAATAGAATTGACCGGGTGGCAAGGAGCATTTGTCACCTGGTTCTTCATGAAGCTCACCATGTCACCAAGAATCTTCATCACTTGCGGGCTTGAGTCATCATGAGTAGGGGGTGTCACACCAAAGGCATACCCTCTTTCATTCATCATGCTAGAAGCTTGAATTCTTGATCCTTCAACCAACTACTCAAACAAAGGCCATATCTCCTTAGGCGGCCTAGCCATGAAAACTCCTCTATAGGAAGAGTCCACTGTGTCTTGGTCCTTTAGAGACAAACCAGAGTAGAATGATTGAACTAGTTGTCACAAAGTGATCTCATGGTGCGGACACTCTCTCAACAGCTTCTTGAATCACTCCCATGCATTATGAAATTGCTCATTTCCCATTTGACTAAAACTTGTCATGACACGCCATATTTGTGTCAACCTTGCTATAGAGTAAAATTGTCTCAAGAAGGCATTCTTTATTGTTTCCCAACTCATGATGTCCCTTATTGAGTCATACCAATCTTTAGCTCTATCTTTGAGGGAGAAAGAGAACAAGGTCAATCGGATCGTGTCATCACTAGCCGTCGGCGCCCTGAAGGTGGAGCATACTTCAAGAAAGGAGTCCAAGTGCTTGTAGGGGTTCTCACTCTCCGAGCCGTAGAAGATGGGTAGGAGCCCAAGAAGACCTAGAGGAATAGAGAATTGCTCCCCTAGCATTTGAACAACCCTGCTAACAATTGGTGAGTCATAGTTGTTAGGCATGAAGTAGTCTTGAAGTGGCTTGTGAGGTGCATTTTGGCCTTCCATCTTGTTTCCTCCTGAATGGCTTGTCACATGCACAAAGCACAACCAAACAAAAGAGAACAAGTTAGTAAACCAATATACACAAAAATGCAGAGAAAAAGGAATAAAGAGTAGCAATGATGAGGGCAGTAGAAAAAGTCAAAGCAAAACTAACTAGCTAGGCCGAGCGCCTCTAATCCCCGGCAACGGTGCCAGAAAGCTTGGTGTGATTCCGCTAGAGGTGCTACACACTAGCCGATTTGACCCGACTAGATGCGCCCCACGAGGTCAGAGCACACGTGATGGGATTTTGCTTTTGAAATTCATAAACCTAACTTAACACCTACTCACACTAAAACACTACACCTGCAAGCGCATGGTCGTAGTATAGGAAGGCGGTAAGTATAGGGTTGATCCATAGAGAAAAGAGGGGGCACTAGAGCTAGATTTAGTTTTGTTAGGTTCCTACTATGGAGACAAGGGCTAAGGTTTTAAAGGTTTATTTGATTGTTAACTACTATGGACAAACGGGCAATTAAAGGCAAGAATGGAATCTAAGTTATCCCTAAGCTAGAGCGAGGCTAAATGAGCAAGGAAAGGCTAAGCTATGTATGAAAAGGCAAATTACACTAAGGCAAGCAAGAGAGAAGCTAAAGAGCAATTAAAGAGCTAGACTAGCATGAAAAGGACAAGAGAAAAGCAAGAAACTAACTAAGCAAGGAAAGAACTAATTAAGCTAAGCAAGCACAAAACTAGGGTTTCAAGCAGTAAAGAGATGTGTGGGCTGTTTAGGGGTATGAACATATCACTTAAGTTGGGGGGTGACATATGAACATTATGATTCCATTTAGATTATCTAAACCAAACAACAAGTTAGAGTCTAATAAATTAACCTAAGCTACTAATTGGTCAAGGATATGCTAGGTTGTGCATAGGGGAACTAGTCCCTAACACCCCCTACTACCCTTACGAGGCTCAATTGGGTTGGGGATTGGGTTCAATTCAATTAGAGTCTAATCAAGTCTAGGCTTCTAGATTATACATTCCTAGGGCAATTAGGGGCCAAAGGTAGTAAAGGGGAGGTGAAATTAGGGTTTTGGACCCCAATTCCCCCACATTCTATCCTTGAGAAGGCTTCATGCTAATTGCACTAGAATTATCTAATATAGCTACTTAGATCTATCACTTAGGTTTAGGGAGATTGATTAGGATGTAGGAAGATGGGAGGCAACCTAGGGATCCAAGAATTGGACCTAGGGGCAAATCCCAAAATTCACACATGTAAGCAATTTGCCTAAATTCCTAGGTGATTTCACACACAAACCAACAAGAAATCCATACAGAATGAGATGCAAATAGAATATAATTATTAAAAAATAGAATTACAATGTTTACATGTCATTTTCTCCCAACATGGTATCAAAGTAACATAATTTCCCCCAAACAGTCCACCCAAGGGGCCTAGCTACTCATAGACATGGAAAATACAAAAAGAAATGAGAAAGAGGTAGAAGTGGCCATGGAGCTCGGTGTAGACAAGGGGTGTCCTCTCTCTAGCTGTTGTAGGGATGTCCTCCTTCTTCTCCTTGGATGAAATAGTGTGGAATGATGGAGGGAAGTGGATGGAAGGCTTAGATATGGGGTGTTATGTGGTGGAAATGGTGAAATGGAGTGGATTTGAGGTGGATATGGAGTGGAATGGAGTGGGTGGCGATTTGGGGAGCTAGGAGGGGGTAGAAGGTAGCTAACCTCATGCCCCAGCCACCACCTAGGTATATATAGGTGTGTGGAGGAAGCACGAGGTCAAGTAGGGGCAAAATGAGTAAAGTAGTGAAAACTAGGTGGGTTTTGTGAGTAGCATGGCCGTGGTGGGTCACCACGATCGTGGTGGGTAGGGTAGACCATGGTCATGGTGGATGGGCACAGTCATGGGAATTAAAATGTGGATATCACAGGGATATGTTCATGTATGGTCACGACCGTGGGGGGTCACCACGGTCGTGGTGGGGACCTATGGCCACGGGCATGTTGATCACCACGGTCATTTTGTCCATATTCATCAATTTCTGGGAGTTTTCGTGATTTTTTGTGCTTGGGGCATGTCCACCACGGCCGTGGTGAAGTACCACGGCCGTTTTGGTGTCCCTCTCATTCATTTCAGCTTTGAACTTGATCATCCATGGAGGGTATTGCTTCAAAACTTTCTTTGACCACTTGGGGTGGGTTGGAAGTGGTTTTGGCCTCATTTTGGGCTCCTCCAAGCCTGAGGAAACCCAAGATTGGACCATCTTCTTTCCATGCCATCAAGTAGTGGACAAAGAATCTATAAAACATGCAAAAATCCTCCATAAGTGCATTTGATAGAAATAAGCATATTGGGGGAAATAAAATGTAATCTAACAAGTATATATGTGGTTGAAATATAATATGACACGATGAAACCCTAAAATAGGGTTGAATCATGGGGTCCCTAGATGACCGTGGACTCTAGAGCACAAAACCCTAACAAATATAGTATGGAGAAGTCTGGTATGGGGCAGGGATCGTGAAGAGAGGATCATCTTGCTCTGTGGGTAAGTGGAGAGGGAGATCAAGAGGGCGGAAGGAGGCGGGCTACTGTGGAGTCCACAGTTACCAGGACTCAGGAGAAGGGGATGAGTCCCCATTCACGGGTGAATCCAAATCCGCGAGTCCCTACCCAAAAGAAAAATGTGTGACACATTAAATAATCCGAGAACTATAGCTTAAAAATGGGATATCTAGGTATTTTGATTCAATTCAATTATAGCCATATAGAATTCCTTCTCAATCAATTTAAGTGATCAAATAAAGTCCAAATAACCTCAAATTTGATCCATGGGTTAATAAGCAAGTCTAGAATCTTCCCATAATAGTAGATTTAGGTTTTCATTAACTTTTGTTCATCAAACTCATATGGGTCATTATCTTAATGCATATATTAACTAAAGGTGAGACTAATTGAATTATCCATTCCTTGGTGACTTGGTTGAACCAAAATTTGAGGTTATGAGAATATTTTATATATTCAGGACTTAAAGGTCACATTACATTCTATTTGTTATATAAAATTATAAATTTGCAAATTAAGGTTTCTGATTAAGGGTCATTGATAAGTTTAAGATTTTGAGGATGTTACAATTCTACCCACCTTAATTAAATTTTATCCTTGAAATTTTCTTAGACCACTACCCACCTTAGGGTTTTCCATATTCCCATAACATCCTAACATGTTATTCAAAAGCTCAAGACTATGCACATATATGGTTTAAGGATAAAGTCAAAATCTAAAAGTGACAATCTAAACCATACCTTGATCATTTTCCTCCTCCATGTCCATATCAAAGACTTTTGCCTGTCTCTTAGGAGCGGGGTTCTAGTTCTTGACCTCCTTACTTTGTATCTTAGGGAAATTTGGATTTGAGTGTCCAAGTTCTCCACAATAATGTCATAAACTAGTACCAAACCTGCACGGCCCTCCATGGACCCTCTTACATGTCGGGCATTGTGTTTTCTCTTGGGCAGTAGGGGCTTCTACCTCAGGAGCCTTCCACTTGTTGTTGGGAGGTTGATGTTGATGTTGGTTGTTCTTCTGAGTAGCTTTCTTCTTGTAGGACCTTCCGGGGTGGTCTTCTAGCTCTATGGAGGAATTTAATGCATCTTGAAGGGTTCTGTGGCCTCTTCCTGATAGGGTAAATCTTAGGTTGGGCTTCAATCCTTAGATGAACTTCTTTGTCCTGCGTCGCTCATCATATTCATAGTTGTAGTTTTGCAGGATTCTAAACTTCATGGCATTCTGGGTCACCGTCATGTCATTGACCTGATCTAGATTGGCAAACTCTAGCTCCTTCTTCTCTATCATGGCTTCAGACACATAGTGCTCCTGGAAGGCTTCAACAAATCCTTCCTGTGTGAGTGCAGGTGCATCAGCTGCTCTTGGGTTGAGGAAGTTCTTCCACCATGTATGGGTTGCTCCCTTAAGCATGTGGGTGGCAAAGCGAACCCTAGACTATTGAGGGCACTCCAAGTCATGAAAACAATGCTCCATTCTCATAATCCATTCTTCCCCCTTGGTGACGACATCATCCTCTCCTTCTTCAGCAAAGGAGTCAGGCCTGATCTTCAAGAAGGCCACCAAGTTCAGCTCGTGGTGTCTGGGTTGACGTTGTCCTTGTCTTAGGGCATTGGTCAGTAGTTGTACTAAGTCCTCCAAGGTTGCCTTGGGGTTCCTCCTTGATCCACTTCCCTCACTAGAAGAGCTAGCACCATCTTTCCTATCCTTTCCCTTGTCAGACTTCTTAGGAGCCATCTAGAAAAATAAGGTATACCTAGGGTTAGAACATGTGAATCTTTAGCTTAGTGGCCATCTACTCATTGCTCTGATACCATATTGTAACGCCCCTCCAAGCACATATATAAGTCAGCAGAAGCAAACCCTATGTTGTCCATAACATGGGTCACTTGGCTCAGAGAAACATTACAAAACATGGTATACATTGCAATAAAATAAATGAAACACCATGCATTAAATCAAAATAGATATTCATACATTGTTCTTTGAAAAGGAAAGCATAAACTATCTCAACTTGATCTCAAGTCTAATACATGCATTCTAAGCAAATCTAAAATATGGAATAATAAACTAGACTAAAGGATCTACTAAGTGGTAGATGCCACCCCACCAAGCTAAAATCTCCTGATCAGCTATACTTGAATTCTCGCTTCAATTCCCTCTTGCTCCTTGTTCTAGGTACATCTCATCCCACAGCCATAGGAAAGAAAGCAACAACATAAGTAAGCAGCACTATGCATGTTATAAGAACTAAAAATAATCATATACTTGAACTAAATTAAACCTGACATTATTTAACATTAAGAATTCTCATTACACTTTAGATTTCATTACATCAATGAATTAAGAAACATTACTATATGCATTCTCTCCATCACTTCCCACATGGGGCACATCATGCTCAGAAAGCCCATCATTGCTAGGAAGCCCAAAGCGACCATAAAGGTCCATCATTTCGAGAAACATATAATAAGTTACTTAATTCTCTTAACTTAATCATTAACATCATTGTTCTAATCTTGCCATCAATGTAAATTGTCCTCAGCCAATAATTGCACCAAAGTGCTCATCAGGCCAGTTAAGGCTCATCTTAGTTGCACCAAAGTGCTCATCAATGTCATAAAGACAAAATAACATAAAGAGGAACAATTCACAACTTAAGTGTATTATCTTAATCATCATGGGATTTCTCCCTCTTAATCTTGACATTAACATTACATGATTTACATAAGTCTTTCTTCAATTTCTTAATCATTACATAACCATAACATTAGACTAATGAGCATCAGTGATAAGCATAAGACTTCATAATTATATTAATCAACAAGCAAATAATAAAATTTGAGGCATCATCATTATCTTAATCTCATTCATTAAATTGGAATTTAAAGCATAATTTTAAATCATATTTAACATGCAATTCATCCAAGATATATATGCATAATGGCATGACCCGCTTACCTACACCAAGGTATATCCTAACTTAGTATCCATGATCTTGATCGAATCCTATGTTCCTGAAATTAACATGGTTTATATTAATTATCACCTTAAGTATATCCTAAACCCTAATTTGGATACTTTAGGGAATCATGGTCAGTGATGACTAGATTAGGGTTTGAAAACTTGAAAATCAACTTTCTTATCGAAAAATCTTTCCAACGACTGTTTTTGGGAATTTTTTGATCATCCTATGGCATTTTGTGAATTTTTGAATATTTGACCAATTAGAAATCATAGAAAAATCATGTGGGCATGGGACCCGTATCTAGCTGGCCCAATCAAGCTTGACCACATGGTCTGGGAATGCTCCAAAACTATGCACACTATGGAAAACAATCTAAGATAAGAAAGGACTATACTACCCATGGGTGAGTGTGACACGAGCACATGAACGTGAGGGTAAAATAGTAAACTGAGACATCTGGGGTCTTTCTACCCAAACCAGCTCGTGCAAAGAACACAACCAACAAGCAGCATGATTTGGAGGAGCAAAATTGTGATGAGAATCTGTTTACGATGCCTAGAGACTATGGCTTTGTCTTCGCCATGACCTAACAGTTTCAATGATCCCTACTCCGTACATACACGTGGAAGAAACACCCAAAGTAGTAACTCCTGCCATGGCTACAAGGAGGCGAGGATACAAAGAGAGCGAAACATTGCATCGCACCTCAAACCAAGGAAACCATGGGCTTCATTGCCCAAAACTGAAGTTAGGTCCACAAAAAGGGCGAGGAAAACACTATCTCAAGGTTGGAATCGCTCATGGTCTCAAAACGGAGGAAAAAGGGGGAAATGGAGGTACCTGTGAAATTTGTGAAATTGAGTGCTAAAGAAGCTTTTTAGGAACAGTAGGAACCAACCGACAGTCGTTCCTGGAGTTGCGATGGTCTAAGGTGTTGGGTCGACAAGCCTGCTGTGGCTGTAGTATGTGTCTACCGCGGATATGAGGGGAAGGGGTAGCAGAGAGAAAAATGAGGGTGGGGACCAATTTCTGGACATCCTCTTATTAACTTCGGTATGCTACTTATATATATGGAGGCTCGATGATGGCTTGGTGTCCTCCGAAGATCAAAATAGGGGATGGTGGTGCGCTCCCTAGCTGACCGCGGACTCTAGGGCACAGAACCCTAACAAATCTAGTATGGAGAAGTCTGGTATGGTGTGGGGATCATGAAGAGAGGATTATCTTTCTCTGTGGGTAAGTGGGGAGGGAGATCGGGAGGGAAGAAGGAGGTTAGCTACTATGGAGTCCATAGTTACCAGGACTCGAGAAAAGGGGATGAGTCCCCATTCGCGGGTGACTCCAGATCCGCTAGTCCCTACCCAAAAGCAAAATATGTGACACAATAAATAATCTGAGAACTATAGCTTAAAAAAGGGATATGTAGGTATTTTGATTCAATTCAATTATAACCATATAGAATTCCTTCTCAATCAATTTAAGTGATCAAATAAAGTCCAAATAACCTCAAATTTGATCCATGAGTTAATAAGGAAGTCTAGAATCTTCTCATACTATTATATTTAGGTTTTCATTAACTTTTGTTCATCAAACTCATATAGGTCATTATCTAAATGCATATATTAACTAAAGGTGAGACTAATGGAATTGTCCATTCCTTGGTGACTTGGTTGAACCAAAATTTAAGGTTATGAGAATATTTTATATATTCGGGACTTAAAGGTCACATTACATTCAATTTGTTAGATGAAATCATAAATTTGCAAATTAGGGTTTCCGATTAAGGGTCATTGATAAGTTTAAGATTTTGAGGATGTTACAATTCTACCCACCTTAATTGAATTTCGTCCTTGAAATTTTCTTATACCACTACCCACCTTAGGGTTTTCCATATTCCCATAAGATCATAACATTTTATTCAAAAACTCAAGACTATACACATACGGTTTAAGGATAAAGTCAAAATCTAAAAGTGAAAATCTAAACCATACCTTGATCATTTTCCTCCTCCATGTCCATAGAAAAGACTCTTGCCTGTCTCTTAGGAGCTGGGTTTTGGTTCTTGGCCTCCTTCCTTTGTATCTTAGGGCAATCTAGCTTTATGTGTCCAGGTTCTCCACAATAACAGCATAAACTAGTACCAAACCTGCACGGCCCTCCATGGACCCTCTTACAAGTCGGGCACTGTGTTCTCTTGGGAAGTAGGGGCTTCTACCTCAGGAGCCTTCCTCTTATTGTTGGGAGGTTGATGTTGATGTTTGTTGTTCTTATGAGTAGCTTCCTTTGTGTAGGACCTTCCGGGGTGGTCTTCTAGCTCTAGGGAGGCATCTAATGCAGCTTGAAGGGTTTTGTGGCCTCTTCTTGAGAGGGCAAAGCTTAAGTCAAGCTTAAGTCCTTGAATGAACTACTTTGTCCTGTTTCGCTCATCATAATCATAGTTGTACTTTTTCAGGATCCTAAACTTCATGGCATACTGGGTCACTATCATGTCACCGACCTGAGCTAGATTGGCAAACTCTAGCTCCTTCTTCTCTATCATGGCTTCAGACACATAGTGCTCCTGGGAGGCTTCAACAAATCCTTCCCATGTGAGTGCAGGTTCATCAGCTGCTCTTGGATTGAGGAAGTTCTCCCACCATGTACAAGTTGCCCCTTTAAGCATGTGGGTGGCAAAGCGAATCCTAGACTGTTGAGGGCAGTCCAGGTCATGAAAACAATGCTCCATGTTCATAATCCATTCTTCCCCCTTGGTGACGACGTCATCCTCTCCTTCTCCAGCAAAGGAGTCAGGCCTAATCTTCAAGAAGTCCACCAAGGTCAGCTCATGGTGTCTGGGTTGATGTTGTCCTTGACCTAGGGCATTGGTCAACAGCTGCACTAAGTCCTCCAAGGTTGCCTTGGGGTTCCTCCTTGATCCACTTCCCTCACTAGAAGAGCTAGCACCATCTTCCCTATCCTTTCCCTTGTCAGACTTCTTAGGAGCCATCTAGAGAAATAACGTATACCAAGGGTTAGAACATGTGAATCTTTAGCTTTGTGGCCATCTACTCATTGCTCTGATACCATATTTTAACGTCCCTCCAAGCACATATATAAGTCAGTGGAAGTAAACCCTACATTTTCCATAACATGGGTCACTTGGCTCAGAGGAACATTACAAAACATGATATACATTGCTACAAAATAAATGAAACACCATGCATCAAATCAAAATAGATATTCATACATTGCTCTTTGAAAAGGAAAACATTAATTGTCTCAACTTGATCTCAAGTCTAATACATGCAGTCCAAGTAAATCTAAAACATGGAATAATAAACTAGGCTAAAGGATCTACTAAGTGGTAGATGGAACCCCACCAAGATAAAGTCTCCTTATCAGCTACACTTGAATTCTCACTTCAATTCCCTCTTGCTCCTTGATCTAGGGACATATTTGTTAGATCAATGGGCTCTAGAGGGGGGTGAATAGAGCTTCACAAACTTCACAAAATAGATTAGACCACCAAATTATATTAAGTGCAGAAATTAAACTAAGCAGCAAATTGATGTCTTAATCTAACATTCAAAGCAAGGATAAGAGACAAGGAAGAGCAAGCACTTGGACATGTGGTTTAGAGTGGTTCCATGTCCTAAACTTAGGAGCAATGTCAGTCCACTACCTAGAGTGGGTTAGTCTCTAGGATTTGCAATCTTGGTACTCTTATATTCCACAATAAGATTACAAGACACAACAACCACACATCCAAGGGCTTAGTACCTCGAGCAAAGATCTTCAACCTGTAGAAGGAGCTTACCCACTTGAAATCTAGGAGTCTTTAGCCATCACCATGGACTTACCCACTCCTCTCTTCAAGTATTTTGCCTTCAAGTAATTACCCATCTTTCTTGAGAGCTGCCTTGATCATATCCTTCACTTGGAGACCTTGAAGCACCTATCTCCTTCACTTGGAGACCTAGAGAAACTTTTCTTCTTCAACCTTGAAGAACAACAACACCTTCTTCACCTTCACTCGGAGAAGAGTAGCATCTACTTCTCTTTCACTTAGAGAAGCAGTTTCAATCAATATTCAAAGGGAATATGAGGTAGGAAGAAGGAATGGAGAGCTTTACATCATACATGGGATAACTCTCATACATAGGAACCTAACTCACTCATAACTCACGAATTTGTCTTGAAGGTAGAGAGAGAAAGGGGCTCAAGGGCTTAGAACACTCTCAACTAGGCTAGGACCAAGCATATGTGAATGAGAAACCTTGGAATGAACTCTAAGAGGTCCTATTTATAGTTGAGGGTGCCCCTTTGAGTTGTGGGACACTTAGATACAAAAATAGCTATTTTTTTCTCAAGGCAACGACTCTATTTTCGCTCAAAAACACTCACCAACGGTCACATCACTTTTTCTGCAATTTCCGTATAGTGCGATCGGTCGAGTTTTAATAAAGGTAACTCGACCGATCCAGTAAAAGACAAAACTGATGTTTAAATGATCGGTCAAGTTTATCCTGGGGAAACTTGACCGACCATTTAAAATCAAAATGGTCTCTTACTCGATAGGTCGAGTTCTGTGATAGCACAACTCGACCGATGCAAACTCCAGAAAATCGACCAAGATTGATCGGTCGAGTTTCAGGGCCTTGAAACTCGACCGACCAAGTTGTTGTGATCAATTTTCTAAATTGCATCTAAAGTGATTAAAACTTGGTGTTTTTTATCCCAATAATTTTTCTCATCTAAGTTACAAGTCAATTCATCATTACAAGTGATTACAAAAATATTCTAAGGTCATTTACATAGAAATCCCAAATTGCACACTTGTAGTCATTTTGACTTGAACTTGAGCCAAATTAGGGCTTTTGATATCAGATCCTTTTCATGTACCTAATGACTGAAAATAATCTTTAACACACATATTAGATACATATGAATGGAATGGTTAAGTCATTATCAAAATATGGTCAATGTATAACCTCTAGGTCAACATTCTCCCCCTTTTTGACAATGACAAACCATTCCTCAAACATATTGAAAAGGAATATGAAAGTTATACCTTTGCCTTGAGAATTAGGGGATTCATGATGTGAATCAATGTGAATTGCTCCCCCTCAAACTATGCTTCATTTAACCTGCATGGTTAGTCTATTCTACATAGAAAAAAGCAACATACATGTTTTGTGTAATCCTTTGCAAGTCACATGATCAACAGTGAATTAACAAGAAAAGGATCAACTGAGCAAGAAAGCAATTGTGTAACAACAAGGAACAATATGTCAAACCAAGAGATATCTCTCCCCCTTTTGACATTATCAAAAAGGTAGGGGGTAGAAGAGCATAAAAACAAGGTCTTCTCCAAAACTCAACCAAACATACATGCAAGATAATAAGCAACAGTTTAGAAACATATATCACACATCCACACAAGATAACATACAATCCAAGGCATTATCAAAATATAACTCAAGATGGCACCAAACACATAGAAATGAAACAGAGTAACTAGCCAAAGTGCACATCAAGGATATTATAGCTCAGAAAGATGTTCACAGCATAGCAACTATATAACAACGATAAAACAAGATAAGAAATAGTACAGCTCAGAAGAAATGTGCCAAGATGTTTCTTATACAAAATAGCCTAGAAAGATATATATGATAAGCATGCTAGACTACAAACTAAGAAACCACCTAGACATCTATGCTATCTATATCAACAACATCTTCATCGCTGGGAGTGTAGTCCTCATCTCCATCAGAAGGCGGTGCAGAAGCATCATCACCATCACCTTCTTTAGAAGCATCCTCATCGTCACCATCATCAGCATCAGCCTCCTCAGCCTGGTCAGGCATCTCCTCATCAGCAGGAGGTCCAAAGGAGTGTCGGGCCAGCGGGCATTCTGCTCAGCCCAAGACATACCAAAAGAATGAAGCTCATTGACATGTGGGAAAGACGGAGCAGAGTCACCCAAGGTGGCTAGCAGGGTGGCCAGGGGGGCAACAGGTAGTAGCAGGATGACGCGAGCAGAACTACCAGTAGCAAACGGTGGCAGAGCGGTAGCGGAAGGCTCGGGTGCGGGGTAGTAATGCTCGTATGCATAAGAAGCATAGGCACTACCAGGGTATGGCTAGTAGGTGGGGTAGGGTGAAGTACATGATAGGTTCATAGTAGATATGATTGAACACAAATCTTGGTGCATATGTTCCTGAACCTATCGGTTGTATGCCTGTTCATGCATCATATATCCCAGAAGGGTTTCATTGGATACACGAAAAGACGCACGAATGGGTCGAGGAGGTGGTTGCGGTGGTGGAGGTCGGGTAGAGGTAGAGGCAGAGGGTGTGACAGAAGCGGATGTAGAATCACCAGAAGCAGAAGAAAACATGGGAACAGACTTCTGAAGAGTGGTTTCACTAATACTAACACCCTTCCTGGAAATCGGATAATGAAAGTCAGAGAAGAGCCATTTGTTAGTGGAAACCTTGAAAAGACCACATATCAGAGCTGGGTAGGGTGGGTGGGTTTCTTTGGTGTTCTTTCCGGTGTCAAAACAGGTCATGTGATGTAAGATATATCTGGCCCATTTGACATCGATATTGTTTAGCAAATAATACATAATGATTGCAGTGTTTTCTGCAATGTCCGTTTGATTTTTCTTGGGATGGACATTACAGTTAATCACTAAAGCCAGAATGCGCCGCTTCAGATCAATAGAGGATGAAGGTAGGGTTGACTTCTTCTTGTAGGCAACGTCGGGTTTTTTCAAAAACCGATGAATGTCCGGTAGCGTCAATTCATGGTAATTGTAAAAACCTTTCGGGTCAAGAAGATCAAAATACGCTCCATAGTCCTTGCGCCAAGTGTCATTTTCCTCGTCTCTGGAAAAGAAGATGTTTAATGAATCCTCGGAGATTTGGAAACGAAGATCGGCGATCATCGATGTAAGAACTACTTTGGTATTCGACGGAGGGATAAGCGAATCGTAGTTCCAACACAAATTCGTGTAGAACTCGTGAACTGCCTTAGTGTTGGAGATGTGATTGTTAAAGCAGTCAGCTTCGATCTCTAGGGCGGATAGGTGGTGGCTGGCGAGAAGCCTCGAAACAGAGGTAATAACCGCTTGAAAATGATTTGGGTCAAGCAAGGTGCGAAATGGGAAAGGAGATCGAGGAAGGAGATCCTTGTACCGATTTACAGCCTCAAGGGACACAGGTTGTGTTATCAAAAGGAATCAAGCGATTAGTCGATGAGGAGGCTTGAGCATTGCTAGGGGTAGCACATTTTCGTCTTTGGGAAGCCATGAAAGCTAAAACAAGATGAAAAGCGTGGAAACAAGAGATAGCAAACCTCAAACGCCACACAAACACCACCAACGATGCTCGGGGAGGACAAGATCAAGGATTCTAGGTTGCCCTAGGGTTAGGAATGGGAGGTTTAGGGCTAGGGTTGCGATCTGGGGGCTAGAGTATGAGGAATCCGTCGGCTATTTTCTAGTTGCAAGGGAAAATAGTCTGCCGATCCTAACTTTTAAGTTAGCTCAACCCATCGATCGGTCGAGTTCTGTGGGTGTGAAACTCGACCGAATGGTCCATTGAAGAACTGCTCTCGACTCCTGATCGGTTGAGTTTGTCCTGGTGAAACTCGACCGATGGTCAACCTGACCTAAAAGTCACAAACTTAGTTTCTAGCCATATACACGCCACTTAAATTTATTTTTCTAGTCCATTATGCATAATTAACATACTTAGGCACATGTAGCTCATCATTGGGTAATATTTAGCAAGAGAACATGAAATTCAATAAAAACCCAAAAACAAGCAAAATTAAGCATGTTAACAAGCAAGTAAGGCACATTTAAGCAGATATAGGCAAAATAAGATGATGAGAAACATGAGCAAGCATACAGGATAGAGACTACTAGCTAGATCACATGGCAACATCATCCAAAGCAACAATGAGCAGTTTAGATCGAATAAAATTGAATTGATCTCTAGTTAGAGGTTTTGTAAAAATGACTGCCAACTGATTTTCTGTGTCCACATGCGTGATATAAATATCCTTTTTGACAATGTGGTCACGAAGAAAGTGGCGGCGAACCTCTATATGTTTATCTCTACTATGCAATATAGGATTGTAAGAAAGATTAATTACACTAGTATTATCACAGTAGATAGGAGAAGCATCAAAATGTATGTTAAAGTCTTGGAGCAATTGCTTCATCCACAAGACATGAGCACAACAACTCCTGACTGCAATGTATTCAGACTCGATAGTTGATAATGCCACGGTGCTTTGTTTCTTGGAAAACCAAGACACCGAGCATGGTCCTAGAAGAAAGCAAGTGCCACTTGTGCACTTTCTATCAACCAAACAGCCTGCATAATCCACATCACTATATTCCATGAGAGTAAAATCCCTTGATTTAGGATGCCATAGTCCAAAATTTTGAGTTTTGGCTAAGTACCTCAAAATCCTCTTAACGGCTATAAGATGTGACTTCTTAAGACTAGACTGAAAGCGAGCACACAAGCCAAAACTAAACATAATATCAGGTCTAGAGGTAGTCAAATAAAGTAAACTTCCAATCATACCTCTATAGAGCTTCTCATCTACCTTTTCACCATCTTCATTTTTATCAAGTTTGGCGGTGTTGGACATGGGTGTATCCATCGGCTTCATATTCTCCATCCCAAAGCACTTGAGTAGTTCATTTGTGTATTTGCCTTGGTTGATGAAGTTTCCTTCTTTGGTTTGTTTGATTGAAAGCCGAGGAAGAAAGTCAACTCACCCATCATGCTCATTTCAAATTCACTATGCATAAGAGAACTAAACTCCTTACAAAGATCAAGATTAGTCCGGCCAAAGATAATATCATCAACATAGATTTGAATAATAAGAAAATGTTTAGAAGTGTGTTTTAGAAACAAGGTAGAATCAACTTTGCCCATGACATACCCATTATCTAACAAAAAGTTCTTTAGTTTCTCATACCAAGCTCGAGGTACTTGCTTGAGACCATATAGAGCTTTTTGCAGCAAATAAACATGATTGGGTAACTTGTCATTTTCAAAGCCCGGAGGTTGAGCAACAAATACTTCCTCCTCGATTGTACCATTCAAAAACTCACCTTTAACATCTATTTGATAAAGCAAACAAAATTTATCACTAGCAAAGGCAAGTAGCATGCGAATAGATTCCAATCTAGCAACAGGAGCATAAGTTTCATCAAAGTCAATACCTTCCTGTTGATTGTAACCTTGTGCCACTAACCTTGCTTTGTTCCTTACCACTTTTCCTTGCTCATCTAGCTTGTTGTGGTAGACCCATTTGGTGCCAATGATTTTTCTATCATTAGGTCTTGGCACTAGAGTCCACACACTATTCTTTTCGAATTGCTCTAGTTCTTCTTGCATAGCTAGGATCCACTCATCATCACCAAGGGCTTCTTTGATGTTCTTTGGCTCCAATTGTGAGATGAAGGCACTATCTGCTTGCTCTTTGTCGTAGGCAGCTCGTGTCTTCACTCTCTCGAAGGGGTTTCCAATGATTAGCTCCTTTGGATGATTCTTAGCAAAGCGGGGAGTGAGATCCTTCTTTTCCTCTTCTTCTTCTTCTTCTTCTTCTTCTTCTTCTATCACCTACTTGCCTTTGTTGTTGATGTTGAGGTCTTTAAGAATTGGAATCAAGTCATCTGCAACATCATCAAAACTATGCTTTCCAACAACAGGGTTAGTTTCAATAAACTTAACATTGATAGAATCTTCAATTTTAGACAATTCAATGTTGAATACTCTAAATGCCCTGCTTGTAGTGCTATAGCCAAGGAAGAAAGCCTTATAGGATTTCAGATCAAACTTGTCGAGAGAATCTTTCGTGTTTTAAAACAAACAAGGACATCTGAAAACATAAAAGAAATCAATGGATGGCTTTCTACCACGCCACCGTTCATAGGGGGTTTTCTTAAAAGAGGGATGTGTAAAAAACCAGTTTTGCACAAAACAGGCGGTGCTAACAGCTTCGGCCCAAAACTTCTTAGGAATATCGTATTCAAGAAGCATTGTCCTCGCCATATCTTGAAGAGACCTATTCTTCCTCTCAACTACCCCATTTTGTTAAGGCGTACGAGGAGAAGAGAAATTGTGCGAGTAACCCGATTTTTCACAAAAATGCTCGAAAAGATCATTTTCAAATCCTCCCCCATGATCACTGCGGATAGAAACGATCTGACAAGAAGCTTCATTTTCAACCCGTTTGCAAAAACTCGAGAAAACATCGAGAGTATCACTTTTTGAAACGAGAAAGAAGGTCTAAGTATATCGAGAGAAGTCATCAACAATAACAAGACAATATTTGGAATCATGAAGCGTTTGCATTCTCATTGATCTAAATAGATTAATATGAAGAAGTTCTAGAACTCTCTTAGTACTCATGGCTCCCTTGGACTTGAAGGAGGATTTGGTTTGTTTCCCTTGTGTACAAGGTTGGCATTCCTCATCCTTCCAAAATCCAATTTAGGAAGTCTTCGTACTAAGTCCTTTTTGCTCAACTTCTTCATTTGATGCATATTTACATGACACAAACGGCAATGCCAAAGAGAAAGATCATTTTTATCCACTACCAAGCATCTATCAAGAATGGGCTTAAGAGCATCAAGAACAATAACATAAAGATTACCATTTCTAGTTCCCTTATATATAACATTGTAAGTGAGGGAATCTAGAAGCAAACATTCTAAAGATGTAAACAACACAAGATATCCATTATCACATAGTTGACTTACACTAGTCAAGTTGAGATTTAGGCCATCTACAAGTAAAACATTCTTGATACAAAGATTGTTACCTACATCACCCTCACCTATGACCTTACCCTTCTTGTTGTCACCAAAGGTTACCAATCCTCCTTTCTTCTTCATGAATTTGTTGAAGTGGTTGATTTCACCAGTCTTGTGCTTAGAACAGACACTATCAACAATCCATCTCTTTTTAACCTGCAAGAAAGAAGGATGTCAGAACCCAACTCAAGTTTTGGGGTCCAGGGTTAGCTTGGGGACCCATTTCATTTTTGGGTTGGCCCCCTTGGGTTTATAAGGACAATAAGTGGAATAATGGTCGTCACATTTGCAATGAATACATATCATAGGGTTCTTAGAGCCGGAAGACTCTCCATGGAAGATAGGAGGTTCCCCACTCTTCTTCTTACCCTTGTTCTTGCTCTTACTTTTGGGAGCAGTCTCATTATATCCCAAACCACTAGTACCAATTTTTTTGGTAGAGTGTTCTAGGACATCCTTCAGGGATTTCTTACTGAAAAGGAACTTTTACAAAGAAGATCTTAACTTAGCATTATCATCACTAAGGTTAATGATAGTAGAATAAAGACTAGCAAGATCATCTCTAGCATGCAATAAGTCGGCCTCTAAACAGAGGGCTTTAGTGTGAAGAGAATCTTTTTCTAAAGTTATGCTAACAACTTCATTTCTTTGCAAAATAGGTCTAGAAGATAAATCATTAATTTGGGCAAACAACTTGACATTTTTAGATTTTTAGCAAAATAATTTCTCTTTGATAAGCATATACTTCCTTTCTCCTAGCATCATCAATGAGTTTGAGTTCTACATTTTCAGTTTTAAGGACATCAAGCTCATCTAGACACTTTTGGTTATCTATCTTAAGATTTTCAATATTTTTAAGATAAACACCATTTTCAACCTCTACACCATTGTGTTGAAGTTTAAGGTCAAGGAATTGTCCTTGCAAGGAATCAATGTTATCAAGGAGCAGCTTTTTATTTTTATTAAGAATCTCTATTTTGGCATAAAGATCATCAACTATCTTGCCTAACCTCTTCCTTTTGGATTCACATTTAGCAAAGGAAGATTTGCATTCATTTAACATATCAATGAGAGTTTCCTTAGATAGCTCATGCAGTTAACATTGCTTACCTCACTTACCTCACTTACCTCTTCAATGTCTTCACTAGTGGATGCCATGAGGGCAAGGTGGCATTCTCCTTTGAGGATCTTGAATTAGAATCATCCCAAGTTGCATGGGTTGCATCCTTGAATCTTCTCTCTTTCTTTTCTTTCCTCTTGTACTTGCCTTCTCTCTTGTGCTCCTTGTCTTTCTTGTGGCTGCTCTTGTGATGGCTCTTCTTGGCCTTTGGGCAGTCACTCTTGTAGTGGCCTTTTTTACCACACTCATAGCACCTTGGAATTGAGGAAGAAGGCTTGCTCTTGAAGTGTTTCCCCTTAGATTAGTTTGCCTCATGCTCATTTGGACCTTCATCTTCACTTGAAGTTTTGCCTCATGCTCATTTGGACCTTCATCTTCACTTGAAGAGGGAGTAGGAGACTTGAGAGAAAGTTGTTGTTGCCGCATATTTCTTCAATTTGGGCTTTGAAGGTTGTGTCTTTTATCTTCTTGGACTCCTTCTCTTCTCTCTTCTCCTCCTCTTCTTGCTTGTCAAGCCTAGGTTCATGGGCTTGAAGGTTACCAACCAGCTCCTCGGTTGACAACTCATTTAGCTTGTACACCTCTTCAATTGATGTAACTTTAGGCTCCCATCTCTTAGGAATAGATCTCAAGATCTTGGAGTTGATAGTGCATTTGTCTAACACACTTCCAAGGGCAGCTAGTCCATTAATGATCACATTGATCCTAGTGTACATATCAGCCACTCTCTCATTCTTACCCATCTTGAAGTTTTCAAGCAGCCCACCAAGCATGTAGATCTTGTCTTCCTTGACTTGTTATGTACCTTCATAAGTGACACAAAGCTTGTTCCATATCTCATAGGTTGTGTCCCAAGAAGATATCCGATTGAACACGGATGGAGTAAGGGCGGTGTAGATGATGCTCACAACTTTTGCATTAAGTTGAGCTTGCTTCATTTGAGCTTCATTCCAAGTGGAAATGTCTCCCTTTGGGTATTCATACTTGAGGTGGACAACCTTCCACATCTCATAGTTCACACCTTGTAGGTAGAATTTCATCCTCCTCTTCTAATATGGAAAGTTTGTGCCATCAAAGACCGGAGGCCTCATGGATAAGTTCCCTTCTAGATTGAAAGATCCAAGTGATGAATCACCCATCTTCTCTAACTTGTTGAAGTTGCTCGGAGAATACCTGCTCTGATACCACTTGTTGGATCAAGGGGCTCTAGAGGGGGAGTGAATAGAGCTTCACAAACTTCACAAAATAGATTAGACCACCAAATTATATTAAGTGCAGAAATTAAACCAAGCAGAAATTTGATGTCTTAATCTAACATTCAAAACAAGGATAAGAGACAAGGAAGAGCAAGTACTTGGACATGTGGTTTAGAGTGGTTCCATGTCCTAAACTTAGGAGTAATGTCAGTCCACTACCTAGAGTGGGTTAGTCTCTAGGATTTGCAATCTTGGTACTCTTATATTCCACAATAAGATTACAAGACACAACAACCACACATCCAAGGGCTTAGTACCTCAAGCAAAGATCTTCAACCTATAGAAGGAGCTTACCCACTTGAAATCTAGGAGTCTTTAACCATCACCATAGACTTACCCACTCTTTTCTTCAAGTCTTTTGCCTTCAAGGAATTACCCATCTTTCTTGAGAGATGCGTTGATCATCTCCTTCACTTGGAGACCTTGAAGCACCTATCTCCTTCACTTAGAGACCTGGAGCAGCTTGCCTTCTTCAACCTTGAAGAACAACAACACCTTCTTCACCTTCACTCGGAGAAGAGCATCATCTACTTCTCTTTCACTTGGAGAAGCAGCTTCAATCAATCTTTAAAGGGAATATGAGGTAGGAAGAAGGAATGGAGAGTTTTACATCATACAAGGGATAACTCTCATACATAGGAACCTAACTCACTCATAACTCACGAATTTTTCTTGAAGGTAGAGAGAGAAAGGGGCTCAAGGGCTTAGAACACTCTCAACTAGGCTAGGACAAAGCATATGTGAATGAGCAACCTTGGAATGAACTCCAAGAAGTCCTATTTATAGTTGAGGGTGCCCCTTTGAGTTGTGGGACACTTAGATACGAAAATAGCCATTTTTTCTCAAAGCAACGACTCTATTTTTGCTCAAAAACACTCACCAACAGTCACATCACTTTTTTTTGCAATTTCCGTACAGTGCAATCGGTCGAGTTTTAATAAAGGTAACTCGATCGATTCAGTAAAAGACAAAACCAATGTTTAAATGATCGGTCGAGTTTTTCCTGTGGAAACTCGACCGACCATTTAAAATTAAAATGGTCTTTTACTCAATCGGTCGAGTTCTGTGATAGCACAACTCGACCGATGCAAACTCCAGAAAATCGACCAAGATTGATCGGTTGAGTTTCAGGGCCTTGAAACTCGACTGACCAAGTTGTTGTGATTAATTTTCTAAATTGCATCTAAAGTGATTAAAAATTGGTGTTTGTTGTCCCAATAATTTTTCTCATCTAAGTTAAAAGTCAATTCATCATTACAAGTGATTACAAAAATGTTCTAAGGTCATTTACATAGAAATCTCAAATTGCACACTTGTAGTCATTTTGACTTGAACTTGAGCCAAATTAGGGCTTTTGATATTGGATCATTTTCATGTACCTAATGACTGAAAACAATCTTTAGCACACATATTAGATACATATGAATGGAATGGTTAAGTCATTATCAAAATATGGTTAATGTATAACCTCTAGGTCAACAATATCATCCCACGGCCATGGGAAAGAAAGAGACAACGTAAGTAAGTGGCACTATGCATGTTATAAGAACTGAAAATAAGCATATACTTGAACTGAATTAAACCTGACATGATTTAACATTAAGAATTCTCATTACGCTTTAGATTTCATTACATTAATGAATTAAGAAACATTACTATATACATTCTCTCAATCACTACCCACATGGGGCACATCATGCTCGGAAAGCCCATCATTGCTAGAAAGCCCATAATGACCATAAAGGTCCATCATTTTGAGAAACATATAATAAGTTACTTAATTCTCTTAACTTGATCATTAGCATCATTGTTCTTATCTTGTCATCAATGTAAATTGTCCTCAACCAATAATTGCATCAAAGTGCTCATCAGGCCGGTTAAGGCTCATCTTAGTTGCACCAAAGTGCTCATCAATGTCATAAAGACAAAATAACATAAAGAGGAACAATTCACAACTTAAGTGTATTATCTTAATCGTCATGGGATTTCTCCCTCTTAATCTTGACATTAACATTACATGATTTACATAAGTCTTTCTTCAATTTCTTAATCATAATATAACCATAACATTAGACTAATGAGCATCAGTGATAAGCATAGGACTTCATAATTATATCAATCAACAAGCAAATAATAAAATTTGTGGCATGCAATTCATCTAAGATATATATGCATAATGGCATGACCCGCTTACCTAGATCAAGTTATATCCTAACTTACTATCTGTGATCTTGATCTAATCCTATGTTCCTGAAATTAACATGGTTTATATTAATTATCACCTTAAGTATATCCTGAAATACTTTACATCCAACTGATAATACGGCTACTGCTACGTCAATTTTGTATTTCATAGAAACCGACACTGATTATGTGTCATTCGTTGTCTCTTACCTAAGAAACTGATGCAGAAGATATTTAGTTGTAGTAGCACTCACTTAAGTGTTAGTTCATAACTAACGTCTGAGGTCTAAAATAGTCGATACTATAGGTGGTATATGTACTAGTTTTATTAGTATTGCACTAATGAAAAATAACAAATAACTCATGTAACTTTTAAGAGGGTATCTTTCTATAGTCCGTTTATCTAGAAGAGAGGGATTGATGATTAATATCGTAGTTTGTTCCATGTGTTGTCATCATGTCCATTGACTTTGCAACCCATGTGTCTAGACTCAGCAAGACTTTGGGGTCCCATGGGGATTTATTTCCCCTTTTGGATTTTCATATAAGGTATGAGTATATAAGACATAAAAGCATCTTCACAAAATGATAGTATGTATTTATTTTGAGTATAATACATATTACTATAGTGCTAGCACGACCTACAAGAAAGTGTTTTAAGAGATACTATTTATGTAATGACCTTAAACAAGCATTACAATTGTATACATATGAGCACTATCAAATATTATAGACAACAATTTTATCTCGTCATTTTGTTTTTTCTAAGGCATGCATTAAATCATATGGTGTTTGCAAAAAAAAAAAATCTATAACCCAGTATGTGTATGCCACTACTTTTGGAAATATATCCACATATGATATAGTTTGAATCGTATTGATGCAAAATAGTAGTTAATTACGTACTTGTGTGATATTATAGATAGTATATCTATACTAAAAACCACTATATTAGAAGAAAAGAGTGGGTAGATGGCTAATATTTTGATTTCCATGTTGTGTATTATTATCCCTTGATTTTGTTGCCACTAGATCTTAACGAGGCTTTTGGGTCCTACATGAATTTCTTTCCCACTTCAGAGATCGTGATCAAAAGATGTAGCTTACTAAAATTATGTCGTGTATTTATCTATTAGTATTGTACTTTCCATAAGAATGCTAACACTACCAACAAGCAATTATTTTTTGATATAGTTTCTATGTATACAATTTATACGGCTTATACAAGCATTCCAATTATCATATATATACATATGAATAGTATCATACATAGAAGGATTTTGAAAAGGTGAAAAAGATATCTACTTTCTCTTTTTTCACTTCGATTACTCTAAACCATGCATAAAATAATTATTTACAAAACAAATACTATCCAGCCAACATATGAGATTGCATATTAGTACATATCCAAAATTGTGATATAGTTAGAATCATAATGATGTAAAATAAAAGTTATATATGTACTTCTGAAATATTTTTAATGGGGGTGTTCATGTTAATAGCCCATGTATTTATAAGAGAGGGGGGTGGTCTATTGATTGTATATGTTTGTAGTATAATACCAAATAAGGAGGCAAACATATTTAAAACTAGGAGACAGACACGTCTCCATTAGTTTATCAAGTTTACTTTATTGTGACTAGTCTTAGTTATTTCATGATGAACTTTGGATCAAATATAAAGTTGCTTAGCATTTATGCTTATAAGATAGTTTATAAAAAGAAGGAAACATTTATAAGAATCAATTGGAATATAAACTTATGGTTAAAATGGTCCGCATGTTTCTTTTTAGAAAACGTGTGCATACATGGATCTTTGGTTGTATAACATTAAAAGCCTTAGACCCCCCTAAATTTATGTACCACCCTGCTCATTATCATTACCAATGCAACACAATTCATAATGAATTAAAGGGATGGGACATACATGCTTGCCAAATTATGTCTGAATTTAAGGCGGCGGGTATCGTGTCCACGTGCTGATAAAACATTGTGATGTCAAAACATTACGGTTCCCTCCAACTACTAGTATCATTTTCTTGCCGTGTTCCACTATCGTAACCACATTATGCAAAGGAAAAAAATCTTATAACAGCTCTCCAGATATATTTTCTTTAGAAGTCATGTATAAAAGGCGTCAGTTTTTATTTGAAAATTAAGGGGGAAATATAGAAATGGAAAACGCCGCATAGTGTGCACTTTCAAGCTGAAACATCATTTGACATTTTTAGTATAATGAGAAAAAATAATTAAAAAAAACGTCAAATTGTGTGGTGCTTCTAAACGTGGCATTAAAAAAAAAATTACTCGGAATCATAACAAAGTCAATTCGTGTGGCAGCTTTCCCACAAAGTGTGTTAGTTTGGGAAATAATTTTAGACACGGCTATGAAGATAATTATTTTTGACAAAGTGTGATATATTAATTTTTTCATTATGCAAATAAAAATATTAAACAAATTTATTGTACACATATATGAGTCCGTGAGGAGATGATCGAGTGAATTTGGACGAGAATGGCAATAAGGTCACCCAGGCTGGTAGCAAATATACAGCCTCTATGCGACTAATAGATTACTGTCTATGCTATTAAACCGCCCGGGGGGGTTGGGTTGTGATCACCAAATAAGCACATGCGTGGATGTAATTTCATGTAGAATGCAAAACATGTTAAATGACACAGATCCTTGTAGCCATTTTTGCCGCACACTTGACCAAAATATGATGATGGGCAGTGTGTTTTTTCATTCTGATTTCAAGTTGTAATTATGATAATAACATCAAAAATCATAAATGATATATAGTAGAGAATTATAATCTATTATGCATGCCCTGTACAAGGAAGAAAAAGGCAACATGAAGGTGTACATACTGAATCAAAATCTCAAATAACAAACAAATACTTATCAGAAATCCAAACTACAAACGTAGTTATCCTCAAGAGTCCATCATTAAGAAAAATATCATAAACATTAAGCAACTTAAACTATTCATCTTATATGCAAACTTTAGACATTACCACCCACAACAAAATGATCCAGAGTGACTAAAATTTTGTCGATTCATCTCTAAACATAACCAAGCTATAAAGTTTTGGCATATAATACAGCCCCAGGCCGGCTCCTGTAGCCAATGGAGAGCAAGCCATCCACTTCTCGACAATGGGGCGTGCCCATAACCAATTTAAAGCAACAAAGACAAGGGCAGGAATGCTTGATTGTTCTAGCATAGAAAAGGGGGCAATCTAGGGCCTAGCCTAAAAGCCTACCTACCTGCCAGGTAAAGCCATCAAGCAGTGAAGTACACCTTGTGCTCATCAGGCAAGGAGATTTTAATCATCATAAGAGACGTGCCTGGGGGAAGCAACCCCATTCTGGGCTTTACTTTGATGGCAGCCAATGCCCATAATAACCACACCCTCTCTCAGTCTGCCCCTTTGCGTGGACCCCTGGTCTTCCAACCACCATATATTTAAGCCTTACTGAAAATTAAGGGACCACATGAACAACTAGTGGCTATCAAGGAAGTGGGATGTCCGGCTACACGAAGGAATTGTCACAATGTGACACAGGGTAGGGACCCACACAATTCCTTTTTGGGATTTTACTGGATGCACTCAGGATTCAATTCACAAACTTACCTGCTGCAGCTCCTGGGCTGGTGGTCTTGTTTTTGGCTGCAGCAGGATGGCAATGGTCCTCCGGATTCCTACCTTGTTTGTGGCTGAACCAGGACTGTAATGGTCCCTGATTTAAGTTGTTAACATCTGAAGCTACGACCAAAACTACTAGCAGTTAAGAAAGGGGATTCCATCTGGCCCCTTTGTCTTTTATTGTAATCTATCTAGTTCAGTGATTTAATATTGGTGTCATTCACATAGTTTGTCTCTCTTTCCCTAGAAGCAGAGAGCAGAGGCGTGATCATGCCCATGACCCATCGTTATCTTCCTTGGGGACAGGACACCAGGGGGTCGCAAGCAGGCATCGTTTCTGATGACAATGAATATGAATAAGTAACTGTAAATTTCATGTTACAACATGTTGTTTCGATATGTACACTGTACTCTGCAACGACTAACGAACCAACTGTTAGATGTTAAAACTATTTGTATTCTAGAACATTACAATTAACGTCCCTAATAACTAGCTCCTCATGCAATGACTTAAACATCCTTGAAGAGCAACTGAAATTTGGGTATTCGTTCTGGCGGAAGGGGGCAGCTTGCAATCAATTGCCCTTTCATAGCCGCTCTAAATATGACCTCCACAACATCAATAAAATCTTGCTTGCTATGAAATGAACCAATCCATTTACTGTGGTCTGCACTTCCAGAATTGATCTTCATATGGTATGTGTTGAAGAAGAAGATAGTGGATGGAATAAACGTAACATCAAAATACTTGACATAAATCTGAACATCCTCTGCATCCATGTCGACCAAAGCAATTGTTGCGAAATTGAAAACTTTTGCGGATGCCTTGGACAGAATGTCATCAAGGAGAATGCAATCTTGATTAGAAGACTGGCCAAACCGAAGAACAAGGACCTTGTCAAAGGTATCTCGGATGTAGGTATCCACCTCTGCCTTCTTTGTCAACATGGGGAGGAGGAAGCTCGCCATTTTGGCCAGAATCTGTGGTGCTTAAATCCTTGGTTGAAGTTGGTACTGCGGCTGAAGCGAACTAACAGTCAACACCGCAATGCTACTAAAAAGCAACAAATTCGCCTGTTTAGTTACACTTTTGTACCAATTAACTAATGACTGCATGCATTCCTGACTTGACTATATGCTCAACTTTGTGATTAAGTTCATGCACAAGCTGCTGTCAAAAATCATCTATCAAAAAGAAAGCTTGCAAACATATAATATCAAATAACGAGTACTTTTAATTAGCAACAAAAAAAGCTAATTAAGGTTTGCATTTATAGTTATGCGAATAAATCAGTCGGGCTAGCTGGTATATTTCCAAAGAATCGCATCAAGACACTTGCCTATCAAATAGTACAGTTCAATTCTAATTACAGACTATACATTGACAGAAAACAACTCTTTGATGATGCATTTTGTTTTGTGCATGGAAGAAAATTGATTTCAATATGATGTAGATTTAAAGAGCAATTATCTAATATCATGTGCTTTCACACTAGGAAATTAAGATACTGAAAGCACTACCAAATACAAATTGATAAAGATATTGGTCTCATCAATTGTTGCAGCATGTCAGCATCTTGATAAGGTTCATCCATCAACTTTTCAAAAGATATGTTCATGCTCTCGTCTGTTATAAAACGGTATGCAATACTAATCCAAAAATTGGCAGACTTTTATCCAGTAAATCAATATTTCGTACTTTACTTGCAATGCTAATAAGCAGCATTGTGCCACTGATTCAATGTCAGTTAATTTTTGGGTCTTTTTAACATTGTTTCGATTGATACAGAATTACAATAAACTCTTCCCAGATAATTTTTTAGATACAGAATTACCGTTTTTGAATAGTCTATGGTTTCGTTCTCTCTAGATATTCCCCATGATTTCGTTCTCTCTAGATATTCCCCAAATCGAATGCAATAACTATTATGTTGTTTTCTTGTTGGAGATATTGTCAAGCTTACATGATAAAATAGTCATTAGAACTTATGTAAACACAGGTTGATTAAATTCATTATTTGTTGTCTCTTGATTACATGCTTGTACAATGTTTCTATATAATATTTCTTGTACCAGGGCTTACACAGTGTGAGACTATGAACTATGAATTCCTCCCCATTCCAGCACATCATTAGTTGGGTAGGGGACATGAAATTCTCTTCTGCTAAGTATTGGGTACATTATAATAAAAAAGAAACTACGAAAAGATTTGCACATTTGGGAGTCTTGGACGAATCATCTATAGACAAAATATTTGTAGCAGCATATAATTTTACTATTGAATAGACTTTACTTTTTGGGGTATCCTGTGGATATTCCAAATCCATGTTATATTTTTAGAGGTGGAGGGAACAATCCTCTCTTTGCCTGGTATTAGTGACGATTGTGCGGATCCAGTGTTGTAAGATGTCACCAGGAATAATGTACCTAGAATCTTACACCTGTCCTTTACAATCTTTCTAAGGGTCACATTCTTTTGATTTGTACTGTGTCTCTGCCTAGGCATACTAATTGATGGTATGCAGATTTAGCCTCTCTCTGCATGGTATTAGTGGCGGTTTTGAGGAGCCATTGTGATATGATGTTCTTGGAATGATATACTTGGAATGTTACATTTGTCCTTGACAATCTTTTTGAGGGTCAAATTTCTTTTGATGCATCCAATGTCTATGCCTAGATAAAAATATCTGATGACACCCACATTCATCCTCTCCCTGCATGATACTAATGAGCCATTATTGTTTCCCTAGGAATAATGTACTTGAAGTTTTTACTTGTCCTTGGGATTTTTTTTTGAGGATAAAATTGCTTCGATGTTACATTGTCTATGCCTGGGAAGAACTATTTGATGGCCCCAGATTTATCACGGGTTTTTCCATATATGCATTTTTGTGATATTATGTGAGGCTAGAGTATCTCACTTTAATAAATTTCTGCCTGCAGATATATTTCTCCAAATGGTAAAGGACCAACACCAAGCTGGATGGGCAAGTGGATTTTGTGTTATGGCTTCAGATGATGATGTTTTTCTAGATATAGAAGCAATCTTGGTTAAGAACCTCGAAAGTATTTTAACTTAAAATGCCACTTTAAACTCAGGAATTGCTATATCACCAAGACTGGTTTTTTTTAATCTTTAGACCCATATCCCTATTAATTGGGTGTCACCCCCCACTTTAGTTGATCGCCAAGGGAGTGCTTTCCTGCTAATTTCAATCTCACTGATGAGTTTCTGTGATCAGGATGATACTGAGCTTGGTAAAGCGGAAAAGAGGTAGGAATGGAAATTACCAAGGCCCTCTGCTCAAGTTTGCAAAGCACAAAGGCAATCCACTCAATTTCTCTTCGATACTGTCTATAATTGTATATCATACCAAAGATGGAATATGTTTGGATGGCAGAGGAAGATCCAAATGGCAACAATTCACTCTTGCACTCTATAATATGACCAGAAAGAGCCATGCCATCAACATATGTTATATCTAATCAAGGCCGATTTGCTAAAAAATAGTTAGACCAGAGGCGAATATGGAACAAGAGCAATATGCACTTTGTGTTAAAAACCATTTGAATGTAGGGTCTGATAAACATAAATGAATAATTGCAGAAAAAGGGAAGTGAGTTCAATCTGTTCATTTGAACCTGGAATTCTTGCCCCTCAAATTGCCAATTTAGTTTGAAGTGCAATGCTTTCTGCTAAGAACAATGGCAACATAGATTAAAGATAAGGGAAAAATTATTGCCTTTCCGGACACCATCTGAGATTGTGAAATACGACATACTACCATATATGTTCCAGTTCACAATGTCAAATTCCTTTTTTAACTAATGTTGAAATGAGACATTTGTTCTTCCTCTCACCAAAAAAGTTGATGGTCTCATTGTCTGAGAGAGGGCAGAACAGGGTGGTTCCCTTTTACAAATACTTTTAGTTTAATCTTATTCATATGAGATGCCAGTTTATTTGCCAGTCTTTATGATAATCTTTTGCCATAAGGCAGTTGATGAGTCTGAACTCTCCATCTGTGGGCTACGAGAGTATGAGGTTTAGGAGTAAGCATATACTTTGTAAGTGTGTATTATTTATATAGGTCATAACCTACCTGAGCAGTCCTAGTTTTATGGTGCATGAAAGTCCTTGAAAAATCTGAATATATAACGTCAAATCCCCCCTTCTATATACATGGTAGAGGCTTAAAGAAAAACCAACCAAGTTTGGTTATTACCTGTCGTGAATTCAATTGGCAGCCTTGATTACCTTAAAGAGTATTATCTTGTAAGGGAATTCTACAAGTATTTAAGATAAACGTGTGTTCCACTATTGCCAACAACTTTCATTTAAACCATCTCTAAAGTGGCAGACAATGTGCGAGATTATTAAATGTTATTTTATCATAAGAATTTTGATATCATTTTTGTTGTTGTAGGAAATGGTACTTCCATTTCCTTTTGTTACATGTTTTGTTGAAGGTACTTCTATCAATCTTAGTGAGCCAGTGATTTTAGCCCCTTCTCTTATAGGGAGTTCATTATATTGCTAAATCTCATGATTTTTAGAATTTAGAGAGTTGAAATATTTTGTGTTACTCGGCCCAATCTTTTATAAGTATCGGGGCTTTTTTTTTTTTGAAATTATCAATGTTTCCAATTTTCTCCTAAATTTTGTTTTGTTCAGGTGCATGTTTCTATATTCCCTTGAATTGCCCTTGTATGCGTTTTTTTATCACATTGAGGTTTGAAGAAATAATAGAATGGTACTCCTGTCCATGGATCTAAAAACCATCAAAGTTGGGGGAAAGTTCAAATTTCAGCGCTTGGTGAAGTCTGACCTTCAATCATGGAATAAAATTTCGATCGGAATTACGAAATTTCGCTCGAAATTTCGTTTTTTTTTTTCAATCGGACATCGAAACCTATGATCGGACACGAAATGCAGGGAATGGGACGTAATTTTGCAAAAATTTCGACCCTAGGTGCGAAATTTCACAAAATAGGGTGAAATTTCGCAGCAAAAAGGCCAGTTTGGGCTGTAATTTCACAAAATGGTACAGAAACACAACTTAAATTTTGAGAAATTTGTTCCCAAGGCTGCTAATTCTACATCTTGGGTATTTTGGCAATTGTTTTTTAATCTCTTGCATCTAAAGCCTATTTTCCTTAATTCTAAGGCATGTTTCCGCTATCTCTAGACCATCTATACATTACCCTCATCAATCTCCACACTTCTATAGAGATATGGAGAAATACTTCGTAAATAACAAAGTTCTTTCTTGGATCTATGTATAAATGTCCCATGTAACCTAGTTAAATGCGAACACTAGACTTATACAAGTTGTAGTTCGTAACTTGTAATTGTAAGTTATACATTCTAAGCTGTAACTTGAAGTTTTTAACAGTCTAACTGTCTAGCAGACTTGCCATTTCTGATCATTTGTGCACTCACTCATCAAGACATGGATCCCACCCTAACCTCTAAACATATCACTTTAATATATAATCTAGTGTATCTTTGTTTAAACCATGGAACATTAATTCGGCTAAGTTGGCCGAAACTTAATGAACATGGACGAGGAGTCAAATCACCAACTCCACATGACTTGATGAACAAATATCTTCCACAGGAGAAACTACTGCTAGAGCAGTGGATTGAGGAGATGAAACAAAAAAGTGGTCAATTTTTGGGTTGACACTCATGTGTGATGGTTGGACAAGTGGTACCAAGACACAGATTATCAACTTCATGGCTTATTGTGACGGTGATACATTTTTCATAAAATCAGTTGATGCATCTCGCCACATCAAAAACCACAGCTACCTTGCAAAATTGATTAAGAGTGCGATAAAATATGTTGGAAAAGAGAATGTTCTTCAAATATGCACTGACAATGGGCCAAATTTCAAAAAAGCTGGAAAATCAGTCGAAGAGTCTTCAAAATACAACTTATTTTGGACGCCATGTGCCGCACACTGCATTGATCTAATATTGAAAGATTTTGGAAAATTAGATCTGTTTGCATATGTAATGCCTAGGGCCACAAGAATTACAAAATTTATATATAATCACTCTTACCTACTTGCAATGATGCGAAGCCAAGAGTTTTGTGGAGGAGACATAGTAAGACCAGGAATTACAAGATTTGCAAGCAACTATATCACTTTGCAAAGCTTAAAGCAAAGGCGACAAGGATTAAAAAGAATTTTTGTTTCTGAAGAGTGGGCCAAACACCCTGATAGTAAAACTGATAGATCCAAAGAAGTGGTGAAAATTTTGAATGATGACTACTTTGTTGACTAAATGGACATCTATAAATCCCTTTGTTTTGATAATGACAAACATTTCATTCTTATTGATCTAACGAGCTACTTGAGTGTGCAGGAACAAGGTGGATGACAAAGTACTAGGGAAATTCATATGCTTACATATTTATATTTTCATGAAATGTAATCGCTTTGTAAAAACTTGTACAAATATATAATGTACAAGTACTTAGATTTCATGTAAATCAAGCGTTAGATCTTCCCTAGCTAAACACCACATTTAGATAAGTCATCCCCTTCAAATAGGATCACATATGCACACTCATACATATAATTAGTGCCTAAATTGAAACATTAAAACAGGATCAATCTCGGTCGACCAACTCCTCGACCGAGACACTCTCGGTCGACAATCTTCTCGACCGAGAAAGATCCAAAGTAGCCGTTAGACACAACTGACAAGGTAGTTGGCAGTTGGAGATAAACGTTGCAAAACACTTGATTCAGAGAGCCTGTCGGTCGACAAGAGTTCGACCGAGTAGGTGTCTCGGTCGACCATTCCTCGACCGAGATAAACTCTGACAGCAACTGCAGAGTAAATTAATTAGCCGTTGCTAAAGCAACAAACTTGTACCTAACGGCTAGTTAAGCACTTAGAAACCCCTAGAAGTTGTCTAGAACGTCCTTAAGCATTCTTAGGCCATTTCTATAAATAGGACAAGCCATAGGACACTCAAACTCACTTGTTACACTTGAGAAATCCTTGAGCATACTTTGAGCAATCTGTTTGTGAGCAAATTGAGCATTGTGACAATTGGCTACTTCCTTCCTTAGCTCATATTTCGTGTCCTATAGGCTAGCATCTCCTATCCACTGCAATTACAATTCCATACACTTTGGTTAGGAGATCTATACGCTTGATCTAGGCAAATCAAGCCTTGTGCTACAAAAGGATAAGTTGTAATTTCCTTTTCCTTTCTTGTTCTCTATTATTGTTTGTACTCTCCTTGCTACTCCTAGGTTCGAGGCTGCGGATTGGAGAGGGTGGAGATCTTCTTGGTGAAGGAGACCTTGAGCTACTTCAAGAAGGCTACCTCAAGTTGGTGCATCTACTTCGAGTGAAGGTTGTTCAAGGGGTGTAAAGGAAAGTATTGTATTTTGTATAAATCCTTGTGAAGGTAATAAAATATATACTTTCAAAATCCCGGTTGGGTAAGCAACCGGGTAGTGGACTGACAACTTTAGTATTTGCTAAAGTTGGAACCACTCTAAACACCTGTCTCCTTCTTCCAATTTCAATTGTGGTTGTTTGAGTTCAATAATTGTTAAAATTGTTTTAAAACTCTATTCACCCCCCCCCTCTAGTGTTTTTCAATTGGTATCAGAGCAGGCTTCAAGGAACCCTAACCAGGTCTTGAAGAATGAAGGGTAATGGTGATTACAATCGCAACAAAAGGTGCAGCTTGGACAAATCTACAACATGTTGCAATTGGTGCTTAGGAACAAGCCACACAACAACTAGCTGCCCATTGAGATCAAAGAAGGAAGATGAACACAAGGATTGTCTTATTGCTACAACTAGTGAAGAAGAAGAAGAGGTAAGTCTTTTTGATTTATCTAAAGAAGAACTAGTTGCTAGTCTTGAAGAGACACATAATAAATATGTTGAGCGCAAGAAGAAATTAAAGAAATCTAATAAAGCAAATGATGAATTACATGCTAAGCTTCTTGCTATTACATCCGAAAATGAAGATCTTAAAAAGATCATTGAAGATCATGATATTGAGATAAAGTCTATAGAGGCAAATTGCAAACTACTTTATTTAGAAAAGATTAATTTGCAAACTCAAGTGAATGATCTTCAAAAACAACCCATCTTATGCAACCATCTAGATTATGATTCTATTGTCAAAGAAAGAAATTCGTTGTCATCTAACCTAGATCAAGCAAAACTAGATATCAAGAAGAGAATGGATGAGATTGCCAAGTTACAACAAAAAGTTAGTAGTTTAAATAATAATGGCATTCTTGATCAAATCTTAGATAATCCCTACCATCAAATTGGGAGAAGAGGACTAGGTTACAAGCCCAAGGGGAAATCCTATCAACAACCTAGTTGGAGAAAGACACAAGCTCATCAATCCATATATGTACCTAAAGGAACATCTTCACCTAAGAACAACTCAGAACACAACCATAGAAAAAGATATGAGGTTGACTCGATATGTTGTCATTATTGTTTGCGCCTTGGTCACTATTCCTTTTCATGTCCTTACAAGAGAAAGGATGTCGAGTTAGTTTGGGTTCCAAAACCTCCAAACTAAATGACCGGAATTAAGTTGAGATATGACCAAGGACCTTAGTTGCATATTTCTATGTCTATCTCAACTCAACAGAATGGGATAACAAAATTCAATTCAAATTCCTAAACATCTAGCTTGCTTAATCGTGTTTTACTTGGAAACAGTAAACATTTCAGAAATCTTGTCGGTCGAGAAACTGTCGACCGAGAGGACCTTCAGTCGAGAAGTTGTCGACCGAGCAGGTCACCGATTTCCAGTCTGATGTAAAATTGCTAAATTCCTTTTAAATTGATCAAAATTGCTATCTACTTAATGATTAATGACTGTATATAATTCGAAAATCATCCCTGAAAACTTATATGAGATTAATTTGGTTTATTCTCTAAATGATTTAAGTTAAAACTGAAATTATGCTTAGTTTAATAAAAGGAAATTTCTGTTTTATCATGATTTTTTTAAAAGTATTTTCTGGTCTATCCATATAGAAATCATGTGATTACAATCATGGAATTATCATTATATGCCTTATTGCTTTATCATTACATTGTTCAGCTCATAAAGATAATGATGTGTTAGCACGAATAAATAATGATAATTGTATGCATGGATCCTTGATGCTACATAGGCAAGCAAAATTATTCAACAATGATATATCTCTTAAGAATGCTTGCAACATATAAGGTAAAATTTCTCAATTGGCATTTTTTTTAACCGCGCTTTCATTTTTAAGATGTTTTCATATTGAGTATCACTTAACATGCTTCAAAATTGATACTTCACATATGAGTGCTTAAATTGAAAATCTGCAATTTTTGCCTCTTGGTTGAAATCAAATTCGATCAAGGGGCGCTAAGGTCGTAGTCAAAGTCGACCTAAAATAAGTTTGACACAATATTTATTTGAATATCATTTTATATATAAAAATTGTGATTAAAAAGAACAGTTATTTTATGATCACAAAATTGTCTCAATATTGTCAATAATAAATCTCAATATTACTCCCTTAGAAAATATATATATATGCTCTACAAATTTAGTCTATCATTTGCATTAAAAATCAGCTTTAAAAATTCGTACCCAGTAAGTCTGTCGGTCGACGAATTCTTCGACCGAAAATATCTCGGTCAGTCTACCTCTTTCGACCGACAGAGCCCAGACAGAATTAATATCGAACACACTTCCGATCGACAATTGTTCGACCGAGACAGTGTCGGTCGACAATTGTTCGACCGAGAATCAACCGTTGGGATATGACCGTTGAAATCCGACCGTTACCGATTGGGCGGCCGACCGTTACAAGTCGACCGTTGGACGGCCGAGTGGCGCGTCTGGAATATGACCGTTGCGGACGCTCGGTCGACAAATTGTCGACTGACCCGGTCACTGGATTGCTATAAAAAGGGACCAAAAACGGGTCATTTCTTCACACTCTCATATTCTTGCTTCCATAGGTTCTCTCTAGTGCATTCTTGTGCAAACCTTTAGTATCTTCATCCCCAAGACTTCCTTGCTTCTTCTCCACCTTCAAGCAACGCAATGGCATCATCCTCTGCTCGTGGAAAGAAGAAGGTCGCTGGCAGGAAAGGAAGGGAGGCTACTCCACCATTGATGATCATCAACGACATTGCCTTCGTCGACGGAGATGTTGGTGATCGCTATCTACGGCTCTCCTCCAAAGCTCCTCTCCCACGAAGACCAGTTGAAGTTCTGGACTTCCTCAACATCGTCGACTTGGAGGATCTTTTTGAGGTGCAAAAGTTGAAAGAATTCATCAACCCTTCCTTCCCTTCCTATTCCACCAAGGTAGTGAATGAATTCTATGCTAATCTCATCTCCCATTCTGAAAATGAAATCAACTTCTTCTATTCTATGGTCAATGGACATAGCTTTCGATTTACTGAAGAGGATATTCTTGACATGCTAAACATTGACCTAGATGAATATCAAGACACCCTTGACCTTACCACTGGAAACCCACTTAATCAATTTTCCCAAGGTGACCATACCGTTAGTCTTAGTGACATCAAAAGAACCATTTTTCAATCCAATACAACCTGTCACGAAGATAGGGGCACATACTACGCTATCAATCTCAAACCTGCAGCTAGGATTGTAAACCTTATTGTTTCAACAAACATACATCCTAGAGCAAATAAGTCTGAAGTTCCTATTTTTCGTATGTGTCTAATCTATGCCATTATCCAACGTATTCCCACAAATTTTATCCGCATCATTCTTAAAAACATGCTTGAGTTTTCTGGCAATCCTCCATATGCTGATCTTGTATGCCAAATTACTCAACATTTTCTTAAGACACAAATTGAGGATATGGGATATACATGGGAGCGTAGACCACAAAAAATAAGTAAGAATACTGTAGAAAAAATGGGAATTGATTTCGGTCATAAGAGGGCTAGGGTGGAAGGAGAGACATCTAGTCAAGACATACCACCACCTCCTCCTCCTACTAACCCATCCTATGATCCCATTCAAAACACCCTTACCTACATTGCGGGCTCCCAATATCATCTTAGTAAACAACTAGATTATAACCATCATGCCATGACTTATTTAAACCAAAAAATGCAAACCCTTTCTCCAAGCCAACCAGACGAATATCCTTATTCATTAAATCCTGGCATGCTCAATCCATATAATCCCTCTTACAACTACTATCAAACTCCACCTCCACCATCTATTGATCTCACGCACACTCAGTTTTCATCAATGCAACTACAAGATATTGTTGCTCACTTCCGATTTGATCGTGTTCCTACCTTCTTGGAAGCATATGCATTAACCAAGACAGGTGCTCTTGAGTGGCAAACTTTGGTAAAATATTATGGAGCTGAGCCTTTTCTTGGGAAAGACCCTGATATTGATGTAATTCTTAAGTCTTTCCAGTAAGATATGGAGTTGTATTAGTTGTAATGGAATCTTTGCATAATTGTAATAAAAGGGTTATCTCTACATGGTTTGGCTATCTTTCCATGAAATTGGTTATCTTTATTTCCTATAATGGATATCTTTTTGGCATCATTTGAATATGGATTATAAGACTATTGTAGAGCATACAAAATAAGGAGAGTAATAAATAAAAAGAAATCAAAAAGGATGCAAATCTTTGCAAATACCTAAAATTTAAAGTTATGGCTAAATTGACATCTATTGCAAAGCATTCATACCTTGGGATATCTATCTAAGGGGGAGCATAGTATAAAATTAAGGGGGAGAAGTAATATCAAATATTCAACTTGGATATCTTTTTGAAATGACAAAGGGGGAGAAAAGAATATAATATAAATAAGTTTCATAATGAAAAAGGCCAAGCACTCACTTGCAAAACAAGAATGGCTACAAAAGGCAATCTTCAGGTATGAAACTCATTTGTTTTATAGTTCCTTTATTATATTTTGGAAATGTTTGTCATCTTCAAAAAGGGGGAGATTGTTGACTAAATGGACATCTATAAATCCCTTTGTTTTGATAATGACAAACATTTCATTCTTATTGATCTAACGAGCTACTTGAGTGTGCAGGAACAAGGTGGATGACAAAGTACTAGGGAAATCCATATGCTTACATATTTATATTTTCATGAAATGTAATCGCTTTGTAAAAACTTGTACAAATATATAATGTACAAGTACTTAGATTTCATGTAAATCAAGCGTTAGATCTTCCCTAGCTAAACACCACATTTAGATAAGTCATCCCCTTCAAATAGGATCACATATGCACACTCATACATTTAATTAGTGCCTAAATTGAAACATTGAAACAGGATCAATCTCGGTCGACCAACTCCTCGACCGAGACACTCTCGGTCGACAATCTTCTCGACCGAGAAAGATCCAAAGTAGCCGTTAGACACAACTGACAAGGTAGTTGGCAGTTGGAGATAAACGTTGCAAAACACTTGATTCAGAAAGCCTGTCGGTCGACAAGAGTTCGACCGAGTAGGTGTCTCGGTCGACCATTCCTCGACCGAGATAAACTCTGACAGCAACTGCAGAGTAAATTAATTAGCCGTTGCTAACGCAACAAACTTGTACCTAACGGCTAGTTAAGCACTTAGAAACCCCTAGAAGTTGTCTAGAACGTCCTTAAGCATCCTTAAGCCATTTCTATAAATAGGACAAGCCATAGGACACTCAAACTCACTTGTTACACTTGAGAAATCCTTGAGCATACTTTGAGCAATCTGTTTGTGAGCAAATTGAGCATTCTGATAATTGGCTACTTCCTTCCTTAGCTCATATTTCGTGTCCTATAGGCTAGCATCTCCTATCCACTGCAATTACAATTCCATACACTTTGGTTAGGAGATCTATACGCTTGATCTAGGCAAATCAAGCCTTGTGCTACAAAAGGATAAGTTGTAATTTCCTTTTCCTTTCTTGTTCTCTATTATTGTTTGTACTCTCCTTGCTACTCCTAGGTTGGAGGCTGCGGATTGGAGAGGGTGGAGATCTTCTTGGTGAAGAAGGAGACCTTGAGCTACTTCAAGAAGGCTGGTGCAACGGGAGGTTTCTTCTAGAGAGGAAGGCTACTTCAAGGGGGAGCTTGGAGTTACTTCAAGAAGGCTACCTCAAGTTGGTGCATCTACTTCGAGTGAAGGTTGTTCAAGGGGTGTAAAGGAAAGTATTGTATTTTGTATAAATCCTTGTGAAGGTAATAAAATATATACTTTCAAAATCCCGGTTGGGTAAGCAACCGGGTAGTGGACTGACAACTTTAGTATTTGCTAAAGTTGGAACCACTCTAAACACCTGTCTCCTTCTTCCAATTTCAATTTAGGTTATTTGAGTTCAATAATTGTTAAAATTGTTTTAAAACTCTATTCACCCCCCTCTAGTGTTTTTCATACTTCTGGACTAGAGTGACCAAGGTTGTAAAGATAATGGATCATGTGGTTCATGTCTTGTGCATGGTGGATGGTGATAAGAATGCCACCATGCCCTATATCCTCGGAAGCATGGACACTTCAAAACAGGTGCCGCACCCGTGTCTGACATGTATTGGACACCCGTACTCCGTGGACACGCCTAAATACGTATTGGACACTTCTCCAACCGTGTCCAACATTTTTTTTTATAGGTGGACACGGCTTGGACACGACCTGGACACGGCCAGGCCCATTTGCAGCCCAAAACAAGGTTGCCTTTCCACTAATCCTAGTCACATAACTAGGCAGCTAAACATGTCTCTAATAGATCAAATCCATCTCAGTTCGCAAGAGGGTGGCAGCTGTATTCTTGTTGTTCTTATCACATATCTAAGTCTAGAGCAGCAACAACTGTCTCCCTATTCTTATTTTTATATAATCTCTCTACTCATTCATCTATTGTTGGGATTGGGGCCTTCCTCTAGTTCTGGAAAACTAATTAACTGAGGGAAACTATCAACCTTTATCCATCGTTTCCTTGTGCTAGCAATGTTTCTATGTTAATCACTTTCTTGAATATCCAGTTGTGTATTATATAAATTGCTATTGTGTATCTAAATAAACTCCTTATGAACAGTATCAAAATTTATATGACATCTACATTTACTGAGTAGTGAGTACTGACTTAAAGACTCTTATGTATGTCTAATGGTCAATATTCCGAAATCCAGCAGCGTGGTACATCATTGGACTGAATCCGTGAAGTCTATTCTTAGACTAGGCTACAGGAATTGCAAAAAATGCTTACTCTTTATTAAAATTTCCTCAATCTTTTGCCTTTTGATTCTTTTAGACTTCAAATACACAACTTCAGTTCTTGGGGTTTCTTTACATCATTTTATATGAGTCCCATCATACACATCAAAATCTTGAAATTGAATTCCACCTTGTCGTGTTTCAATCTCTCTCATTTGATCTAACGGTCTCTCCTCTTCTTTTTAATTTTTATCTCTCGTCACGTTTGGGTATTACACATGGAATATGAATAGAAGTCAAATTGTTTTTTTAACTTGTATTTGACATAAAAATGAAAAAGCCTCTTTTATGATGTTCTACTTCAATGTTTCAATGTTGGGGTTATACAATCGCCAATTGGTTTCATGTTTTAGATTTAGCTTAAATGAAGTTATATTGTCTAATTATCTATTTTTTTGTTTCTTATGTGTGTGTGTGTGTATATATATATATAGTTTTTTTTTAAATGTCGTGTTTGTGTCCTATATTTTCCAAAATCGACGTGTCCCGTGTCTGTGTCCACAGCTGTGTCCGTGTCCGTGTCCACTTCTGTTCTTCCTTGCCTATATCTATGAGGCAATGCGTCTCATGAGAGATAAAGCTGAAGAAGTTGCAACTAATGCCAAGGCACAATTCCTAAAAGTTGTAGATGAACGATGGGATGGAATGCTTCTACACCCATTGCATAAAGCATTTAAAGATGTGACATTTGCATTCAGCCATTTAGGTCTTAGTATTTATTAGTCATCTAATATTTTCTAATTTTTGTGTCCTTATATGTGCAACTTATTTTTTAAACCCAAGATTTCAATACAAGAATGACATTGGGTGAAGAGGAGACTTGGTAATGGGCCTCCAAGAAGTGATTGATAAGCTCTTTGCTAACAAAGATGACGCAATCCGTTCCCGCAAATTGCATAGACTCTATGTTGTGTCCTCTACAACCAAAGACATCATATCGCTTTTCACAACACTAATAGGAAATACATTCAGTGACAGTCACGCACACACATGAAGACATGTGCGTACGCTTGCGCACACACATGCATTGTCTCTTCCAACTGCCACTTCCTCCATCTCTTCCCAAGCAGTTGCTGCCCCTCCTTTCTCCCCATCTTCCTTCCTGCTGCTCCCATCACACCACTAGTCGTCGCCCCTCCTTCCTTCCCACTGTTGTCGCCCACCCTCCCCCCCAAGCCGTCGGCACCCACCCTCATCCTGCTACTTCTCCTTGCCTCCATCCTACCATAAGTCGTCGCAGGTTAACCTATCTAGCCTCCCAATCCACCTCCTTCCCTTCCCTCTTCCTCTTAAGGTCTCTATTGACACTTCCTAAATATAGCACGTTGAAGATCTAAAAGGGCTACCCCTGTTGCCTGCCTGCACCTCATGGAGTAACTCCCCCCCTATGGTGGCGTAGGTCGTTCTTGTCTCTTCTGCCCCCCCATGAAGGTTTCTCATATCTGATGATCCATATCTGTTGCTGCTACCAACTGCCCTGTTGCGAGTTTCTTCAGATCTATTGATCCAAACCTTCTACTACCCATGAGTCGAGTTACTACTTTTGCTACTGCTTGTTGATTACTGTTGTTGCAAGTTGACTATTGTTGCCCTTGAGTTGGGTCCTTTTTCCTACTTCTGCTTCTTGCCGACGTATCAGTCATCTGACGTATCCTTCTGATGGCATCTGCTAAGTCGCTTCGGCCGCTCTGTGTTAAAGCTACCACACTTGGTCTACAGCCTTCGAACTCTATGTCAAATCTCATGGTTCTGACTTGCATCTTACTTCTAATGCTTCTGCCATACCTGTTGATAACGCCGATGATAAAACTAAAAAACGTGAGGAAGTTTTTCCCTTAATTCAAGCCTTTCATAGAATGAGATTAGTTCGATTTCAATCTTCCATCACGATTTTTTTGAATTGATAACTCAAGCCTTTCATACAAGAGATTAATTCAGATTGAATCTGCATCAAGATATTTTCAACTGATAATACCCTTAAACACGTGTATATCACGACTTCCTCTTTTACCATGATGTTGATGTAACTCACCCACGCTCTTGTGCTCACACCCCACAATTACAAAATGCAAAAACCACCATTTTCTTGACTTTGCTTGCTCCTTGACCATTCATGTTACCATACCAAAACATTTTTGATCTAAAGTTATTTCAAGCGTTTCATTCTGAAGTTATTTCAAAAGCATGCTTTATCATTAATCGCTAAAAGCAAATCCCCCTTCTATGTTCTTCATCCTCATAAGAACCCTTTTTCCCTCCCACCTCAGGTTTTCGGATGTATGCTTTTGTATACAACTTCAATCCAAAAGCCGATAATTTACCCCCATCAACGCTTAAAATTGCCTTTTTGAGCAATCCCAAATCTAAAAAGGCTGTAAGTGTCACAATCTAGTTGCAAAATGCATGCAGGATCAGGCTGATGTAACTTTTCATGAGGATCACCTCTTTTTTTCATACTACCACAACCGTGTCAATTTGGTAGGATAGTCGTGGTCCATATGATATATACAAGGTGCCAAAACTTTGTATGTACTCTTAACTCTTAGGTTAACTAGACAGAGTTTGTGTGTGGTTGTACTATAAGTTCAGTTTAACTAGTATAATGTAAGGGAACTGCATGGCCTCTTGTGCATGCAAGTTAGATGAGTTTGCATCAAGCTATAGGACTTGTGTCTTAAATCAAACTGACAAAGGCTTAGTTCAAGCATCCATGTACTGATGTACAGTTCTTGTTAGAGCTACAACTGCTAGATGGTCATCAATAGTGAAAGAAAGGAGGTGGGACGAGTTTACAAAGTTGATTACTCATACATCGAGCAATGATTAATAGAGCCTGCAATGACATAGGACAACTAATTTCGGCAAACCACTAGAGCTTGTAAAACTCTTTGATTCCAAGCCCAGAAACGGCTAAGAAAAGTGAATATTATAGACATGATAACAAAGTCTCGGTCGGCTTCTATATAGAAATATCATTTCTAGAAAGAAAAAATGATTTACACAAAAAGACAACAAGGATCATGTTTCTATATCATAATTCAGGAGTTTCACCGTAACTGTGGAAGGATTTGGGTTAGAGTGATACCCGGTTAGAGTGGGCTCTCCTTTATTATATAGAGGAAGTTATTTGCATAATAGACCCAATAGGAAAAGGAAATAGTAAAGAGATACATAGGTAGGAAAACTATTTTCTAACACTCCCCCTAAAGCTGGAGCATACACATCACGCATGCCGAGCTTGGAGGTCATACGCTTGAAAATTGAAGATGGAAGTGGCTTGGTGAAGATATCTGCCACTTGATGACCAGTCCGAACATGAGGAGTCTCAATCTTCTTGGAGAGCACTAAATCACGAACGTAGAGGCAGTCCACTTCTATATGCTTGGTCCTCTCATGAAACACCGGATTGCTAGCAATATGAATGGATGCTTGGTTATCACACATGAGGGAAATAGGTGTCTCAATAGACACTCTCGTTTCTCACAAAACAGAGACAACCCACTGTAGCTCACAACAAGCATGTGTCATGGCTCGATATTCGGCTTCCGTGTTGGATCATGCTACCACATTCTGTTTCTTACTCCAAGTCACCAAATGGGGCCCAAGAAATACACAATAGCCAGAAGTAGAGCGTCTTATCTCCAACATCACTTGCCCAATCAGCATCAGTGAGCCCAGTGAGTTTCAAGGATGTAGTGTGAGATTTTGCCTTGTAAAGTAAGTAAGGCCCTTCCCTGGAGATCCTTTAATATAACAAAGAATCTGGGTGACTACCATCCAATGTGACATCTTAGGCGCACTCATGAACTGGCCAACAATTCCAACAGCATAAGAAATATCAGGACGAGTAATTGTCAAGTAAATCAATTTCCCTACAATCCTTCTATACTTTGTTGGATCAGAGAACCCACTATCATCCGAAAGAGAAATTTTGGTATGATAATCCATAGGCGTGGAGACAGGTTTACATTGTGCCATGCCTGTCTCTGCAAGGAGGTCAAGGACATACTTTCGCTGAGAGAGGTTTGTGCCCTTCTTGGAGCATAGAACTTCTATGCCAATGAAATAGCGAAGATTACCCAGATCTTACGTCTGAAATTGTGTTCACAACCATTTCTTAACTTGTAGAATTATGACAATACCATCTACATAAACAGCTAGAATCATAGTGCCACTTGAAGACTTATGCACAAAGAGTGAATGATCAGTAGAAGACCAAGTGAACCCAAACTGTATAAGTGCAGCATTGAATTTATCAAACCATGTCCGAAGTGACTGCTTCAGACCATACAAGGATTTCTTTAACTTGCACACCTTCTAACACTCCCCCTGAGCAACATACCCAGGAGGTTGCTCCATGTACACCTCCTCAAGTAGATCACCATGAAGAAAAGCATTCTTGACATCCAACTGAAGAAGAGGCTAGTGAAAATGAGTAGCAACAGAGATAAGAATCCGCACAGAATTGAGCCGAGCCACTAGAGAAAAAGTCTCAAAGAAGTCAACACCATGTGTCTGAGTGTGCCCCTTTGCAACTAGACGTGCCTTCAAGCGATCAGTAGACCCATCGGGTTTCTGTTTCATAATATAAACGCAGCGGCAGCCTACAACAGACCTGCCAGGAGGAAGATACACCAAGTCCCAGGTAGAGTTCTCATGAAGTGTTGCCATCTCAATGTCCATAGCTTAGATCCGACCATCATATCGAGATGTTTCTGTATAAGAACAAGGAACAGTTGTAGAGTCCAATTGAAGAGCAAACGTGCGGGCTACAGTTGACAAATGAGACAGGCAACAAACATTCGCCAAAGGATGATGGCTAGTGCAGGACCGGACACCTATTCGAGCTGCAACTGAAAGGTGTAAATCTGAAAGCGAAGCATTCAGAGAACTCTCATTAGAAACGGGTACCTCAGGAGTGTCGGACGATGAGGAGACATGTTGTTGGACTGGTGACGCTACATCCTCTTAGCGACGCCCTACTCACCTGGTGTAAACTAGTGGAATATATGGAGGCGGTGGTGGAGGTGGTGGTGGTGACGGTGGGGTTGGTACCTATAACACTCTCATCACATGGCACAAGGAGTGGTTGCTCTCTCTCACGCTCAAAGATGTAGTCACTCTCAAGATTGTGCTCCCCCTCACTCTGAACAAAGTCACTAAAGAACAGGGTAGACTCATGAAACGTAACGTCAGCCGACACAAAAAGACGACAAAGTCGAGGACAATAACATTTGTATCCATTATGTGTGGGAGAATATCCCAAAAAGACGGTGCAAACTGCGCGAGGAGACAGCTTGTCAGTGCGAGGATCAAGCACGTGAACAAACGCAGTGCATCCAAACACACAAAGAGGATCAGGAAAAGGTTGCTCGTCAAGTCGTAAAATAGAGAAGGGAGTAACCCCTTGTAATACGGAAGATGGTTGACAATTAATCAAAAAGCATGCAGTGAGAAGGGCATTAGACCACTATTTCTTGGGCACAGACATTTAAAACAACAGTGTACGTGCTACATCAAGTAAGTGACGGTTTTTGTGTTTAGCAACCCCATTTTGTTGGGGTGTATGAGGACAAGTCGTCTGGTGAATCATGCCTACAGAATTACAGAACGTAGAAAGAGCCCTTTAAACATATTCGAGGGCATTATCAGTACGAAGAATCTTAATATGAGCATGGATTGTATACCTGTCAGCTAGTGTAATTAAAGAATGTGGGATATAGGAGTCAGATGAAAGAAGCATAGATTGTATACCTGTCATTGGGAGGCCCTGGAATTCACTACCCATGTAGAGGATGGATGAGAGGCAACAAGTGAAGTCCCCTGGTTACCTGCATATGAAAATAAATTGACGCAGGCGCCAAGGAAAGCTTGTTGGGTAGCCTACAGAAGACGGTCATACTCCTCCTTAGAGATCGTAACATCTGATTGCACTTGTTTAGAACCTCCGAATGTAGATGCTCTGAATGAATTGGCAGTATAATGTGCAACACCAATTGGAGGCCGACCATGCTTAGCATTTTTCTTCTACATGTCCAAGTTCCCCACAAAAAGTACATTTAGGACGATTTCCAGCACCTCATCCTACTCCTTTGGCAGCAGCAAGGGAAGTCTGATTCTCAATGTGGTTTTCTCCTGAGGTAGCAGAAAAGGACTCAAAAGATGATTGTTGAATTCGCACAAAGGCTTCTTCAAAACTTGGTAGTTTGTTTGTAGCCAAAATAACACTTGTAGTTGAAGCATACAAAGGATTTAAGTCAGATAGAAACATTGTTGTCACTAGATCATCTCAGTCCTTCATTTGGTCATCAGTCTTCAGTGGCTGATAAAAACTGAGTTCTTGAGAAATAGACTTGATAGTACCAAAATAATCCTCGAGAGAGCGACTGTTTTGTTTCTCTGCAAAGAGGCGGTCATAAACAGTACAAAGACGGAGAGCATTCTTCTCATGAGAAAATGTTTCTTTTCCCAGATTTATTTTGTTGTAAAATAGAACATGAATCTACAAGCAATCTGAGGTTTCATGCTATTCCATAACCATGACTTTACCAGCCCATTATTTTTCCTCCAAGTAGGGTAGTCTTTGCTGCCTTCATCGGGAGGTTCTGACTCAATAATACCCACCTTCTCACGAGATTCAAGGACAATATAGATAGCATTCATCCATAGGAGATAATTATGTGAGTTCAGCTTGACAGAAGTTACCTGAGATTGGTCATTATAGACCACTGAAGCGGAAGCAGTTGGCTTTGCATCACCCATATTTAAGTTGAATCAGAGTACGTGACATGTCGTGTGACACTTTATACACCTCGTGTCTCATTTCGAAAATAGAAGAAAAAAGTGCTGACAGAACCGTGCACACGTCGTGTCTTATATTAGACACGCCGTGTCCAGAGACAAAAGTGTTGACAGAACTTTTCACACGCCGTGTCTTATATTAGACGCGTCGTGTCTGGAGACAGAAGTGTTTACAGAACCTTTCACACATCGTGTCTTTAATAAAGACACGTCGTGTGCCGAGAAGGAGGCGTAAACAGCAGTAGCTAGTTCATGTCATGTCTTTAATGAGACACGTCGTGTGCAGCGGCGGCAAACATAGACCTGGACGGGAATTAGCTCTATCAACAAGGTAAAGAACTCTAGGAAGACACACCAGAGAGAAGGATGACCCCGGGAAGACACGTCGGGGGCATGACAAATTAGCGTCGTCACTTGTCAATTGAGGATGTGAATCTGACGCATGAACAACCCCAAGAGACTTAGGCACTCATCCACATACAGTGACTACGTGGAGAGGAATGAAGATGGGAAGGAAGTTGCTCCTCCTCTCTACTGGATAGAACTTAGGGTCTTCTCTTTCTCTCCTTCAAGCGGCCATTGTGCTTCTGACGAAGAGGAGGGAAGACCAGCCCAGTAAGGACTGACACCGGCGGTGAAAACGGCAGCAGCTGTTCCCTGCGGCGACGGCGGGTGGTGCTAATGGAGAAAATAAGAGAAGCAGAAGGAAGAGAGAGAGGGAGAGGGCAGCAGCTAGGGTTACAGCAGCCGGACACGCTTTTTTACCATGTGGAAGGAATTTGGTCAAATCGATACCCGGTTAGAGCGGGCTCTCCTTTATTATATAGAGGAAGACTATTTACATAATAGACCCAACAGGAAAAGGAAATTGTCAAGAGATACATAAGTAGGAAAATTATTTTCTAATAGTAACCAGTAGATCAGTTAAGGGAAACCTCAATTATCAGGGACGCACCAAGGAAACAAGTATTTTGTTCATTTGTTTAGGGGAAAAATCAAGAAGACCCATTTCAAAGATTAAAATCAGCACTAAAAGGAAGTTGTTATTACTAGAAATGGTTGGATGCATAGGGGTAACAAAGTTATTTGTTGGGATATGGTGGTGATGAGAAACCCGAACAACAAGGCCAAACGAGCTTGTTGCAAAGATGTGAAAGCGTGAGATCGAGCAATCCAAACAGAATACGTACGAAGAAGATCAACAATGAACAAGCAAGCAACCACAAAGACAAAATTTATAGTGGTTCGGCAAATTCCCAATGTGGGAGCCTACATCCACTGGCGAAGATGATATTATTGATACGGAGATTATAGAGATGATGATTATAGAAGAGAGAAGAAGTACCCAATCCCCTTTTACATCCAAAAGCCAACCATGGAAGAAGACAGTTTCTTGGAAAGGAGCACTTGGAGGCGTGAAACCTTACGGAAAGCCCTAGGTCCGTCCAAGGCTTTAGGTCTTCGAAAAATGACGTCTCTTGATATCTCTTCGTTGCTCTTCATTCTTGGGACGAGTTGGGGAAGTCTATTTATAAGAATAGAACCCATATCCAAAGTCCCGAAGTCACTAGGTTGTTTTTTGACCGCGTTTACGGTCTTACAGATACTGTATACAGTCTGTAACACAAACTGTATTTCCAAATCAGCAACATTTATAGTCCAGCGCTGGACAGTATACGGTCCGACTAGACCGTAAATGCAAATACAGTCGAGGCAAACCATATATGGTCTGCAGTATTGACTGTAAATACACATGTAGGTGCCCAAAACGCATCCCGAAGATGTCGAGGCTTGGCGTAGACGTCTCGTTTATCAAGCAAACTTTTCAAGAGAGTTTAAGACACTCTCTCAACAAACTCCACCTTGTCTTCAACTCGAAAATGATGGAAGTAGAAAAGCACTTGCAATCTTCTCCTATATCAGAAATTGATTAAGAATACCATCTCCTCCACATGCCCTGCATGGGCAAAGCTCAGGTAAAAAGAAGACCAGCAAATTTTGAGCAAAGCTCAAACTTAGCTAACGGAAGAGTCTTCATCATCATGTCGGTTGGATTCTCAAACATGTCAATCTTCTTTATTTGAATTCTGCCTTCAGATGTGACTTCTCTAATGAAGTGGTACTTGACATCAATGTGCTTCGTTCTCTCGTGGAACATTTGATCTTTGCTAAGATGCATAGCACTTTGACTGTCACAATGAACAATAACTTGTTCTTGACCCATACCCAACTGATTCGTCAAGCCCTTGAGCCATAAAGCCTCCGTCGCGGCTTCCGTTGCCACCATGTACTCTGCTTGAATAGTAGATAAAGCAATGGTACTTTGTGCAGTGGCTTTCCAATTAATAGTTGTAGATCCCACCGTGAACATGTAACCTATGAGAGATCTCCTCTTGTCGAGGTCTCTTGCATAATCTGAGTCCACATACCCTGTCGTGATGACTTGAGCTCCATGAAAGACTAAACAAGTATTTGAAGTGCCCTTCAAATACCTCAGAATCCACTTAACTGTGCCAGGATGAGCCATGTAACGACTAACTACACTGACTGCATAAGCGATGTCTGGTCTAGTACAAACCATAGCATACATGATGCTACCAATGGCACTGGAATAAGGTACATGCGCCATCTCTTTCTCTTCTTCGTCAGACTGTGGAGACTGCAAAGCCGATAACCTAAAGTGAGCGGCCAATGGAGTTGAAACAAGCTTCGCATCTAACATGTGGAACTTGTGAAGAACCTTCTTGATGTACTTCTCATGTGTCAGGATAAGCCTTCGATCTTTACGGTCCCTTTGAATCTCCATGCCAAGAATCTTCTTAGCTTCACCTAGGTCTTTCATATCAAATTCTCCACCTAGAAGAGATTTCACCTTGGCATTCTCAGATGCATGCCCAAAAGCAATCAGCGTGTCATCAACATATAGCAGTACGTAAACAAAGGAATTGTCATCCAGCCCTTTATAGTAGACACAAGCTTCATGTTACTCCTGGAAAATCCATTCGGCGCCATGAAAGAGACAAATCTCATGTACCATTGTCTAGGAGATTGCTTCAGCCCATAGAGTGACCTCTTGAGCAAGCACACATGGTTCTCTTTGTCTTCAAAATCCTCTGGTTGTTGCATGTATATCTTTTCTTCTAGTTCAGCATGCTGAAAAGTTGTCTTTACATCTAGCTGTTGCAACTCTAGGTCTTCAATGGCTACCAAAGAAAGAAGCACTCGTATGGAACTATGTTTGACGACGGGTGAGAGGACTTCATTAAAATCAATGCCTTCAATTTGACTGTAGCCTTTTGCAACAAGGCGTGCCTTGTATCTATCACCTTCTTTCTTCTTATAGACCCACTATCCCACTACTTTCTTGCCTTTGGGAGGTACCACCAACTCCCAAGTTTGATTCTTGTGGAGAGATTCCATCTCTTCCTTCATTGCAGCAATCCACTGTGGAGCATCATGACCTGCGACTGCATCACGAAAATTGGTGGGCTCATCACCAATATCTATGTCAATGGCATTGGAAGGGCATAGACTACCATGGAGTCACCAAAGCCATAGCGTTGGAGAGGTTTGACGTTCCATTTTCCTTTGCCTTTGGCCACACTGTAAGAACTCTCTGGAATCTCCTCTTTATCTTCAGTAGGAACTAAATCATCTGACGTAGAAGAGGGATCTTGTTCATCAACCTGTGAGCCGACATCTTCTTTGGTCTCCACCTGTTGTGAGACGCCCTGTAGAGAACCTGTAGAAGAGTTATTTCTGTCTTGCGTAGTAGACACCATGGCAGATTCGTTAAAAGTAACGTTGCGCTCTACTAAGAAACGTGGTGAAGGAGGATCCTTGCACCAAAGGCGGTATCCTTTCACCCTAGAAGCATAACCAAGGAATATGCATTTGATAGTTCTAGGTTCTAATTTACCGGTATCAAAATATGCATAAGCAGGGCGACCGAATATTCGCAGATTCAAATAATCAACAGGTTTACCAGACCAAGTTTCTTCAAGAGTCTTGAAATTAATAGAAGACAATGGAGAACGGTTCAACAAATAGCAAGAGGTTGATATAGCTTCAGCCCAGAAAGATCCATCCAAACCCGCATTGAGAAGCATGCATCGGGCCTTTTCCAACAATGCTCATTCTTTTTGCTACACAGTTTTGTTGGGGAGTTTGACGCATTGTACGATGTCTTTTGGTCCCATGATCACTGCAGAAATTATTGAACTCCTTAGAACAGAACTCAAGCCGTTACCAGTCTGAAAAGTCTTTATGCTCTTATCGGTTTGATTCTCAACAAGAGCCTTCCATTGCTTGAAAGTCGAGAACGCTCATCCTTGCTCTTGAGAAAATAAACCCAAACCTTCCTAGTGCAATCATCAATGAAGGTCATCATATATTTAGCACCACCTTTAGAAAGAACACGAGAAGGGCCCCATAAATCAGAGGGAACATAATCTAGAGCATATCCTTGGAAGAATGAATTGTTGTGTCGAAGCTATTGAGTTTGGCCTTCCCCATAACACAATGCTCGTAGAAATATGACTTTCAGATGCTTTCGCCACACAACAACCCTCTCTTGCTCAGAAGCATCATCCCTTTCTCAGACATGTGTCCCAAACGCATATGCCAGAGCCTTGTGGTGTCTTTAGAAGAAGTTGTAACTGCTGCGGAGCTTGAGATAGTGGAACCTTGCAAGATGTATAGTTTGTGTGAATTTCTCACTGCCTTCATGAGGACCCTGTTCATCTTTAAGAACATCAAGAACTTTGTTTTCACCGGAGAACTTGCAGCCCTTGTCTTCATTCTTCAAGTGTGCCCAATGAGATGAGATTCTTCTTCAACCCGACAACATGTCGAATGTCTGTCAATGTTCTGACTTTACCATCAATTATCTTGATCTTTACCGTGCCAACACCAATCGTCTTGCAAGGACGATCGTCGCCCATAAGGATATCTCCACCTTGATGTGACTCATAGGTATGGAAATAATCCTTACGCTCGATCATGTGGTACGCGCATGCTGAATCAAGAACCCAATCCTTCTTGTAGTCATAGGACGACAATGAAGCAAGAACGTAGCCATCGTCTTCAGAACCTCCATGAGCCACCTTTGCATGAGCTGCAACATCATTTGATTTCTCATGCTTTTGCTTGTTTTGCAACTTGTAGCATTCATCTCGGGTATGACATGTCTTCTTGCAATAGTTGCATCTCTTTTATTGACGTGATTTTGACTTGTTCTTCTTTTGCTTTGAACTTTCAGGGTCTTTGTCACGTGTACGCTCCCTTCCTCTAGCGGCCAAAGCTTCACCCGCTACTTTTGATGAAGTAAGATCCTTCTCTAATTTCTCTTGAGACGTCAAGGCCTTTTTGACTTCATAGAGTGAGATAGTCTTTAACTCACGGAATATCATCATATCTCGGAGATTCTTGTAGGATGGTGGAAGGGTGTATCGCAACAAAATTGCTTGATCCTTGTCCTCTATCTTCACATCGATTTGTACGAGGTCGTGGATGATTTCATTGAACTCGTCGAGAAGAGTCATCAAGGAACCACCTTCGTCCATGCAAAGCATGAAAAGGCGCTTCTTTAGTGCAAGTTCGTTGGTGATGGACTTCTTAATGTAGAGTGCTTCAAGTTCATCCCAAATGTCTTTGGCGGTCTTCAGATGAACGACCTCAAGCAGGACTTCACCCTCCAAACAGAGAAAGATGCATTTACGTGCCTTCTGATCAATCTCCTCCCAGCGGTCATCCGTCATGGATTACGGTTTCTTCTACTTTTCGATAGGAGCTTTGTGGACTCCTTGCGTGAGGTAAGATTCACACTTAACTTGCCAGAGAGAAACTTTTCAAGCGATCGAACTTCTCGATGTTGTACTTCGACGTCATGGTACAGATTTGGAGGTAGAACTTGTTTAGATACCACTAGTTAGGATATGGTGGTGATGAGAGACCTGAACATCAAGGCTCAACGAGCTTGTTGAGGAGATGTGGAAGCGTGAGATCGAGCAATCCAAACCGAATACGTACGAAGAAGATCAACAATGAACAAGCAAGCAACCACAAAGACAAGATTTATAGTGGTTCAACAAATTCCCAATGTGGGAGCCTACATCCACTGGCGGAGATGATATTATTGATAGAAAGATTACAGAGATGATGATGATGATTACAGAAGAGAGAAGAAGTACCCAATCCCTTTTTACATCCAAAAGACAACCGTGGAAGAAGATGGTTGCTTGGAGAGGAGCTCTTGGAGGCGTGAAACCCTAAGGAAAGCCCTAAGTCCGTTCAAGGCTTTAGGTCTTCGAAAAACGACTCTATTGATGTCCCTTCGTTGCTTTTCATGATTGGGACGAGTTGGGGAAGTCTATTTATAATAATAGAACCCATATCCAAAGTCCCGAAGTTACTAGGTTGTTTTCCGGCCGTGTTTACGATCCGGCAAGGACTGTATACGGTCCGTAACACAGACAGTATTTCCAAATCAGCAACATTTACAGTCCAGTGCTTGATTGTATATGGTCCGGCATGACCGTAAATGTAAATACAGTCCAGGCAGACCATATATGGTCTGAAGTAATGACCGTAAATACACCTATAGGTGCCCAAAACACATCCCGAAGATGCCGAGGGTTGGTGTAGACGTCTCGTTCAACAAGGAAGCTTTTCTAGAGAGTTTAAGACACTCTCTCAACATTATTAAAACAGGAATCCGTTACTTTGATTTGTTAATAGGAATTTGTTAACTTGATTTGTTTGCTATAGTAGGTTTTATTAGCAAGATAACGTCTTAAAGTAGTCATTTGTTCTAGGTGGAGGAACCGGACTATAAACCTGTATTAGGGAAACGGGGTAGATCCTTCTGCTAGAAAGACAATGTAGAGAATCGCTACAATCTCGTCATTCCAAGACCAGCCATGATCTTGCTCGTCGCTAGAATCCTTGGATGGCTTTCACATCATGCCCTGGGCAGCATCGTCACCAGCTTTGGTGGAAATACGAAAATTGGCTAGGGCACTTCAGGTGGAAGAGATGGAGAAGTCAGGGGTGGAATGTTGTAAACAACCTGCCGAGTGCCAATCTCTGTAGCTAGATTGGCGGCGAAGCCAGGATTTTCGTCCGGATAGGCACCAAGTCAATTAATAGGAAAAGTAAAGATTACCAAATTCTGAGTTTATCAGATGATGTTTTACTTTGCGTCTTTGGAATTAACATCGCATAAACATGTTGTTTATGTATCTATGGAGTATACAATGTGAAAAAAAAGAATAAAAAGTGCAATGCAATAATTAGTCTAAACCAAAAGGGGTGAATTAGCCAAATTTATTCCAAATTGAATATGGGACTGACGTAGACATTTTTGCTAATAGGCACTGCACACAATATTTCGGAGCATTACATGACAACTTTATATGTCTAGTCTCGACAATGATCAAAATTTTGACTAGCATTATAAGAGCTTAATTTGGTATATCGCGGTGTTTTTAAGGCAATTAATTTATTTGGCTTCTTGTAATCACAACTTTCTCTTACATTGTGTTTCTAGGACAACTAAGTGTAACACTGAAAACCGTTGATAGCAAAACATTCTGATCTAGATGTTAAAACCTTCGTTTAGAATTTCAATTACGGTGCACGAAGTTCGACAACATAAATTAATCATACAATCGAATCATTAGTTGTTTTATCAATGCTGATATATTTCAGAAACACTTCCTACTGTACTAATTGAAAATCTAACCACCAGACGGTGCAATTGTGCTTGGGACATGTATTGTGCATTTTAAAAATATTGAAAACTCTAACGTCAAGTTGCTTTAATATTTAAGCACTCTGGAAACCAGTAAAGTGTGTTGTTGAGTGTTAAGATCGTTGTAATAAGTCGAATGAAAACTGTCATGTGTAATGGAAAATCAGATCTACCTAATATACTGGTTTAAAAAAAGACAAAGGCATCTGTGGATTTGTGATTTCCTTACCGCTGCATCCGATCGTATTGGCAATAATGTAGTAGTTGTGCTTGTCCCATCGCTGCTCCAGTGACATTCGTTGGTTTTGACGTTGAACTTCGGTTGCGCAAAACGCACCGGATATTGCCGATGTGTGACGGCACCAAGAATGGTAGGAGTAGTATTTCGACCGTGTATCTTTATCAGTTTGCCATTAGATTTCTAAGTCGTTAGGTTTACTTGGGGCGGAGGGGTAGGGCATGTGCCTACCCTTGCCCATACATAGCTACGCGGAAACGATGGCAGTGCGGAGAGGCGGGACGGCGGCTCCACTCTGCTCGATAGACTTCTGGGGTCGTCCGATCCGTCTAGCGCTGGGCAGAGGTTTTTACTTGAAATGGATAAAACTACCGTAAATCATATAGATAGATATATATTACTTTCACGTATATACATGACGCTTTACTCTTCCAATCATAAAACATCAGCATGGCGAAGGTCCCGTTGTCATGGTTAAAAATACATATGTATTTGTCAGAGAATCTAATTACATCCAATCCGAGTCCTATTGTTTATTTGAAATCGGATAACTAATTTTCAAATATAGGTATTTCTACAAAGTATGACTACCTGGTCGATGTTGCCGCCGTCGGCTGCAGACTTGAGCCCAACGTCCAATGAACTATCTGTCGTGCAGAGAGGGGGAGGCGGAGGAAGAAGAAGATAGCCTCTAGCAAAGGGGAAGGAATAGCTGAGGAAGGAGGAAACGGGGACTGTGGCTGAGGGGTAGGACCGGCGGAGAAAGGAGGAGATGGGTTTGCGGCGGAAGGAAGAGGAGTCGAAATTTAAGAGGGTGTGGCAGAGAATGGAGCGGTTAAGAGGGTGATCCAGGAAGCAGGGGCGCAATGGAGGGGGTGAGAGGAGGAGGAGGATGTAGGAGGCAGTGGAGGAGGTAGCGAAGGAGGGGCAGCTGAGAAAAGAAAGGAGCATACAAGGGAGAGGTGCGCGCTCGCCGTGAGGAGAGGGGACTGAATGACTGGGAACGGGAGATCAGGGAGAACTAGGCATGAGCCCGTGTTACGCACGGGTGCTTTAAATGATCTTTCAATTTTTAAATTTCAAATTAAGTTAAAAAAATCCAATGGTGATGTTAAGGGTATAAGAATTTCAGCACTTTTATAGTTTTAAAAATCAAATCGGACCAGCAGGTCCGACCGGTCAGACCGTGAACCGGAAGTTGACCGGTCCGGAAGCCTAAAAAAACGGTTATGTATCTTTTTTCGGTCCAACCGGTCAGAAATGCGGTCCAACCGACCAAACCAGATTGAACTAGTAGTTCAAAGAGAAGATAAAATATAAGGTAGACTACATCTGAAAACATTGGGTAGGGTTGTTTACACATATACAAAAATCCAATTTATAATTATTTTTTGAATTTATGTATCATAGTGGTTATTCCTGTTTTCATTCAAACAAAGAAATTTTTTTATTCAACCCATCCTTTCATCATTGACAATATATAGTCATAGAAAGTAAAATATTATCACAACTATTGAAAGCAGATGCAAGATAATTATGTACAATATATATTAAAAATAATAATTAAACTTCTCATATATGAAAGTTTTATTTGTTTTCTTGCAACCCATAATGAAATAGTGTGACATTGTAGAGGTCTATCCTTGCAACAGAAAGGAACAATGGCTGAATGTAACAAATTTTTGTTGTAGTTTATAAGATAAAAAGTACACAAGCTTTTTCAATTGAAAATTCTAAAGTCGTACAAAATATGTAAAACATACATTATACTACTTCATTTATAATTTGATACAATGCACACGTGCTACTGGAATGTGCTCCATACAACAAAGAATTTGGAAATGGGAGAAAATACTATAACTATGGCAAAGGAACAAAAAGTATAAATTTAAACATATTTTATACCTTATCTCATAATTATTTATTAGATAATATGTCATGCCTATTATATAAGCAGAAAATGAACATCAAAGCACCATGTCATAACCATTAAGGGTTAAATGGAGGAGTTTCCGCTCCCTCTTTCACGTCATGAGTCGGTAACATAAAATGTTATATACATGCTTACATTTCAAAAAGTATATGGTGGTCTACCAAGGAGCTCCTCTAATTAAAGTTTAGTTCTATTAAGTAACTAACACGTCATAATAATATATAAATACGAACACAATTAGGTGTATAGCAGTAAGCGCCCATAGAGGATTGGGAATAGAGATACGAATAGAAACAAATAACCAATAAGATCACTTTGTATAGAGATAAATCTGAAAATAATTGAAGAGCAATTTTTTTGCACCAGCAACATAGCGTGAGTGGGACCCATAGAATCACATTATTTTTAAATTCAAAAATTGGAGTGAGCGAGCATGAAAAGGAGCAAAACAGCAGCGGTGTACGACCACACAAAATTGATCTCAGTGGAGTTATAACATTTAGCTATAGTTGGACCTCGAAACTGACAACGATGGCAAAAAAGACAGGCAATCAGAACCCCGATAACCCTCCAGCCGTCTTCAGGCAACTTTAGATTTTTACTAACCCTACAAGGATTGTCTTATGTAAAGATAGCGATGACTATGTATTGCTCCCTGAATAAATCACGTACCCAAATAGTACAATTGTCAAAATCTCTATAATTTTTTCCTTACAATTTGACATTGCACCCCTGTATGGTAAAGCTTATTCTAAATGAGATAACCAATTTGAAATGCATACGAAACCTTAAAGTGGCGCTCTATTCTAATGAACGTAAAAGGTAATAATGTTGAGTTCTTGAAGTTGAATAAATCAATTCTTACCTTTACTTACAAGAAGAAAAATGCACTTCTGAAAGAAGCTGATATAGTGTTGCTCATATGAGTAGTGATGCTAGTTAGAACTGAAACCAGTAACCAATTGACTTCTGGTCATCTTTTTGTGGTCAATCTGTAAACACAATTGTTGTTTACTTAACTTTTCAAAAATGCCATGATATCAAAAAGAACAAAGTAATTGCTGACCTCCTCCACTATTAGGATAATCCTGATCATTACCTTTTAAGTCCTTAACAAAGATAAGAATTTGCAAAATCAATTTCATGGAAGTAGAAAAAAGTTGCCAATAAGATAACATATTTTTTTACTTCAAATTGGCCATGCAGTTGTACTCTAATTTGATTGTGTTCGAAATCTATCAAGCATCTAAAAGAGTCTTATGCCATTCAGAATGACAATGACGGTAGAAGCATTGCCCAAAAGGATAGAACACCACAGAGTCAACAAATATAAAGGGTACCATAGTCCCCCATGTGACTCTATCCGTTGAACCCTATATATACCCCTGAGCATGAGCAGCCAGGCAGAAGCAAAATTAAAGAAATGACTACGTTGGATCAGTTGCAGATGGTGGTTGTGTATACGTTTGCTCTGCTGTAGATATTGAGAGAAATAGTTAACATTATGCGGTGTAGTTACGAACTAATTACAGAAAATTAATGGATTAGTATAGGTTACGCGGGGGCAAGAGTTACGGGAAGCGTCAAAGTATATTGGATTCACAAAGGAGAAAGGTGAGTGAATCAAATGAGTAGTAATAAAAAATTCAATCAAATACGTCGGTGCCTAGATTGATATATAATGGATTATCATCAATCTTGACCGATAAGAAAGATCATGCAGATTTGGGCAATCGAGGCCCTGCTATAGGTGGAGTAAAAGAAATAGAAGAAGACGAGGATGAGGAGCAGAAAGAAAAGCTATGGAGAAGCAGAGAAGAAGAAGAAGAGCATATTTACAGTAATTGGTGACAGCGGGCTAAGACGACAACAGTATGTGCCCGTAAAAGTATGTGTCCGTAACGGTGGAAGCAATGGCCGTGTTGGCAGCTGGAAGTGTCGTCACCGACAACATTGCCTTAAGAACTGAAGCTCTTAGCCAGCGACGTGGTTTTCCTCTTCCACGCTAGGGCGGTAGGCAATGACTCTAAAAGGAGGGGTGTGGAGAAGCATCGCTGCGGCGCGCGGTGAAATCCTACAGCGAGAACCCTGACATTGAGCGGACAGGAAGACTGTGCTGTGAAGATTCTCAAATGTCGGCTATTCGACGCTTCTTACAGACGGTAAATATTGCACACAACTCCTCGACTGTTTTCTTTACATCCAAGAAAGGACGACATTGTAATATCAAAAAATGATGCCAAATATTGCACGGAAAACCCCAGACGGACTTTCATATATAGTATAGATATAGAAGTGAGCCGTTGTTTTTTATATTGTTCAATTTATTAATTTATTTCTAGGGCAATAAGGTTACTTCATTGCTCAAACACCATACAACATCTATATAAGAAGCGACGTGAAGGGGTTGGATGTAATTTTCTCCATTACTTTTTTAAAATTACAAACGGATTTCTATGTGTGCACATTACACTTTTGTCTTCAATTTTTTAAATTGTATATTATTTAAGAAAATTCATATACTCCGTATAAGAAAGCCTACAGATGGGGATGGATGCAATTTTCTCCATTATTATTTTTAAATTAAAATGTATCCCAATGAGTATATACTACAGTTTTTCTTTAATTTTTAAAATTATATATATATTGTTTAAGGGGACTCGTATAAGAAAGCTCATGGAGGGGCTCGGATGCAATTTTCTCCATTATTTATTGAAATTACAAATGGGTCTCTTTGTGTACACCACTTTTATCTTTAAATTTTGATTATATATTACTTAACAAGGCACATCTATACTATATAAGAATTTAACAAGGCACATCTATACTATATAAGAAAGCCCGCAGAGGGGATTGGAAGCAACTTTCTCCATTATATTTTGAAATGAAACGTGTCCTTGTGTGTCTATACTACACTTTTGTCTTTAATTTTTAAGATTATATATTGTTTAAGGAGACTCGCCTATATTATATAAGAAAGCTCGTAGAGGGGGTTGGAAGCAATTTTCTCCTTATTTTTTAAAATTATAAATGGGTCCATGTGTGTACACTACACTTTTATTTTTAATTTTTAAACTAATATATCGTTTAAGGAGACTCATCTATACTATATAAGAAAGTTTGTGGAGGGGTTGAATGCAAGTTTCTTCATTATTTTTTTAAAATAGAAAGGGTCCCTTTGGAGGAGCTGCTGCCCTCCTATTATGTCGTCGCCACCAAGTGTATTGCGGTCACCATTGGGATCTAAAGCCAAATCATGGGAAAAGATAAACTTTTCTCTTGACTCATGCTCATAGAATTAAATGTCTGATTTTGATGTCGTGTCTGATGGCCCAGAAACATTAATTTTTCGAAATTTCTCACGAAATTTCAATATTTATGGCCCTAAGGATTTCAACGGCCAAATAAGTGAATTAAATTATGAGAATGTACCAGGACAATCTAAACGCTAAGATCTACTCAAATATGCAATAATATTTCATATTGGATATGTCGGGGGGGGGGGGTCTCCCACATTTGTAAGTGAAGGAAGCTGAACAATTTTGACAGAATTTCGATGTCAATTTTGATGGCAAAATGAAGGAATTAGCTTATGAAATTTTGCAACCACAATGTTGAGACATGAACACACTAGACTATATAATAAATTTATATATTTAGAGGTCAGGGTGGGATACATGTCTTGATGAGTTAGTGGACAAATGAACAGAAATGTCAAGTTTGCTAGACAATTAGTCTGTTAAAAGCTTCAAGTTACAACTTAGCATTTAAACTTTACAGTTACAAGTTCCAAACTTATCAACTACAACTTGTATAAGTCTAGTGTTAGCATTTAATTAGGTTACATTGGACATTTATGCATAGATCCAAGAAAGAACTTTGTTATTTTTGGAGAATTTTTCCATATCTCTATAGAAGAGTGTAGAAATTGATTAAGGTAATGTATATGGTCTAGGGATAGGGGAAACATACCTTAAAATTAAGAAAGATAGCCTTTAGAAGCAAGAGATTAATTTTTTTTTTGCCAAAATACCCAAGATGTAGCGTTATCAGCTTTTGGAACAAATTTCTCGAAATTTAATTTGTGTTTCTATACCATTTCGTGAAATTACGGTTCAAAGGGCTTTTTGCTGCGAAATTTCATCATTTTTGTTGAAAATTCGCACCTAGGGTCGAAATTTTCGCCAAATTACGTCCCATTCCCTGCATTTGTGTGTTTCGCATGTCCGATTGTAGGTTTCGATGTCCGATTGCAAAAAAATCCGAGCAAAATTTCACAATTTCGATCGAAATTTTGTTCCATGCTCATGCTATTGGGGATAACCAATCCTACCTTGCCTTGGTGGAGATCTGGAAGGGTTTTTCCATCATTTTGGTGCCTTTTTGGGGGTTCTTGTTGTTGTTTTGCATCACAACAATGTGTCATTATTTGACACGATGTGTGCATGAAGTTTTGTCAGTTTTTGTGATGCAGACTTCCGCCACTAGACATGACATTTCTACTCAATGACACATTGTGTTTATTGTCATGCTCAAACTACTGCCCTTTGACACCGCGTATTACTACTTTAACACGACATCTCACTACTTTGTGATGCCGTGTCACTTGCTATCTTCATTGACTGTTGTCTGACGCATCATGTCACTTGATCGACATGGCTTAACACATGTTGGTTTCACATACTACATCAAAAGGCGTATAATTTCATCTGCTACTACTTTCTCACTTGGCCGAGGGCTTCAATACATGTCTTTCTCTTAATTTGTATAAATCAACAACAATTTTCTTCCCTTTCTAACAATATTTATCTTTTTTTTGCTTCCTTAATGCCCTACATACAAACTAATACTCTTCCCTCTCTTCCTTGCACCACCCTACATATATATATTACATGCCTAATGGTGAATAAATACTCATTTAGTTATGATTATCGACCTAATCTGTACACGGCGGCTCCACTCTTACACCCCTAAGATTCGTCGAACATCACATTTTTTGGGTTACAAAAAGATCCATTTATTTACTACCTAGATCTATGTAATCTCGTCGAGATTATACTAACTCGTGTTATTGATTTCTCTCTAGATATTAGCCTACCTATCCACAACTTGTGTCGTTATTTATTATACTTTCCACCCTAACCTCTCTCTTGATTCTTTTCGTGGTTGGTGTGTTGGGGGAGAATAGAGGAAGAGGAAATGAATACATGGAAGAGATGAGATGAAGGAGAGGAGACGAAGAAATAGGTGAGATGAAGAATGAAGAAAGGACGGATTTGTTTTTACCTCTATCGATGTGGATCTTCCTACTGCTATATATTCTGTGGATCGTCCTTCCTCTGTGTTGATCCTTCTATTATATGTTCATCATGGAGAATTTGCGGAGCTTATTTACCATCATTTGTCTCGATGACGCTATAAGGTTATCTACTTCAACACTTCTATCTGTTGATTGGATTTTACTTCATCTGCATATTTTCTCACGGTCTTCTATCTGTCGACGTCGTTCTTGCTACTTGTGCTATGTTAGCACATTTTATCTGGTACTTTGTGTGTTTGTACTATCAGTCGTCCGTAGTTTTACTGCACATTGACTCTCTTCTTGCATGTGTTATATACAAACTACCTGCCTCTAACCCAACACCCTCTAGACTACAACATCTATTACTTTCATGGAAATTATGTGCAGTGTTGACAAGAGAAGATGATGAAGATTCCTTTGGTAACTTCATTTTGTGGGTATAGCATATATGTCATGGAGCTTCATTTTCTATTGCTATGATGCATCTTAGAGACACATGCTTATTTGTGGGACGGGATTATTCATTTTGTCTATGTTACTTTTGCTACTATTTGTCCTTGCTATGTTTTTGCATGTCACCTTTACTTCTTGTGCGTCAATACTCCGTCGTCTACCTGTGCACAAACACTATCTGGTGTACTTGATGACGTTTGTGAATGAGATGAAGACACTTGCGCCTACATGCTACTATTTACAACTGCTCCATATTCCACTTTGTTGATTGTGAGGCTTCCTGCTACTTGGTTTTTTTCTCTAGATTATCTGCTCGAGGGGGAGTATATGAGTGTTGAGTGCTTGATTGCAAGATTGTGGGGGAATGGCACTCTTATATGGGCGGATTTTTATATTTAGTTATGTATGACTGCTTTTGCGATTATTACGTCATTCTGTTCATCCGCAAATTGAGCATGTAATTTCTCATGCTCTGACTTGAGGATTAGTGTTAGAGTATATAAGTGTTTAGTTTCTTTGCATATGAGCTCAAGTTGATTCCGCCCATTAGTTCTTGGACTCAGTTCATTAGGGGTTGTCTAGTGTCCTATACTTGCCTTCTCTCCTAAATTTAGGAGAGGGGTCTTCCCATCTAACAACAACACTAGAAATTCTCTTATCATCACATTCTCTAACAAGAATATAACCATCACATAATGTTTAAAATTTCGTCAAAACAAGCAAAAGTTTGCCAAAATTTTTGGTACCAATGGCAATTGGATACCCAAACGCACTAACCATCATTTTTTTACTATTTAGTGTACTATGTACTACCTAGATCCTCATAGATCGAAGCATAAATAAATCTCCTTTCTTCATCTCATCTCTCTATTTCTTCCCCTCATACCAACCACGGAATGAACCGAGAGTGCTTGGGTGGACAATGATAAAGAAACACTCTAGGGAAAAATAGGCCGTAGCACTGTCGGGGAGGGAGGGTTTGGGGGCGCGACCCCCCAATTAAGGGGTCTCGTTGCCCGTCAACGAGCATGAGTCGAGGGGAGGCTGCTTCTCATAGGGGCTCGGGGCAAAAAAAGTTTACAATGATTTTTGGAGAGAAATCAAGCACAAATCTCCGAAATTAATACCAAGGCAAATAAAATCCATTCGAATTTGCACTAGCGAGTATCAAGAAATACGTGAGTAACAAGCAATACCTAGTTGACAAGCTCGCACGACAACAATATTTATGATGATTTGAATTTTAGATTCTAAGTATCCCAAAAAGCAACAGGATAGTTGAGGTTTATATAGGCGCCACCAACCAGTCAATGGAATCAAGAACGGGATGGATTATGGCAGGCGCAAGAGGATTGGCTTTGCTTCCTTTCTTAATTCTCTCAACTCAATATTATTGTAGGCAAGAGCCAACAGTTGCTTTGCTTCCTTTCTTAATTCTCTCAACTCAATATTATTGTAGGCAAGAGCCAATCACATAGGAAGGACGAAAGCACTCCAAAGTAGTCCAGCAGAGCAAGAAAACTTGGCCACTTTCACATACGTCACTAGAAGGAACGAAGGTGGTGGTGGCTTGGAAGTAGAAGGGATGGGAGAGGCTAGTGCGGGAAGCAGAGAAGGTGTTGACGGCATCAAATGTTTTGATAGGGCATGAGTGGAGGCAGGGTGGTGATTGAGTGGTGGTAGGTGAGAGGTTGATTGCATAGGTAATGGTTGGGCAAAGGTGGAGGTCGGGGCTTTTTTTGTGGGACGGGAATGGGCGGCGGTGGGTGAAGGGCGCCAACTTTCGGTGGGATCGTTTGTGGCGGGAGAGTGATTGTCCTCAACAGACAATATGATGGCAGGGATGGGTCAATGGTGGATGGGGACTGGATTATGGCAGGCGCAAGAGGATTGGCGACACTGGGTTGCAGAGGATTGAGAAGCTCGGAGGGTGTGGGCAGCGGGAGTGAGGAATATACGGCGGGAGATGGGGATAGGGAGGAAGCATCGACTGGTTTAGGAAACAAGGGTGACAACTGGTTTGGGGAGGCGGAAAGAAAAACGGAGGGAGAAGGCAGGTGAATAGATGTCTGTCGGCTGGTCAAGCCAAAAAGAACGGCTGCCGCCTGCAGGTGGAAGAAAAAGTTTGTCTCCTCTAGGTTTAGGGTTGGATCACTTCTCTGATACCATGTTGTAAAGAGAAAGAAGGATGTGCGATATATTTGATAAAAGGAATCCCCCTCCTAGCTATAGGAGAAGGGGGAAGTGTACAAACTTTAGACTAAACCCTAATGGGCCAAGACACACTTGGGCCCATATGGAAATAGACTCAAATAACTAAATTAACTAAACTAACCAGACTCTCTAATAGAGACATTAGAGTAATTTGGAGCGGATCCTATCTGGAGCTGATTAAAACAAAACGGGGTTGAGAGAAGGAGATCCTTTATCCCATACTTATTTGTAAATTGAAATGTGTGTTGCACAACTGAGTCAGTTGATTGAGCACCCTGTTCATATGGGAAACTAGATGTCGATTAAATTCTCTACCATAGACCTCACATGCCACATGTTTGCTTCGTGGATGATATAATTCTCTTTGCTAAATCCAATGCACAAATGAAAGTAATTCTTTATCTAAACCTTTTTGGCGAAGTCTCGGGATGCACTGTATTTATAGAGAAAAAGCACATATCCACTTTTCCTCAGGTGTGCCAAATAACCTACAAAATAAAGTCTGCAGAGTAGGATGCATTCAAAGTATTGAAAACCTGGGGAAGTACCTTGGTGCACCTCGGATTCATGTGTGTATCAACAACTCTATATGTTCACATACTTTATAAAAGGTGGAGAGTAATCAATGCTTGGGCCTCGAGGAGCTTATCATTGGCAGGTAGGTTATGCCTCATAGTATTCTGCTAATGCTGCCATTCCCACCAAACTGATGTAATATGCAGAGGTTTCTCTTAGTTTTCGACAGAATTAAAGGGGCCATAAGGTGGTTTCTGTAGAATGATGGTTAAAAGAGGAAACCTATGTCCCTGGTTGCTTGGGACATTGTCCCGGGAGTTTGGGCATTAAGACCATGAGAGAGTGGAATAAATCTCTAAGAGTGCATGGAAGGTCGGAGCAGATAGACATAGCATGTGATGTGATGGAATCAAGAATATATGTGCTACCTTCAGTAATTAAAAGAGGCAGAGCTGCTACCCAATTGGAGGCCGACCATGCTTAGCATTTTTCTTCTACATGTCCAAGTTCCCCACAAAAAGTACATTTAGGACGATTTCCAGCACCTCATCCTACTCCTTTGGCAGCAGCAAGGGAAGTCTGATTCTCAATGTGGTTTTCTCCTGAGGTAGCAGAAAAGGACTCAAAAGATGATTGTTGAATTCGCACAAAGGCTTCATCAAAACTTGGTAGTTTGTTTGTAGCCAAAATAACACTCGTAGCTGAAGCATACAAAGGATTTAAGTCGTATAGAAACATTGTTGTCACTAGATCATCTCAGTCCTTCATTTGGTCATCAGTCTTCAATGGCTGATAAAAACTAAGTTCTTGAGAAATAGACTTGATAGTAAAAAAATAATCCTCGAGATAGTACCAAAATAGAATTGTCATCCAGCCCTTTGTAGTAGACACAAGCTTCATAGTTACTCCTGGAAAATCCATTCGGCGCCATGAAAGAGACAAATCCCATGTACCATTGTCTAGGAGATTGCTTCAGCCCATAGAGTGACCTCTTGAGCAAGCACACATGGTTCTCTGTCTTCAAAACCCTCTGGTTGTTGCATGTATATCTTTTCTTCTAGTTCAGCATGCTGAAAAGTTGTCTTTACATCTAGTTGTTGCAACTCTAGGTCTTCAATGGCTACCAAAGAAAGAAGTACCCGTATGGAACTATGTTTGACGACGGGTGAGAGGACTTCATTATAATCAATGTCTTCAATTTGACTGTAGCCTTTTGCAACAAGGCGTGCCTTGTATCTATCACCTTCTTTCTTCTTATAGACCCACTAGCCCACTACTTTCTTGCCTTTGGGAGGTACCACCAACTGCCAAGTTTGATTCTTGTGGAGAGATTTCATCTCTTCCTTCATTGCAGCAATCCACTGCGGAGCATCATGACCTGCGACTGCATCACGGAAATTGGTGGGCTCATCACCAATATCCATGTCAACGGCATTGGAAGGGCATAGGCTACCATGGAGTCACAAAGCCATAGCGTTGGAGTGGTTTGACGTTCCGTTTTCCTTTACCTTTGGCCACACTGTAAGAACTCTCTGGAATTTCCTCTTTATCTTCAGTAGACACTAAATCATCTGATGTAGAAGAGGGATCTTGTTCATCAACCTGTGAGCCGACATCTTCTTTGGTCTCCACCTGTTTTGAGACGCCCTGTAGAGAACCTGTAGAAGAGTTATTTCTGTCTTTCATAGTAGACACCATGGCAGATTCGTTAAAAGTAATGTTGCGCTCTACCAAGAAACGTGGTGAAGGAGGATCCTTGCACCAAAGGCGGTATCCTTTCACCCCAGAAGCATAACCAAGGAATATGCATTTGATATCTCTAGGTTCTAATTTACCAGTATCAGAATGTGCATAAGCAGGGCAACCGAATATTCGCAGATTCAAATAATCAACAGGTTTACCAGACCAAGTTTCTTCAAGAGTCTTGAAATTAATAGAAGGCAATGGAGAACGGTTCAACAAATAGCAAGAGGTTGATATAGCTTCAGCCCAGAAAGATCCATCCAAACCCGCATTGAGAAGCATGCATCGGGCCTTTTCCAACAATGCTCATTCTTTTTGCTACACAGTTCTGTTGGGGAGTTTGACGCACTGTACGATGTCTTTTGATCCCATGATCACTGCAGAAATTATTGAACTCCTTAGAACAGAACTCTAAGCCGTTACCAGTCTGAAAAGTCTTTATGCTCTTATCAGTTTGATTCTCAACAAGAGCCTTCCATTGCTTGAAAGTCGAGAACGCTCGTCCTTGCTCTTGAGAAAATAAACCCAAACCTTCCTAGTGCAATCATCAATGAAGGCCATCATATATTTAGCACCACCTTTAGAAAGAACACGAGAAGGGCCCCATAAATCAGAGTGAACATAATCTAGAGCATCCTTGGAAGAATGAATTTCCGTGTCGAAGCTATTGCGTTTGGCCTAACCCATAACACAATGCTCGTAGAAACCTGAGTTTCTGATGCTTTTGCCACACAACAACCCTCTCTTGCTCAGAAGCATCATCCCTTTCTCAGACATGTGTCCCAAACGCATATGCCAGAGCCTTGTGGTGTCTTTAGAAGAAGTTGTAACTGCTGCGGAGCTTGAGATAGTGGAACCTTGCAAGATGTATAGTTTGTGTGAATTTCTCACTGCCTTCATGAGGACCCCGTTCAGCTTTAAGAACATCAAGAACTTTGTTTTCATCAGAGAACTTGCAGCCCTTGTCATCATTCTTCAAGTGTGCCCAATGATATGAGATTCTTCTTCAACCCGACAACATGTCAGATGTCTATCAATATCTGACTTTACTATCAATTATCTTGATCTTTACCGTGCCAACACCAATCGTCTTGCAAGGACGATCGTCGCCCATAAGGATATCTCCACCTTGATGAGACTCATAGGTATGGAAATAATCCTTACGCTCGGTCATGTGGTACGCGCATGCTGAATCAAGAACCCAATCCTTCTTGTAGTCATAAGACGACGATGAAGCAAGAACGTAGCCATCGTCTTCAGAACCTCCATGAGCCACATTTGCATGAGCTGCAACATCATTTGATTTCTCATGCTTTTGCTTATTTTGCAACTTGTAGCATTCATCTCGGGTATGACTTGTCTTCTTGCAATAGTTGCATCTCTTTTATTGACGTGATTTTGACTTGTTCTTCTTTTGCTTTGAACTTTCAGGGTCTTTGTCACGTGTAGGCTCCCTTCCTCTAGCGGCCAAAGCTTCACCCGCTACTTTTGATGAAGTAAGATCCTTCTCTAATTTCTCTTGAGACGTCAAGGCCTTTTTGACTTCATGGAGTGAGATAGTCTTTAACTCACGGAATATCATCATATCCCAGAGATTCTTGTAGGATGGTGGAAGGGTACATCGCAACAAAATTGCTTCATCCTTGTCCTCTATCTTCACATCGATTTGCACGAGGTCGTGGATGATTTCATTGAACTCGTCGAGAAGAGCCATCAAGGAACCACCTTCGTCCATGCAAAGCATGAAAAGGCACTTCTTTAGTGCAAGTACGTTGGTGATGGACTTCTTAATGTAGAGTGCTTCAAGTTCATCCCAAATGTCTTTGGCAGTCTTCAGATGAACGACCTCACGGAGGACTTCACCCTCCAAACAGATAAAGATGCATGTACGTGCCTTCTGATCAATCTCCTCCCAGCGGTCATCCGTCATGGATTATGGTTTCTTCTACTTTCTGAGAAGAGCTTTGTGGACTCCTTGTGTGAGGCAATATTCACACTTAACTTGCCATAGAGAGAAACTTTTCAAGCGATCGAACTTCTCGATGTTGTACTTCGACGTCATGGTACAGATTTGGAGGTAGAACTTGTTTAGATACCACTAATTGGGATATGGTGGTGATGAGAGACCCGAACATCAAGGCTCAACGAGCTTGTTGCGGAGATACGGAAGCGTGAGATCGAGCAATCCAAACCGAATACGTACGAAGAAGATCAACAATGAACAAGCAAGCAACCACAAAGACAAGATTTATAGTGGTTCAACAAATTCCCAATGTGGGAGCCTACATCCACTGGCGGAGATGATATTATTGATAGAAAGATTACAGAGATGATGATGATTACAGAAGATAGAAGAAGTACTTAATCCCGTTTTACACCCAAAAGACAACCGTGGAAGAAGATGGTTGCTTGGAGAGGAGCTCTTGGAGGCGTGAAACCCTAAGGAAAGCCCTAAGTCCGTCCAAGGCTTTAGGTCTTCGAAAAACGACTCTATTGATGTCCCTTCGTTGCTTTTCATGATTGGGACGAGTTGGGGAAGTCTATTTATAAGAATAGAACCCATATCCAAAGTCCCGAAGTCACTAGGTTGTTTTCCGGCCGCGTTTACGATCCGGCAAGGACTGTATACGGTCCGTAACATAGAGTGTATTTCCAAATCAGCAACATTTACAGTCCAGTGCTTGACTGTATACGGTCCGGCTGGACCGTAAATGTAAATACAGTCCAGACAGACCATATATTGTCTGAAGTAATGACCGTAAATACACCTGTAGGTGCCCAAAATACATCCCAAAGATGCCGAGGGTTGGTGTAGACGTCTCGTTCAACAAGGAAGCTTTTCTAGAGAGTTTAAGACACTCTCTCAACATTATTAAAACAGGAATCTGTTACTTTGATTTGTTAATAGGAATCCGTTAACTTGATTTGTTTGCTATAGTAGGTTTTATTAGCAAGATAACGTCTTAAAGTAGTCATTTGTTCTAGGTGGAGGAACCGGACTATAAACCTGTATTAGGGAAACGGGGTAGATCCTTCTGCTAGAAAGACAATGTAGAGAATCGCTACAATCTCGTCATTCCAGGACCAGCCATGATCTTGCTCGTCGCTAGAATCCTTGGATGGCTTTCACATCATGCCCTGGGCATTATCGTCACCAGCTTTTGTGGAAATACAGAAATTGGCTAGGGCACTTCAGGTGGAAGAGATGGAGAAGTCAGGGGTGGAATGTTGTTTACAACCTGCCGAGTGCCAATCTCTGTAGCTAGATTAGTGGTGAAGCCAGGATTTTCGTCCGGATAGGCACCAAGTCATTTAATAGGAAAAGTAAAGATTACCAAATTCAGAGTTTATCAGATGATGTTTTACTTTGCGTCTTTGGAATGAACATCGCATAAACATGTTGTTTATGTATCTATGGAGTATACAATGTTAAAAAAGAATAAAAAGTGCAATGCAATAATTAGTCTAAACCAAAAGGGGTGAATTAGCCAAATTTATTCCAAATTGAATATGGGGCTGACGTAGACATTTTTGCTAATAGGCACTGCACACAATATTTCGGAGCATTACATGACAACTATATCTGTCTAGTCTCGACAATGATCAAAATTTTGACTAGCATTATAAGAGCTTAATTTGGTATATCGTGGTGTTTTTAAGGCAATTAATTTATTGGGCTTCTTGTGATCACAACTTTCTCTTAAACTGTGTTTCTAGGACAACTAAGTGTAACACTGAAAACCGTTGATAGCAAAACATTCTGATCTAGATGTTAAAACCTTCGTTTAGAATTTCAATTACGGTGCACGAAGTTCAACAACATAAATTAATCATACAATCGAATCATTAGTTGTTTTATCAATGCTGATATATTTCAGAAACACTTCCTACTGTACTAATTGAAAATCTAACCACCAGACGGTGCAATTGTGCTTGGGACATGTATTGTGCATTTTAAAAATATTGAAAACTCTAGCGTCAAGTTGCTTTAATATTTAAGCACTCTGGAAACCAGTAAAGTGTGTTGTTGAGTGTTAAGATCGTTGTAATAAGTCGAATGAAGACTGTCATGTGTAATGGAAAATCAGATCTACCTAATATACTGGTTTAAAAAAAGACAAAGGCATCTGTGGATTTGTGATTTCCTTACCGCTGCATCCGATCGTATTGGCAATAATGTAGTAGTTGTGCTTGTCCCATTGCTGCTCCAGTGACATTCGTTGGTTTTGACGTTGAACTTCGGTTGCGCAAAACGCACCGGATATTGCCGATGTGTGACGGCACCAAGAATGGTAGTAGTAGTATTTCGACCGTGTATCTTTATCAGTTTGCCATTAGATTTCTAAGTCGTTAGGTTTACTTGGGGCGGAGGGGTAGGGCATGTGCCTACCCTTACCCATACATTGCTACGCGGAAACGATGGCAGTGCGGAGAGGCGGGACGGCAGCTCCACTCTGCTCGATAGACTTCTGGGGTCGTCCGATCCGTCTAGCGCTGGGCAGAGGTTTTTACTTGAAATGGATAAAACTACCGTAAATCATATAGATAGATATATATTACTTTCACGTATATACATGACGCTTTACTCTTCCAATCATAAAACATCAGCATGGCGAAGGTCCCGTTGTCATGGTTAAAAATACATATGTATTTGTCAGAGAATCTAATTACATCCAATCCGAGTCCTATTGTTTATTTAAAATCGGATAACTAATTTTCAAATATAGGTATTTCTACAAAGTGTGACTACCTGGTCGATGTTGCCGCCGTCGGCTGCAGACTTGAGCCCAACGTCCAATGAACTATTTGTCGTGTAGAGAGGGGGAGGCGGAGGAAGAAGAAGATAGCCTCTAGCAAAGGGGAAGGAATAGCTGAGGAAGGAGGAAATGGGGACTGTGGTTGAGGGGTAGGACCGGCGGATAAAGTAGGAGATGGGTTTGCGGCGTAAGGAAGAGGAGTCGAAATTTAAGAGGGTGTGGCAGAGAATGGAGCGGTTAAGAGGGTGATCCAGGAAGCAGGGGCGCAATGGAGGGGGTGAGAGGAGGAGGATGTAGGAGGCAGTGGAGGAGGTAGCGAAGGAGGGGCAGCTGAGAAAAGAAAGGAGCATACAAGGGAGAGGTGCGCGCTCGCCGCGAGGAGAGGGGACTGAATGACTGGGAACGGGAGATCGGGGAGAACAAGGCATGAGCCCGTGTTACGCACGGGTGCTTTAAATGATCTTTCAATTTCTAAATTTCAAATTAAGTTAAAAAAATCCAATGGTGATGTTAAGGGTATAAGATTTTCAGCACTTTTATAGTTTTAAAAATCGAACCGGACAAGCAGGTCCGACCGGTCATACCGTGAACCGGAAGTTGACCGGTTCGGAAGTCTAAAAAAACGGTTATGTATTTTTTTCGGTCCAACCGGTCAGAAATGCGGTCCAACCGACCAAACCGGATTGAACCAGTGGTTCAAAGAGAAGAGAAAATAGAAGGTAGAATACATCTGAAAACATTGGGTAGGGTTGTTTACACACATACAAATTCCAATTTATAATTATTTTTTGAATTTATGTATCATAGTGGTTATTCTTGTTTTCAGTCAAACAATGAAATTTTTTTATTCAACCCATCCTTTCATCATTGACAATATATAGTCATAGAAAGTAAAATATTATCACAACTATTGAAAGCAGATGCAAGATAATTATGTACAATATATATTAAAAATAATAATTAAACTTCTCATATATGAAAGTTTTATTTGTTTTCTTGCAACCCATAATGAAATAGTGTGACATTGTAGAGGTCTATCCTTGCAACAGAAAGGAACAATGGCTGAATGTAACAAATTTTCGTTGTAGTTTATAAGATAAAAAGTACACAAGCTTTTTCAATTGAAAATTCTAAAGTCGTACAAAATATGTAAAACATACATTATACTACTTCATTTATAATTTGATACAATGCACACGTGCTACTGGAATGTGCTCCATACCACAAAGAATTTGGAAATGGGAGAAAATACTATAACTATAGCAAAGGAACAAAAAGTATAAATTTAAACATATTTTATACCTTATCTCATAATTATTTATTAGATAATATGTCATGCCCATTATATAAGCAGAAAATGAACATCAAAGCACCATGTCATAACCATTAAGGGTTAAAAGGAGGAGTTTCCGCTCCCTCTTTCACGTCATGAGTCGGTAACATAAAACGTTATATACATGCTTACATTTCAAAAAGTATATGGTGGTCTACCAAGGAGCTCCTCTAATTAAAGTTTAGTTCTATTAAGTAACTAACACGTCATAATAATATATAAATACGAACACAATTAGGTGTATAGCAGTAAGCGCCCATAGAGGATTGGGAATAGAGATACGAATAGAAACAAATAAACAATGAGATCACTTTGTATAGAGATAAATCTGAAAATAATGGAAGAGCAATTTTTTTGCACCAGCAACATAGCGTGAATGGGACCCATAGAATCACATTATTTTTAAATTCAAAAATTGGAGTGAGCGAGCATGAAAAGGAGCAAAACAGCAGCGGTGTACGATCACACAAAATTGATCTCGGTGGAGTTATAACATTTAGCTATAGTTGGACCTCGAAACTGACAACGATGCCAAAAAAGACAGGCGATCAGAACCCCGATAACCCTCCAGCCGTCTTCAGGCAACTTTAGATTTTTAGTAACCCTACAAGGATTGTCTTATGTAAAGATAGCGATGACTATGTATTGCTCCCTGAATAAATCACGTACCCAAATAGTACAATTGTCAAAATCTCTATAATTTTTTCCTTACAATTTGACATTGCACCCCTGTATGGTAAAGCTTATTCTAAATGAGATAACCTATTTGAAATGCATACGAAACCTTAAAGTGGCGCTCTATTCTAATGAACGTAAAAGGTAATAATGTTGAGTTCTTGAAGTTGAATAAATCAATTCTTACCTTTGACTTACAAGAAGAATAATGCACTTCTGAAAGAAGCTGATATAGTGTTGCTCATATGAGCAGTGATGCTAGTTGGAACTGAAACCAGTAACCAATTGACTTCTGGTCATCTCTTTGTGGTCAATCTGTAAACACAATTGTTGTTTACTTAACTTTTCAAAAATGACATGATATCAAAAAGAACAAAGTAATTGCCGACCTCCTCCACTATTAGGATAATCCTGATCATTATCTTTTAAGTCCTTAACAAAGATAAGAATTTGCAAAATCAATTTCATGGAAGTAGAAAAAAGTTGCCAATAAGATAACATATTTTTTTATTTCAAATTGACCATGCAGTTGTACTCTAATTAGATTGTGTTTGAAATCTATCAAGCATCTAAAAGAGTCTTATGCCATTCAGTATGACAATGATGGTAGAAGCATTGTCCAAAAGGATAGAACACCACAGAATCAACAAAAATAAAGGGTACCATAGTCCCCCATGTGACTCTGTCCGCTGAACCCTATATATACCCCTGAGCATGAGCAGCCAGGCAGAAGCAAAATTAAAGAAATGACTACGTTGGATCAGTTGCAGATGGTGGTTGTGTATACGTTTGCTCTGCTGTAGATATTGAGAGAAATAGTTAACGTTATGCGGTGTAGTTACGAACTAATTACAGAAAATTAATGGATTAGTATAGGTTGCCCGGGGGCAAGAGTTACGGGAAGCGTCAAAGTATATTGGATTCACAAAGGAAAAAGGTGAGTGAATCAGAATAGTAGTAATAAAAAATTCAATCAAATACGTCGGTGCCTAGATTGATATATAATGGATTATCATCAATCTTGATCCATTTGAAAGATCATGTAGATTTGGGCAATCGAGGCCCTGCTATAGGTGGAGGAAAAGAAATAGAAGAAGACGAGGATGAGGAGCAGACAGAAAAGCTACGGAGAAGCAGAGAAGAAGAAGAGCATACTTACAGTAATTGGTGACAGCGGGCTAAGAGGACAACAGTATGTGCCCGTAAAAGTATGTGTCCGTAACGGTGGAAGCAATGACCGTGTTGGCAGCTGGAAGTGTCGTCACCGACAACATCGCCTTAAGAACTGATAGTTCATCCATGTGGATGAACTTTCCTTCTTTCCTTTGCTCGTGGAGATCAATCTATTCATAGTTAATAAAAATATTAAATCACAATATCAATTAGATATAAATAAATCTATGTTTTTGGGAGTTACTCTTTACTTAGTTGGGATAAACCTACCATCTTTTGTGCCACCTCCTTAGTTGCAGGGTTGACAATTTCACATGCTCGATTCTTTCTAACATCAATCCATGTCAAGTGTCAGGGTGAACGCTCAACTTGAGTTGTACTAGATTCTTCTCCAGAAGAGGATTGCTTCTCTTGTAGTCAGCTGTGGAAGGCATAACCACCGGGCCCCAAGCGATGGTCATGCACATTTTTGGCCCGTCTTTCCTTTTGGGCCTGGTGAATAGCCTGATCATTTAAAATGATGTATTGTAATTTAGACTTGACAAACATATATAAAAAGATTCACCTCCTTAATTGTATAAAATTAAAGATTCATACAATACATCACAATCTTTATTACCTAAAACTCTTCCGATTTCCTAACTGAAACAAATCTTTCCCACACCTCAGGATCTATAAAAACATATACATCTGTTGCTTTCTTCTTTTGTTTAGGATTATCTATAAATTCCCTTATGAGATATGTCTTAAAAGCCCTCCATCGTACACCACAACGTTGTAGCATTTTTTCTTGTGATCTTTTTCATTTAGATGAAAAACACCCTATACATACAAAAGAAGCAATAATGTTGTCTTGAAAAGGAATTAATTCCAAGCAAACTAAATTAGAATCAATAAACAAAAATCATATTAAAATAATATCACTTCCACTCACATATATATCTTTCCATAGGAGGTCTTTTAATGCATTAGAAACATCATGTCAATTTTTATATTTATTTCCACCTTATTGTGCATGGTCGCCCGTACGTATTGCTTGAATGAACTAGCATGTTCCCCAACAGGTGCTCCTGTGACATCAAACTGGACTGGAAATTTCTCCCCTTTGGCCCTGAGCTCCTGCAGCCTACACATCAGTGTGGGACCTCTACTTTTCTTATACTCATTAATTCTAAATCTTTTCTAGATTTGATGCCGTCTGTAGTCTTTTCCGGTATATTCAATAGTGCACCAATGATGCTATCACAAACATTTTTTTCAACATGCATAACATCAATGTAGTGTCTAATTGACAAGAATCTCCAATAAGGAAGATCTCAGAATATTGACCTCTTCTTGTTTAGAGATTTGTCAAATGCGAGAGTACGACTACTTGAACCCTTTCCAAATTCATTAGTAATATCTTTCACCCTGTCATATACATCATTTCCCGGTATAGGTTTAGGAGCACTTCATTCCTCAGTTGATCCATTAAAGGTTTTGCGTTGCCTACGATAAGGATGCACTTGTGGGAGAAATCTCTGATGACCAAGATATACAATTTTACCACCATGTTTCAGTCGGATTGAATCAGTATTTTCCTCTCAAATAGGGCATACTTTGTATCCTTTTATGCTATATCCAGACAAATTTCCATAAAATGGAAAGTCATTAATCATGCAAAACAACATAGTACGCAAACTAAAGATCTCATTACTTGAAGCATCATATGTCATAACACCTTCTTCCCATAGTTTCATTAGGTCGTCAATTAGAGGTTGAAGGTAAACATCAATATAATTTCTAGGTTGCTTGGGCCCTGCTATCAATATTGACAACATGACATACTTATTTTTCATACACAATCAAGGAGGAAGATTGTATATAATAATCATAACAGGCCATGTGTTATGTTGGCTGCTTAATGTACCATAGAGATTCATTCCATCTGTACAGAGTCCAAGTCTTAAGTTTCTTGGTTCTTTACCAAATTGAGGGTATAATTAATCAATTTTCTTCCATTGTGGTGAATCATATGCATGTCGTAGGATGCCATCATCATTGGCCTATAACTCCCCATGCTAAGACAAATTTTGTGCATCTTCTATACTAGCAAATAAGCGTTGAAATCGTGGTATTATTGGTAGATACCACATCACCTTGGCAGGAGAGCCATTTTTAGCCTTAGCTGAATTTGTGGTCTTATACCTTGATGCACCACATTTTGGACAATTTATCAAATTACTGTAGTCCTTCTAAAATAACAAACAATCATTTGGACTTGCATGAATCTTCTTATCCTCCATTCCCATTGGGCACATTATTTTCTTTACTTGATATGTTGAAATTGGAAGCTCATTGCCTTCAGGAAGAATTTCCTTTAACAAAGACAACAATGAAGTGAAACTCTTATTGCTCCACCGGTTTTAAGCTTTAAGAGTATATAATCGCATCACATCACCCAACCTCATGAACTTAGTACAACCCCTTATATCATGATCTCTCAGCATCATGGACAATGTTTACAAATAAAGAAGGTGGATAAATGGCATTGTCCCGACAACTATGTAGCATCTCATCAACCATATCGTCCTGAATCAGGTCATCCTGAATTGGTTCATCATTGATATTATCATCATTATCTATATCTTCTATGCCACAACTATTAGTATCAACATTTTCTGATCCATAATTAAATTTCTCTCCATGTCAATACCATTCATTATAACCTTGTATGATCCCATTGTATATAACATGATTCTTAATTTCCTCAACAATATCAACTTTCAAATTGTTACCACAATTTCTACATGGACAATAGAACCTATCTGTAGGTAGTTTCTTGTGTTCCTCAGCAAATCTGATAAATTCATCAAGACATTTGGCAAACTCTGGGCTGCAACGGTTCTTGATAGACATCCAACTTCGATCCATTTTCTAGATCACATTAAAATTAATTATAAAACTGAGCATTTTATATTGATACTATAAGTTGTAAGTTTTTATTAATAGGAAGTTAATTACTTTTATACTAAAGTGTACCACCTATCCCATTTTTTAATATTTAATCTCACTAGAAACTGTATAATGTATAATTAGTTTTGAAGAAAATTTCAGCAGTATTTCCCCTAAGTTCTCCAAGTACACCGATGTAAATGGCAAATAACCACTCACATATGTACCCAGAGAATAATTGAGGAAATCCTACTGAAATTTTCTTGAAAACTAAACATACATTATAAAGTTACATCCTAAGTAAGATTAAATATGTAAAAATAGTCCCAAACTAGAGACTATCTAAAGTTTACTCCTAATGAGTAAATTTTGAACGAGTTTCTAAGTTAATATATAAATTATTTTCATATTTATATATTAATTTAAACATCATGCATCGATGATCTCATCTATAAATCCTAAAGTGTCAATCTGGGAGTACACATGTCTAATCTCATATTATTTTCTAGAATTTATATAATGATTACATATGAAAAAGTAAATGTTTTTATTCTTGGTTGGGTTACCAATCATATAAAATAAAAAAACAATATAACTATCCAGTTGAAGGCACGCATGTCCACTCTCAGTCGACAATTCATCGACTGAGAGTCCACCTGCACATGGTGTCCAGGTCCACTCTTGGTCGACAAATCGTCGATCGAGAGTGGACTTGGATGCTACCTTGGTTGTGACGGAGGTACCATAGCAGGTATAGATAGACCTATATAAACAATCTTTTCTTACTTAAAATTCTTTCTTGGAAGCGGCGACGACCTTCGTGGAAGAGGCGACAACCTTTGTGGAAGCGTGGAAGAGGTAGTGACCTTTGTGGAAGCGTAGAAGAGGCGACGACCCGGTGCGGTGCGACAACAAGGTCTCGGCGGTGCGGCAATGAGGTCTCGGTGGTGTGGCAAAGAGGTCTCGACGGTGCGGCAACGAAGTCTCGACGATGCGGCAACGACGTCTCGGCGGTGCAGCAATGACATCTCAGCGGTGCGACAACAAGGTCTCGGCGGAAGTGGAGCTTTGGGGGTGCGGGAGAGAGTGAAATAGTAGGTCTCGATAGTGAAAATGAAAGGTTCTAATATATCCCCTGCACCCGACCTATAGAGTTGTTTAAAACAAAAAAGCGACCCAAGAGATAAGCGGTCCCCGTGTCGGGTAAATTAAAAACACCCAAACTTCAACTCGGTCGAGAATTTCGTCGACTGAGGGAATCTCAGTTGAGAAATTCATCGACCGAGGGGACCTGTAGGGTCGGTTAAATGGAAAAAAAACCCGACCCTAGAGGTGCTTATACATGCGCGAAGGCAAACTGGATCCAGAATTCAACTCGGTCGACAATTTTGTCGACTGAGGGACCCACAAGGTCGGTTAAAAGGAAAAAAACGACCCTAGAGGTGCTTATACATGCGTGAAGGCAAACTTGATCCAAAATTCAACTCGGTCGACAATTTTGTCGACCGAGGGACCTACAAGGTCGGTTCAAAGGACAAAACCGACCCTAGAGGTACTTATACACACACAAAGGAAATCTGGATCCAAAACCCTAAACAGCAAACTCAAACTCGGTTGAGAATTTTGTCGACTGAGAGAGTATCGATCAAGAATTTGGTCAACCAAGGGGACCTCTAGGGTCGGTTAAAAGGAAAAAATCGACCCTAAATGTGCTTATACATGCGCGAAGGCAAACAAGATCCAAAATTAAATCCGATCGACAATTTTGTCGACCGAGTGGTCTTACAAGGTCGGTTAAAAGGAAAAAACCGACCCTAGAGGTACTTATACACGCACGAAATCTGGATCCAAAACTCAAACTCGGTCGAGAATTTCGTCGACCGAGTTATACTCGGTCAAGAAATTCGTCGACCGAGATTACCTCTAGGATCGGTTAAAGGAAAAAACTGACCCTATAGATCGAGAAAGTACTCTAAGAGGTCTTGTAAAGTCAGTTTTTTAAGAAAACTGAACCAAGAGGTCTTAAATGGTGTCTGCATTTTTTGAAGACATATAAGGTCAGTTATTTGGAAAAACTGACCCTATAGATCGAGGCGCAAAGCCAAAATCGAGCAAATTTTTGCCGCGGGAAACTGTAATTGGGCTTTCTAATCCCATTGTCTATAAGGTTGCTTATTTTATGAAAATCGACCCTATAGAGATACACTACAAGGTCGGTTATTTTAAGAAAATTGACCCAAATGGTCTTAAGTGGTGTCCGCATTTTTATAGGCATATAAGGTCGGTTATTTGGAAAACTGGCCCTATAGAGTTACACTACAATGTCGGTTATTTTAAGAAAACCGACTCAAGAGGTCTTAAGTGGTGCCCGCATTTTTTGTAGACATATAAGGTCGGTTATTTAGAAAAACTGACCTTACAGGTAGCAACGTTATTGGCCAAAAATGTAGTAGTGTATACTATAACTTGTTATACTAACTGTATTTTTGTTTCACTATATTTTAGGATAAACTGCTACCAAGCTGCTAAATGGACATCCAAGAAGAAGGTACCAAAAGGAAAGATGCTTAAAGATACCATGGAGGATTTAGGTAGACAGTTTTTATTTCCAGTTGCAAACAATAGATTCCCATATAATGTAACTCCTTAGTGGAGGGATTATCTTTCATATTGTATCAAACCCATTTCCATTCAATGAAATGTATAATTATTTTTGGTTAATTGCTAAACCTCGATCATGTAGACATAATAATGGTCCTTTTCCTCTTGGTACACCTTAATTGGGGATAACAAGGAGAGAGGGTCGTTACATTTTGTCACTCTAAACCCTATATATTTCATTTTTATATGATATTTCTATAATTGGCTTCAATAAAATACTAGGCATAAATCAATGTGAACCATGGATTTGAGGAATTCATGAGGTTGATGTTCTCACAACATCTGACATTTTTTTGTAATCCACTTCCAAGACAAACATCTAATAAAAACATGGATGATAATTTTTTTTATTGATAATAGATATAAATATTTCCACAATGGTATCGCTTAGATGGTAATTACATGAGGACGTATCTTAAGATCTAATGGGTATATATGCCTAGTAATAAGTCAAAGGATACTAAATGACATGCGTGCAAATAAGTGATTTTCATGGTCTATACTGGAAAGACGGGCTCAAGGGGTAAACTCCATGAGTGGTATAAGAATGTCCCGAATGGAACACATCTTTACGGACTCCATATATACCCGTGAATGAGTAATTGTATGGGTCCTACTAAGTTTTGGTAGGCTCGTGCTTTAAGTCACGACTTTAAGTCACATTGTTAAATGGGTCGATTGTTGGATTTAGACCCCCAATGATGCTGAAAAGTTTTATTGTAGGTCCGATCAATGTAATATTTCTAGGTTCAAGGTTGGTTTTTATATAACTAAAAGTGAATATTTTCATAAAAAAACATAGATACATATTTTTTTTTAATTCAATCAAAGATATATTATAAAAAATACAAAATGGTATCAATTAAAGATGCATAACCTATATATTTTTATACTAAATTAGAAGTTTCATATAAGAAATTGGATGTGCTCTTTTTTTTAATTAATTATGTATAGGTCCTTATACATGCTATGAATAAGGTGGGATGCAATCTATGGTAATAGTTTACATGTATAGACATGCCATTCTATTGCATAATACATAGGAAAAGTTGTGGAGGAATGGGAAGTAATTTTGATATGACTTATATCATTGCATACAAGTATTTTTATTATATAAATAAATATGCAAAGTTGTGGGTTATATACATAGGGTGAGCATTAGATTAGACAAATCAGTCCAGCCAATGTCCCAACCCACACAACCTGACCTAAAACTTACAATTTTTCTTATATTGGGTGAGAGTGGTTGCGCCAACAATGTCAAAATAAAAATTTTGTATGGTCAAGCATGTGTCGAGGTAGAGCGGGACCCAAAAACCTACATACTCATTAATTACATATAAATTATTTAATCATCTAATATATATATATATATATATATATATATATTTAAATCAAATAAAGAGATGTATCTTTCTTAAGAAAAATGTCACCATAAATTCTCAATCTTTTTCTATAAAAAAATGTCTTTTATTGAGTATATTAAGCTACTTTGTATAAATAATCATGATGCATGGAATGGAACATTTCTTGAACATGAATATTCACGACAACTTTTATTTTTTATTTGTTTCATAATCAACTTTTAAGACAAATATTTGCTAAAACATGGATGCTTATTTTTGGTGATGAATAATGTAATGGAATTATTTCAAAATGGTATTGTTCATATGCTAGTTACAAAAGGGTGTATCCTTATGTGTGATGAGTACAAATATCATATGTTTGAAGGTACTAAATGAATGATGTTCCTATAAATAGTTGTCATGGCCTATACTTGGAACTTGGGTCCAAGAAGTAAAATCCATAAATAGAATAATTATAGCCAAAAGGGAAACATATTCATAGATTCTATGTATACCTTGGTATGAGCATCAAACTGAGTCATACCGAATTTTGGTAGTCTCATACTCCAAACTATATTTTGAAGTGGGTCATTCGTCCAATTTAGGCCCCAGAAAATGTTGAAAAGGTTTATCTTGTACCTCACCAATCTAACAATTGTTGGTTTTGTGTTAGTCTGTACAATACATAAAAGTGAGGATTTCCATATATATATATATACATATATAATAGAAAATAAAGAGTCACATAGGGTTTTAAATGTAATTTATAGTATTTCTTTATATGAATTAAAAGAGGTCCTTCCCCATGCTATGGAGAGGGAGGGATGTAATTTATCTACACTATATAAGAAGATATGTAGAGGGCGTGGGATGCAATTTTCAGTAATATATTTTGTAATAAAAAATAAGTACTTTTATATGCTATGGAGAGGGTGGGATCCGCTATCTAGTACTAATTTTCAATTTTTATCGATAGTTCCTTCTATTCTATAATATATATGAAAATAGAATGGTGGAATGCAATTTATAATATATTTTTTTAATTCTTTAAGGCCCTTCTGTTCTATAACTAAGTACAAAGAGTTATGTTGGTCATATACACAAGGTGAGTATCAGATCATGCTAGACCAAATCAACCCATGTCCAAACCCACATAACTTGACCCAAAACATACCATATTACTTATATAGGTGGGTCGATCCAAGAATGTTGAAATTACATATTTTACGAGTCATGTCCTTTCCAAGGCTCATATCAAAAAATTAAAATATTCATATTATTACATGTATAGCTATATTTAACCATCTATCTTATTAAAAAATATATAAAATATGTATCTCTCTTAAGACAATGTCTCCTAAACATCTCAAATTGTTTTTTTATAAGATGTCTTTGATTGGAATTATTAAAATACTAAGCATATAATCGTGCGATCAAAAGATCAGAGAACATTCATAAATATGAACTTTTCACACCATCTTGTATTTTTTAGTATTTTTATAATCACTTCCAACACAAATATCTGATAAAAAATATTGGTGGTTGTTTTAGGTTACACAAAATAATATTTCATAGTGATGATCCCTGATACACGATGGATGAAGAATCTTAGTAATAATACTAAGGTTATTGAATGATATATGTGCATATAAATGGTTTTCATGGCCAATACTCAAATTATGGACCCAAGGGGTAAACTTTATAAGCAGCATGATCACATCTAGAATGGAGCACATCTTCATAGACTCTACTAGGTTTTGGTAAGCTTTTCGAGTTTAAGGCCCATAACGTGTTGAATTTTTGTCCTACTTAGGAAGCGCAACATATATATACTTCAACCAGTTAGTATAACACATATATGTGATGATTTTCAAAATAATTATGCAAATACACAATTTTTTACTAAAGTCAATCAGAGATATCTAATAGAATAATATAACTTGGTATTTATATACACTTTTAATTAATGAAATTACATATATATATATTTATTTAAAATAGATGGATTGATAGATATATATCATTGTGTGTATAATAAATAAGAGCATCCAGATTTTTTGGTCTTCGTTCACCTCAGGTCCACTCGTACAAAAATATGCATCAAACATCTTGGCCTGAACCACCTATATCACTTATATGGGTCAAGTTATGTAGGCATGAACACAACCAAGAAGTTTTTTATTAGTTTGATGCTCACCCCATGGATACAACCCACAACTCTTTATATATTTATATTGAATAAAATGACATATTTATGATTAAAAAATACCAAAAATTCCAATCCATTCTCTTCAAAGTATATAGCATAGAATAGAAGGAACTATCCATATAATAAAAATGAATACCATGTATTACATCTCCCCCCTCCATGCTTCCTAATATATAGTATTCATGTATATCTATTTTTTTGAATTATATGTGTCATTGGCCAACCCAAGTTTGACCTAATTTCTATATTTGCTACACTGTCCTACATGAGCCACAACGTTCAACAATATACACTAAAAATTGACTCATTTTCCAGTTATCAACATGGATTTGTGCACAAGCCTACCTAAACATGTTATGACTCGTATACATGGAGTCTATGGAGTTTTTTACCACTATATATATATGGTTATGTAGTCATCCCTCTCTATAAATTTCCTATGATTCCATGTTCCAACTGTAGGCCATGACAACCATTTATCTAAACATAAACTCTTTTTTGTATTCTTCGACTCATTACTAGAAATATACACTCATCACATATCCAAAATGCTTCATGTCTCAGTTACTCTATAAGTGATACTCCCTAGAAAATATTCATTAATTTTGTTAATAAAAAACAAGCATATGTCATTTTTATTTAGATAATAATTCTGATGAATGACTTCAAAACACAAGTGATAAAGAAAACTTCTGACTAGTTCAGAACATGGGTCTAAAGTAAGAATATAATGAACAAGATCTTACAAGTTGAACTTTATGTTTATAACCCAGATCCATAGATGTCCATAGCAAAATATGATACAAAGTAGTAAACAAGAGAGAATACGTGCACAAGGTTGGTAGCTCATCAGAACATTAAGAATCATATTATCTAAGTCAAACAAAAAGGGAATATTGGTATCGTTCAAGTATTCACAAACACCAAACTAAAGAAGATAACATTAGGAAACGAAATCTAATTTAACAAAGAAAAATGAAGGTAGATAACACTTTGAGTTAAGATATGATTTAGGGAAATTGGACCAAATTACACCTATCAAGCACACTCACCAAACCTTCAAACACTGATTGACCTGTTCCATGCCCTTAGTGTAGTTTGTGAGAAATCATCATTAGTTTATATTCTCTTCTTCTCTTGAGAAGGGGCGAGATCTAAGATTATAATCATGCCTATCTCAATCAATATGACAAAGTAAGAATCAAACCAACATACACATGTCTATTTCTCTAGTGATATGTAATATTCCAATTATTTCAGTCTAAAATAAATTGTCCAATAACGCTAAGCTACATATTTAGTTCATTCTAATGCTATAGAACCCTAAGCTGGATTCTACACATGATGCATGACACCTTAGTTAACTATGCACACTACCCATCCCTTTAGTGAATGATTAGAGTTAAGAATATGATTTTCTCCTACATCTATGCAAAATAGATGACCTTGATTGGTCTATGAGTATATAATAAGAAATTAGAGATCCTCTTCAATTTTCTTGATGTAATTTCTTCTCTGTAATTAACAATAAATTAATCATCCTAGATACCTAATGTTGTAAATCACATGATTCCAATCTCAAATCGAAAATCTAATTGGATGTCTAGATTCCTCATGTTTGTTTTAGAAAACTGGCTAAGTTTTGTTAGAAATGAATGGCCATATCTATGTTAATTGGTGTTAGGAAGAAAGAGCATATTTATATGTAATTTGACCTAGATATCTAGTTGATACATGCTAATTATTGTTATTTTTTAGCAAAATTGAATCCACATGGCGTGTCATGCGATGGCTATCCCAAGATGTAAACTCGAGATCCATCCTAACCATTGAACCTTGATCGTAGGGAGAAGACTTCAAATTCATCCCCCTGCCTTCTCCGAGTTGAAGAAATTGCAATCAACAATGGCTTCTCGTGACCCCAGTCTCCCTCCTTCTCCATGTTTTCCTACTTTGTCACCATCAAAAAATTGAGGATAGGGTGGCGAGTCCCAAGAACCTTTACTCAGTTTGTAGACCACTCCTACAAAAATTGCCTTAAAATGTCATCCCCTCCTCTCCGCCACATTTTTGAAAAGATAACCTCAACCCTTATCTCCAGTGACCAATGCTAGTTCAACCTTCTTTAAGGTCCATATAAATGTTCATCTAATTTTAATTTCTCTCTCTACCTTAATAGAAATACCCTAGTCACCTTCTCCCTATACTCACTGGAGTTGTTTCAAGGACATGGGCTATTCCTAATGAATTAGGTTGAAGAGGAGCATCCTTGTGACCCCGAGAAGCTTTTCCAGGTGCCACCTAGCAACATGGAATAGTGATATCTCTCCCCGATCTTGACCTACTTAGAGCTAAAGGAGGTTGATCGATGTTCAGAACTAGGGTTGCTCATGCCACGAAAGATAGATGGACATCTTCCTTAGATGATCACAGAGTCTTAACATCCCTCAAATTTGTCCAAAGGGGAGGTAAAACCAGGAACCCTTTGTTTGCTTCCTCCATGACTATAAATTCCAAGTTTAGGTTTCATGTTGCTTTCATGCTCTAATAATTAGTCTAGCTTCGCCCCCTCAAAATCGTAAGTCTCCCTAAGGTGTGTTTTTCCTCGCCAAGGTTGATTTGGTCGTGTTTCACCTTCATCCTTCTGCCTCCATTCTAAAATGGGTAGTAGGGTGTTGCTCTGATCTCCATTGATCACAAGTACATGCTTGTTTTCTTCTATGTTCACTACCAAGGTCACCAACAAGGGTCTAAGGAGAAATGGTAAACTCTAGTGCTGTCTCGGAGTCGCTGACTCCCCTCTGACCATGGCTCTGTTGTGCGCGGGCTGTGAGGAGGAGGATGAATCAAGGTTTTGATTTGACAGTGTTGCCCTAATATTTCTGGCTTGATATCATATTTGACATATCTAGATAAGTGATCTAAGTGTTATATATATACATATATATATATATATATATATATATATATATATATATATATATATATGCAATGTGCTTTCTTGATTTATGGACTAATATGTCATACTACACACATAATGTTGTGTGATGACATGTGAGGACAAGGATATTTTATGAGAAGCCAGTTTGTTTGATTTTTGGAATTTCTAGTAAGAATTAAAAAGATTTATTTTGACCGTGATTGGCTAAAGGACATCAAAAAGCTAGAGATTCATAGATTTTTCTGAAAATCTCAGATGAGGATGATGCATACATGGATTTTGATCTACTTATCAATATCTATCTAATGGAGTTGGTTGTAGTTCCTAGCTCAAATGGGTTTTTATGAGATTTCAAAATTAGGGTTATATAGGGTTATTAGGTTATAATTAGGGTTCTTTCTTTTGATATAGGGTTTATTAGGTTATAACTAGAATTAGATAATCAGTCAATATCCTAGAGAAGATTTCTCCACTAATCAAGTGGTACATGACCATGAGTATTTAGTATTTATTTTCTTAGCATCTTTACATGTTCCTTATTTCCAAGTAATATATTTCTATTTTATATGTTCTTATGTTTTTGAGTTGAAGATATGTTTATAAAGTTTGTAAGTAAAGTTTATGATTTAAGATTTCAAGTTCATGCTAAGATTCATTATTTCATGTTTTACTAAGACTTAAAGTTATGATTTCAAGATAATAATGCATTAAGATTCAAGTTAAGATAAGATTAAGATGTCACCAAATCATGGAGTTAGACCCAAGCCCTTAGTGTAAGTCAACTCAAGAGACATGACCCAAGTCCTTAGTGCAGGTCATGAGGCCTAGGAACTTAGTGCATGCTGACTCACACTACTACATTTTTGGCCAATAACGTCTCTACATGTAGGGTCAGTTTTTCCAAATAACTGACCTTATATGTCTACAAAAAATGCGGGCACCACTTAATACCTTTTGGGTCAGTTTTCTTAAAATAACCGACCTTGTAGTGTAACTCTATAGGGTCAGTTTTCCAAATAACCGACCTTATATGTCTATAAAAAATGTGGGCACCACTTAAGACCACTTGGGTCAGTTTTCTTAAAATAACCGAACTTGTAGTGTATCTCTATAGGGTCGGTTTTCATAAAATAAGCGACCTTATAGATAATGGGATTAGAAAGCCCAATTATAGTTTCCCGCGGCAAAAATTTGCTCGATTTTGGCTTCGCGTCGCGATCTATAGGGTCGTTTTTTCCAAATAACCGACCTTATATGTCTTCAAAAAATGCGGGAGACCTCTTGGGTCGGTTTTCTTAAAAAACCAACTTTACAAGACCTCAGAGAGTACTTTCTCGATCTATAGGGTCGTTTTTTTTCCTTATAACCGACCTTGTAGGGATTCTCGGTCGAAAATATTCTTGAATGAGTTGAATTTTGAATCCATTTTCTTTTCGTGCATGTATAAGTACCTCTAGGGTCAGTTTTTTCCTTTTAATCGACCTTGTAGGTCTCTTCGGTCAAAAAAATTGTCAACCGGGTTGATTTTTGGATCCAGTTTTCCTTTGTCCGTGTACAAGTACCTCTAGGGTCGGTTTTTTCCTTTTAACCGGCCCTAGAGGCCCCCTCGGTCGACGAATTTATCGACCGAGTTTGAGTGATTTCATGCGTGTATAAGTATATTTAGGGTCAGTTTTTCCTTTTAACCGACCTTGTAGGTCCCCTCGGTTGACAAAATTGTCGACCGAATTTAATTTTGGATCCAGTTTTCCTTCACAGATGTATAAATACCTCTAGGGTCGATTTTTTTTCCTTTTAACCGACCCTAGAGGTCTGCTCGATCGATGAATTTCTCGGCCGAGGTTCTCTCGGTCGACGAAATTCTCGACCAAGTTTGAGTTTGGGTGTTTAGGGTTTTGGATCCAGATTTCCTTCGTGCGTGTATAAGTACCTCTAGGGTCAGTTTTTTCCATTTTACCGACCCTATAGGTCCCCTCGGTCGACAAATTTCTCGACCAAGTTTCCCGCAGTCAATGAAATTCTCGATTGAGTTGGAGTTTGGGTGTTTTTAATTTACCCGACATGGGCACCGCTTATCTCTTGGGTCGCTTTTTTGTTTTAACCGACCCTACAGGTCGGGCGTAGGTATACACTAGAACCTTTCATTTTCACTATCGAGACCTACTATTTCACTCTCTCTCGCACCCCCAAAGCTCCACTGCCGCTGAGACCTTGTTAGCGCACCGTCGAGACCTCGTTGCCGCACCACTGAGACCTCTTTGCCGCACCACTGAGACCTCGTTGTTGCACCGCTGATACCTCGTTGCCGCTTCGCACTGCCGAGACCTTGTTTCCACACCGCACCGGGTCACCGCCTCTTCCACGCTTCCACAAAGGTCGCCGCCTCTTCCACGAAGGTCGTCGTCGCTTCCAAGTAAGACTTTCCAGAGGTAAGACCGTTTATGTAGGTCTATCTATTCCCACCGTGGTACCGCCACCACGACCACGGTAGCATCCAGGTCCATTCTTGGTCAAAAATTCATCGACTGAGAGTGGACCTGGACGCCGTGCGCAAGTGGACTCTCGGTCGACAAATTGTCGACTGAGAGAGGACATGCGTGCCTTTAACTGGACAATTATATTGTTTTTCCATTTTATATGATTGATAACCCAACCAATAATAAAACATGTATTTTTTCATATGTAATCATTATATAAATTCTAGAAATTAATATGAGATTAGACATGTGTACTCCCAGATTGACACTTTAGGGTTTATAGATGAGATCATCGATGCATGATGTTTAACTTAATATATAAATATGAAAATAATAAATATATTAACTTAGAAACACATTCAAAATTTACTCATTAGGAGTAAACTTTGGATAGTCCATGGTTTGGGACTGATTTTGGATATTTAATCTCACTTAGGATGTAACTGTATAAATGTATGTTTAGTTTTGAAGAAAATTTTAGTAGGATTTCCTCAATTGTTCTTTGGGTACATATGTGAGTGGTTATTTGCCATTTACATCGGTGTACTTGGAGAACTTTGGGGAAATACTGCAAAAAATTTCTTCAAAACTAAATATACATTATACAGTTATTAGTGAGATTAAATATTCAAAAATGGGATAGGTGGTACACTTTAGTATAAAAGTAATTAACTTCCTATTAATAAAAACTTACAACTTATACTATCAATATAAAATTCTCAGTTTTATAATTAATTTTAATGTGATCTAGAAAATGGATCGAAGTTGGATGTCTATCAAGAACCGTTACAGTCCAGAGTTTGCCAAAGGCCTTGATGAATTTATCAGATTTGCTGAGGAACACAAGAAACTACCTATAGATAGGTTCTATTGTCCATGTATAAATTATGGTAATAATTTGAAAGTTGATATTGTTGAGGAAATTAAGAATCATGTCATATGCAATGGGATCATACAAGGTTATAATGAATGGTATTGGCATGGAGAGAAATTTAATTATGGATCATAAAATGTCGATACTAATAGTTGTGGCATAGAATATATAGATAATGATGATAATATCAATGATGAATTGATTTGAGGATGACCCAATTCGGGATGATATGGTTGATGAGATGCTACGTAGTTGTCAGGACAATGTCATTGATCCACCTTCTTTATTTGCAAACATTGTCCATTATGCTGAAAGACTGTTATATAAGGGTTGTACTAAGTTCACGAGGTTGGGTGTTGTGATGCGATTATATACTCTTAAAGCTCAAAATCGGTGGAGTGATAAGAGTTTCACTTCACTATTGTCTTTTTTAAAGGAAATTCTTCCTGAAGGCAACGAGCTTCCAATTTCAACATATCAAGTAAAGAAAATAATGTGCCCAATGGGAATGGAGGCTAAGAAGATTCATGCATGCACAAATGATTGTGTGTTATTTCAGAAGGACTACAATAATTTGATAAATTGTCCAAAATGTGGTGCGTCAAGGTATAAGACCAAAAATTCAGCTAAGGCTAAAAATGGCTCTCCTGCCAAGGTGATGTGGTGTCTACCAATAATACCATGATTTCAACGCTTATTTGCTAGTACAGAAGATGCATAAAATTTGTCTTGGAATGGGGAGTTAAAGGTCAATGATGATGGCATCCTACGACATGCATCTAATTCACCACAATGGAAGAAAATTGATTTATTATACCCTCAATTAGGTAAAGAACCAAGAAACTTAAGACTTGGACTCTGTACAGATGGAATGAATCCCTATGGTACATTAAGCAACCAACATAGCATGTGGCCTGTTATGATTGTTATATACAATCTTCCTCCTTGGTTGTGTATGAAAAATAAGTATGTCATGTTGTCAATATTGATATCAGGGCCCAAGCAACCTGGAAATGATATTTATGTTTACCTTCAACCTCTAATTGATGACCTAATGAAACTATGGGAAGAAGGTGTTATGACATATGATGCTTCACGTAAAGAGATCTTTAGTTTGTGTACTATGTTGTTTTGCACGATTAATGACTTTCCAACTTATGGAAATTTGTCTGGATATAGCATAAAAGGATACAAAGCATGTCCTATTTGTGAGGAAAATACAGATTCAATCCGACCGAATCATGGTGGTAAAATTGTATATCTTGGTCATCGGAGATTTCTCCCACAAGTGCATCCTTATCAAAGGCAACACAAAACCTTAAATGGATCAACTGAGGAACAAAGTGATCCTAAACCTATACCAGGAAATGATGTATATGACAGGGTGAAAGATATTGTTAATGAATCTGGAAAGGGTTCAAGTAGTCGTACTCTCACATGTGACAAATCTCTATACAAGAAGAGATCAATATTCTGGGATCTTCTTTATTGGAGTTCACATTGATGTAATTCATGTTGAAAAAAATGTTTGTGATAGCATCATTGGTACACTATTGAATATACCAGGAAAGACTAAAGATGACATCAAATCTAGAAAAGATTTAGAATTAATGGGTATAAGAAAAGAATTATCAGTGGAGATCAGGGGTCGCCGCACATATTTACCACTAGCTTGTTACACTTTGTCAAAGCAGGAGAAAAAGACTTTCTGTGAGTGCTTGTATAATATTAAGGTTCCTCAAAGATACTCTTCTATATTCATAGATTGGTATCAATGAAGGATTTGAAGTTGATAGGTCTCAAATCTCACGATTGTCACACCTTAATGCAACAAATTTTACATGTGGCTATTCAATCTATATTGCCGAAGCATGTAAGTTTTGTAATCACAAGAGTCTGTTTCTTCTTCAATGAAATGTGCAACAAAGTGATACATCCTGATACTCTCGATAAATTACTGAAAGATGTAATTGTTACCATGTGTCTGCTTGAAATGTACTTTCCTCCTTCATTTTTTGATATCATGGTTCATCTTGTAGCACATATTACAAGGGAGGTGAAGATGTTGGGTCCAATGTTCTTAAACTAGATGTATCCATTTGAACGCTACATGAGTGTTTTTAAAGGTGATGTTTGGAATCATTATCGTCCTAAAGGGAGTATTATTGAGGGTTATGTGGCTAGGGAGGTGATGGACTTTTGCAATGATTTTTTGAATTGCAATGAAACTTCTAGCGATCTAAAAAATTCCCATCACACTGAATCTTGTTGTGGCAAAGGAACTCTGGGAGGACGAGTGAAAGGATTAGTCGTGAGTTATGGGAACAAGCACATTTGTATATTTTACACAACATCGATGAAGTTAGTAGCTACATCACCGAACACAATGATCTTATCAAGAGAAATCATCCACGATCCAGTTCAATGTGGCTTGCAAGAGAGCATAATCAAACATTTATTAGGTGGTTTGAAGAGAAAGTCTTTAATCAACTATCTGAATCATCGAATAATGTTGCTGAGAACATAAAATGGCTCGCCTTTAAGCCGAAAATGGATGTCATGTCATATGAAGGATATGACATAAACGGATTTTCATACTACACAAAGCATCAAGATGAAAGTCGTGTAGTCCAAAATAGTGGGGTCACTGTTCAAGCTTGTTTGTTGTATTTTGGTAGTGCCAAAGATAAAAGACCACACGAAGCTGAGATGTCATATTACAACGACATTGAGGACATATGGGAATTGGACTATACAAATTTCAGAGTTCCTATCTTTAGGTGTAATTGAGTTGACAACAACAAAGGAGTTTTAGTGGATGAGTTGGGTTTCAAATTGGTGAATTTTGAAAAGATTGGTGAGAAAGATGAGCCATTAATCATGGCAGACCAAGCAAAACAAGTATTCTATATTGATGACCTGAAAAATAAAAACTAGTCTGTCGTTCTTCATGGAAAAAGATAGTTTACTGTAGATCCTATAAATGAAAAAGAATACTATGAAAAGTATGATGATTACAGCCCATTCTCAGTTTGTTTTCCAAGTGTAAATGTTGAAGATAACACCGATGATTATTATAAACATCAAGACCATGCTGAAGGAATTTTATTTGACTAACAACTCAACCAATACTAGAGGCACATATTCTTTGAATTATTTATTTTATTATCATTCAAGCACGTAATCTTTTAAATATAAATCATATATCATGTATTATCATGTATACTTTTATCACTTGTGCTTTTATTATCACTTATGTTTCTTTCATCATGTATACTTGTAGGTTCTAAAATGGCAAGTGAAGATGAACATTCTAAGCATGAACACCATGAGGATGGTAGTGGTGATGCTAAGAAAAGTAGAGGTCCCACACTGATGCGTAGGCTACAGGAGCTTGGGGCCAAAGGGGAGAAATTGCCAGTCTGGTTTGATGTCACAGAAGCACCTGTTGGGGAACATGCGAGTTCTTTCAAACATTACGTAGGGGCGCTCGCGCGCAGTATGGTGGCAATAGATATAGAAAATTGGCATGATGTTTCTAATGCCTTAAAAGACCTCCTATGGAGAGATATATCTGTGAGTGGAAGTGATATTATTTTAATATGATTTTTGTTTATTGATTCTAGTTTATTTTTCTTGGAATTAATTCCAGCCCAAGACAACATTTTTGCTTCTTTTGTATGTATAGGGTATTTTTCATCTAAATGAAAAAGATCACAAGAAAAAAGTGCTACAACATTGTGGTGTATGATGGAGGGCTTTTAAGACATATCTCACAAGGGAATTTATAGATAATCCTAAACAAAAGAAGAAAGCAACAGATGTATATGTTTTTATAGATCCTGAGGTGTGGGAAAGATTTGTTGCAGCTAGGACTTCAGAAGAGTTTCAGGTAATAAAGATTGTGATGTATTGTATGAATCTTTAATTTTATACAATTAAGGAGGTGAATATTTTTATATATGTTTGCCAAGTCTAAATTGCAATACCTCATTTTAAATGATCAGGCTATTCACCAGGCCCAAAAGGAAAGACGGGCCAAAAATGTGCATGACCATCGCTTGGGGCCCGGTGGTTATGCCTTCCGCCGCCAACTACAAGAGAAGCAATCCTCTTCTGGAGAAGAGTCTAGTACAAATCAAGTTGAGCGTCCACCCCAACACTTGACATGGATTGATGCTAGAAAGAATCGAGTAGGTGAAATTGTCAACGCTGCAACTAAGGAGGTGACACAAAAGATGGTAGGTTTATCCCAACTAAGTAAAGAGTAACTCCCACAAATTTAGATTTATTTATATCTAATTGATATTGTGATTTAATATTTTTATTAACTATGAATAGATTGATCTTCACGAGCAAAGGAAGAAAGGAAAGTTCATCCCAACTGGCCACATGGATGAACTATCAGTTGCTTTTGGTACGAAGGAGCATCCTGGCCGTGTTAGGGGATTAGGATCTGGCATAGGATCCAAGTCTTATTTTGTCCCTTCACAATCTAAAAGAGGTCATGCATGAGGTTGAAACATTAGTAGCACAGAAAGTAAAAGAAATAATGTCTTCATTTCAGCCTACTCAACCTTCTCCACCTATTCATACTGTGTGTCTCTCAAGTGATGAGGTACAAGCCCATGCTCCAGTTGTAGAAGGTCATGGGAGCACTCCCAATGACCCACCACAACAATCTGAATTAAGTTTTTGTTCTATATGTTGTGTTATTAGTATTATATATATATATATATATATATATATATATATATATATATAGTTGTAATAGGTATCTAGTTTACCACTTCGTATATAACTTATATTATTTCAATTATTGGTTGGTATGAACTGTAAACTTGTAGTGGAGGTTCCAGAATATAATGTTGTGGCAGCGGGAAAGGCATACAACCTTGGTGGTACATTGCATTGCCAACAAATTACTGATGACATTTATCGTGTGTCCATCCATCTCGTGTATGACGGAATGGGGGACAAACCACTACCCATACCTAATCTTGAATATAGTATAGTTGAAGAAGCTAAGGGTTCTATGGTGGATTGGCCTAGACACTTGGTTATCAACGATAAGGTATACCTTATTTCTACCATATTTTTCATATTTGACTCCATATATGAACTCGTGTAATATAATTAACAGGTTTGCAAAACAAAAAGTAAAAATTCTACTAGTCGTCCTCCTATGCCCAAGCCATCTTTTATTCCAGAATCCACATTCGATGAGTTGGGAAGTAAATGTAAATGTTTGTGTCGATACTTGGCCAACCAAAGCTCTGGATTACAAATGTTGATCAATTTAACAGAAGATGCAACTGGGAGGGACTTTGACAGTTATATTTTTCTTGATGATATTATAGAGTTGTTCTGGTATGATTGGTTGAATACTTCGATAATAGAAGTATGGATAAGGTAAGGATCTATCAATATAGAAAATTCCAATACACATTTTTAGCTTATTTCTATATATGGAAATAATTACAAATGTTTTACAACCATTTAAGTACCGAGACCAGAAACTTTGATATAAGGAATGTTGGATTTTTAGTTCCTTCAATCACTAGTCAAGTGGAGACACATATTGAGGATGTGAATGAGTACTTCTCTACTGCATTCAAATATTTTTCTAGTGAGGGGACGGAAATTATCCTAATTCCTTTTAACATCCAGTAAGTATTATTATTCAATATAATTTTAATAATGAATAAAATTATTTGTTTTGATGTTTGTTTTATTCTTACTCAGAGCTAGACATTGGGAATTAGTGGTGGTTTTCCCAAAATTGATGACTCTTTATTATCTTGACCCGATGGGTAAAACAACAAGGGGTCACAAATTGAAATTTCCAGCTATGGAGTAAGCATAAATTTAGTCAATACTTCAACTTGATATTTCTATTTAGAATTTCTATTTTACCAATTATCATTTAATTGATAGGGGTATAAAGGCTTTTTATGAAGCTGGAGGACAAATACCCACAAAAATAAAGACACTGACTTTGAAAAATGTCAAGGTAGCTACTTTGACAAATGCTTAGTCTTATATGTAAATTTTCAACTCTTATAATGTCAACTCTTATAGTCTTATCTAAAATCCTATTTATAGTAGTTTACTAACATTAAGTATAATTCGTTATTTGTAGTGTCCTATGTAAAATAATGACTGGGCTTGTGACTACTATGTAATGAAATATATGCAAGCTATTATCAAACAAGCATCACATGGCATTCAGACTATAAGTCAGGTAATAAAGAATAACATCATAAATTTACAAGTGATTATAGTCATTTTATAAAATATTAGCATGTGTATTTTTCTGTTACAGATCTTTACAACTCAGCCTTACACATGTGAGGATTTAAATGAATTTCTAAAAGAGTGGTCAGATGCTTTTCTAAATGAATTCAATATAGCATTGGAATAAATATGTCAACTCCATTTATGTATGTGGTTTTAGTATTCTTTCATATTTACTTTTGTATCTGACATTTTAATATCATCTCAAACTTGCAATCTATCATTTTGTAAATTATGATGTGATTATGTGTAACTCAACTAAATATATGAATCATTTTTGTTATGAATGTGTGATTTGGAATGGTGACGGTTGAGTATCAATGCTCCCCTCTCCCAGAATATATGAATATTCTTGTTCTTCTGTTCTATTTCTGTTTCTATAGATTTATTTTTTTAAAATTTGTAACTTCTACCGTCGGTTTTCTTAAATAACCGACCCTAGAGGTCTTAGACCTTCTAGCGTTAGATTTACTAAATAACCAACCTAATAGGTCCTCTATAAGGTCGGTTTTTATAAAAAAATGACCCGAAAGATTGAATAATCACTTCAGTGTACACTCCTCGGTCGACAATTTTGTCGACCGAAATCTTTTCGGTCGACAATTTTCTCAACCAAAATAATCTTGGTCGAATTATTTCTCAACCGAAACTATTTATAGGGTCGGCCTTTTTGGAATAACCGACCTTACATGCTCTTTTCTCTCGATTGAAATAATCTCGGTCGAAATATTTTTCGACTGAGACCTTCTACCACCGGGTTTACTAAATAACCGACCTAATAGGTCATCTACAAAGTCGGTTATTTATAAAAAAAATCGAACCTAAAGATTGAATAACCACTTCAGTGTACACTCCTCGACGAAACCTTTTCAGTCGACAATTTTCTTGACCGAAATAATATCGATTGAATTATTTCTCGACTGAGACTGTTTATAGGGTCGGCTTTTTTGGAATAACCGACCTTACATGCTCTTTTTTCTCGATTGAAATAATCTCGATTGAAATATTTTTTCGACCGAGACAGTTTACAAGGTAATGTTTTTAGAATAACTGATCTTACAGACTCTTTTTTCTCACTTAAAATAATCTCAGTCGAAATATTTCTCGACCGAGACAGTTTATAGTGTCGACTTTTTTGGAATAACCGACCTTACAGGCTCTTTTTTCTTGCTTGGGTTAGATTTTTTACAACCTCTTGCGTCAGTGTTTACTCTGTAAGGTCGATTTTCTTTGGTCAGAAAAACCGACACTATAGAGCAAATTCTATAGCGACAACCACTTAGGGGTCGGTTATAAAGTGACGCTACAGGTTTAAAAAATCGACGCTACAGACCATTCCTGTACTAGTGTCAGATTAGAAGACCCATGCACCAAAGTGTAGTTCACGAAACCCAAGTACCAGAGTATGGGTCTTTAGCATAAGTTATGTAAAAAGATAATAACTATGCCTATAGAAATATCATATGCTTATGTCCAAGTTCTCTATAAATTTTCATGATAGCTTTCAAACACTGTTTAAGAATGATGTACCGTGTATTATTATTCCAGAATCTTATATATCTAGAACGCTCATGCCACTTACTGATAGTTATTTTTTTAATGTATGGTTGGGGATCAGATGTCCGCAGGAGAGGACCAGGAGCAGATATAGAGCTAGAGACTTCCATGAAAGTATAAAGTGTAATTATAGAGAGTGCCCTGGTGGGGTGCCTTTATCCACCTAAGTTTTCTTTTGTGCTTTGAGTCTAGTTTGTATGTATAGATTTTTGATCAATGTCATAAGTTTGTATTAAGTTACTTTGTTTGCAATTCTTGTGAATTGCAAATGCAATATAATCCTAAGTCACCTAATAGTTATACCCTAGTCACCTTCTCCCTAGTACTCTCCAAAGCTGTTCCCAACATAGGGGCCATCCCAAATGAATTAGGTTGAGTAGGAGCTTCCTTGTGACTCTAATAAGCTTTTCCAAGTGCCACCCAACAACACAACATAGTGGGATCTCTCCCCGAGCTCAACCTTCCTAGAGCTCAAGGAGATTGATCGACAATGAGAACCAAGGTTGTTCATACCATGAAAGAGAGATGGATGTCTTCCTCAAATGAAAGATATTGTTAATGAATTTGGAAAGGGTTCAAGTAGTCGTACTCTCACATGTGACAAATCTCTATACAAGAAGAGGTCAATATTCTGGGATCTTCTTTATTGGAGTTCACATTGATATTATTTATGTTGAAAAAAATGTTTGTGATAGCATCATTGGTACACTATTGAATATACCAGGAAAGACTAAAGATGACATCAAATCTAGAAAAGATTTAGAATTAATGGGTATAAGAAAAGAATTATCAGTGGAGATCAGGGGTCGCCGCACATATTTACCACTAGCTTGTTACACTTTTTCAAAGCAGGAGAAAAAGACTTTTTGTGAGTGCTTGTATAATATTAAGGTTCCTCAAAGATACTCTTCTATATTCATAGATTGGTATCAATGAAGGATTTGAAGTTGATAGGTCTCAAATCTCACGATTGTCACACCTTAATGCAACAAATTTTACATGTGGCTATTCAATCTATATTGCCGAAGCATGTAAGGTTTGTAATCACAAGAGTCTGTTTCTTCTTCAATGAAATGTGCAACAAAGTGATACATCCTGATACTCTCGATAAATTACAGAAAGATGTAATTGTTACCATGTGTCTGCTTGAAATGTACTTTCCTCCTTCATTTTTTGATATCATGGTTCATCTTGTAGTACATATTACAAGGGAGGTGAAGATGTTGGGTCCAATGTTCTTAAACTAGATGTATCCATTTGAACGCTACATGAGTGTTTTTAAAGGTGATGTTTGGAATCGTTATCGTCCAAAAGGGAGTATTATTGAGGGTTATGTGGCTAGGGAGGTGATGGACTTTTGTAATGATTTTTTGAATTGCAATGAAACTTCTAGCGATCTAAAAAATTCCCATCACACTGAATCTTGTTATGGCAAAGGAACTCTGGGAGGACGAGTGAAAGGATTAGTCGTGAGTTATGGGAACAAGCACATTTGTATATTTTACACAACATCGATGAAGTTAGTAGCTACATCACCGAACACAATGATCTTATCAAGAGAAATCATCCACGATCCAGTTCAATGTGGCTTGCAAGAGAGCATAATCAAACATTTATTAGGTGGTTTGAAGAGAAAGTCTTTAATCAACTATCTGAATCATCGAATAATGTTGCTGAGAACATAAAATGGCTCGCCTTTAAGCCAAAAATGGATGTCATGTCATATGAAGGATATGACATAAACGGATTTTCATACTACACAAAGCATCCAGATGAAAGTCGTGTAGTCCAAAATAGTGGGGTCACTGTTCAAGCTTGTTTGTTTTATTTTGCTAGTGCCAAAGATAAAAGACCACGCGAAGCTGAGATGTCATATTACAACGACATTGAGGACATATGGGAATTGGACTATACAAATTTCAGAGTTCCTATCTTTAGGTGTAATTGAGTTGACAACAACAAAGGAGTTTTAGTGGATGAGTTGGGTTTCAAATTGGTGAATTTTGAAAAGATTGGTGAGAAAGATGAGCCATTAATCATGGCAGACCAAGCAAAACAAGTATTCTATATTGATGACCTGAAAAATAAAAACTAGTCTGTCGTTCTTCATGGAAAAAGATAGTTTACTGTAGATCCTATAAATGAAAAAGAATACTATGAAAAGTATGATGATTACAGCCCATTCTCAGTTTGTTTTCCAAGTGTAAATGTTGAAGATAACACCGATGATTATTATAAACATCAAGACCATGCTGAAGGAATTTTATTTGACTAACAACTCAACCAATACTAGAGGCACATATTCTTTGAATTATTTATTTTATTATCATTCAAGCACGTAATCTTTTAAATATAAATCATATATCATGTATTATCATGTATACTTTTATCACTTGTGCTTTTATTATCACTTATGTTTCTTTCATCATGTATACTTGTAGGTTCTAAAATGGCGAGTGAAGATGAACATTCTAAGCATGAACACCATGAGGATGGTAGTGGTGATGCTAAGAAAAGTAGAGGTCCCACACTGATGCGCAGGCTACAGGAGCTCGGGGCCAAAGGGGAGAAATTGCCAGTCTGGTTTGATGTCACAGAAGCACCTATTGGGGAACATGCTAGTTCTTTCAAACATTACGTAGGGGCGATCACGCGCAGTATGGTGGCAATAGATATAGAAAATTGGCATGATGTTTCTAATGCCTTAAAAGACCTCCTATGGAGAGATATATCTGTGAGTGGAAGTGATATTATTTTAATATGATTTTGTTTATTGATTCTAGTTTATTTTTCTTGGAATTAATTCCAGCCCAAGACAACATTATTGCTTCTTTTGTATGTATAGGGTATTTTTCATCTAAATGAAAAAGATCACAAGAAAAAAGTGCTACAACATTGTGGTGTATGATGGAGGGCTTTTAAGACATATCTCACAAGGGAATTTATAGATAATCCTAAACAAAAGAAGAAAGCAACAGATGTATATGTTTTTATAGATCCTGAGGTGTGGGAAAGATTTGTTGCAGCTAGGACTTCAGAAGAGTTTCAGGTAATAAAGATTGTGATGTATTGTATGAATATTTAATTTTATACAATTAAGGAGGTGAATATTTTTATATATGTTTGCCAAGTCTAAATTGCAATACCTCATTTTAAATGATCAGGCTATTCACCAGGCCCAAAAGGAAAGACGGGCCAAAAATGTGCATGACCATCACTTGGGGCCCGGTGGTTATGCCTTCCGCCGCCAACTACAAGAGAAGCAATCCTCTTCTGGAGAAGAGTCTAGTACAAATCAAGTTGAGCGTCCACCCCAACACTTGACATGGATTGATGCTAGAAAGAATCGAGCAGGTGAAATTGTCAACGCTGCAACTAAGGAGGTGACACAAAAGATGGTAGGTTTATCCCAACTAAGTAAAGAGTAACTCCCACAAACTTAGATTTATTTATATCTAATTGATATTGTGATTTAATATTTTTATTAACTATGAATATATTGATCTTCACGAGCAAAGGGAGAAAGGAAAGTCCATCCCAACTGGCCACATGGATGAACTATCAGTTGCTTTTGGTACGAAGGAGCATCCTGGCCGTGTTAGGGGATTAGGATCTGGCATAGGATCCAAGTCTTATTTTGTCCCTTCACAATCTAAAAGAGGTCATGCATGAGGTTGAAACATTAGTAGCACAGAAAGTAAAAGAAATAATGTCTTCATTTCAGCCTACTCAACCTTCTCCACCTATTCATACTGTGCGTCTCTCAAGTGATGAGGTACAAGCCCATGCTCCAGTTGTAGAAGGTCATGGGAGCACTCCCAATGACCCACCACAACAATCTGCATTAAGTTTTTGTTCTATATGTTGTGTTATTAGTATTATATATATATATATATATATAGTTGTAATAGGTATCTGGTTTACCACTTCGTATATAACTTATATTATTTCAATTATTGGTTGGTATGAACTGTAAACTTGTAGTGGAGGTTCCAGAATATAATGTTGTGGCAGCGGGAAAGGCATACAACCTTGGTGGTACATTGCATTGCCAACAAATTACTGATGACATTTATCGTGTGTCCATCCATCTCGTGTATGACGAAATGGGGGACAAACCACTACCCATACCTAATCTTGAATATAGTATAGTTGAAGAAGCTAAGGGTGCTATGGTGGGTTGGCCTAGACACTTGGTTATCAACGATAAGGTATACCTTATTTCTACCATATTTTTCATATTTGACTCCATATATGAACTCGTGTAATATAATTAACAGGTTTGCAAAACAAAAAGTAAAAATTCTACTAGTCGTCCTCCTATGCCCAAGCCATCTTTTATTCCAGAATCCACATTCGATGAGTTGGGAAGTAAATGTAAATGTTTGTGTCGATACTTAGCCAACCAAAGCTCTGGATTACAAATGTTGATCAATTTAACAGAAAATGCAACTGGGAGGGACTTTGACAGTTATATTTTTCTTGATGATATTATAGAGTTGTTCTGGTATGATTGGTTGAATACTTCGATAATAGAAGTATGGATAAGGTAAGGATCTATCAATATAGAAAATTCCAATACATATTTTTAGCTTATTTCTATATATGGAAATAATTACAAATGTTTTACAACCATTTAAGTACCGAGACCAGAAACTTTGATATAAGGAATGTTGGATTCTTAGTTCCTTCAATCACTAGTCAAGTGGAGACACATATTGAGGATGTGAATGAGTACTTCTCTACTGCATTCAAATATTTTTCTAGTGAGGGGACGGAAATTATCCTAATTCCTTTTAACATCCAGTAAGTATTATTATTCAATATAATTTTAATAATGAATAAAATTATTTATTTTAATGTTTGTTTTATTCTTACTCAGAGCTATACATTGGGAATTAGTGGTGGTTTTCCCAAAATTGATGACTCTTTATTATCTTGACCCGATGGGTAAAACAACAAGGGGTCACAAATTGAAATTTCCAGCTATGGAGTAAGCATAAATTTAGTCAATACTTCAACTTGATATTTCTATTTAGAATTTCTATTTTACCAATTATCATTTAATTGATAGGGGTATAAAGGCTTTTTATGAAGCTGGAGGACAAATACCCACAAAAATAAAGACATTGACTTTGAAAAATGTCAAGGTAGCTACTTTGACAAATGCTTAGTCTTATATGTAAATTTTCAACTCTTATAATGTCAACTCTTATAGTCTTATCTAAACTCCTATTTATAGTAGTTTACTAACATTAAGTATAATTCGTTATTTGTAGTGTCCTATGTAAAATAATGACTGGGCTTGTGGCTACTATGTAATGAAATATATGCAAGCTATTGTCAAACAAGCATCACATGACATTCAGACTATAAGTCAGGTAATAAAGAATAACATCATAAATTTACAAGTGATTGTAGTCATTTTATAAAATATTAGCATGTGTATTTTTCTGTTACAGATCTTTACAACTCAGCCTTACACATGTGATGATTTAAATGAATTTCTAGAAGAGTGGTCAGATGCTTTTCTAAATGAAGTCAATATAGCATTGGAATAAATATGTCAACTCCATTTATGTATGTGGTTTTAGTATTCTTTCATATTTACTTTTGTATCTGACATTTTAATATCATCTCAAACTTGCAATCTATAATTTTGTAAATTATGATGTGATTATGTGTAACTCAACTAAATATATGAATCATTTTTGTTATGAATGTGTGGTTTGGAATGGTGACGGTTGAGTATCAATGCTCCCCTCTCCCAAAATATATGAATATTCTTGTTCTTCTGTTCTATTTCTGTTTCTATAGATTTATTTTTTTAAAAATTGTAACTTCTACCGTCAGTTTTCTTAAATAACCGACCCTAGAGGTCTTAGACCTTCTAGCGTCAGATTTACTAAATAACCAACCTAATAGGTCCTCTATAAGGTCGGTTTTTATAAAAAAATGACCCTAAAGATTGAATAATCACTTCAGTGTACACTCCTCAGTCGACAATTTTGTCGACCGAAATCTTTTCGGTCGACAATTTTCTCGACCAAAATAATCTCGGTCGAATTATTTCTCAACCGAAACTGTTTATAGGGTCGGCCTTTTTTTAATAACCGACCTTACATGCTCTTTTCTCTCGATTGAAATAATCTCGGTCGAAATATTTTTCGACTGAGACCTTCTACCACCGGGTTTACTAAATAACTGACCTAAAAGGTCATCTACAAAGTCGGTTATTTATAAAAAAAAAAATCAAACCTAAAGATTGAATAACCACTTCAGTGTACACTCCTCGACGAAACCTTTTCGGTCGACAATTTTCTTGACCGAAATAATATCGATCGAATTATTTCTCGACCGAGACTGTTTATAGGGTTGGCTTTTTTGGAATAACCGACCTTACATGCTCTTTTTTCTCGATTGAAATAATCTCGATCGAAATATTTTTCGACCGAGACAGTTTACAAGGTAATATTTTTAGAATAACTGACCTTACAGGCTCTTTTTTCTCACTTAAAATAATCTCAGTCGAAATATTTCTCGACCGAGACAGTTTATAGTGTCGACTTTTTTGGAATAACCGACCTTACAGGCTCTTTTTTCTTGCTTGGGTTAGATTTTTTACAACCTCTTGCGTCAGTGTTTACTCTGTAAGGTCGATTTTCTTTGGTCAGAAAAACCGACACTATAGAGCAAATTCTATAGCGACAACCACTTAGGGGTCGGTTATAAAGTGACGCTACAGGTTTAAAAAATCGACGCTACAGACCATTCCTGTACTAGTGTCAGATTAGAAGACCCATGCACCAAAGTGTAGTTCACGAAACCCAAGTACCAGAGTATGGGTCTTTAGCATAAGTTATGTAAAAAGATAATAACTATGCCTATAGAAATATCATATGCTTATGTCCAAGTTCTCTATAAATTTTCATGATAGCTTTCAAACACTGTTTAAGAATGATGTACCGTGTATTATTATTCCACAATCTTATATATCTAGAATGCTCATGCCACTTACTGATAGTTGTTTTTTTAATGTATGGTTGGGGATGAGATGTCCGCAGGAGAGGACCAGGAGCAGATATAGAGCTAGAGACTTCCATGAAAGTATAAAGTGTAATTATAGAGAGTGCCCTGGTGGGGTGACTTTATCCACCTAAGTTTTCTTTTGTGCTTTGAGTCTAGTTTGTATGTATAGATTTTTGATCAATGTCATAAGTTTGTATTAAGTTACTTTGTTTGCAATTCTTGTGAATTGCAAATGCAATATAATCCTAAGTCACCTAATAGTTATACCCTAGTCACCTTCTCCCTAGTACTCTCCAAAGCTGTTCCCAACATAGGGGCCATCCCAAATGAATTAGGTTGAGTAGGAGCTTCCTTGTGACTCTAATAAGCTTTTCCAAGTTCCACCCAACAACACAACATAGTGGGATCTCTCCCCGAGCTCAACCTTCCTAGAGCTCAAGGAGATTGATCGACAATGAGAACCAAGGTTGTTCATACCATGAAAGAGAGATGGACGTCTTCCTCAAATGATCATGAAGTCTTAGCATCCTTAAAATTTGACCAAAGGGAAGGTAAAACCAGGAACCTTTTTTTTGCATCCTTCATGGCTATAAATATCAAGTTCAGGTATCCAGTCACTTTCATGCTCTAATCATTAGTCTAGATTCACCCCTCAATGTTGCAAGTCTCCGTGAGATGTGGTTTTCCTCGTCAAGGTTCCTTTGATGGTGTTTCACCTCCGACCTTTCTACCTCCATTATACGATGAGTAGCAGGGTGTTGCTATAATATCCATAGATCATGAGTCGATGCCTATTTTCTTATACGTTCAATACTGAGGCCGCCGCCAAGGGTCAGAGGGGTAATGGCAAACTCCAAGTCTGGCTGGGAGTCGTCGACCCCCCTCTGGCCATGGTGCTACTATACACAGGCCATGATGAGGAGTTTGAATCGAGGTTATGATTTGACTGTGTTGCCCCAATATCACCAGTTTGATGTCACGCTTGAAATATCTAGATAAGTAATTTAAGTGTTTTATATATACATGCAACACAATGTGCTTTCCTGATGTATGCACTAATATGTCCCATCGCACACAAAATATTGCGCAATGACATGTGAGGGAAAGGATGTATTATAAAAGCTAGTTTATTTAATTCTTAGAATTTACTCTAGAAAATTAAACAATTTTATCTCGACTGTGATTGGTAAGAAGACATCAATCTCTATAAATTCATAAATTTTGCTATAGAGCTCAAATGAGGATGATCAAGACATAGATTTTGATCTAATTTTAAAGATCTAGCTAATGGAGTTGGTTTTAGTACCTAGTTCAAATGGTTTTCATGAGAATTCAAAATAAGGGCTATTTAGGGTTTATAAGGTTATTATTAGGGTTCTTTAGGTATTTTAGGTTGATTAGGAGTTATAGAATCAGTGAATATCCTAGAGGAGAATTCTCCACTGATTAGGTAAGTGGTCCATTCCCAAGAGTATCAGGTATTTATTTTTATCATCTTTACATGTTACTTATTTCCAAGTAAAATATACCTAATTTATATGTTCTTATGTTTTCAATTTTAAGGTATGTTTATAAGTTTGTAGGTAGAGTTTATGATTCAAAATTTCAAATTCATGTCAAGATTTTTTATGTCTTGTTTCATTAAAATTAAATTTAAGATTTCAAGATAAGAACCCACAAAGATTCATGCATTAAGATATAAGTTAAGATAAGATTTAAGATGTCACAAGATCATGAAGTTAAACCATGCCCTTTGTGTAGGTAAACTCAAGAGACGTGACCCATGCTCTTAGTGTAGGTCATGAGGCCTAGACCCTTAGTGCATGATGACTCAGATAAGATGACCCATGCACCAAAGTGCAGGTCATGAGACCCAGATACCAGAATACATGTCTCTAGCATAAGTTACGTACAAAGATAAAAACTAAGCCTAGAAAAATATCAGATTCTTATGCCCAAGTTATCTTTAGATTTTCACGATGTCTTTCAGACATAATGTTTAAGAATAATGTATAGTCTTTTCTTATTCCAATATTTTATATATTTAGAATACTTATGCCACTTGGTGATAGTTGTTTTTCTAAATCATGGTTGTGGATGAGATGTCCATAGGAGAGGAGTAGGACAAGATATAGAGCTAGAGACTTCAATGAAAGTATACAGTGTAATTAGAGAGAGTGTCTTTGTGGGGTTCCTTTATCCACATAAGTTTTCTTTTATGCGTTGAGTCTAGTTTGTATGTATAATTTTTTAAGCAATGTCATAAGTTTGTATTAAGTTCCTATTTTTGCAAAAATTCTTGTGAATGAGAAGTGCAATATAATCCTAAGTTGGTTACACTTTCAATTATTTTTTTGCATCATATTCAATGTGCATGACACTCCCATAAATATTATGAGTCGAGAATTGATGCTTCCACTCATGTGGATGTGTGAAAATTTTGGGTGTTACATGATCCATCACTCTCATGGGTTCAACTCTCCATGCTCTAAATATACACCAAAAACACCCTATTGAGATTGTATAAAATCAAAACATCACAAGATGGTAGCTACACATAAAAATATAAACAAGATAAAGGAGACAAACATGCCAAGTATATATATATATATATATATATATAGAGAGAGAGAGAGAGAGAGAACACATATTATCATGATGGGTCGTGGATGGGGAGGAAGGGGGTGAGGGCGCAGGCGATCTGTTGGCGGCAGAGGGGGTGGAAATCACACTGCCGAATCATTGATTCCTCCATCTTGCCAATCGGAGGCAAATGGGGATGGAGGCTCTTCCACCCTGGACAAAGCCACAGCTCTGCCACGCAAGGACAAGGAACCTCAAGTGTCCGCCTCTGCCTTCCCTTCAATACTCCGGCCTGTAGTTTTGAAAGGGTTCCATCCTTGCTTCAACTTGCTGACTGGTTGTAGTGTATCAGATTGGGCCGTTGCGAGGTTGAGTTCGAGATGATGGACTTCATCGAGCCGATAGTCAAGGATGGGAAGAGGTGAGCCTCCATCTCCAACCAAGATAGTATTGTGCCTGATTGGGAGGATTATACCTCTATCCGATTCGTCGGTAGGAAGCCATACGGTGGCCAGTTGCTAGGCTGGATCCGAAGGCAATGTCAACCTAGTGGCCCTGTCGAGGTTATTTCTGAGGAGAGGGAGGGATTCATCGTGAAGATGCCATCCCGAAGTGAAAGAGACATGATCTTGGATGAAGCTCCGTGGTTTATGGATGGGTCACTGATTGTGGCTCATTCATGGAAATCGGGCGCTCCCCTTCAACCCCTCTCATTCGCCCAGGTCCCGATATGGTTCAGGATAGAGAATCTGGGAATCCCTTGGACTCGCAAGCACATTTCTAGTGTTGCAAGCACCATTGGGAGACCTGTGGATTCCGATGATTTCTCGATTGCTGCAGGGTGCCTTGGTGATGCCCGTGTCTGCATCGAGATGAAGTACGACTCCAAGCTGCCCAAGGAAATGATGGTGGAGGTCGATTTGATGCCCAAGACTCTGAAAATTGAGACTGTCGCAAAACCTGTGATCTATCCTAATTGCAAGAGATTTGGTCACAAAGCTCCTTCCTACCCTCAGAAGACGAGGAAAGCTCCACCAGAGAATGACCTTTAGGTCCGGTTGGGGAAGTCGTCAGGTGCTCGAGACAATGCCAAGAAGAGTTCTAAGAAGCTTTCCATGGCAGGTCAAGAGAACAAAGATTCGAGTCAGGAAGAAGTTCATGTTGACAAACCAACTGCAACGGATGATGCTCTCCGCAAATCCATTGCTCAACATGTTGAAGACGTGGTTCTTTCTGGAGTCGGGAAGCACAAGCCTCACCTCCCTCTCTGCGATCTAGAACCTGATATGGCTGGATCTTCTCCGGTGGTATGCGCTGGGAGCCTCAACATTGACTGGGAATTGGAGCTGAGTAGGAGAAGTAGAGGGGAGTCGAGTTCTTCCTCGTGGAAGATCAACATAATTTGGAACAACAGTGACTTCTCCACAGATTTCCAATAGGAAAAGGAGAAGTTATTCGAAGATGATGAAGAGTCTAATATAGACTCGAATACTGAATTGGATTATGATCCATGGGAGGCTGATTCACTAGACTTTAGCAAATTTTGGCCTAATAGGAGGAAAAATTCTCCTAAGAAGAAAAAGGATGGGGGCTGACCCCATACCTTATCATGCTGATTTTCTGGCTTCAGTTTTGTTTAGTATTCACCTCTGAGATTTTTAATCTGATGGTTGATGTCTGGGGGATCAATCCTAGATCCTTCGCCCACACCTTCAGTTCGTGTTTTTAATGCCAGTTGGGGGGAGGCCTAGGAGCTAGTCCACTGGTGTTTGATTCTGTTGATTCAAGTATTGAAGATGTGCATTACTTAATAGGTTGATGACATGAGATTGTTCCAGTGATCACTTAATGTGGATGATGTTGATGGTTAGACTTGCCAATATCTGAATACGTTCATATGCCCTAGTACACACATTAGCTGACAGTCATTTGCCCATCAAAGTTGAGTCTGCACAATTTGTGGGTAAGCATAATGATAGTGGAGCACCTCATCTGAGATGGCTGCTGGTAGGCTAGTCTTCTGTTTGTATGAAGGCTTTGGTGTATTTTTTGTTTGGTTTTTTCTTTCTGTTTGAGGTCTTCTGTGTAAGATTTTGGGTTTTTTTGGTGTTTTCTTTGGTAATCCTTATAGAGAATCAAGGGGTGTGATCCTTTATACCTAAAGTTTTGGTATCATTTAAATAGCAATAGAGTTTTTTTGCCGACTAGAGAGAGAGAGAGAGAGAGAGAGTAAGGTTGGAATACACTCGAGTGTACGGATCACACGCTACACTCAAGTTGTGTTTGCATATCAAGGTTATTTTTTTTTAAAATGTAAACCATTGATCTTCATTGTCATACTATAACTAGGCTACATACAAATTTGGAGCCTATTTGGATGAGTGCAAGTCACTCATCCGAAGGAAATGAAATGGACACACCACACTAATTTGAAATGCATTATTTTTTTGGTCTTTATAACATGACCTATAAATGTCCAAATGGGCTTAAATTTTATATATGAGCTATTCACAAGATGTTTAAGAAGATCAATGGGTTAGCTTTTTGAAAAAAATATTGCATCATGAAAAACTAATTGACTATATTCTGCTCTGGATACACTCGAGTGTATTCCAGCCTGACTCTCTCTCTCTATATATATAAATATAAATATATAAATATATATATATATATATATATATATATATATATAGAATCAGGCTGGAATACACTCGAGTGTACTGATCACACACTACACTCAAGTTGTGTTTGCATATTAAGACTATTTTTTTGTAAAATGTAAACCATTGATCTTCATTTTGATACTATAATTAGGCTACATACAAATTTTGAGCCCATTTGGATGAGTGTAAGTCACTCATCCGAGGACAACAAAATTGACGCACAAAACTAATTTGAAATGTATAATTTTTGTGGTCTTCATAACATGCCCTATAAATTTCCAAATGGACTCAAATTTTATATATGAGCTATTGACAAGATGCTTAAGAAGATCAATGGATTGGATTTCTAAAAAAAATTGCATCATGAAAATCTACTCGAGTGTATTCTGCTCCAGATACACTCGAGTATATATATATATATATATATATATATATATATATATATATATTCAACATATTTAGAGTATTTACATGGTAGAGAGGGTCTGATGGCCACTCCTAACCCAATTTTAATGGAAAATCCACTCACGTTAATGATGAACAACAAATATACAAGGTAGCCATGGCTGAGAATAGGGGATAAAATAGTTTTAATAAGGCTAAAACATGGAAGAAAGATGTTATCGAAGATTGAGGATGGTAGATCCTCTCAAATCTTGTTGGGAACTCTCTTTTGATCAATATTAATGCCAAACATTAGAGGGAAACCTAAAACCTAAACCCATATTATAAATCAAAATAATGAATTCCCACAAAGGTGATTGAAAAACAAATTTATCCTTTTCTTCCTTCACAATTTTCATTAACAATTGTCACATAAAGGACATCACATTAAGATATCACAAATATTATTCAAACTTATTAAAACCAGAGTCAAAACTTAATACTTCTCACATGTAGTTCAGTTTATATCATTACATGTATATGAGATAACAAACTCAGTATACTACCCACCCCGAGAAAGAGAGAATATAGGGACATTCTATTCTATCTAGATTATTCTTCTATTTACATCTTCTTTGTCACAACCTCTTCGAAGAATAGCATTATACCTAAAAACATTTGAAACAACCTTATGAGACTCATATAGAGCCCTAGTGAGTGGATACCTCCCACTCAAGCTAGGTACATGCATCAACACCAGATTAAGTATAACGAACTCAAAAGAAACCTACAAATATTGAAAGGTCCAATAGATAGTTCTAGCATATGTCAAATCTATTTTGCAATGGTAATTTAATCAAACATATAAGGTAATCACTTAAACCAAATATAACTTTAAAACATATTTTAGAGCATGTCTATGAACAAATCAGTAGATACTTCTTGGTTCCAATTAACAATCCTTCTGCATGAGTAATAAGGCAAGATCAAAACATTTTGAATCAATACATAGCAATAACATCATCTTTGTGACACTCCACCAGCCAGACCAAGAGCACATCCTATAGTCGTGAAGCTAAATGACACATATGACATTTTTACCAAACAATATTATCAAATAGCAAGCAATCCAAATCATATCTAGAGTGGATATAAATCCCAACATTTACTACTTGTCAACAAGATAGATCAGAATATGAAACAGATGATATATAACATAATGATTATTTCCCACAACAAGAAACATAATCAATAGTGGCAAATTATCATCTAGCACTACAGGGAATGTAACAAACATACAAATCATATTCTACACAACTTGTCATATTTTATTCATTTGCCCTAAAACTACTTGGCTTGTACCTCACCAAGTAGAACTCGCCACACCTGATTCTCGTATCAAAGACTCACCACCACTATCTTAGGGTTTAGTCGACCACTGTAAGATATCAACAACAGACCCTGGCCACCTCAGGGTTGCCTAAAGAGGCTCACGTTCTCATCTCAAGTACATAAGATAGGAACCAACAAAATAATATATCACATGATTTATCATATTTTCATATTTCACATATTTTATTTCATCAAAGTCTATTCCTCATGGAACAGACTTTCACGGCAAGGATTTAGGGCCAGACCCACTCTAGATGACTCACTTCAAAATCCTGGTGGTCTAACATTTAAGGTCTTGATCCACACTCCAAAAATCCTTCTCATAATTCATTGATTACTACAAGGAGATCCATTTTGTTTCCCCAGTGTGGACCTTAGGAGAAACTCACGGTGTTCAGGGCACCTAACTATATGTGTCATCATTTCACTTATTATTAATCTCTTTTACTCATCTTACAAGAATTCAAAACATCATGTATCTTATGTGCATATTCTTGCATAACTAGAATAACATGAAACAAATTAGGCTTATAAAAAAGACAATGATTAAAGCAAGAAGCACAACAAATTTGCAGTTCATAACACATATGATTCTTTCCATTTCCCACATCATCTCATAGTACTCATCATCAGCGGGCTTTCCACCCAAGATATAATCTCATGTCAAACATTTACCCCCATCAAGGTTTTATCATCATCAGCGAGCTTTCAGTCTGAGACATAATCTCATTGTCTAGCATTTACCATCATTAGGGTTTCTCAACAGTATTCAAAGAATGTAGATTCTATCTCAACATATTTCGTATCCATTCATTTCATATCATAATTCTCATTGAGTATTAATATAGATATTAGAACTAACAATTATATAAGCATAGGGACATCTCATATCATTCATCATGCTCATAATAGGCTTAACATGCAACAAATACTTATTCTATATAATTTCTATAGATATGAATGAATCTCAAGTATAAACATTATAACACATTTAATACTTTCCTCTTACTATTTACCACTCTTCAATTAGGGCTACTATTCAAAGTATAAGTAATCTAATTTGAAATCTATATAAAAAAGGCCACCCTCAGAATACAACTATCCTAACATACAAATACAATCCATGAGCACATTCTAATAAACCAATTCATGTCCTTGAGCCTCATCTTGTAATTGAATGTAACTATATTCATATGCATGCCTTAATCCCTTATTTGATATCATTATTCATAAACATCACATAGATAATCATTTTATGTTTAGGGTTATGTTCTTAGACCCATCCACTAATTTTCATCATTTTCCCTTCATTTCATATCAATAAGTTTTAACTTCTTTCATATGATTCTCACCACTATTCTTAAAATCAATCATTCTAAATTTACTTAATATATAAAGTTTCTCTCTCATTAAATCCTTCATGATCTGGTTTTAATATCTCTCATGCAATTAGGGTCAACACACATGTAATCAAAATCTATAGACTATATACTTCATCATACACATTTTATTAATTTCATTTGTAACTTGTCATCACCATTAAATAATTCTTATCCACTTCTTTTCTTGTAATTAGTTGAGTGTACCATGTCATTAACTTCCAATGGCATTCTTATAATTAACAATGATCATTTTGTCCCTTATAATACTACTAGCTTTATCTTAAAAGAATGGATTAGATTACATCTGCTTACATCATAATCTCTAATCATCCTTCCCAATTCATTGTTATGTAGTTGGTATAAAAGGACCACATTCATGTGAGGGCTACTCATTATTTCACAATTTATACTAAAGTAGATGCATTAGGATTAGATCATATTAGTAAGACATCATCTTCAATCGAAGTATTAATACCTACACTTCAAAATTTCATCACATTTCTAACATTATATACAAGTTCTAGCTTTATCACTCATAATCGTCTTAATACTAAACTTCTATAGTTTTCAAAAATCCATCCTTAGTTCAGCACATCATAAGAATCATATCATTCAGTAATCTCGTCATGGTAGCATGTAAGTGGTTATAGCATACACATGGATACGGTAGGTTAGTGAGAGAAAGCTCCACCTTCTCTCTAGAAACATCCCATGGGTTTACACCGTCTGGTCTTCTCCCGCCCGGCGTGCTCTGGCCTAAGCTCCTCCCCGGCGACCTAGAGGAGCATCAGGAGGTAAGTGAGAGATAAGCTCCACCTTATCTCTTGAAACATCCCCTGGGTTTTCACCGTCCAATCTCCTCCCGACCGAAGAGTGATGGCCAAAGATCCTCCCCGACGACTGGTTCAGTAATCGCAGGTTAGTCACAAAGCCCCACAATCCCCCTGGTTCACCTTCTCCCTAACACCTAGAAAATGTCTGCAAAGATAAGGCACATCCTCCCCTCCTCCTCTATGCTCTCCCTCTCCCCCCTCTTTACTCCACATCCCTAGCTCATGGGGCTAGGGACCTTCTGCGGCTCACCCGATGCGATCCCTAGGTGTTTATGGCAACATGCAGTTAAAGTAAACACATATGTTGATCTTCCCCAACCTGTGACGGCATAAAAACATTCCTGGTTGCCTTATAGGTGTTTAGATCTTTATTCCCTCAGTGACACCCCCCTCTGCAACTTCCACCTGCACCGGTTTCTCTCTGTTGGTCTATCACTCCATCCCTTAGGTCACTGACAGTGACGACTCCCTGCTCAAATAAGGGAACATTTACTCAAATCATTTATCACACCTGCGCTTTCTATGCAGTGATCACACCATGAGAACCGGTGGCTTCCTCACCTTGGCCAAAGGATATAACAACCATCGTCATCCCGGGCAGGGTTTACAATCCCATTATAGGCGAGCCCTGAAAGTGATAAAACCCTCATCCTCAGCCGCCAATGCCAGAGCTCCACCCTCACCACTGATCATGGACCCTCGCTTCCCTTTTATGGATTATTAGCTCTCAAACCCTACATACTCAACATGCATCCCTCTTCCAAAAGCTTGGATCTACCACAAGTTCGACCTCTCACCGGGGGCTTGCTCGATCAAGATGGGTCACCGCTCCTTCCCAGTGACGGTCACCTGCTCCTCTCAGGCGGACCACCACTGGAAGAACAGAGCACAAACCTTGCTCATCACAGAAGGCTGGACCCAGATGAAAAACGAACTCAATCTCAAATTGGAATGGACTCTCTACATCAAACCCTTGGGAGATCGTACTTTCTTGGATTGGGTAAGGGACTTCAACACTGATACACCACCAGAACTAGCCCATCTCTACAAAAAGCAAGGCTAGGAAAGCTCATCATCATCAAACTCAGCTGATCAGCTCTTTGTTCGGGACATCCACCAACCCCTGTTTGGTTCAAAGTCCTGGCCCATCTCTATCTCCTCCAGCCTAGAGGAGGATGATGCAGATGATACATCGACAACACCTCAGCTAGCATGTTCAATCACAGCAAGGTATCACCTTTTTCCCCCTTCAAACAACAAAAAATAAAAAAATCCCATAAATTCGGTCCATAATACCCTAAATCATCGACCCTCTCCTGTGTTAAATGTTTTCCCAAATGTTATCCCTAAAGACTCCATCATTCTAAACCACTCTTTCCCTATTCTAGGACAGAAGAAATCCACACGCCTCATAGACAAGCTTCTAGAGGGTTACCCCACTGCCCATATCTGGCATAAAGCCCCTTCCAGGAAACCTTTTCGTGCCCTTTTTGCAAAAGTGGTAAACATTCAGCTTCTAGATGTCCTTCTCAACTGATCTATTTCACATGTCATAGGGTAGGACACACTAGTAGATACTGCTGGACTTACCGTCCCACAAACTCTTTCAGAACCCATACAGCCCCTGAGCGGCAGTTCCCTAGACACCACCATTTTGAAAAAGCTAAGACGCACAAAGATCACCTTCGAGTTCCCAGTAAAGGTAGGATCTTTAGTAGACCCCCCACTCTCCACTATGCATAGTAATGCTTTTGCATGTTTAGCCGATCTCCCACCCAAACATGCAAATAGCCACCCAACCTCTTTCAAACATATATACAATAGGGTTGGGTCATCCCGAAAACCCTACCCCAAACCATCAGACAACATACAGCCACTAACAAAACCTCACTTACCTTGCTCAAACATTGGCATTTCTCTACCCTACATGATCCCGACTTCATCAAACATGGAAGTTCTGGAACACCTTGAATACGCCATAGCCCTCGACCTTCCCACTAACTCCATGAAACTTCTCAAGGTCTTTACACTGAGAAGCATTCTAGTAACCATAGAAAACAACATTGAAAACAACCTGATAAATGTCCTGGATATCACCCGCGCCCTAGCTCTTCTTATCCCGAGACAAACGATCCTCAAGCCAAAGATCCTCTCTCCAACCCAGTTGATATACACAGTCCCTGAAGGTACTAAAATAAATCATCTATCCTTACCATCCCTTGCGGATCCAGCTTCATCCAAGCCAGACTATCAAAATGGTCTGCTGACCTTGGGGCCTTCTCGGCTCCTACTGGGGGCTCGGATTGGGTGGCTATTTCACACCTTCCACCTCACCTCTAGGAAGTTGAGATTTTCAGAGGTATAGGCCACTCCATTGGGGCTACACTTTAGTACATCAGCCCTGAAACCTTACACCCAAACCAATACATAAAAGCCTTTTGCCTTTTTGCTGTCAAAGCTGCTATGTCTCTTCCTCCAGCTATCAATATCAGAGTAGGTGAATCCATTTACAACATCAAACTATCAGCTAAGCACCCGAATGAAAACAAATCAGCCTTCACAGATCTATCCTCCCACACGCCCTCATGGTTCTGTCCAAACAAAGAAAGAAAGGCTTCAAACCCTGCCTGCAAAGCAGGTGACAGACACCTTGTTTGGGAAAGAAAAAACTCATTCACCACCTCCCCTGGAAACTCAAACAACCCTTCTAGACGTAAGAGAAATAGAACCCCCTTGCCTTCCAAGCTTAAACCTGCCTCTCCACCATCTGGAACTTTCTCCCCTTCACCACAACATGACAAGGAAAATAGCCATGCCTCAAACTTTAGCCCAAATGCCATGAACAAGCTGAAGTCCATCTTGCTACAGGAAATTAGAACTTCGTAGAGTCCACAACAGAAGAGCCCTGGGAAAGGAGAAGGAAGCGGTAAACTCCCGCAAATCATCCTCCATTGCCCCGAAGGATAAAAAAAGAAACACATCATCAACAGGAAGGAGCCATGTACTTCCACAAACACTTCATCAAATACTTTTTGTTCAACATTTTCTGCTTTGGATACTCCTTCTGCATTTGAAGCAAAAGATAAGGTTTATGATATTGACAATATAGAAGACATAGCTTCTTGGTCAAACATCTCCATCTTCACAAAATTTGCCAAGAAAATTGGTTTACTTTTTGAGGATGAGGATAAGGCAACCAAAACATTAGATGAGATAGAACTCTTCACGGGTTGGTCAAACAAAAGGGTCTTGGGTTCCACCAAAGAAAACTTTAACCTACTTACTATAAATTAGACTTTCCCGACCCTTTTCTCCTCATTTCTACTTACCACTCTACCTAAATGAGGATCTCATCTTGGAACATATGTGGGGCAGCAAATCTCAATAGACGCAAGGAAATACACTCTCATATATACAAAAACAAAATCGATCTTATCACTATCTAGGAAACAAAAACCAGCCTTTCCCCTTTTGCTCTCAAAACCATTGGTGGAAATAGAATATCTGACTGGATACAAATCCCCCATATGGTTTCAAAGGTGGTTTAGTAGTGGGTTTTAACAATCAAACTTTAACTCCCACTAACTTTGTCACTCACGACTTCTCCATTACCATATCTATCAAAAACACATCAGATGGCTTCTGTTGGAACTTTATAGGGGTTTATGGAGAACCTGGATATAACAAAACTATGTTCCTTTGAGAACTTGAATCCATTATGTCCACTTACTCAATGACCCCTTGGATCATAGGTGGGGATTTCAACCTCATTACCCACTTCTCAGATAGATTTAACCCAACTAGTTCATCACAACTCATGTCTCATTCTGACAAGCTTTTCAACCAGCTTATCTCCAGACACTCCCTAATAGAACTAAAACCTACTAATACATCTTTCACTTGGTCCAGAAACCAAAAATTTGCTAGGTTGGACCACTTCATCTGCTCACCTTTATGGGAAGACCAACACCCCCTCTCCTCTGTCCACATCTCACATAGAGCCATATCCGATCAGTTTCCTCTTATTCTAGACCTGACCTCTGAATCATGGGGAAAAAGACCTTTCTGCTTTGAAATTTTTTGGCTCTCTATAAACAACTTCACACAAGGCTGTTCTGAACATTGGAAGTTAAGAAACCTTTTGACCCCAAACCTTGGACTTCATATCCTTCAAAACACAAAGAATATCAAAGCCCATATCAAAAAATGGAAAATTCTAAACCCAAACAAACTCATTGATTCTCTCAAAGACATTGAACAACAATTTGTTATTGTGGACAAAGATCCAAATGCAGACCCAGCTCTTGTCTTATCTATCAAAGCTGACCTCGACTTCATGAAAAACTGCATTGACTCAAAATGGAGACAAAGAGAAAAAATGAATTGGGCCAAAGAAGGTGACAAAAACAAAAAGTTCTTCCATAATACTTGCAACAACAATCATCGAAAAAACTCCATCACTTACCTTCTGATAAATAACAAAATCACCACCCACAAATCTGCCATTTCAAATCACATCACAAACCACTTAAAAAAAATCTTCAAAAATAACCATAATCCCTACTGTCTTGATGACATAGATTGGTCAACAATCTGTCCTACAAAAATTGAAAATCCTCTTGACCTCACAAAATCTTTCTCCTTTGAGGAACTGGACACAGCCATAAAAACCTTAGGCTTGAACAAATCACCTGGACCTGATGGCCTAAATGTGGAATTCTACCTAGCAAATTAGAATCATTACAAAGTAGATTTCTTGGCTCTCCTTAAGGCTCTTCATGAAAATGGAAATGTTCACGATACCATCAAACATCTTAACCAAACATTTATAGCTCTTATAAAAAAACAAATCAATCTGAACAAATTTCCCAGTTCAGATCTATCAGCCTCATCAACACTTCATACAAAATAATAGCAAAAACCATAGCAAACAGAATAAAACCCAAAATCAACCATATCATACCCCTCAACCAAAACGCCTTTCTTAAAGGTAGAAGCATTCAAGATGCTTATCTGATGACAAATGAGACCATTCACCTCTGCAACAAAAAAAAATTCCTCTCCTTGCCATAAAATTGGACTTTGAAAAAGCTTTTCACAATGTAAATTGGTTATGTATTATCAAAACTCTCAAAGGCTTTGGTTTCCCAAATGCTTGGATCAACTGGATACATGCATGCATTTCAACAAACCACTTCTCCACCATCATCAATGGGGTCCCTTTTGGCTATTTCAAAAACACAAATGGCATTCGTCAAGGTGACCCTCTCTCCCCATATCTTTTTATCATTGTCTCCACTATTCTATCCCAGATGATACATCTTGGAAAAACTAGTGGCCTGATTCACTCAGCTGAGGAATGCAAAGAGAACATTATACAGTTTGCTGATGACACTATTATCCTCACCTCCCCAGAGGACTACTCCATCTTGAACATTATCAGAATCATAGGTTTATTCTCCTACATATCTGGACTCAAAATAAACCTTCACAAGTCATCCATATTCGGGGTACACCTTGATCTCCCAGTTTTGAACAGATATAGAGATCTCCTCAGATGTAAAATTGAAGATTTTCCTATCCAATATCTTGGGCTCCCCATCACCAAACATAACATAACAAATTCAACCTGGACCCCCATTCTTGACAAAATAAATAGAAAACTCTCAACCTGGACCAACAACTTCTTCAACCTTTCAGGACGACTCACTCTCCTAAATAGTGTCATCACCCCTATTACCACCCACTACCTTAGATGTACCCCCCTCCCTATAAAGACCAGAAAACTCATAGATACCACTCGTAAAAAATCCTTTGGAATAATCATCTCCCAAAAACAAACTCTGGCAACCACTTCCACCTTATAAATTGGGACACCATAGTGGATCCTTTTGATCAAGGGGGCTAGGGTATTCTCAACATAAACACTCACGCCTTCTGCCTCATCACAAAAATCATCAACAGTCTGGTCAAAAACAAGAGAAAAAATTGGACCAGCCTTATAAACTTCAAATACTATCAAAATTCCCCTCCTTGGCACAAAGTGCCCAAAAAATCTGCCTCACCCCTTTGGAAATATATAAACAAAAACATTAACAAAATAACCCAGATCATCAACACTCCTCCACATTTGCATCAAAAAATTTCCTTTTGGTCTGACCCATGGTTTAAAAACAACACCATCCAAAATCTGCATACCAGTTGGTCCATTCCAAACTATCTCACCAACATAAATATCGTAAATGCTCTAAGCCTCTTGACCAGTAACAGATCAAATATTCTAAAAAGATGCATTCTCATGCATCTCAACCCTGACGAGCTTGCTTCTTTGATCTAGACACTTGAACAAAACACCTCAAATAACATAACTTGGAAATGGGGGAAACACTTACTATGTCAAAAAAGCCTACTCATACCTCTCCTATAGAGGTATGACACCCTACGTCAAAAATCTGGAAACATAAGTGGCAACAAAAACATAAAATCTTCCTATGTCTACTCCTTCAAAATAAGCTTCTCACAGAACAAAACCTCTCCAAGAAAGGTTTTAACAACCCATCAAGATGCTTCCTTTGCCAAAACAACTCAAATTTGGTGGAACACATTTTCTTCAAGTGTTGCTTTTCACTCAGTATCTTTTCACACTTCACTACAAATTTTCAGCTTGATATCTCATCAGCTACTCTTCCCTTGGATATCACACCAAATAATCAATTCACCTCTTTCTCTGGAGGAGACATCTTCATCACCATATGTTGGAAACTATGGCTGGAAAGAAACAACAAACACTTCAATAACAAAACAAAAATGAGGCACACCATCATCTCACATATCTATGCAGACCTTCACACTCTCAACATGTGCAGGTAAACATGTTCTAATTGATATCGCGAACTCAGAATCAGAAGAAGGTGAATCTGAAGCCCGTTTTCTCTGCGACCTAAAAGAAATGGTGGACGATGAATCTGGTGTTAGCTTGCTACTACAACACCATGGATGACGACCTGAAGCCATATTACCAACCATTTTGAAGCTCCAACGGCTACATGTCTTATTGTTTTGTTACCAATAGACACATTAAATAGGCTTGATCCGGGCATAAGAGGCATGTTAAGGGGTGCCTCCCCCACAAAACATTACCATCTATGTCTTCTCTCTATTTCCTCCATGCAGACTAGTCACTATTTATGTATTTCTGTTCTCCGTATGGCATAGCAGGTGTTTTCTTGCTCTTGCCTTTTAAATATATAATATGACCATTATAAAAAAAAGTAATCTCATCATGGTGTATAGGGGTTCATTAGGGAATTCACACACATGGAAACCCTAGTTTCCATTTCACATATTTCATTCATAAATCATAAGTATACATTGATTAATTAAATCATTTGATTCAATGTCACAACACAAACCCTAAGCAGGGAATATCACCATCTCATATTGATCCTTATGTATATGTCATATTCAATTTTAGTGAGATTCAACAATACAATTGTATAATTCATTCGGATACAATTCAAGTATGCTTCTATACATATCAATTCAATTTCTAGCCATATTGGACATTGTGCTGGTTTTTAGCCAATGTTCACATGAAATAGCCTAGTCGTCTATCCATAGAATTTTCCATGGAATGTCCATCAATATATCAGGAAATAAGGAAGTTCAATTAATTGAGAAATAATCGAAAGTAGTATAATTTCGTTCCCTAATATCTTTCCAAATTAGTATTCAACCACATACAGATAAATGCAAGGTTTTTGATTATTTTAGCCAGACAGAATTAGGCTTTAAATATGAATACAGATCTTAAGAGGGATATAAACACTCACTTAAGGTGACAAGAACCATAAAAACATAGGTCAAACTCTGAATTTTTAGAAATCCACCAAGGTTCTAGCTATTGAATCTATTTCTTCCTCCTCTCAACTTGGAAACCCTAGAAATGGAGATTAGGAAAGAAAGAGTGAGAAAAGAGGGATATTTGATATTATTTCAAATCAAATCAGAGTAGGGACAAAATCTTGACATGTGAGAGAAGATTCACCATGAAAGTATATGAAAAGAATCTAAACATACTTGATTTTATCATATCTCGGGTAGTGAAACCCAGGTCCACATCTCCACCACTTTATCCTCTTAAAACTATAGATCTCCTATCTCTCTAGAACTTTGTTTCTCTATAATGAATTACAAAATATGAGATCTCCTTGGGTGATAGGTTACTCATATAGATCAGTTAAGGTGCTTAGTCAATTGCAAATTGTTCTAACTTTACACTTTTTTCTATTTCAACAGATTTTTATATCATAAAATATGTTACTAAAATTGTCTACTGAATAGGTCAAATATCCTATAAAAATTATTCAACACTATCTAAAATAATATTTCAGAGCTCCAATAATTTTTTTAGATCGGTATGAGTTATGAATAAATAAATAAAAATCAAATACTAGACTGCTATTTTTAGTCAAAATGCATGGTCGGCCAACTTTATCCTGGGAAAACTTGACCGACACCCCTCTCTATAGATATCAAACATCATCCAAAAATTACAAAAATTTAACAAAATATCTACAGTGGAGTTTCCAAACAATATATAATATTTCAGATAAATTGAATATACCAATAAAAATATAAAATTCAAATACCATACTTCTATATTTCAATCTGAATACATGGTCGGCTGAGTTTGTCTTGGGGAAACTATGGATGAAAATCATGTCATAAAATTATTCAAATTTCTAATATTTTTCAATAATGCTTAAATTTTATTTATCTATTCCATTTCCAAATTTCAACAAAATCAGAGTTGTATATAAAATACTAAAAATCATTTAGTACACCAATATACGTATCAAATTCTATATTCATATGTTACCAAAACCCTAGTTTGTCCGATTAGGGTTTTCAATTATCAAACAATAATTATTCAAAGTAAAAGCATGATTAGAGTATTTCATTAGGTTTAAGAAATCATGATTAGACTACCATAATTAGTCAAGCTTTAAATATTGATCAATTTGGTTAAGCATGCAACCATCCAAGTAAACCCTAATTAGATGACTAAGTTGAGAACAAGTCATTACAAATTCTCCCTTCCTTTTTAGATTTTTGTCCCAAAATCCATAAAAAGATATGGAAGAATATCATAGCATCTAATCATTCATCTCCCTTGACATTAAGTTAGAATGATTTCCATTTTATCTTTCTTTCATATGACGTCATTTCTTGCTACTTGGTTCTTTTACATTGGAATTTCATATTTCTTAGTATTAGATCGATATTTCATCCCTTATCATTGTCATATCCCTCATTGAGTATTACAAACACCAAATTAAAAAATATTAGTAATATATCATTTATCAAGATGTGATTCACATCAACTTTCATATTCTTTTAGAATTTGATTATGTATCTCATGGATCAAGATTATGATTAACTCTGCATTGTTATCCCCATTCACTAGTTTTCTTCATAAAGAAGATCATTCAGAGAGCTTCATCCCCAGTTATCAAGTTTTTGTTATAATATCATATTCATACTCTTGTTCAGATTCATTAGGGATTATCTTCATAATCCATTATACTTTTATCTTTGTCATTTGAAATTTCAGGCTTATCTTAGGCATCATATTAAATTATATAATCCAATCGCTTTCACCATTTTATCATTTTTTACAATTATGCATGTTATTATACTCCCAAACTATAGTCATCTGGATGCTTGGTCAGGGCATCCAGAAGAGGTACAGTCGATAGTTCCATACTAGCTTATCTCAATACCCAAATACTTGAGCAGAGTATCTCAATACTGAGCTCAGTCAGTATGCACATCATTCATGTTATATTCAACATCCACATTATCATTTAATCTTAAATCCTATTGTCCCTGCACACTCATCTAACCTGGCTCTTGTACCAAGTTGTCGATACCTCTCTTTCTATTAGCTTTAATGCCAACCATGAGAGGGGAACCCAAAACCTAAACGCAGATTATAAAGCAAAATGATGAATTTTTGACAAAGGCGATTAAAATAGGATACACAAATCATAGATAAATTTTCCCTTTTTCTTTCTTCACAATTTTCATAAATAGTTGTCACAACAAGGACATCACATTAGGATGTCACAAATCTTACCCAACCTTATTAAAATCAAAACCAAAACTTATTGCTCACAAGCAATTCAGTTTACATCAATTACATGTACATGAGATAAAAAACTTAGCATAATGCCTATACCAGGAAAGACATAATACATGGACATTCTATTCAATCTAGATTATTCTTCTATTTACATCTTCTTTTTGATGGCCTCTCCACTGAATCACATTATACCTAAAACATTTAAAACAACCTCGTAAGACTCATATAAAGCCCCAATGAGTGGATACCTCCCACTCAATCTAGTTACATGCATCGACATCAGATTAAGTATATCAAACTCAAAAGAAACTTGTAGACATTGAAATGTCTAGCAGATAGTTCTAGCATAAGTCAAATCTGGTTTACAACGGTAATTTAATCAAACATATAAGGTAATCACTTAAACCAAATATAACTTTAAAACATATTTTTGAGCATGTATATGAACAAATCGGTAGATACTTCTTAGTTTAGATTAATAAATCCTTCTGCATGAGTAACAAGTCTAAGCATTTTGAATCAATACATAACAATCACATCATCTTTGTGACACTCCACCAGTCGGACAAGGAACACATCCTGCAATCCTGAAGCTGAAGTACACATATGACATTTCTACCAAACAATACTATCAAATAGCAAGCAATCTAAATCATATTCAGAGTGGATATAAATCCCTACATTTAATACTTGTCGACAAGATAGATCAACATATGAAATAGATGATATATAGCAGAATCATTATTTTCCAAAACAAGAAACATAATCAATAATGGTAAATTATCAATTAGCAGTACAAGGAATGTAACAAACATTCAAATCATATTCTACATGTCTTGTCATCTTTTATTCATTTGCCATGTAACTACTTGGCTTATACCTCACTAAGTAGAAGTTGCCACGTCTGATTTGCATGTCAATGACTCGTAGTCGCTATCTTACAGTTTAGCCGAACACCCTGAGATATCAACAACAGACCATGGTCACCTCAGAGTTTCCTAAAGAGGCTCACATCCTCATCTCAGGTACACAAGATAGGAACCAACAAAAAAAAATCACATATCACAAGATATTTCACACATTTCATTTCATCATAGTCTATTCCTCATGGAGATTGACTTTCACAGTGAGGATTTAGGGTCATAGCCAATCCAGATGACTTAATCTTAAATCCTGGTGGTCTAACCTTTAAGGTATTAATCCACACCCTAGAAATCCTTCTCATAATTCATCAATTACTACAAGGATATCCATTTTGTTTCCCTAGTGTGGACCTAGGAGAATCTCACAGTGTTCAAGGCACCTAACTAGATGTGTCATCATTTCACTTGTCATTAATATCTTTTACCCATAATAAAAGAATTCAAAACATCATGTGTCATATGTGAGTATTCTCGCGTAATTAGAATAACATGAAACAAATTATACTTATCAAAAAGATAATGATTAAAGCAAGAAGCACAACAAACTGTAGTTTACAACACGTATGATTCTTTCTGTTTTCCTCATCATCTCATAGCAGTCATAATTAGTGGGCTTTCTCCCCAAGACATAATCTCATTGTCAAACATTTACCCCCATTAAGGTTTTATCATCATCAGTGAGCTTTCATTCTGAGACAAAATCTCATTGTCTAGCATTTACCCTCATTAAGGTTTCTCAACAATAGTCAAAGAATGTAAATTCTATCTCAACATATTTATTATAAATTCATTTCATATCATAATTCTCATCGAGTATTAACAAAGACATTCAAACTAACAACAATATTAGCATATAGACATCTCACGTCATTCATCATGCTCAGAATAGGCTTAACATGCAACATATACTTATTCTATCCAATTTCTACAGATATGAATGAATCTCAAATATAAACATGCATAACACATTTAATACTTTCCTCTTACTATTTACCACTCTTCAATTAGGGCTACTATTCAATGCATAAGTGATATAATTTGAAATCTAACAAAAAAAGGCCATCCTCAGAATATAAGTATCCTAACAATCAATTACAATGTAGGAGAACATTCTAATAAACCAATTCATATCCTTGAGCCTCATCTTGTAATTGAATTTAACTATATTCATATGCATTCTAATCCCTTATTTGATATAACTGTTCATTAGCATCACATAGCTCATCATTTTAGGGTTAGGGTTAGGTTCTTAGAATCATCCACTAATTTTCATCATTTTTCCTTCATTTCATATTCGTTAGTTTTAACTCCTTTCATATAATACTCACCACTATTCTTAAAATAAATCATTCTAAATTTACTTAATATATAAAGTTTGTCACTCATTGAAATTCTTCATGATCTAATTTTAATATATCTCATGCAGTTATGGTCAACACACACGTAATCAAAATCTATAGACTATATACTTCATCATACACATTTCATTAATTTCATTGGTAACTTGCCATCGCCATTCAATTATTCTTATCCATACCCTTTCTCATAATTATTTGAGTGTACCATGTCATTGACTTCCAGTGTCATTATTATAATTGACAAGGATCCTTTTATCCCTTATAACACTACTCACTTTAGCTTAGAAGAATGGATTAGGTTGCATCTTCTTACATCATAATCTCTAATCATCCTTCCCAATTCATTATTATGTAGCTTGTATAAAAGGACCCACATTCATGTGAGGTCTACTCATTATTACACAATTTATACTAAATTATATGCATTAGGATTAGATCATATTAGTAATACTCATCATCTTCAATTGAAGAATTAATACCCACACTTCAGCATTTCATCACATTTATAACATTATATACAAGTTCTAGCTTTGTCACTCATACTCGTCTTAATACTATCAATAAATATTTCAATATAGAAACTGCACATCTATTACATCAAATGCTACTAAATAAACACCTTCACACAGAGGCACGAGCTAAAAATTGAGCTGCCAATCCTTTTTGGATGGCAAACCCCAAAGATCGAAGACAAAATCTAAAGATGTTGATGATGGGATCATAACATTTCTGTTTATGATATTTTGGATGCATCGTAAAAGAGAGATTGAATCATTATCTAACACTCCAAAATATCAAAGGAAAAAGGTAGAAAATGGTATTTATTTGCTTCACATGTTGCACCATATTTATGGACTTTTTGTGTAGCCTCATCAGAAATTGCTTGTCCTGCTTGGAAGTTATTTGGAATATTTTCGGTCAATGGAGAAACCTCAGTAAGATCAACACAAGTGTGTTATCCATTAGTCCAATCATATAGTAAAATGTTAGCATGTCTAAGCATGGAAAACATTATGTCATGACCCAAGAAAGCCGACTGGGGTTTCTTTTAGAGCTTTAATCCCAACACGAGACAGAATGTCAAAAAGGGCGTCACAAACAACATCATGGCAGAACTTGAAACCTGGATGGATGCGGCAATGAACAACATGATCACTAAAGGAATCAGGCTCTATAGAATGACAAAGAGGGAAACACTCATTGCCAAGATATAATGGGTTCATAAGATGATATCGTAGAATAGAATGCTACTCCACCAGTGTCATGGATAACCCAAGACCATCAATGGGAACAATGAGAAGAAAATCTTGTGCTAAACTTCTACAATTTTCCAGATATCATCCTTAGTTAAACACATCATAAGAATCATATCATCCAGTAATATCATCATGGTGTGCGTGGGTTCATTACAGTTATTCACACACATGGAAACCCTAGTTTCCATGTTCACATATTTCATTCATCAATCATAAGTATACATTGATTAATTGACTCATTTGATTCAATCCCGTAACCCAAAACCTAAATAGGGAATATCATCACCTAAAATTGATCCTTATGTATATGTCATATTCAATTTCATTAAGATTCAACAATACACTTGTATAATTCATTCTAATACAAGTATGATTCTATACATATCAATTCAATTCCCAAGCATATCAGGCATTGGGCTGATTTTTACCCAATGTTCACATGAAATAGAATAGTCATCTACCCATATAATTTTCCATAGAGCGTCCATCAATATATTAGGAACTAAGCAAGTTCAATTCAATGAGAAATAATTAAAATCAGTAGAATTTGATTTCCTAATATCTTTCCAAATCAATACCCAATCACATACAAATACAAACAAGGTTTCCGATTATTTTAACCAGATAGAATTAGGCTTTCAACATGAATACAAATCTTAAGAGGGAGAGAAACACTCACATAAGGTGACAAGAACCTTAAAAATGTAGGTCAAACTCTGAATTTTTAAAAATCCACCAAGGTTCTAGCTATTGAATCCATTTCTTCCTCCTCTCAACTCGAAAACCTAAAAATGGAGATTAGGAAAGAAAGAGTGAGAAAAGAGGGATATTCAATATCATTTCAAATCAAATTAGAGGAGGGATGGATTCTTGACATGTGAGAGAAGATTCACCATTAAAGTCCATGCAAATGGGCTAAACTTACTTTGTTTCAACATACCTTAGATAGTGAACCCTAGGTCAACATCTCTGCCACTTTCTCCTATCAAAACCTTAGCTCTCCTCTCTCTCTCTCTAGAATTTCATTTTTTTGGAATGACTCATGAAATATGAAAGCTCCTTTAATGCTAGGTTACTCATCTAGATCAGTTAAGGTGCTTGGGTCAATTGCAAATTGACCCAACTTAACACTTTCTTTTATTTCAATAGATTTTTCTATCATAAAACATGTTACTAATAATCATCTACTGAATAGGTCAACTGGCATGTTGTTAGAACAATATTCAGAGCTCCAACAAAATTTCAAATAAATCCAAGTTACCAATAAATAAATAAAAATAAAATACTAGACTACTATTTTTCAGCCAGAATGCATGGTCGGCCGAGTTTATCCTAGGGAAACTCGACTGACACCCCTCTCTATAGAGATCAAACATCATCCATAAATTATGAAAATTTAAGAACGTATCTATAACAGAGATTTCCAAAAAATAGTTAAAATTTCAAATTAATGTAATGTACAAATAAAAAGATAGAATTCAAATACCATACTACTATATTTCAATCTGAATACCTGGTCGGATGAGTTTGTCCTAGGGAAACTCGGCCAAAAATTAGGTCATAAAATGATTCAAAAATTGATACTTTTCAAAAATGATTATATTTGGGTTATAAAAACCATATCCAAATTTCAACTAAATAATGTTTGTATATAAAATACTAAAAATCATTCAGTACACCACTATACTTATCAAATTTTGTATTCATATGCTTCCAAAACCCTAGTTTGACCTATTAGGGTTTTTAATTCTCAAACACTAATTATTCAAATTAAAAGAATGATTAGAGTATTCATTAGGATTAAACAATCATGATTAGACTACCATTATTAATCAATATTTGAACATTGATCAATATGGTTAAGCATGCAATCATCCAAGTGAACCCAAATTAGATGACTAAGTTGAGAATGGGTTGTTATAGATCTAGTATCATTACAAATCCTTAAACTACCCCTTAGTATCTAATCCAACCTTTTTCACCAAAATCAATTGTAGATGAATATGGAATAAGAGTAAGCATTTATAAACAAGTTCTTATTCTTTTGAATTGGGTTGTGATATGCTTAACGGAGCATAAGATGTGGTGACTCAGGAAATGAAGCACCTCTGTAGGCCTCACCTTTTTTAAGGTCTAGCCTTGCAAGCTCAGTGGTGACATTGGAGTAGTAGAATTGATCAATGAATGGCCTTCTCCTTCATTAGACTCTACCTTGGAAGTGAAAGGACTTGTGCATCACAAGAAAATTATATGTCCCAAGTGGATCTCTAGGTGTCTATTTTAAGGCATAGTTGGGGGCTTGAGGCATCTCCAACCACTGTATGTGGGGGTAGCTGACACATGTAAGACATGCATGTGATACACATGTGTATGTGTCATGTAATAAAGGCCAATGAGGCTCGAGTGTCAAACATAGGGAATCATTCACTTGAAACTACTATTAGTTGAGACCTAATCAGTTAGGAATAAGGAAAGGTTGCTTGGTTGTTATGAATTAGGAACAAGACATTCAATGTGTGTGACATCCCCATAAATATAATGACTCATAAATTGATGCTTCAGCTCATGTGAATCGGGGAGCTACAACTTGATATTAGAGAAAAAGGATCATTGGTACTAGTACAGTATTGACATGTAATGTCACTTTTGATGGCGTCGGTTACCCAAAAAACTGACGCCAAAGCACACGACGTCGGTTAATTAATCCACATGTAACCATATTTGAAGTCCTACCGATTTAGAAAAGACACGAGTACCGCTTTTATTTTAATGTCGGTTTCTTTTTATAGAAACTGACGTCTAAAATTACATGTGAAATACAATTTTTCAGGAAAAGAAATTTGCCTCCAAAATTTTCTATACGGCGTCCGTTTTTGTTATAACCTATGACACATGTTTCGTGCCATGTACTCACGGAAATTTTTATTCCCTCATTAGTCATCGACTCTAATGAATAATTGACGACTGATCCCCCTTGGTGAGATAAACTTTTATTTTGAAGGGATGGGTCTATAGCATCAGTTTTGCAGACGAGACTGACAACTAGGTGTTTATGCACCTTGTCCCCACAAAATTTTCCCCAATTTTCTCCATCTTTATCATTTTTATTGGATAACTGACGGCTATGGTCCTAACACTAGATCAATTTTTTTTGTTTGGATATGTATATAGATATTAGTTTTGCAGGTGGTAATCGATAACTATTTTTAGAACTGTATCGTCGGTGTCATTATAAACCAATGATTATGGCCCTAAACCGGGGTATATTTTTTTTTGGTTTAGGAGTTATTCAACAGTTCACCACAACTAACCAAAGACTATAACCCTAACATGATGGAATTTTTTTCGTTTAGATTTGTACTTAGTCATTGATTTTTGCAGACATAACATATGACTATTGCCCCTCACCAATGACTATTTTTTTGGTTTAGGAGTTAGTTGTCGATTTTTCCATATCAACCGATGACTAAATACTTAGTTGTCATTTTTTTTATAACCAGTGACTATGTCCCACTTAAGACCCACAAAATTTCTTCCCCTTTCTGCATTTTCGATTTTATTCTTTGCCCGACCTATCTCTCTAGCGATTCCAGTTTCGCCGCCGTTGATGTTCCATCGCTGTTCACTCACCACTGCCACCATTGTTGAAGCTACTGGAGCTTGCCGCCGCTGCTGCGGGAGCTTGTCTCCACCACCGATGCTGGAGCTAGCCACTATCATCACCATCACCATCATCTCCTGTTTGGTCGTCATCACCTCTTTGGTGCCATCTAAGAAGGTATGTGCCTTGCATTCACTTATTTGATTTATATGACATTAAAATGTATGAATATGACTTGTTTTGGATTGTAAATGACAATAGTTTATCTATTTTTCTATCTTTTATACTTAATATTACATTCATTTCTATATTTTTCTTCTTAAAGAGATTTGTATTATCCATATTAACCACAAACCTATATGCATAGGTATAGATATAAGACATTGGGTAGAACAATTGATGAAATACCCTATTATAGTTCATCTAAATCGTACTTGTGTTTGGGAACATAATCAAGAATGAGTTGAATTAAATGATGTTCCATAAAACATAGGATATGATTGATGAAACTATGATCATAGGTATAGGAATGCCAATATATATACATTTCAGACATTGGCCAATAAACTCGTTCGAGATTTACTCATTATGAGTAAATCTTGGATAGTCCCTGATTTGGGACTATTCTTAAACACTTAACACTTAGGATGTAAGTGTATAATTTATATTTGGTTTTCAAAAAAAAAAATAGCACTTCCCCATTTGTTCTCTAAGTACATATGTTTGTACTTAGAGAACTACATTCTTGAAATTCAGATACATACATTATACACTTACTACTGTGATTAGGTATTCAAGAATGGGATAGGTGGTGCAGACATTCATTATTGAACCCTAAACCCTAATCTTTTAACCCTAAAACCTTATCCCTAAATATAAAATATTAAACCCTAATCTGTATGTAAATCCTTAACTTAAATATGTAACCAAAAATGAATGTTATGTCTTATGAAGGGTTTGACATAAATGGGTTCTCATATATTACACAAAGCATCAAGATGATAAGAGCATCATCTAAAATAGTGGGGTTACCCTTCAAGAGTCTTCATGACATATCATTGAAGATCCTACAGATGAAGAAGAGTACTACGATAAGTATGATGACTCCAGTCCATTCTCACTTGTCTGGCCAACACCAAATATTGAAGCCATGGTGGAGGATGCTATAGGCCACTCATACAATAATAATATATTTCTACAAGATATTTTGGATTTGTTTCGTTATGCTTGGCATTCATCTATGATAGAATTATGGATATGGTGAGATCTTATATATAGATATATGTATATACCTCATTTTATGCATGGTGATCTGTTTTCTTATATATTAACGCATACGTAATATATGTTTTGCAACCATTTACATAGGGTCTATAAAGATTTTTCAATGACCCATGTGGGATTTCTAGTTCCATCCTTGATCAATCTTGTAAATGAAGAGCCTACATCAGTTACCTTATATTGCTATATCACTTTTGAATATTTTGATGAAGTGAAGAACAACATGATAATAGATTCATTTAATGTTGGGTAAGTTTACTTTTCTTATAATTTTGACTTAAGAAAATTACATTTCATTGTGGATTTTGAGTTATATTTTTTTTACTTTCTTATTACTATAGGTAAGCATTGGGAGTTACTATTTGTTGTCCCCGAGATGATGACTGTTTATTATCTAGGTCCTAAGGGGGACAAATTATACCGTTCGGGACACAATTTGAAAAGGCCATTATTCACATGAGAAATTTTTTATATTTATATCCGTTAACATATATTATTACATGACTATTTACTAATGCAATTCAATGTGTTACATTAACGATTAGGGCATTAAAATATTTCAAAAAAGCTGGAGGAGATGTGGACCAGAAAAATAAAGTGACAGTTTGGAAGAATGTGCATGTAGTTTCCTGAATCCAATGCATATTTTATTTATGTGAACTAAGCTTATTTTTATTTATTAATATTTTGTATGTTGAAATTTTTAGTGTGTTGTACAAGACAACGGTTGGGCATGTGGATACTACGTGATGCGGTATATGGACATAATTTTCAGATATGCTGCACGTGACATCAAAAACATACATCAGATAATACATAGTCTTGATCATCATAAGTATATAGCTAGTCTCATTAGATAATATGAAAATATTAAACTTATTAGTTATATATATACATCATTCTCTTTGTAGGTGTTTAAAACTAATGACTTCAATACAGGGAAAAATCTATTAGATGTACATATGCCCTATACAATAAAACAATTACATGACATAAGAGAACAATGGGCAAAAGCCTTTAAAAGGGAGGTAATTTTTCATTATGATTGGGATACTGATGATTAAAGAATGACATTTCTAAACTTTGATGTCATTATTTCTATATATATATGGTGCTTATATATACATGTGTGAAAGAATTTTTTTGAATTGTCTTATCAAAAATTGATCTATATACATGTGTGTGAATGTGAAGATGAATGAATTAATTGTGTTTCTACATGTGTGTGAATATGAAAATGGGTGATTGAATGGAACTGTAGGTTTCTACATGTGTATTAATCATTTGAATGAATGAATTGTGTTTGTACATCTGTGTGAATGTGAAAATGGATGAATGAATGGAACTGCAGGTTTCTACATGTGTGTGAATCATGTGAATGAATGAATTGTGTTTCTACATGTGTGTGAATCACAAGATGTATATATAGTCTTTTCATATAGTTAGTCTTGATCATCTTGTTATTGTAGGTTTGTAGCCTGTTGTTAGGCTAAAATCACAGGATGTTGTAAACTTACAGTTCAAAACTGAACCGTATGTTCTGTATCTTACCGACCAACTGGATAGTAGGTCTGCAACCTGATATTAAAATAAATGACACTTAGTCGTTGATTATTTAAAATAGTCATCATTGTATGTCTCTGTCGTCAGTTATTTATCGAAAACCGACAACTATATCCCTAACCTGTGGCCAATTTTTTTATTCGAGTATGGAGATAGGCGTCGGTTTTTGAAATAATTACCGACAACTATTTACAGCTTTACTGTCAGTTTTACTTTGAACCGACGACTATGAACTAAACATGAGATCACTTTTTTGTTTGGAATTAGAGTTAGTTGTCAATTTTTACTGAAATAACCGAAGACTATGGCCGTAGCCCAGGCTAATTTTTTGTTCAGTAATGAAGATAATGGTCGATTTTCTATAAATAACCGACGACTATGGCTCCTACCTGTGTCAGTTCTTTTTTTATTGTAATCAGGGATGGCTCTGTGTCGTCGGTTCTGGAACCGACGCTGTAGGGCTCCACCTTTAGTGTCGCCCACTTGGGTGTTGCTTGGAAACTGACATAAATGTCCATTTTAACTGACGTTAAAGGTAATATTTGTACGAGTGTGCCCACCAGACACTCTCATATTTCTCAATATCTTGATTTCCTTTTAGGTTTACCAGGTATGAATATCCTTATGCATCCTAGATTCCATCTATGAAGTCAAAAGGATAGAGCTGACATCCTGTTATAGGAGGAATTGTTAAGGGTAGAAACCATGAAAGAATATAAGTCTAGAGGTTTATGTATACTAGGTTATGTGGATTTGAGATAGATTTCATCTACTTTATATCTTTTGTATTAACCTTTGCTTAAGGCATGTCCTCTCTTTTCTCAATGGTGTTGGCCAACCAATTGAGGGACGAAGATGTGATGTCACAAACATTAAGACTCATTATGTGCCTCTTCACTATTTACTAGTGCATGTGGTATGGGACATGTCTACTACTGGGTTGGTGGAGAGTTGCATAATGAAGTTCGATGTTGTTGGGTATGTGCCTGATCAAAAAGTACTTGGGGATGTCCTGAAGATGGGTAATAGGAAAGACCTAAACTAGCTAGTCACCTAAACCTGGTACATTAGTTAGTGAAAAGCCATTATCTATGCCAAGATTAGATATTACAAACATGTATGATTAAGTTATGAGGGTAAAAAAAGTTAATAAGAGTAATTTTAGAAAAGTATACATTAATTAAGTGATTCTCCAAGGTAAATGAGAACTTCAGTGCAATGAGCTCTTAGGAGCAATGAGCACTTGGTTGCAACGAGCTCTTTGGAGAAATGAGCACTTTGGTGAAAGGTTACATGTAGAACACACCTTAATTGACTTGAGTAATAATATTTGTTTATGATAAAAGGTATGTAAATATTTAATTAATGGGATATGGTGAAGGTGAGTTTGTAACAATGTTTACATGTCTTAGTATCACTAATAATTTAAGACATGATATAGTCATCCATGTTAATACCATATGATGAGCATGTTAGTACATAATTATGTCTTCATGACAAGATTAAGGTGTTAGGGTACATATATGTGAATCCCTAGGGTGGGTACTACCAGATTAGTGTGTGCAAATTTCGAGGATGAGATTTCTTTAAGGTAGGTAGAGTTGTAACATCCCAATTATTTTAGTCTAAAACAAAATGTCCTATAGTGCTAAGCTATTTTTTTCTTCTTCTAATGCTATAAAACCCTAAGATGGATCCTACGCATGATGGTTCAACCTCATATTACACCTTATTTTAATTATGCACACTAACTATACATATAGTAGATGATTAGAGTTGCTCCTACATAAATGCAAAACAGATGACCTCAATTGTTCTACATGTATATAATAAGATATTAGAGATCCTCTCCAAATTTGGTGATACAGTTTCTTCCCTATAATTAACAATACATTAATCACCTTAGATACCTAATGTTGTAAATCACATGATGGCTTCTATTGAACCTAAAATAAAATTGTATATTTAGATTCCTTGTGTTTGTTTTAGCAAAGTGGCCAAGTTTCATTAGAAATGAATGCCCATAGCTATGTCAATTGGTATTAGGAAGAAAGAGAATATTTATATGTAATTTGACCTAAATATCCAGTTGATACAAGCCAATTGATGTCTTTTTTTAGCAAAGTTGAATCCACAAGGTGTGTCGAGCAATGGCTACTCTAGACTGTAAACTCAATGTAAGGACCCTGACCCATGTTTTGGGATAACCCTCTTTGTTTTGCCTAAGTTTGCTGCTTAGAACCTTTCTCTAATCATGTGAGATGTAATTAGGGCCAGTAGAAAGTTTAAGTTTCATGTTTGAGCTTGTTTGGATGATGCTTGTGTTTTGTGGTGTGGTTTTGGTGCAAATTGCAATTCACCCTGAGTGGGGGTTGATGTTCAAGCTTGTCACCTCTAGAGCGTCCCTTCTGTCTCTTGGTACCATCTAGAGGAGATAGAGAGATGGGCACCTTGTTTGGGTCTTAGTTATGAGGTATCATCCTTGGTGATGTTTTGAACACATGAGTGAGATGTGTTTTGCTCTTAGATGTGTTATCTCCGGTTAGAGAGCCTTGGAGAGGTTGTATATCGGTTTGTGAGTGTGTAGGGTTATGGTGTATCGATTTGTGAGTGTGCAGGGTTATAGTTTATCAGTTTGTGAGTGTGTAGGGTTATGCCATATCGGGTTAGTAAGGTCGTGATCTTGGTAGGAGACCAAGAGGGAGAGATCTAACCTAGATCATATCACCATGTCTTGCATTTATTGCATGTGGCCTCTTTTTTGTGGACAAGTGTCACCTAGGATCCTAAGGTGATGACACCTCTCCCATGATATCTCTCTTATCCCCCTAGTATATAATATTCTTTCTCTCAATGCAAGGGAATCCTTTTGACTATTCTTGTTTTCTCTCCTTTTTGGTGGATGATCTTGAAAAGCTTTAGGAGCTAGAGAGATTATCTTAGAGCTTGGAGGATGAGTTCCAAGCTTGTGGTGTTCCTTGATCATCCTTCATCTTCTACATTGGTAAGTTATGTTCTATAGCTCTCTTCTTCTTCTCGACCATGGATCATGGATACCTCCTTTTCATCTCGACCTATCTTAACCTTGGTCTCATCTTCTTCCTTGGAGGTGTTGTGGCAATCAAGTAGAGGATCATATTCAACCTTGAGCTCGTGAGCTTGAAGCTTAACCTTGGAGCTTGGATCTTGGTGGTGATATTTGAGGTGGGTTATATAACTCTTAACCTTCTTTGTTATTTTCACTCTTTCACGTGCTTATGTTGTTTCTGATCTTTGAATCATTCATCCCCTATATGTTAGTAGTTTATGATGGTCTTGAGAACTATTTTGGTAAAGAATCTCGTTAGTTTTCTATCCATATCTTGTACCTTCTTGCCATGAAAATAAATGAACTAATGGCCGACATCCTAAGGTTGAAGATGACAAGTTGATGCATACACTAAGTTGTGAGTGGTCGTCATGATTTGTGGTCCTTAAACCGACACATCATGTAACATGTTGACACACATGAGAATGCTAAACCGACATGTTTTGATGGGGCTAACTGGACATACTCTAGAGGAGCTAAACCGACATGCTTGTTCGCCGACACCTTAGATCGATAGGTTGAGGTTGCTAACCCGTCATGACCAGGATGTCATCTTGTGAGCTGGTATGCTTTGAGAGATAAACTGTGACACTCTTGGTTGAGTAAGAGGTTATTATGATAATGCCATAACCATAACAACCCATCTCACCTCTAACTCATCACAAGCATGATGGGTGACACACTCCTTGGAACCTTGTCCGACACACTAGAGGATGGCATGGCCGATACATATGCCTAACACAACACTCTTTAAAGTAGGGTTAAACCGGCATGCCTTGGTGAGGTTAACCCCTTGTGGCTTGTATAGAGGTGGTCGGCATGTTATGGGGGTGACAAGTTGACACTCAATGTCAAGCATCAAACCGACACCTCAAGTGCTAAACTGATACACCTCAAGTGTATCCAACCCGACATGCTTGGACTGATGCTAAACCGATATCCCTAGGTGAGATTGCCTGACACACCTTGGTGTGGTCAGGACGATACATGTAGATGATAAATCGAGATCCCTATAGGTATATGAAACTGATACCTTGTGATGGTATTCATGATACATCATGATGATGGGTTATATGGTATGACACGATACCCTATGAGATGCTTGTACGGGAAACAAGGGAGTGATATTTTCTATAACCTATAATCTCATAACATATCCTATAGTGATAATGGAAGTGATGAATAGAGGTTGATTGCTGATCCAAACCTGTAAACCCTAATTGGTTAAAGAGAAACCTAACCCTAATGATGTAGTGTAAATGAAATGAATCTTTATGAAATGGTAGTGGTAATGAAGTATTATCCTTCTTGTTACAAGTCTCTAACCATGCAAGTAACACTAGTTGATAAGCATATCCATGTAAGAGCTATGGTGATTATGATATGATTGAATGGGCCTTATGAGGCATGTGTGATGTTGGTATCATAGAAAGAGAAGGTAAATGGCCTTATGACCTAATGATGGTTTATTTCCTAATATGAGGTAATAGTTTCCTCAATAATGAGATGAGGGGTCGGTACCTCAAAGTATGTGGTACTTGAGATGAAAAATATGGTGAATGGAAAGCATCAAGTGATAATGTGATGAGATCACACCTTATATGCTCAGATATTTTCTAGTAATGTATTATGCCCTTATCTTTGTAGAACTTGTTTAAAGTTTATACATTGTAACTTTATTGATGCTAAGAGACACTTAAATGACCTAACTAATCAAGTGGAACCTAATCATGTAAATTTCCCTATGCCATAGATCCATTCAATGTCAGTATCTACTGGATGGTGAAATGAGTTTAACTTAGAGCACATATTTTTGAATATGCTGGGGGTGAGGACGAATATCCCTTTACGTCCAGGATATGTGATACATGATTGACTACAGGCCATACCCTGGTAGGAGTGCAGATTTAGGTTGCAGATCAGTGATATGTGATACATGGTTGGTTGTGGGACATACCCTAGGAAGAGTGCGGCTGCGGGCCATAGCTTGATTTCACTAGTTCCGTGACCTGTACCAAGGCGGGCTAGGTTTGAACAACTAGACTATATGTCACTTCTAGCAGTCTAATTGATGATGTCACTACAGGATTCACTTGTGTACTGACTGTGAGGTTTGGTGAGGTCATGGATTCCACCTCTTCCATTAGACCTTGTATGGCACCGATTTTGACTTAGCAGTGGTCGGTTGAATTTGGGTGGTATGATCCAAATCTTCAGGGCAAATAAAATATGTAAACAGCCGTGTAGTATACTTGTGTAGGATCAAATGTGGGAACATTAGATGAGGCGTTGCTTGGTTTTGTGCAGTTTTGTTAGTAGAAATTATACATGTCCTTCATATTCCTTTTAAAATGTTAAGATGTTTCATAACCCAATAGTAATTGCTTATTCCGTTAATAATGATTACCTACTCATCATGGTTGTAACTTTATTTCTTACTTTAACCATATCATCCATGTTAATAATAGAGTTAGTGGAGAGTTATATCTACCGCTGAGATTTGGAATCTCACCTTGTGGGTTTCCCACATCCTTTTTAGGTGGACGTGCATGAGGAGGCAGAGATCGTACAACAGAGGTTGCGGAATAGCAAATAAAGATAGTAGCTGACAAGGTTGGAAGTTCAGTTGGATGTCTTTTTTTGTTAGAGTCCTAGAGTCATCCCTGTACACTCGGGTCTTTGGGGATGCTTGTAGACGTGCTTTCGATATATGGTTGGCTTGTGTGCCCCTTTTTATGTATAGATGTGGTGGATATATGTATATATGTTCTGGAACATGTTTTCTTATAACAGACTGATGGCACAAACAATAAGTGCTTGTGACATGAAAGGACTCGTATGTAAAGGCTTTTGCTGTTTGACAATTTTATGAAAGTGGTTTTAATTATCAATATGTTCTAGTAACATGTTTGTTGAATCTTTCTTCCGCGGTTTTGTTTTGATTAATCTTTCTTGTGTGGCATGGGGTGTCACACTCAAGATCCATCCTAATTTTTGGACCGTGATTGTAGGGGGAAGACTTCATATTCAAACCCACACCTTCTCAGTGTCAAAGAAACTACAACCAAGAATGGCTTCTCATGACCCCAGTCTCCCTCCCTTCTCCATGTTTTCATATTTTGTCACCACCAACAGATTGAGGAGAGAGTGGTGAGTCTAGAGAACCTTTACTTAGTCCCTAGATCACCCCCTAAAAAATCCCAAAAACATCACCCCTCCTCTCTGCCACATTTTCATAGAGAGAACCTCAACCCTTATCTTTGACGACAATGCCAGTTGAACCTTCTCTAAGGTCCATGGAAATGTTCCTCTCATTTTAATCTCTCTCTACCCTAATAGTTCCAGTCACCTTCTCCCTAGTACTCTTCAGAGTTGTGCTCAACACAGGGGCCATCCCAGATGAATTAGGTTGAGGAGGATCTTCCTTTTGACTCTGATAAGCTTTTCCAAGTACCACCCAACAACACAACATAATGGGATCTCTTCCCAAGTTTGACCTACCTAGAGCTCAAGAGATTGATCGACAATGAGAACCAGGGTTGCTCATGCCATGGAATAGAGTTGGACGTCTTCCTCAAATGATCACAAAGTCTTAACATCCCTAGAATTTGTCCAGAGGGAAGGTTAAACCATGAACCCTTTTTTAGCATCCTTCATGGCCATAAATGCCAAGTTCAAGTTTCCTGTCACTTTCATGCTCTGATTACTAGTCTAGCTTCACCCCCCAATGCTGCAAGTCTCCATGAGATGTGTTTTTCCTCGTCAAAGTTCCTTTGATGGTGTTTCACCTTCAGCCTTTCTACCTCCATTATATGATGGGTAATAAGGTGCTGCTCTAACCTCCATAGATCATGAGTAGATGTATGTTTTCTTCTACGTTCAATACTCAGGTCGCTGGTGAGGGTCTGAGGGGTAATGGAAAACTCCAACTCTATCTAGGAGTCACTGACTCCCCTCTAGACATGGTTCTACTGTGCGCGAGCCCTGAGAAGGAGTATGAATCAAGGTTGTGATTTGCTGTGTTGCCCTAATATTACCGGTCTGATGTCACGCTTGACATATATAGATATGTAATTTAAGTGTTTCATATATATATGCAATACAATGTGCTTTCCTGATTGTGCAGTGGCATATGAGGGCAATGATGTCTTATAAGAATCCAATTTATTTGATTCTCAGAATTTACAGTAAGAAATTAAACAGTTTGTTGTCAACTGTGATTGGCAAGAAGACATCAAATCTCTAGAAATTCATAGATTTTTGTATAGAGCTCAAATGAGGATGATCAATACATGGATTTTGATCTAATTTTCAAGATCTAGATAATGGAGTTGATTTTAGTACCTAGTTCAAATGGTTTTCATGAGATTTCAGAATTAGGGTTATTTAGGGTTTATAAGGTTATTATTAGGGTTCTTCAGGTATTTTAGGTTGTTTATAAGTTAGAGAATCAATAAATCTCCTAGAGGAGAATTCTCCACTGATTAGGTAAGTGGTCCATGCCCAAAAGTATTTACTATTTATTTTTAGCATCTTTACATATTACTTATTTCCAAGTAATATATTCTTAATTTATATGTTCTTATGTTTACAAGTTAGCGATATGTTTATAACTTTGTAAGTACAATTTATGATTCAAAATTTCAAGTTCATGCCAAGATTTATTATGTCTTATTTCATTAAAATTGAAGTTAAGATTTTAAGATAAGAACCCATAAAGATTCGTGCATGAAGATACAAGTTAAGATAAGATTTAAGATGTCACAAGATCATGTAGTTAGACCAGACCCTTAGTGTAGGTCAACTCGAGAGACATGACCCATGCTCTTAGTGCAGGTCATGAGGCCCAGACCCTTAGTGCAGGCTGACTTAGATAAGATGATCCAAACACCAGAGTGCATGCCATGAGACCCAGGTACCAAAATACATGTCTCCATCATAAGTTACATAAAAAGATAAAAAATAAACTTAAAGAAATATCATATGCTTATGTCCAAGTTCTCTTTAGATTTTAGCTTTTAGAGATAATGTTTAAGAAAAATGTATAATCTTTTCTTATTCCAATATTTTATTTATTTAGAATACTCATGCCACTTAGTGATAGTTGTTTTTCTAATTCATGGTTGTGGATGAGATGTCTGCATGAGACAAGCAGGAGTAGATATAGATCTAGAGACTTCAATGAAAGTATACAATGTAATTATAGAGAGTGCCCTGGTGGGGTGCCTTTATCCACCTAAGTTTTCTTTTAGCTTTAACTCTAGTTTATATGTATATAATTTTGATCAATGTCATGAGTTTATATTAAGTTCCTTTTTTTGTAAAACTTCTTGTGAATGAGAAATGCAATATAATCTAAGTTGGTTACACTTTCAATTATTTATTTCAACTACAGTTAAGCTACAATATACATGCTTTTAGAATGTCCTCTAAGTTTGAATAGTTTTTTCGTATTGTAAATCTGTTTGAGGGTTAAATAATGTAGTAAACTTCAAACATGCTCCCAAGGCATGATGTACCTAAGATAGAACCTAGATGAGAACTTGGGATGTATGTTAGATATGATAGTGATTGGTGTCCCAAGTAATCTATCTTTCTCATATATGTAGACCTTGGTGCATCCCAATTTGACATAATATAGAAAAAAATGAGTATGTTTAGTTAGTTTGTCCACACTCACTGAAATAGAATCAAAACTGTGTGATATTTTAGGTAATCCTTCCATAAAGTCCATGGTAATATATACTCACTCCCACATGGGAATAGGGTGTGGTTGTAGGGTACCTGCTAGCTTTTGGTGTTCAACCTAGACTTATTGACACACACAACACTTGGTTACATACTCCACCACATCTCTCTTCATATGTGACCACCAATATAGTTCCTTGAGGATTCTGTACATCTTGGAATTGTCTGTCAGGAAATTGAGGCAACAAATAAGGAAGCAAAAACAATAATTTTATGCCCAATTCCTAGACCAGAGAGATCTCATCAACAACAATATATCTAGTAAGTAAGGTACCAATAGATATACCTGGTCCTAGAGCAAGTATAGTGACAATTCTTACAACAATGTGCTTCTTTCTCAAGTCACACTTGGACAACTTTGGCAACAACCTCCTAGTTGAACACCACAGATGGCGATTGATTGTGTCCTCACAGTGGGACAAGTTCCTCCTCACCTCTAGAGTAGTCCAAGCAGACCACCCAGAACTCCAGGTTGCACTACCACAACCAACGGGAAGGAGCTGTCCCTTCGAATGTCAGCATGCTAGCACTGATTCGCTCTCCCATTTTTAATTCCCTTGCTATTCCTTGCTTTGACAGGTAGAACTTTCTCAGGGCTCTCTGGTTACCACAACCAAAGAGGACAACAATTGTCAGACTTTATTATTGTTTCTGGGAAGCCCCCAGTACCCATCTATTTATAGGAGGGCTAGGGTCAGGGTTTCCAGTCCATTTGGGAGTCAAAGAGAAGGAATTTCATAAATGTTCTGGAAGATACAAACTGTGAAGAGGTCCATTCACTGTTGAACCGGTTGGATCATGTGTGAATCGATCAGTTCAACTTTTGAACTGATCAGCTCATATTCTTTCCTATTTTCAAACACACTAGCATTAATTATTTGAGTAATGCACAATCATGACATCAACATCAATCCTTGATCCAATCAAATTGATCATTGGACCGGGAAATCCATATGATGAGCCAGTTGTTTCATATCATGAAACAACCATTTCATATCATGAAATGGTCATTTCATATGTGAAATGGTCATTTCACTTCTCCATCTAAGGCAATATTCAGCCAATGTTGTTTGAATTGACCTCACACTGAATCGATCAGTTCAACACTTGAATCGATCAGTCAAATTTTCAATCATATTTGTTTAAAATTAATACCTAAACACTTTAGTAATCAAGTTAAACATTCATGATTAATATCCTATTCCAAGTGCATCCTATGCATGCGACCCTATAGGTCCCAAGTTACGTTGGCAGTGAATGTCCATAACCAATTTTTGACATCACAATCAATGAGAGGTATTTAGAAATACATCATTGATACCCAAGTAATTCTAGAAGTTGGAGAGAAAATTCAACCTACAATATGTGATCATTGTTATAGTGATTGTGTAGTTCCTTTGTCTCTGATATCTGGATTGAACTCAAGGCATGGAATTGTCATCCTATTCAATGTTCAATCCATGTTCCTTGAACTAGAGCAGATTGTCTGATATGCATGTGAGTTCACACATCACATATTGAATCATATGAGTATGTCCATACATTTCTCAGTCTTTCTTATCAAGTGGCCTAGATATCAATCTCATGAAGGAGGGACAAATCCCATTTGCATCACTCACACTCAATCCCCATGTGTCTCAGTGAACCCAAGCATGACCTTTATGGAAAATCTTATTCAAGGTCACTTTGGATGGTGTCTAAGTATATCTAATGACATGTGATGAGTGTAGTGATTTTAGGTCTAGGAACTACAATCACCACTATCACTATGGGAGCTAATTCTGACTACCATACGATGGTCTCCATGTATCACTCTCAAGGTGGGTCTGTCCGATACACTATTCTCTAACAAGTACCTATGTGTTTGACTTGATATCACATATCATGACTAATGAGACTCTGTCATAAGTCAACACACACTCTAGTCTTATACATTATTGTTGTCTATTTTGCTCCACAATAATATCTGACTAGGGACATAACAAGAATGTATGCACTGTTATCATATATATGATCTCATTGTTCAGGTCCTTGACCTGAAGACATATGTCATCGAGTCACATCATTCTTTAGACATATGTTAGGTTTGTGTCATCATCTCATGATTGAGACAAGCATAATAAATAGAATTACATTTATCATTATCAAATTTGGTCCTAATGCCCCATTACAATCATCATATGATTGGCTTGACGAGCATACATACCGATATACTCCCACTTATGAACTTAGAGCCAATCACTTACAAATCTTATTCCATGTGATCTTAAATGTCCATCATGTTTCTTCTGCGCAAGTGCTTCTATAGAGGGTTAGCAATGTATTCTATCTAAGATTCTTTTCCTATCCAGTAGATCCATTGTTACCACAATATTTATATTTTACCATTAATGTTTAGAATCTCTCATAAGTCATCTATATGAACTTCTTGATCCATACAATATTATTTGTTGAGTTCATAACACCTAAGGTACACAACTTCTAATATAGAATTAGAAACTGTCTCTTACGCATAACTTTTCTGGCTTACAATTCTATTTTAAGGTCAAACACAAATTTAGATTGTGAACATTAATTTTATTTGTCATTATGGAAACTTACATCAGTGTAACACTTTACACCAAACTCTTCCTTATTACCATAACCATGGAATCGATCCTTTTAGTGCTTCTCAAGTACTTAAGGATATTCTCTTATGGTAGTCAAGTTGACTTCCATGGGGATTTGACAGATACATCTCGTCATGTCCAAAACATAGGAGATAACAAGATGAGTACATAACATTATATACATGATAGATTTAATTGTGAATGCATATGATATCTATCCATGCTTTTCCCATTCTTCACAAGAACTGGGACACTAGACTCTTGAGAGACTAACTCCATGGAACATGGACAAGTTTTCTCTCATTGAGTCCTAGATGCTAAACTCCTTCAATATCTTGACAATATATGTGCAGATCCCAATTCCTATCACATAGGATGCTTCACCTAAACTCTTCACACAGAAAGTAATTCCTTACTAGGTTTAATACTTGCAGGATAAGGACGTTATTCCCCATCATTATGTGGAATGTAAATATGATCCCACTAAATTCTTGTAATCATATTTTTCATCTTCATTATGACTAAAGTCAAACTCTTTGACTGTTTTGTTAAAATGGAAGATTCCAACTCTGAGATGCTTGCTTCAATTTATAGATTTACCTTTGTATCTTATAGACTTTATTCACGATAAATGGATTTATAAAACCTACTATGGTGTGCCACATACACATCCTCTACAATATTCCTATTAAGGAATGCAGTTTTAACATCCATCTTGCCAAATCTCAGTCATATTAAACTGCAACAAACATGATCCTGACGAACTTAACCATGGAAACTAGTGAAAAGATTTTGTTAGGTTCAACATCTTGAACTTGTTTCAAACCCTTTTCAATCAATACACTCTTATAGGTGTGTACACTATCATCCATGTTGGTCTTCTTCCTGAAGACCCAATTTCACCCTATGTATTTTACCCCTTCAGGTGGACCCACCAAGGTCATACCTTGTTGGTATACATAGAATCCATCTTGGATCTCATGGCCTCAAGTCATTTTCTCAGACTATGGGCCCTCAATATATTCTAGGTAGGTTTTTGACTCATCATCTATGAACAACTTACCACCTTTTTGAGCCATAAGATATCATAGTCTTTCAAGCCCAAGGCATGTCCTACTAGATCTATGAGGTTTTATTATTACATAAGGAACTTGTGATTCCATAACATCTTGTGATTCTCTTTGTCCCAAATGTACCTCTTTTAGATTCAGTGTTTTCTTATTGGTAATGAACATTTTGAGTTCTGCTCTTCTCCCACTGATTCCTTTGGAATTAAATTCCCTTTAGGAATACAACCATCCTAGCAACAGACATTTTGTTGTCAGATTGGAATAAAAGTAGCATTCAATAAAATTACATTTATGTGATTTGTGGACAAAGATTTTCAAGAAACTATTTTCTTATACAATCTTTCAATCCTAATATTTATAAAGACATATCGGGACACCATATCTCATATGGTGTCTTTTGAACCATTTTAGACAGTACATTGTTTTAATATAAAGCATGTGCCAAAAAGGAAATTGGAATATCAGCTAGATTTATTGATAATTGCACCATGACCAGCAGGGTGTGATTCCTTCTTTTTGATACACTCTCATGATACACTATCATTGTGTTTCAGGTGGATTTTATCATGATACATTATCATGATCTCCCAAAAGGTTTTGAAACTCTTAGCTAAAATATCTCCACATCGATCGTATTGAAGTGTTTTAATACTTTTACCAAGCTGATTGTGTACTTCATTCCTGATATCCTTGAACACTTCAAGAGATTTTGACTTGTATTTCATTAAATACTATCTACCATATCTACTAAGATCATCCATAAATTTAATGAGGTGCTAATAACCATCTCTAGCATTTATTTTAAAAGGTCTATATACATCACTATGTATGAGCCCTAATAGAGTAGTCTCTCTCCCAGTACATCTAGTAAACATGCTTTTGTCATATTTCCCAATAAATAAGACTCACAGTATCTATTGGTTCAATAACCAAAAGAGTCAAGATAATCATCATTATGGATTCTAGAAATGCATTTCTCATTTATGTGCTCTAGATGATAATGCTATAGGTATTCATTGTTTGGGTCATCGAGTCATTCAATATAATTGTCTATAGAACTATCAAGTATAGATTATGAGACATAGGGTATTACCATACAAGATCTTATATTTTAAAATGAAACATCAGTTTTTTTATAATATTATTGTCCATACAAGATACATGATATTTTCATCAATGGCAAATACATAATAGCAATTCACTAATTTTGTTACATGCCCATGAATGACAGATATCAACTGTAGTGACAGAAACCCTAGATCCGTACAATTCTAGCTTACTTCTTCTCGAGTCCTGAAGTGGATATCGCTATCTCTTTCTTCTTCTTCCTTAGTTTCTTTAAGTGTAAAGGACATATTCCTTTTGCACTTACCTTCCTCCTCATGTTGAGTGCAGAAGACTTGAACTTCAGCTTATCCTTAGAACTATTCTTGGCCTTTCCTTTTTTTTGGACTTCACTCTACTGATCATCATCACATGTTTGTCCTTCTTCATTATTGCTTCAACATTTATCAACATCCTGAGTAATTTTAACAGTAGTTTAGCCAAGTTACTCAAGTGCTAACACTCAATAAACTGGCCATGTGATTTTGGCAATGATTATAGAATCATATCCATGGCCAACTCTTGACTCAAAGGGAATCCCAATCTCTCTAGATGTTCCACATGCCCAATCATATTGAGCACATGGGGCTCTATTAGATCTCCTTCTATCGTTTTGCACTCAAAGAGCGCCTTCCAGACATTGCATCTTTCTTACTTTGCATGATTCTGGTTCATATTCATAAGACATGTGACCATCTCAAGAATCCCCATGTTTTCATGTTGTTCATGCAACTCATAGTTCATACAACACATTATAAGGTGCTTAATGTCTAAGGAATCATTGACATGCTTCCAATAAGCATCCACTTCATCCCTAGGTGCATCAAGAGCAAGTTTCTTTGGCACTATTGTATCTAAGACATAGAGCTTATGCTCATCATTGAGAACCCTTTTCAAAGTCTAGAACAAGTTGTGTAAGTTTGTCCTATTTAGTTTGTTCTTCTTAAGAACTAATTGTAATGATGATTTGTTTTCCGTTAGATTCTACAAAATAAAAATTGCAACGTTTGTCAAAACATTTTTGATTAATTTTATTTGATAACTTTGACGGTTTTAATTAGGCTTTTAATATATAATCTCTCCCACTATTTTTTTTTTCAAATTGATAGCTCTCACTACCAATTGGGAATACTGTAGCGTACAACCTTCTAGTGAGCCAAGATCCATATTTAATCAAATCATGAGTTTGCTTTGGCTGATCGCCTACAGCTTGACTATTTAGGTAGACGATGTTTGTCAATTGCATCTCATGCAACTCTTGGAGTGATGGTGTGCACAATTCTTTGTCATATTCCATCTATATGCTTCTAGGTACTTAATCTCATTAAATCACCTAGTTAAGCCTAACCCAAAAGTCAAGACAATAGAGTATACACCCTACTTTGGTAGATCTACATATCTACTATCACACTTCCACGAGATGGACAATGCACCATGCTTTGGAGTAACTAATGCATAGTTGATCAAGTTTTTCATGTGTGTTTCTTATGGAAAGCATCTAATACTTAATAGTATATTGAGGTATTTTATGTAAATACATACACATATCCAATCAGCACATATTATAGTATGTATCATATACATGCTATAACCACATACGACATATGCAATTGTAAAACATAAGCGATGGTTATGGCCTACTGTTGTAATTCCTTGGAGCCACAAGAAATTACTACCACCTAAGGTCTGTATCACATGTAGCAATCAATTGGTGTATTAGATCAATCGTCGAGTATCCAGTCCGAATGACGTCTAGGCACCTCTAGTCGATTGATGGGGCCACCAACCAAATGGTTTGGCTCCTCTGGTCATCGGTCCTCCTTTTTCCTCCAGCTGATCGGTTCATCTTCTGAAATAGGTGGTTCGTCTGATGCTGAGTGTCTTCTTTGCCATAACAAGAATTAAAACTATCCTAATGCTATTTAACATATTACATGGTAATAGGGAAACCTTGAGTTACATTCGAGGGGTGCTTGGGAAGGAAAGAATTAATACTTTTATACATGTAAAATAGGAGAGGGACTCTGTATGCAAACAAAGATAAAACATGAAATAAACCAAACAACCAAGCACATGATCCAGATGAGTTTTATCCACAACTACACTTCCAATCACCATCAAAACATTTTTAGGGTGACACATATTGATTGCATATATATCATATCATAAATACATATTTATATTTATGGGATTGTATGTGGTATTTAATCATATGTGCACATTAATATTTTTAATATTCACATCATAAGAAACAAAATAAATCTGATCATATCAATTTAAATCTTGAAACATCATAAATTGACGTGGCTCTAATACTGCTATTGGAAAATTGGGGCAATAAATAAGGTGGCAGAAACAAAAATTTTATGCCTAATTCCCAGACCAGTGAGATATCATCAACAACAATGTATCTAGGAAGGAAGGTATAAAGAGATATACTCGGTCCCAGAGGAAGTCCAACGACAATTCCTACAACATCGTGCTTCTTTCTCAAGTTGCACATGGACGACTGATGGCAGCAACCTCCTGGTTGATCACCACAGACAGTGGTTGACTGCATCCTCCAAGCAAGGCAAGTACCTCCTCGCCTCTAGAGTAGTCCATACAGACCACCAGGAACTCCATGTTGTGCTACCAGAACCAACAGGAAGGAGTTGTCCCTTTGGGTGCCAGCGTGCTAGAGCTGATTTGCTCTCCCAAATCTCTCTCCCTTGCTATTCCTCACTTTGATGGGTAGAACTTGCTCATGGCTCTCTGGTTACCACAACCATAGAGGAAAACAACTGTCATAGCTTATTGTTGTGTCTGGGAATCCCCAATACCCTTCTATTTATAAGAGGTCTAGGATCAAGGTTTCTAGTTCATCTGGGAGTTGAAGATAAGGTATTTCATGAACTTTCTGGAAGCTATGAACGGTGAAGAGGTTGGTTCACTGTTGAACTAGTTGGATCATGTGTGAACCAATAAATTCAATCCTTGAACTGGTCGGCTCATATGATTTCTTATTTTCAAACACACTAGCATTCAATATTTGATTAATGCACAATCATGACATCAACATCAATCCTTGATCCAATCGAATTGATCATTGGATCGGGAAATCCAGATGATGAACTGGTTGTTTCATATCATGAAATAGTTGTTTTATACCATGAAATGGTTGTTTCATATATGGAATGGTCATTTCACTTGTCCAACTCAGGAAATACTCAACCAATGTTGTTTGAATTGACCTGACAATTGAATCAATTAGTTTAACACTCGAACTGGTCAATTCATAGTCCAGTCAGTCAAATTTTCAACCATAGTGTATGTATGTATATATATATATAATTGAATACCCAAACACTTTCATAATCAAGTTAAATATTATTCATGAATAAACTCCTATTCCAAGTGCATCATATGTGTGTGACCCTATAGGTCCCAAGTTACGTTGGCAGTGAATGTCCATAACCAATTTATGACATCACAAGTAATGAGCGGTATCTAGCAACACATAATTTCTACCCAAGTAATTTGAAAAGTTGGAGAACAACTTCAACATACAATCCATGATCAGATTTATAGTGATTGTGTAGTTCCTTTGTCTATGATATCCGAATTGAACCGAGGCATGGAATTGTCATCCTCTTCAACATTCCATCCATGTTCCTTGAACTAGAGTAGACTGTCTAACATGCATGTGAGTTTAAATTTCACATATTGAATAACATGAGTATGGCCATACATTTCTCAGTCTCGCTTATCAAGTGGCCTTGATATGAATCTCGTATAGGAGGGACAAATCCCATCTACACGACTCACACTCAATCCCCATGTGTCTCAGTGTACCTGAGCATCACCTTTATGGAAGCCCTTATTCAAGGTCACGTTGGATGGCATCTAAGTACATTGAACGACATGTGATGAGTGTAGTGATTTTAGGTCTAAGAACCACACTCACGAATATCACTATGAGAGCTGATTTTGACTACCATACAATGGTTTCCATGTATCACACTCAAGGTGGGTCTGTGTGATACACTATTCTCTAATAAGCACCTATATGTTTTACTGGATATCACATATCATGACTAATGAGACTCTATCATCAATCAACACACACTCTAGTCACGTAGCCCGAAGGGTGGCTTAAGCCATTAATGCATAGAGAGAAAGGCTCATGCAAGAAGCCAGAGCTGTAGTTGAAATAGAAATCTGAGCAGCTCAAGCAGCAACACAAGCAGCAGAACTATAGAAGGACCTTAGAGAATTCTCCATTCCTAAAGCTACTGACGTTCATCACCAAGTCCAACCTCCTCCCATCCATGCTCCCAACTTTGAGATAAGAGCACATTGGATTACCTTGCTTTAAAACAGCCCATTCTATGGTAAACAAGGAGAATATAGTCAAGAACATCTTCTGAGATTCATCGATCTATGTACTATGACAAAACAAAATGGAGTTTTTGACGATGCCATCTGACTCCGTCTCTTTAAGTATTCTCTTGCTGATAGAGCTATAAGTTGGTACAACTCCCTGCAATGTGAACACATCACTACCTGGGAACAACTTCAAAATGTTTTTTTGGAAATATTCTATCCTCCTTCTCTCACTTATGAAATAAGGGGATGAATAACAATGTTCACTCAAGTCCCTGGAGAAACCTTTACTGAAGCATGGGAAAGATATAAAGAGCTTCTACGCAAGTTTCCACACCATGGAATCCCCAAGAATCAACTCATCGAGATCTTCTATAGAGGTGTGGATGATGATATCAAGAGATTCTTAGATTCCTCATATGGAGGAAATTTTATGCATCAAATTTATGACAACGCATGGAGAGTTGTCACCCTTGGAGTTGAAAATCAAGCTAATTGGGGTAGATCTGTAGGTAAAGGAGTGTTGAAAGTAGCTATGGATGAAGCTACTCCTGAGTACAAGTCTATCACTGAAACCCTAAAAATCTTAGTTGCCAAGCAAGACCATATTGAATCGTCCCTTGCTGCATTTAAAAGAGTACATTCATCCACTCAACAACAGGAGCAAATCAAGTCAACTTCACTGTTCTGTGAAGCATGTAAAAGCACAGATCATTCCACACTAGCTTGTAACATTCTCTATGATGTTGTTTTAAGCAACGTATGTGGCCAAGGAGATAATAGTCAAATGGAAAATCTTAATGCTGTCAACAGCGTCCCTGGTCAAGGTTACTACAATCTGAATCAATATAGGAACCATCCTGGTTTTCAATATTGAAATCCTTTACAAGCAGAAAACTCGCGACAACTTGGTTCAAACAATCAGCAACGAGGCCCACCAGGATTCCAGTATTACTAGCAAAATTTTGGGAATCAAGGAAACTTCAGAGGCAACTTCCCAAACTAGAACTTCAACAACTATCAGAACAACTCTCAATTCCAGAATCTCAACCATGCCCCTTACTAAAATCAACAACAAGGGAAACAAAACAGAACCATCTCTCCTGATGACAAACTGACAACCATTGAGAAGATGCTATAGTCACAACAAACTATGATAGCTAACCAGCAGACCTTGATAGCTAACCAGCAAGCACATCAGAAAGCCATTGAATCTCAACTAGCTCAACTAGCAGCTAGTGTGAAGCCACATGCTGGAGCCTTCGCTGGTCAACCGGAGAACAATCGTAAACATCCTGAGAAATTGAAGGCTGTTATGACTCGTTCTGGTAATGTATATCCTGACACTCCTGTCAGGACACCAATGGTTGTAATAGATGAACAAGACCCGGTGAAAGATCAAGTTGGTAAAGAACCCAAATCTATTCCGAAGGAGCGGCCAAACAATGATAAGTCAGACAAAGAAAACTCTGAGAAACCTGCTACAGAAGAGGAAGAAGCAGCACCTGAACCCGATATCCCTGTATACAAGCCTCGTATACCTTTTCCAGCTCATCTAAGGCAAACAAAGCTTGATACCCGTTTTAACAAGTTCAAAGAAGCTATGAAAAAACTTCATATTGATATTCCCTTCCTAGATGCATTGGCAGAGATACCAACCTGGACAAAATATTTGAAATCACTTTTGACAAGGAAGTATATAACTGAAGAGTACGAGACAGTCAAGTTAGAAACAACTACTTCAGATATCATCCAGAGCAAGATGCCCAAGAAGCAGAAAGACCCAGGATCCTTGGGGATTTCATGTCATATTGGTGACTCTTCATGTAAGAAGGGATTGGACGATCTTTATGCGAGCATCTCTATTATGCCACTGAGCCTTTGGAAGAGGTTAGGGTTTGTAGAACTGCTTCCAACTGGCATGACCACACATCTTGCAGATAACTCTATGACTCTACCTTTAGGAATCATTGAGGATGTCCCTGTTAAGGTAGGAAAAGATTCCTATGTTCCGTGTGACTTTGTCATCATGGACATAAAGGAAGACACTATATACCCTCTCATATTTGGACTTCCATTCCTTGCCACCGCAAGAGCTTTGATTGATGTCGAAGAAGGAACCTTGCTGCTCAGACTAGGTAAAGAAACCCTCGAGTTCAATGTTTTTGAAAGTATGCGAAGACCAAGCATGCAAGAAGAAGTCTATCTGATTGACTGTATAGAGCAGATGTCAATCCTTACGCAAGTGGATTATGAACAAGAAGATCCTTTAGGGATGACCCTTACTAATCCAAATGCAGGAAGTTCAGATGACGAACAAGTGAAAAGTTGTGTTTTCCACCTAGATACTGCTAAAGAAGATCCTGAAGCCAAGATTGAGGAACTAAAAGCAGTGGAAGTTACTGAAGAAGTATGTGAACAGCCACAAGCTCCTAAAATGAAGCCCTTACCATAAGGATTGAAATATGTGTTCTAAGATGAACTCAAGGTCTGCCCCGTCATCATAAATTCAGATCTAAAGGCAGAATAAGAAGACAAACTTTTGAAGGAACTGAAGGAAAGAAGAAAAGCAATTGGCTACAAGATGAGCGACCTCACTGGGGTTAATCAAGCGTTGTGCATGCAAAAAATCCCCATGATGGAAGATTACAAGCTGACCGTTGAACATCAATAGAAATTGAATCCAAATATGAAGGAAGTAGTCCATCGTGAAGTCATTAAACTGCTCACTACTGGGATAATCTATCCGATATCGGATTCACCATGGGTGAGTCCCGTGCATGTGGTCCCAAAGAAAGGTGGAAATACTGTAATATGAAATGAAAATGATGAACTCATCCCCACTCAAATGGTTATAGGGTCTAGGATGTGCATTAATTACAGGAAGTTAAACAAAGCAACTCGAAAGGATCATTTCCCAATGCCTTTTCTTGATCGAGTTTTAGAACGATTGGCTCATCAAGAATATTTCTGTTACCTCGATGGTTACTCTGGATTCTATCAAATACCTATACATCCAGATGACTAAGAGAAAAATACTTTCACCTACCCATTTGGAACATACACATTTAGAAGGATGCCATTCAGCCTCTGCAATGAACCCACAACTTTCCAACGTTGCATGGCAGCCATATTCACTGGTCTCACCAAAACTGTCATGGAAGTTTTTATGGATGATTTTTCTATGTACAAAGATTCATTCAACTCATTCCTAAAACACCTCTCCCTTGTCCTCAAATGGTGTGAAGAAGCACAACTTGTGTTAAATTGGGAGAAGTGTCACTTTATGGTAAAGGAAGGCATTGTCCTCAGCCATAGGGTTAGTAATCAAGGAATTGAAGTAGACAAGGATAAGATCGAAGTAATTTCCAAGCTCTCTATCCCAACAAATGTTAAGGATATTCGCACATTCCTAGGTCATGCAGGCTTTTACAGACGGTTTATAAAGGATTTCTCAAAGATAACCAAGCCGGTGAAAAATTTGTTACGAAAGGATGTTGAGTTCAATTTTGACGAAGAATGTGTTAAAAGTTTCAACCATCTAAAGCATGCTCTCACAACAACACCCATCATCAGAGCTCCTGATTGGGATCACCCTTTTGAAATTATGTGTGATGCCAGTGATTACACTGTGGGTGCTATTTAAGGCCAGTGTATAGAGAAGATACATTATGTGATCTACTATGCATCAAAAACCCTCGATGAAGCTAAGAGAAATTATGCAACTACCGAGAAAGAATTTCTTGTGGCCATGTATACTTTTGACAAGTTTAGACCCTACCTCATTGGTTCAAAAGTCATTGTCTACACGGATCATGCCGCTATCCGTTACCTCCTGGCAAAGAAAGATTCTAAACCGAGGTTAATTACATGGATTCTCCTCTTACAAGAGTTTGATCTGGAGATAAGAGATAAGAAAGGTACAAAGAATGTCATGGCAGACCGCCTCAGCTGTATCCACACCCTGGAAACCGAGAAGATCCCCATCAATGATTCTCTTTCAGACGACCAACTTATGAAAGTTTCAGAGGCTATCCCTTGGTACGCAGACTATGTGAACTACCTGGATGCGGGTGTCATCCACCCCAAATGCATCGGAAATGCACTAAATAAATTCCTACATGATGTGAAGCAATACCATTGGGATGAACCTTACCTCTTCAATCTTTGTGTCGATAGCCTATACAGACGATGTATCACTGAAGAAGATGCTCAACTTGTTTTGGAGCAATGTCACTCGGGTCTAGTTGGAGGCCACATGAGTTCTAAGAAAACTGCCTTAAAGGTTTTACAATGCGGTTTCTTTTGGCCAACCATATCCAAAGACTCCTATGACTGTGTTCTATCATGTGACAAATGCCAAAGTACAGGTAACATAACAAAGTGAGATGAGATGCCACTGAATTTATGGCAAGAAATTGAGATATTTGATGTTCGGGGTGTGGACTACATGGATCCATTCCCATCTTCTCATGGATTTTTGTACATCCTACTGGTGGTAGATTACGTCTTAAAATGGGTTGAAGCTATACCAACCGTCACTAGTGATTCCAAACCTGTCATCAAATTGTTCAAAGATATCATTTTCCCCCGATTCGGAGTCCCATACACTGTGATTTTCGACGGAGGTTCCCATTTCCTGGAAAGAAGCTTTGAAGCATTCCTGAGGAAATATGGTGTAAATCACAAGGTAGCCTCACCCTACCATCCACAAACTAGTGGACAGGTAGAGGTTTCTAGCTGTCAACTCAAGGCTATTCTGGAAAATACTGTAGGCCGCAATCGAAAAGATTGGTCAGTAAAAATCAATGATGCCTTGTGGGCCTACCGAACTGCTTTTAAAACTCCCCTTGGGACTACACCTTTTCGATTAATCTATGGGAAGTCATGCCACCTGTCGGTAGAACTAGAACATAAGGCATTGTGGTCAATAAAACAACTGAATTTTGATATGAAAGAAGCAGGCCAAGCTAGGATTCTGCAACTCTAGGAGCTGGAAGAACTCTGAATGACAACTTATGAGAATGCTAGAATCTATAAAGAACACACAAAGTTGTGGGACGATGGTCATATCAAGAGGAAGGACATTCAAGTGGGAGATCAAGTCCTGCTAATCAACTCAAAACTAAGGTTATTCCCAGGGAAACTCCATTCCCGTTGGACTGGACCATACATTGTTAAGAGCATCTACCCGCATGGTGTTTTCGTTTTATGGAGTGAAAAGTCAGGAGATGTTGTGGCTAATGGCCAACGTTTGAAAAGATATTTCACCTCAACCACTGGAACTCACCAATCCAACATATCCACCGTAAAAGTTAAAGAAGCCAAGTTGAGCAATCGACATAAAACAAAGGCACTTGTCAGGAGGCAACCCGATCAATAAAATTCGTATTTAGTTTCAATTTTGAATTAGAAATTTTTCTAAATTTTGTTTTTACTTTTTAGATAATTTTTCACCAAATAAAATTGCATCACGAGATGCTATCTTGAGTTCTGATTGGTCTTCACTTTTTAGATTTTCAGATGGAGGATGCACGCTGATGGGAACGCAACCACATCTGGTGGCCCAACCGGCATGAAATTTCCCCTCCATCTCAGATTTAGAGTTTGCTCGGGACAAGAAAATTTCTAAGTTCGGGGGTGGAGGGTGGGTGGTACGTATCTTACTTTCCACCTTCAACTATCTAATTCTGGCTTAATATTTCATCGTTGCATTTTTGACCAAAATTTTCAAAATTTTCAAAATTTTAAAGTTTTCCAAAGAAATTGAGTAGATACTGGATGAAGTTTTGACACTTTTCATTTTAATCTTTATGCATTTTGAATCATTATACCCTCATTCGAAGTAGATCCTCAAAAGGACCTTCTTTTGAAAACTAGCCTTTTGATTGAAATCATCATGTGAAGCTTATGAATCCTAACATCATGATCTTTATGCAAAAATGGCAAGTGTCTGTTGAACTAATAGGGATCAAACACGTCGTGCTTCCTAACTGACTAGTGGAACAATAACATGGAATCCCTACCAGATCCTCATCAAGTCATTATCTGAGTAGAGTACAATAAAGAGAACAACTCGGTGCACTGAATTGTAAATCAAGTTGCATTTTGATATGAACTCTCTTCTACACTTCTTCTATCATCTTCATACCCCTCCATCAACACAAAAAAAGAAAAAAAGCCAAAACAGTGCCAAACCCTAAGTTCGGGGTGGCACGCCACTTACCTCTATATCTGCTTCTTCCATACCCCTCACAAACTAATAGGGGCATGCCACCAAGAAAAGATGTCAAAGATCACACAAAAAGAAATGCAATCTCGAGTCGAATAGAGGAGAGCACACAAAAAAATGCAATCAATGAAATTGCAAATGATATAATAAAAATCTCGAGTCGAATAGAGGAGAGATTTATTTCTTCCTTCCATACCACCCTTCACTCCCTTTTCTACCTAAAGGCACAATAAATGCCTCCACTATCCTGAAAAACACCAATGTCAAATCAGGTGCACACTTATTGTTCTGTGGGTGAAATCAGGTGCACACTTATTGTTCTGTGGGTATCTCTGGAATCTTACAAAACACTTTGACATGCTTGTTGTTGGAAAAAGTGAGGAGGAAGTGATGTTGGAAAGCAAACTCAGGAACGAAGATATGGTAAGATGTGTTCAGTGGTCTCAGGAAGTTGAGATGCTTAGTAAGCAGAAAGGAAACAATCGTGATGTGAAGAGGAGGCAATCACATGATCAGAAAGTATTCATTTGGCGACTGTTTCAGATTTTGTGTTACTTGAGGACGAGCAACGTCTAAGTTCGGGGTGTCTTGATGAATGCATATTCATCATGATTTTCAGTCGCCTTTTTGGGACCAATTCGATTCTATACTTTCGATTTCATCTCCTAAATCTCACAAAATGCAAGATTTCTCAACCTATTCAATTATCAAGATTACTAACTAGATTTATATTGATTTTGTGCATGTCTTGACTAGGTTCAACCATCGTATGGAGTTCACTCGAGATCCCCTCAAACATTGGTCTTGACCAATCAATCTTCACCAAATGGTTTGCCCTAATGGTTCTGACCTCTCGGTCTTAGACATTCACCTAAACGGTCTCAAGACCGTTTAAGCCCATAAAGTTTCAAGACCGCATGAGCCTAAACAATCTCAAGACCGTTTGAGCCCATACGACTTCAAGACCGCATGAGCCCAAATGGTCTCAAGACCGTATGATGCCTAACAGTTTCAAAACCGTTTGGACCAAGGACCATTTGGATGTTGAAGACCATTTGGAGGCCATCGATCCTCAAGACCGTTTAGACAACAAGACCGTTTGGACAATGAAGACCGGTTGAAGTCAAGACCGTATGATATCTAATGGTTTCAAAACCGTTTGGACCAAGGAACATTTGGATGAAGACCGTTTGGGATACTCGAGCAAAGACCGTTTGGTCCCAAGACCGTTTGGAGCCATACGGTCCCAAAACCGTTTGGAGCCATACGGTCCCAAGACCGTTTGGCCTCAAGATCGTTTGGACTGAGACTCAAAGACCGATCAAGTGCAAACGGTCTTCAAGACCGATCAAATCCTAGCGGTCTGCAAAATTGTTTGGCCAACTACCGCTGAAGTCCGATTGGCACCTATCGGTTTCAAACCATTTGGAGGCAAAGTTCCTGTTCCTTCCCAACAACATTTGGTCATTTGATCGGTCCGCAAGACCGTATGAAGACAGAATCCCAAGACCGGTTGGATCTGTTCGGTCCCCAAGACTGTATGATCATATATTCTCGAGACCGTTTGGAGCAAACCGATTGAAGTCAAGACCGTTTGGATGTCAAACGGTCTCCAAGACCATTTTCTCCAAACCGATCAAGCAAACCGATAGAAGTCAAGACCGTTTCGATGTTAAACGGTCTCCAAGACCGTTTCCTCCAAACCAATCAAGCAAACCGATAGAAGTCAATACCATTTGGATGTCAAACAGTCTCTAAGACCATTTTCTTCAAACCGATCAAGCAAACCGTTTGCTCCAAACCGTTTGAGAGCAGGTTCACACAGAAAATGTGAAGAGATGACAAGAGCCTATAAATAGAGCCACGAGGTGCCTCATTTGGGCATTGTTCCTGGGACACCAACAGGCTGCCTAAGTGCAAGGTTCGGTCCAGCTTCATCCTCCACACCGCTGCCGCCAGCTTCATCCTCCACGCCACCCACACCTCCTCTTGTTGTGAGCAAGGAGGTCAAGAAGAGAAAGAAGGTGAGAAGAAGGTCTGCCCAGCCTGCCTTGGTGGTTCTTCCTCCTCGTCCAGATCTGCCCCGACACGACGTAGAAGACCGCGTCATCTTCACTAAGCTACGACTACCTTCTTCATCATGCTCATGGAGGAATCTTCCTTCTCTCTTATTCTTCTTATTTCTCGCACCATGAGAGAGTAGTCCCTTTTCGCTGGGGTGCGGGGACTAGCCCCGCTGCCCATGCTTTTATGTCTTTACATTTAACATTCCAAGGCAATGTATGTAACTTTTCATTTCATTGTTAATTGATAAGTTTGTAGCTTGATTACCTGCTTGCTTTCACCTGGTTCTTCCCTATGTTTTGAGAACCTCTTTATGTAGGGTAGAATGTCGATTTATGAGGTAGACTCCCATACTAGAAATAGAATGAGATTCCTCAAGGTAGTAAGTGTGTGATCCGTGAGGGGACGAGCCATCTAGCCCACGGTGATGCTTCTATGTGCCTACCCGTAAGGGGGGTCCACAACCTTAGTTGGATGTTGTATCTTCTTTGTTAATCGTCGATGTTTGCTTGCACATTAATCGCCTTCTTACTTGTTGGTTAGCACGGTTGACTCCTTGATGAGAGATCAGATAGGGTTCCTTGATGTCGTAAGTGTGTGATCCATGAGGGGACGAGCCATCTAGCCCACGGTGACGCTTCTATGTGCCTATCCACAAGGGGGGCTCTTAGACTTAGTTGGATTTTGTATCTTCGGAGCCGTAAGTGAGTGATCTGGAGGGTGATGAGAAATTTGATGCCTAAGGTGACACTTACGTGGGCCTATCCTCGCTGAGGATTCACAACAAATCCATTTGGATAGTTAGATTCTTGCATGGATGTTATGTGTTTGGATGTGTTTGCATGTGCAGTGATGGTGAAACCCGGTACCATACCAGCGATTTCATATCATTAATCTAAAACAAACTTTAATTCTTCTCTTTTAATTTTTTACAATTAGTTTAATTAACCACAAACCAATCAATAGTTCTAAATATTAGTCTTACTTGAGATAGATTCGACCAACAGAGATTCTTAAAAATGTTTTCCTTTGGGATTTGATCCTTAACTATATTGTGATAAGACCTGCCCGCTTGCGGGTGGTATTATTGCACGAGGTTTGGGTAAAAGCTCAGGGATTTCAACCCCGAGTGAGTTTGTTAGTGCGATAATTTCCACATCAGGTTCTCTACCCTTAGATCAGGGTAGGAATTCGAGGGCCTTAGATCAGGCGACTGAGGTTCGACCCTCATCTAAGTGATCTGTGGCCAGCCACTAATGGGCAATGTGACACATAATTTGGTCAATTAAGACCAAAACTTAGGTCCTAGGTCAAAAAATGGATGGAAAATGCACCAAATTAAATTGGTCATATCTCCCAATTGGTTGACTCAATTGCAATAAAATTGTAGGAGTAGTTTAATGATGTCATGATGTAGCTAAGGTGCAAAATTGGAGTCAAAATTCGATTGTTGGTCATATCAATTGACCACATGTCATATTCCTTGTATTTTGGCTTTATGTGATACTATGGATGGTATTAAATGAAAATGATAATCAAATTAATCAATTTAGTGTGGGAGATATTTGAGGGCATAATTGGAAAAATCAAAATTATAGGTGAGAGAAAAATATATAGAAAAACTCACTCTGTCACACAATGTCATCTGGCATGCACAATCAATCTCCTTGGTACACAACAAGCCATCATATGAATATCTAAATGATGTCCTCTTTGATTCTATCATATCATGCATGATCCACTTCAATTTATTGTTGACTTGTTGGACCCCTTTGTTTTGGTCATATAATGTATGTTTCACCTTCATTTGCACAACCATTATTTGGTCTAGATTCATCTGTTCCATTTTAACCAGTTTGTCTCTCTTTATACATTCTAAAAAATATTTTTTGCTGGTGATGTTGAATTTCTATTATGAGCATCTTCAAAGATTGTCCTTCCTAGGATGATAATCAATGGTAACATCTTAGTACTTCATAAGATCTAACCATTTACATTGTATCAAGTTTAGCTTCTTTTGTGTAAGGATGTACTTTTAAATTTTACAATCGGTAGTGACTTGACATGGCTAACCATAAAGATAATGATGCCATGCATTATTACTAGCTCAAAATAATGTGTACGATAATTTTCTTCATTTTTCTTGAGATGTATAGATGCATAGGTCGCCATTTGTCCTTACTACATAAGGAAACATCCTAAACCTCTCCTAGATACATCAACAAACACCACATATTCCTTTCTCTCCTCTATGAAATCAAAATTGGTGTTGTAGTTAATTTCTTCTTTAACATTTAAAAAGTTTTTTCACATGTTTTAGACCAAAAAACTTATATTCTTCCTTGTTAACTATGTAAGAGGTTGGTGATACACTAAAGTTTCTTATAAGTCTCTTGTAATATTCAACTAATCCCAAATTTTTTTGAGCTTAATTGAAGTTGTGGGTTGTTCCCATTCAAGAGCATATTCCATTTTCTTAGGCTCTATACTAACTCCTCCTGATATGACATTTCAAAATATGGAAAATTCGGCTAATAAGAATTCACATTTACTATACTTCACGTGATGTTGATATTGTCTCAACAATTATAGGGTTATCCTCAGATGTTTCTGTTGGGTTTTACGGGAGGCAAAGAGGCAGCGGAAACAAAATTTTCTCCCCAAAACCCAGAACAAAAGGAATCACGTCAACATCTATATAATAGGAAAGAAGGTTTGTAGTAGCATACCTTGTCCCGAGGCTCGCTCGGTGACAGTACCTCGCGCCTTGCACAGTCTTCACCTCCGGTCTTGGACGGTGTCTGTGCAGCTCCTGGTCACACCGGGACTGAGGACTCCTGATCTCACCGGGACTGTCGGGATTGACAGTTGTCCTCTGAGTGACAGAGGTCTCCCACCTCTGCAGTCGTCCACACGGACTGCCTGGAACTCCGATCTCCTTGTCCAACAAGGAATCAGAAGGACTCGCACCCTCCTATCGGCGTACTAGTCGCCAACACACTCTCCTGCCACTAGTTGCTTTCTACAGTTGTCTTTCCCTTGCTGTGCCTCCCTTATTGGGTAGCACTTGCTCGGGCTCTCTCAGTTACCAAAACCAAAGAGAACGACAACTTTACAGAGCAACTGGTTGCACTGAGTTGTACTTCGAGAAGCCCCCAATACCCCTATATATAGGAGGGTCATGGGACATGGTTCTCTATCCCGGGCAATGTGGGACTAAAGCAGGAGTAGAAGGGTTCGAGATTTACACAAAATTGATAAACCGCGGCAGCTGAACTGATCGTTTCAACCCTAAAACGATCGTCTGGACACTCCAGCCGATCGGTTGGACACTCCAGCCGATCGTTTGGATCCATGAGCCGATCGGTTGGACACTTCAGTCGATCGGTTCGTGATCCTGGTTCAACTCAAATTGACTTTCCATGTTTGTTTCTAATTGATATCAAATACCAATCCTTGTTCCAATCGAATTGGACAAGTGAAATGAAAATTAATTTCTCACCAATCTCACTTTTCCAACTCGCTCGGTTACACCAGTTGAGCCGATCGATTCAAATCTTGAACCGATCGTTTCACTCTGGTCATGAGTTGATCGACTCACTAGTTGAGCTGATCATTTCACCAAGCTCAGCCGATCGGTTCATCACATGAGCCGATCGGTTGGGAGTGCAGACTGTGCAGAATCAGTCAATTGTAGTTTCAATCAATCTGATACTCTAATCAACCGGTTCAACACCTTGAACACTATGATACCGAGCTATCAATTGATTAAGTGTTTAATTGAACTACTAAACCCCTTTAGCAATCAATCTAAACATCGTTTGTGGACAAACTCCTATTCCAAGTTAAATCCTATGTGTGTGACCCTGCAGGTCCATTTCACGTTGGCAGTGAAAGTCCATAACACTTATGACTTCACAAGCAAAGAGCGGTACCTAGTCACACATTAGTGCTACCCAAGTGAAATAGAAAGTTGGAGAACAACTTTCAATCCTACAATCCGTGAATGGTGTTACAGTGAATGTATAATTCCTTTGTCACTGATATCCTGAATGAACTCGAGGCATGGAACAGTCATCCTGTCAATGTTCATTCATTTCCTTGATCTCAGAGCAGACTGGGTGAGATGTGTGTGACATCAATATCACATATTGATTCACACGTGCATGCGCATGCCTTTCTCAATCCTACTCATCAAGTGGCCAAGGATATCAAACTCCCTCAGGAGGGACAAATCCCATATCTATCACTCACCCCTCAAAAGCCCCATGTGTCAAAGCCACCCAATCATCACCTTTATAATAACCCATGTTTCAGGACTGCGTTTGATGATGTCAAAGTGTACCCAACGACATGTGTTGAGTGTAGTGATTTCAGGTCTAAGAATCACGCTCACCACCATCACTGTGAATGCTGACTGTGATTACCAAGTCATGGTTCCATGTGTCACTCTCACGCTGGGTATGTCTGGTACCTTATTCTATAACAAGTACCTATGTGCTTGGTTTGATATCTCTATATCATGACTAATGAGATTCTGTCATCAACCAACACACAATCTAGTCTTTAGTGTTATTGATGTCTATGGTTATTTCCACAATAACAACCGACTAGGGACTAAACAAGAATGTATACTCTTAACATCCGTATGATCTCATCGTTTAGGTCCTCAACCCAAAAGCATACGTCATTGAGTAAAACAATTCTTTAGACATCTATCATGTTACACCATCATCTCAGAAACAATTTAAACATATAGATCGAAAATTGCCTTTGTTATTATTCAAATCATTTACATAGTATCCCTTTACAATCATCACATGACTTGCTCTATGGGCATACATACCAACAGACTCCCACTTGCACTTAGAGCCAGTCACCTAGGAACCTCAGTCCTTGTGACCTAGCATGACCATCATGCTTCTACTGAGAAAGGGCCTTAGTCAGTGGATCAACTATGTTGTCTTCAGTTGGTACTTTGCAAATCTTCACATCTCCTCACTGTATGATCTCTCGTATGAGATGGAAGCGCCGCAGTATGTGCTTGGACTGCTGATGTGATCTGGGTTCCTTAGCTTGTACAATAGCTCCATTATTGTCACAATAAAGCTCAATTGCATCACAACTACTGGGAACTACACCAAGTTCAGAGATGAACTTCCTGATCCACACAACCTCCTTTGCTGCATGCGAAGCAGGAATATATTCGGCCTCTGTAGTAGAATCGGCAACTGTCTCTTTCTTGGAACTCTTCCAGCTCACAACTCCATTATTAAGGCAAAATACAAATCCTGACTACGATCTGTAATCATCTTTATCGGTTTGGAAGCTTGCATCGGTGTAACCCTTTACAACCAGCTCTTCCTCGCCGCCGTAAACAAGAAACTGATCCTTAGTCCTTCGCAAGTACTTGAGGATGTTCTTTACGGCTGTCCAGTGAGCATCCTCGGGATCTGACTGGTACCTGCTCGTCATGCTGAGAACATACGAGACATCTGGGCGTGTGCACAACATAGCGTACATGATGGATCCGATGGCTGATGCATATGGGATCCCATTCATACGCTCCCTCTCTTCACATGATTGGGGACACTGAGCTCTAGAGACGGTGACTCCATGTAACATGGGGATGTTGCCTCTCTTTGAGTTCTCCATGCTAAACCGCTTCAGCACTTTGTCAATGTACGTGCTCTGACTTAGTCCGAGAAGCCTTCTAGATCTATCTCTATACATCTTAATTCCTAGAATGTAGCATGCTTCTCCTAAGTCCTTCATTGAGAAAGTATTCCCAAGCCAAGTCTTTACCTTCTCCAAGGCTAAGACATCATTCCCCATCAATAGTATGTCATCCACATACAATATGAGGAATGTAGTCGTGCTCCCACTAACCTTCTTGTACACACAAGGTTTATTTTCATTTTGAATAAAGCCAAACACTTTGACTTCTTCATCAAATTGAAGTTTCCAACTCCGAGATGCTTGCTTCAATCCATAGATTGACATTTGTAGCTTACATACTTTATTGGCATTCTTTGGATCTACAAAACCTTCAGGCTGTGTCATATACACATCCTCATTTATATTCCCATTATGGAATGCAATTTTAACATCCATCTACCAAATTTCATAGTCATAATAAGCTGCAATAGCAAGCATGATCCTGATGGACTTAATCATGGAAACTGGTGAAAAGGTTTCGTCATAGTCAACACCTTGAACTTGTCGAAATCCCTTAGCAACCAATCTGCCTTTATATGTTTGCACATTGCCATCCATGCCAGTCTTCTTCTTAAAGACCCACTTGCACCCTATGGGTTTTACCCCTTCGGGTGGTTCCACCAAAGTCCATACTTTGTTGGAGTACATGGATTCCATCTCAGATCTCATGGCTTCAAGCCATTTCTCAGAATCTGGTCCCTCCATAGCCTCTACGTAGGTAGTTGGATCATCATCTATGATCAACTCACCACCTTCCTGAGTTATAAGGTATGCAAACCTCTCAGGTTCAAGGCGGGTCCTACTAGATCTACGAGGTCCTTGTGTCACCTGAGGAGACTGAGATTCCACAACACCTTGTAAATCTCCATGTTCCTCTTATACATCTATCGGTTCAATGTTTTCTTGTTGGGCTTGAACCTCTTCAAGTTCTATTTTCCTCCCACTACTTCCATTGGAAATAAATTCCTTCTCTAGGAACACAACATCCCTGGAAACAAACACTTTGTTGTCAGTTGGGTGGTATAGACAATATCCCCTCGTTTCCTTGGGGTATCCAACAAAATAACATTTATCAGATTTGGGTCCAAGCTTATCAGGAAACATTTTCCTGACATAAGCCTCACAACCCCAAATCTTCATAAAAGACAAACTGGGACACTTCCCATACCATATCTCATATGGTGTCTTTTGAACCGATTTAGATGGTACACGATTAAGTGTAAACGCGGCGGTTTCAAGAGCATAACCCCAGAAAGAAATCAGAAGATCAATAAAACTCATCATTGATCGCACCATATCCAACAATGTGCGATTCCTTCTTTCAGACACACCACTCTCTCACCTTTACCTGAAAAGGGAGTCTTGGTCATCTTGCCCAACAAACAAGATTCACATGTCTCAATTGATTCATAATCAAAAGAGTCTAGATAACCATCTTTATGGAGTCTAGAAATGCGCTTCTCATTTATGTGCCCTAGACGACAATGCCAAAGATATGTTTTGTTTGAGTCGTTGAGTTTTTGCCTTTTGGTGTTTACATTGTATACACTTGTCTCCAAATCTATCAAGTATAGAACATAAGACATTGAGGCACTGCCATAAAAGATCCCATTTTTAGAAATGGAACACTTTCCATTCTTAATAAGAAATTCAAATCCATCCTTGTCCAAACAAGATACGGAAATGATATTCCTATTTATGGCAGGTACATAATAGAAGTTTTTCAACTCTATCATTAGCCCACTTGGTAGAGTTAACTCATAGGTTCCTACGACACTGGCGGCAACCCTTGCCCCATTGGCAACACATATTTCAACCTCGCCTTTCCCCAAAGGCCTACTTCTCTTAAGATCCTTCACATTTGAACAAATGTGAGATCCGCATCCGGTATCAGGTACCCATGACGAAGAAGTAGTAAAGTTAATATCTATCACGTATACACCAGAAGTAGATATCTCTATCTCTGACTTCTTCTTCCATCGTTCCTTCCATCCTCTCCATGTAGAAGAAATTGGTTTGGTGAGAGAACCCTTCTCTCCCTTACCTTTCGTTCCATTGATCTCTATCAATGAACTTTTTTTCTTCTTCACCAACGCATGAAGCGTACATAGAGTGGATTCAAAGGCTCTTGGTATATCTGGATTGTGCAGAACACTTCTCACAGTCCTCAATCAGTTATGGAATTTATTCTCAATTATTTTTCCCATTTTAAAAGATGATTCCTTTGCCATTCTACAAGAGAAAATTGCATTTGTCAAAACTCCTTTTGATTTGATTTGAATAAAATTTGACGATAGTTAATTAGGCCTTTAATTAATTACCGCTCCCACTATTTTGACTCAAATTGATAGCCCTCACCATCAATTAGGAAGATTGCAGCGTACAATCTTCTAGTTGGTCAAGATCCTGAAATCCTCTGAGCCATGGACCAGCTAGGGCTGTCACCCACAACTCAGATCTCTCAGGTAGGCAACTCTTGCCAATTGCATCATATGAAACTCTTGAAATATGTCACATGCAACTCTTTACCATGATCATCTTTATGCCTCAAGGTACTAGATCCAATCTAGATCACCTTGTTAAGTCCGACCCAAAGCCAACACGATGAATATGCACCCTGCTAGGGAAGACCGACACATTCATCCTTCACACTTCCACGAGATAGATGGTGCACCACGCTAGGGCGTGCCCACACTTGGTCGATCAAGCTTTTCACGTGTGTCGCATTTGGAAGGCATCTAAAACTTAATATTTAATGATGGATTTGGTTTTTATATACATATACGTATCCAATCACCACAATATATAGTACGTATCATATACATGCTATATCCCACAGAAAACATGCAAAACGATAAAAGCAATGATTATGGCCATCCTATTGTGATTCCTCGAGCCAAGAGGAATCACAGTCATCTAGGTCTACATCACATGCAACCTGTACAAGATGAAATCTGTGTCTTCCTTTCTGGATTTGATTAGCTCATCTCCATGACTGATCGGTTCGCCATCAAGTTGGTCGTTCGGGTGCCACCAGCCGATCGACTGGCACCTCCAGCCGATCGGGTTCACCGGTCGTCATGCATCTCCTCAGGTTGCCACCCACTCGTCTTGTTCCTCAAACTGGTCATCTTAGGTTGTCTGCCGTTCTTTGACATAATAAGAAATACAGTCTATCCTATTTACAATTGAATTGTGAAACCCTAAGTTACATTCGGGGGGAGCATAGGTAGGAAAACAATTCTCGAATCATTTCGAGTTACATCAGGAATAGGAGAGGGAAACCGGTGCGCAGACCGAGATGCAAGCAACCACATACAACCACACACAGATATAGGGTTTATAGGCCATAACCATGCTACATATCCACCACAAAACTCGTTTAAGGGAGACGCATATCGAGTGCATTAATATTACATATCATATATGTATATTAGGGATTTGTGGATTGGACATGCATAAAGCCAATTTTATCCGCATCGTATGCAATAAATAGAGGCGAAAAACCAAAATCGATCACATCGATAATCCTAAAATATAGAACTGTTGACGTGGCTCTGATACCACTGTTGGGTTTTACGAGAGGCAGAGAGGTAGCGGAAATAAAATTTTCTCCCCATAACCCAGAACAAAAAGAATCACGTCAACGTCTATATAATAGGAAAGAAGGTTTGTGGATGCATACCTTGTCCCGAGGCTCGCTCGGCGACAGTACCTCGTGCCTTGCACGCTCTTCACCTCTGGTCTTGGACGGTGTCTGTGCAGCTCCTGGTCACACCGGGACTGAAGACTCCAGATCTCACCGGGACTGTCAGGATTGACAGTTGTCCTCCGAGCGACAGAGGTCTCCCGCCTCTGCAGTCGTCCACACGGACTGCCTGGAACTCCGATCTCCTTGTCCCACAAGGAATCGGAAGGACTCACACCCTCCTATCAGCGTACTAGTCGCCAACACACTCTCCTGCCACCAGTTGCTTTCTGCAGTTGTCTTTCCCTTACTGTGCCTCCCTTATCGGGTAGCACTTGCTCGGGCTCTCTCGGTTACCAAAACCAAAGAGAACGACAACTTTACAGAGCAACTGGTTGCACTGAGTTGTACTTCGAGAAGCCCCCAATACCCCTATATATATAAGAGGGTCATGGGACAGGGTTCTCTATCCCGGGCAATGCGGGACTAAAGTAGGAGTAGAAGGGTTCGAGATTTCCACAAAATTGATAAACCGCGACAACTGAACTGATCGTTTCAACCCTAAAACGATCGTCTGGACACTCCAGCCGACCGGTTGGACACTCTAGCCGATCGTTTGGATCCATGAGCCGATCAGTTGGACACTCCAGTCGATCAGTTCGTGATATTGGTTCAACTCAAATTGACTTTTCATGTTTGTTTCTAATTGATATCAAATACCAATCCTTGTTCCAATCAAATTGGACAAGTGAAATGAAAATTAATTTCTCACCAATCTCACTTTCCCAACTCGCTCAGTTGCACCAGTTGAGCTGATCGGTTCAAACCTTGAACCGATCGTTTCACTCTGGTCATGAGTCGATCGACTCACCAGTTGAGCCGATCGTTTCACCAAGCTCAGTCGATCGGTTCATCACATGAGCCGATCAGTTGGGAGTGCAGACTGTGCAAGCTCAGTCAATTGCAGTTTCAATCAATCCGATACTCTAATCAATCAGTTCAACACCTTGAACACTATGATACTGAGCTATCAATTGATTAAGTGTTTAATTGAACTACTAAACTCCTTTAGCAATCAATCTAAACATCATTTGTGGACAAACTCCTATTCCAAGTTAAATCCTATGTGTGTGACCCTGCAGGTCCATTTCATGTTGGCAGTGAAAGTCCATAACACTTATGACTTCACAAGCAAAGAGCGGTGCCTAGTCACACATAAGTGCTACCCAAGTGAAATAGAAAGTTGGAGAACAACTTTGAATCCTACAATCCGTGAATGGTGTTACAGTGAATGTATAATTCCTTTGTCACTGATATCCTGAATGAACTCGAGGCATGGAACAATCATCCTGTCAACGTTCATTCATTTCCTTGATCTCAGAGCAGACTGGGTGAGATGTGTGTGACATCAATATCACATATTGATTCACACGTGCATGCACATGCCTTTCTCAATCCTATTCATCAAGTGGCCAAGGATATCAAACTCCCTCAGGAGGTACAAATCCCATATCTATCACTCACCCCTCAAAAGCCCCATGTGTCAAAGCCACCCAATCATCACCTTTATAACAACCCATGTTTCAGGACTGTGTTTGATGATGTCAAAGTGTACCCAACGACATGTGTTGAGTGTAGTGATTTCAGGTCTAAGAATCACGCTTACCACCATCACTGTGATAGCTGACTGTGACTACCAAGTCATGGTTCCATGTGTCACTCTCACGGTGGGTCTGTCCGGTACCTTGTTCTATAACAAGTACCTATGTGCTTGGTTTGATATCTCTATATCATGAATAATGAGATTATGTCATCAACCAACACACAATCTAGTCTTTAGTGTTATTGATGTCTATGGTTATTTCCATAATAAAAACCGACTAGGGACTAAACAAGAATGTATACTCTTAACATCCGTATGATCTCATCGTTTAGGTCCTCAACCCAAAAGCATACGTCATTGAGTAAAACAATTCTTTAGACATCTATCATGTTACACCATCATCTCAGAAACAGTTTAAACATATAGATCGGAAATTGCCTTTATTATTATTCAAATCATTTACATAGTATCCCATTACAATCATCACATGAATTGCTCTATGGGCATACATACCAACAGTTTCTCATGTTGTTATGCATACCTGGAGTATGTATGAATACAATTTGTAAATACTAGTATGAATTGATTTAAGTATGGTTTAAAAATTGTATTCATCATGTCCATAAAAGTTTCAAGGGCATTTTCCAGTGCAAAAGACATGACTACAAACTTGCAGTATCATATCTTATTCTGAAGACATACTTAGGTACATCAAATGCCTTTATTCCCAACTAATGATTACCTAACTAACCTGGGATATATCTTTGAGAAGATTTTTACTCTGTGTAGTTGATTAAATAGATCATCAATCCTAGGAGTGTGATGTTTTTTATTATGACTATATTATTCAATTACTTATAGTATATGCACAACTACATAGTTCTGTCCTTAATTTTCACAAAAAAGAAACATAGCTGCCCAAGGTAACGTACTAGGTTGAATGAAATGCTTAACAAGTATGTTGTGTAACTGAGTTACAATTCCTTTACCTATGGAAGTGCCATACTATAGAATGGAAATTCTATAGGGTGACTACCATATAAATTTATATCTCAATCTCAACATCTCTCACATGAGGTAAAACTAGTAACTCATAAGGAAAGACATCTGGGAACTCACATACTATAATAACATCCTCTATTTTGATTGTTATTTACTCCACCTTAGCATCCATCATGTGTGATAAAAATCCCTCACACATTTTTTATCATCATGTTATCATCTACAATATTTGATGTTAAGAACATAGGTAAGATTTTTTTGTCCCTATTGAAGACATAGGAAAAGCCACCTTACTGAAAGATAGCCACTTCCTTTCACAATCCAATTGGAACTGTAATGTATCAAGTCAACACATACACATTTGAAAAGATTTAATATCTAAGGGTATGATATTAGCCACTATGGTATACCCAATAAAACTTACGAGGTATTAGGACACACTTCGATCAAAACTGTCAACTCTCCTAACATTACTCTCAGTACCAACTCATAATGTAAATTCTAAGTTAAAAGATCTAGTCCACTGATACGAGTTTACCGTGTGTAGTATGTAAGTGAACATATCAAATTAATAGGCCTTGTGAGGCCCGATTTGAACACAGGGAAGCATTTCTCTAGTAGATAACTACTAACTACAATCAAATCAACTAAGCCAATTGTAAAAGGTTGAATTGGGTTCAGTTAAAGAATAAATGCAGAAACAAAACAAATTTAAATGTTGAATTAATCAGAGATGGAATGAATTACTTAGGATAGTGTTTTCACCATGGATAACACTAATAATTGACCTCACACACTCACTAACATCTATTTTCTCAATCCCTGGATAAAGAGCCTGTAGCCAGAATTACCTGCTCGTACAATGTAATTCACTACCTAATCTAATGCCAATCCCACTTCTGTAGTTATTGGTTGATTAGTTATATTCTTTATAATTATTCTATGGGTTTCCCCTCCCGTTTACACTCCACTTTTCCCAAAGGGTACAATAGACGGGTAAGTCTATGCTCTCTAACCCTCAAACTCTCTACTAAGATGACTAAGCGTCTATCAATCCACTCATGGTGATCAAGCACAAGCAGAACACAAAGCTTTCATAGATTTATATCTGGTAAAAAGAGATAAAATTGATGTTAATGCATAAAAATCAATCATAGTGTATATTCGAGCTACTCCTGGATCCTAAGGAATAAAGGTTTTTAACCTTGCATGGTTTTCATCAACGAACACATAGAAATGAAGAAGAAAAATGTGGGAAACATTAGGAAACTAATGTAACCCCTGAATCTCTGTTCATCCAGAAGATCCCCTCCACCGTATGTGTGTTTTGTTGTCTTCCGACTGCAGAATCATCCTATGGAGGTGCCCAGATCTCCTCGGTTGAAGCTTTCAGTCCTCAGTTCTTCTCTTCTCTCTCTCTCTCTCCAATTGTTGTGCAATGAAAATGGCTTCCTCCCTTTGTCTGGACGTCACCCCCTAAGTCATAGAAGGCACTTAGGGTACAAAATAACACCCACCTTTGGATTGGAGTGAAATCTATAGATGGCATGATCGGGCATATTCGGTAGTACCGACTAGGTGAGTTGGTGGTACCGAGTCACTTAGGTTTAGTCGCACAATCCCGATCATGTCAATACTATTGACTGGACTCGATAGCACCGAGTTTTGTGATTTTTGAACTGACTTTCTGATGTCCACTTGGTAGCACTGAGTTTTCTCAATTCATGTTGGGGCTTACTGATGCTTATTTGGTACCACTGACATTGGCTGTCGGTAGCACCAACTCTGGGTAAGTTTTTGGGTCCATCACTGACGTCAAGTCGGTACCACCAACTATTACCAGGTTGGTAGCACCGAGTCTGTGGATCTTCCTTGTACCTGAAAACACACAAAAACATCATAAGTACTTGGGATGCGTAAAATATTACATAAAATAATTAAAATCATATAATTTGATGCATTCAATAGAAACATGCCGTCTATGTCATTTCATGCATAATAAATCAAATAAATGGCAAATATACACATGAAATCAAGAAAAAATGTGCCTAAAATAACGACTAAAAGCACATGCATCAAACTCCCCTATGCTTAAATGTTGCTCATCCTCAAGCAACACTCTCATGGATCCGTTTGATAAGAGTAAGAAAAAGGACATAACACATACATTCCTTTCTTAATCAAATCCACCTATCGAGCCCTAATCCGGCCTTCATTGACCACTGAACCGATAACTGCTCTTAAGTGACCAAAACTTCCATAAAAGATGTCCACCTTTAGTCAATGATACTATCAAGAAAGTATTTAACATCATAATTACTCAGACATTCGCTTCGTGTGTTTTGTGATTCCCTACACTAATTGCTCTTTCCTAACTACCAACTACTTGGAAGCAGATCTCTGTATAAGCATGAATGAGGAGATAAATCATTAGAGTGACCTACCAATAAGAGAAATTAATGATTCAATATGGGTGGCAAATGAAAATTCATAAGTACATCCAACCTATTTATGCATAGAGAATAATGAACCTAGATGGATGAAAAGAATGCCATACATGAATCCTAATGCCAATTTTTTTCTTTTTATGAAATGATGCATGTATGAACGAGTCGAGATTGTTTGAAACTCAAAAGAATACACATGTGGATTAAATCATCACTAAACAAACATGCGGGATATACTTTCTCCTTGTTTCTTTTGAACAATTTTCTTCATCTCTTTTTTCTTCTTCAAAAAGGCTAATTTTTGTGCTTCTTGCCTTCATTATTTTTTTCTTTTTCTTTCTTGGAGGTATATCCTTTAACTTTAGCTTCATAACTTGAAATGAAAATCCACATGTTTAGGAAAAATATGCATGCGATGTTGAAATGTATGCAACTAAATGAATTGTGTTATGAAAGCTAAGATGGCATGCACTAAAGGTAATGCATACAAATGCAATATTTTTCTTTCTTTTTCAAATGCAAGCAAAGTAACTAATATGTTCCTATCGTGCCATGCAATGCAATCAAGGAGAATTGCTTGGGGTACTCATGATTTTTTGAGGTGGTGAGTCAAAAATGAATGGAAAATAAATGGAATCACACAACTAAGAGATAATACCTTCCATTATATTATGATGTGTCCCTCTTAATTGACATGTGTTCAGGGTGATCTAAAGGTTTATTTCTTATATTTTCATTTAAGGTCTCATTATGTTTTGGTCAGTTTAGGCTTAACATCTTCATCATTCACATTCTCGAGTCGATTCAGACTTTCATGTATGTCCTAAGTCCTAATGCTGACTAGTTCAAACATTTCCCCAATTGGTGTTACAGAAAGATTTTGCAGTTTAAGATTTTAAGGATATGACCTTTTTCATGCAACAACACAGAGAGTACAATTTATTTGAAAACAAAACCATGCATTTACTGCTTCCACAATCACACTAGATAGACATGGATCCTACACTTGCACAACTAAAAATAGAACAAACAACTAAAAAAAACAAAGATAGAATGTTGTTCCAGCACCCCCAAGCTTGAATATGGCTATGTCTGCATAGTCAATACTCACATATAAGAGGTGGAACAGTGGTACCAGGGCTCAGAAGGGCGGAGGTGGCATGTTGGGGTCATGTTGAGGGAACATCCCCTAGAATGAGAGGTCTGTAGGAGGCATTGGCGGTGGCTGTGGGTATTCCCCGAAGTATCCATGGTTCCAATAGTTATCAAAGAAAGGCTACTGGTACTGCTCCATCTGTTGTAGGAGCATGTGAACATTCTCTTGGTTGGCCAAGAGAAAGCGTTCTGTCTCATAAATCACCTGCTGGTTCTGGTACAACCTTCCTTGAATGTCTACACGTCGGCCAGTGTCACCTAATGCAGTTGATGTCCAGTCTCAATCTCCTACAACATGGTATACATAACCACCATGTTGTACGGGTCTTGCTCCTCTTGGGAATGGGGTGGGGCAGAGGAAGTCAAGGCAGCGTAGGTGCAGGCCCATTTGCGTGGGACCACTCTTCTAGTGATGGGTATGGTGGGTTCCACCTCCTCAACTTCATCATCGTTGTCACCACTGTGCTCCTCATCGCCGCCCTGAGCTGCTGCCCTGGGCAGATCTTCTGCTTCTCCCTCATTCAGTGGCCACCAGAGATGGTTCACCCCACGCGAGTTGAAGATAGGGTCGGGGAGGCTCCGCTCCTGAAATATGCCTCAATGCATGTAATGCGCATTAGGCACATTATGGCGGTATTGAAGAAGGTGCGCCTTGTATAAGTGAAGGAGGTCCAGCTTTGTTGTATCCTCTAATGGCTCGAGGGTGGACAAATCAAGGCACAAATGGAGAGCAATAGGGGTGATGAGACCCCCAAATAAAATCGATGCCTTTTTTGTCACATTGCGCCTCATAGAAATCATATGGAGCAGAAGGAAAGCTCCAAAGTTAACAGTCTCCCCTTCCAGTAGCCTGTAAAGAAAGTAGAGGTCCACCTTCTGGAACTTACCTTGAGCTTGACTGAATAGAGTAAAAATAGTATTGATGGAGAGGCGGTGAAGGATACGAGCAAATGGATGCTCAATATCAGTAACATAATTGATATGCCAGTTTATACGAAATCCCGCCGACACCTTAGTCAAATGCTCCCAGGCCAAGTCATAGTTGAAATTAGATGGGGCCGAGCATTCTGGGCCGTGATCCTAGTTGAAGATATGGTCGAAGGCCCTCAAGGTAATAGAATAGTTGTTGTTGAAGAGGCAAAAGTTGACCTTGCCTTCCCGCCATTCCCCTCCTATCTTCTTCTCAGGGGTGACAAGAACATCAAGAGACACCAAGAACTCAAAGATGAGGTCCGAGTAGGTCTACCAGTCATTGAAGAAAGGATTATCTCCCTTCATTTCTTACTTCTAACATACCCATCACATGTTTTCAGTAAAGCCCGTCCTTTCAATCAATGCACGATCGCCATATCGTGTTGGGATGATATGCCTTGTCTACAACTCTTCATATGGCTTCCTTAACTCTGAGGACGGGTGTTGAACGTGGGTTGGTCGGGGGGCCAACTCACCTTGTGGGGGAACAAATCCTCTCCTAGGATCCATGCCATTGATGCAAGAAGGAGGTTAAGAGAATAGAAGCTTGGGGAAGACCGTTAGTGTCTGGTGCATCCTTGCTCTAGAATGTAGGAGGAGTGGATATTGAGGGTGTGAAGAAAATGGCTCCACCACCCCTCCTTATATAGTTGAATGTGACAGAGTCGGTACCACCGACTTTTGGAGTTGGTGGTACCAAGTTGGCTAGCACAATCCATGGTCGGTTGCATCGACGACTTACGATTGGCTGACGTAGTTGGTGCGGATCACCCTGAGTCAATAGTACCAACTTGTGTCATGGATACTAGATGAGTCCTCGGCTGTGAAAAGAAGACAAAAGCACAATATGGACATTCTTGAGGTCTTCCGACAAGTAAAGGTCAATATTCCCCTCTTGGATGCAATCAAGAAAATTCCATCATATGCCAAGTGTCTCAAAGACCTATGCACTATGAAAAGAAGGTCAATGGGGAGGATTCCAAAAAAGGTGAGATTGACTGAACAAGTGAGCTCCATCATACAACACTCACTTCCTTTGAAGAGAAAGGACCCAAGAGCCCCTCTCATACCTAGTTATATAGGGGGACATCGCATAGACAGGTCCTTACTCGATTTGGGATCTAGTGTGAATTTGATGCCATATCATGTCTATGTTGAGCTGGGCTTAGGCAAGTTGAAGCCGGCACATTGCACTCTCCAGTTGGCGGATAGATCCATAAAAGTGCCTAGAGGTAGAGTCGATGATGTCTTGGTGATGATAGACAAGGAAAAAGGCGTGGTGTTCCCGACGGATTTCATTGTACTTGATATGGAGCCGGAGGATAGGAAGATTTCCATCATCTTGGGGATTTCGTTCTTATCTACAGATGATGTCAACATTCATGTGCACAGTGGTACCATGATAGTCTCATTCATGGACATGAAGATTAACATCAACATGTACAAGACCCCAACCCGGCGAGTCCGTGATAGGGATATTGGACATGATCACTTCACAAGTCCAAATGGGCATTTGAGAGGACACCAAGGTGAAGAAATTGGTAATGAGTATTGTGATGAAAGAGATGAGGAAAACAGGTTGAGTGCAAATGAAGGATGCATGTTTTGTAAGAACATACACATGAGAATTCCAAATGGATGAATGAATGAAGAATCACCAAGAAGCCTAGCTGAAGGCAAGAAACTCAGCGCTTGTGGGAGGCAACCCACCTAGGTATGGGAATTTTTAACCCAACCTCACATTTTTTTACTTTTGATTTATTTTACACAAACACACATGCACACTTGTGCTTGATAGTTTTCTTTTGAGTTTTGATGATGAAGCAGGTGCTAGACAATAGAGGGATAGGGTATAGAAGCAGGTCATGGTATTTAAATCAAATATGCAGCTGAATAACAAATAAAAGTGAAGTTCAAGTTCTTGAAGTGAAAAAACTGATGGAGCACCCTCACCACGGTCGTGGAGCTCGACCACGACCGTGGCACATGTGGCCAAGAATGACCATGGCACCTAGCCACGGCCGTGGGAATTATTGCATCAAGTTGACTGAAGTTACAGTGTTTTTAGAAGATTGGCCACGGTCGTGGCCACCCGCCACGGCCGTGTTGAAGAGGAGTGGCCACGACCGTGGCGAGGGTTAAGCACCAGCCATAGCAGGGTGACCTACATTCTAACACTCCGCACCGTCCATGATCTCCATCCTACTATCCCTAAGCTCTAGTTTCATGCTGAGGACAACATGATTCAAAAGTTTGGGATGGTAGGGCGGTATGCACCACCCTATCTCTCTCTTTTAGTCATTTTGTTCCACCTTTGCCATTCAATTTAGTTTTTTTGTTACTGTTCTTTTCACTGCATCTTTGCATGGCATGTAGTTGACTTCTTGCATTTTTGTGTAATTTTTCAAAATTTTTGCTCTTTTTGCCATACATTGCATATCATGTAGATTTTCGATAATTCTTGCATGTTATAGCTAGTATTTGCTTGTTTACTGCTTTAAGTTCAATAATATAGGTTTAGATGTGATTGGAGGCAACTTGGCACCATTTTGGCCAATTTTGCCCAAATATGAGATTTCTTGTCTAAAAAGTGTGTTTTGACCCAATCTCCACTATTTTGAGTAAAAATGACGACCTTTGACAAATGCAAGTGAATTACCATTGTTTGTTGCTAAGTGGTATCAATGTTTGACTTTTTACATGTGCATCACCTCTCTCATGATTGTGATTGATTTGGCTGAATTGTGAACTTGAGCAAGCTTTGAACGTTTAGTGTTTGTGGAATCACTTGTTTGATATATCAATTCCATATTGTTCATTCATGTGGTGTGATATCTAGGATGAAGTATTGGATTAACTTTCATGCAGGATGTCTTATGTGGAAAGTCATACCAATGACCCCTCCTTGACCTGACTCTTCTTCCACCATCTTCATACCCCTCTGCCTCATAAAAAGATGCCCTAGTGCACATAATCAGCCTTGGCCACCTCCAAAAGTTTGGGGTGATCATATCTTTATCTCTCCGCTTCACTCTATCCACCATATGCCCTATCTACACTAAGGGCAAAGAAAAAAAATTGCAAAAAAGAAAAAGAAAATAAAAGGATGCTCCTGTTTAAGAGCATTCAAATAAAGAAAAGATGAGTGCGTAAAAACATTTCAAAATCTTACCACAACCCTTTGTTCCACTTTCATACCCATTGAGCTAGGAAGCATCAAACTTAGCTCATTTTACCCTTTTCCGCAGCCACGTGGGTTGGTGTGATTTGAAATATAAGATTGAATGCATGAATGTGAAACAACACTCCTAGTCATTCTTGATTAACACAACCATGAAACGGTTTACCCGGAACTTCATGAAAGAAATATGGATAGCTTGTGTATTCTATGCACTATATTTGAAGTTCATATGCTTTGTGCTCTTTTCATGATTGGTTTGTGAAAGCAGGAGAGGAGAGAGGTGAAATGCATGCACTTAGTCATCTTTGATCCCATTCAACGATAATCATCTTTTACATTGCATTTGTCATGTCTTGACTGTGAAAAGTTTGTAGAGAGATTGAGTTGGAGCATACTTGAGGACAAGTATGTTTCAAGTTTGGGGTGGTGATTCAGCCCTATTTTAGGGCTTTATCTTGTGTCATTTTGCATTTCAACCACATCTATACTTGTTAGATTACATGTTATTTCCCCCGATATGCTTATTTATATCAAATGCACTTATGGAGGCTTTTTGCATGTTTTATAGGTTCTTTGTCCACTACTTGATGGAATGGAAAGAGGATGGTCCAGTCTAGGGTTTCCTCAGGCTTGGAGGAGCTCAAAATGAGGCCAAAACCACTTCCAACCTACCCCAAGTGGTCAAAGAAATTTTGGAAGCAATACCCTCCATGGATGATCAAGTTCAAGGCTCAAATGCATGGGAGAGACACCACCACGACCGTGGTGGACATGCCCCAAGTACAAAAAATTAGTAAAACTCCCAGAAATCGATGAAAATGGCCAAAACGACCGTGGTGATCAACATGCTCGTGGCCATAGGTGTCCACCACGACCGTGGTGACCCCCCACGGCCGTGGACATCCATGCACACCTCCCTGTAATCTCTACATTTTATAAACCCACAACTGTGCCCATCCACCACGGTCGTGGTCTACCCTACCCACCATGACTGTGGTGAACCACCATGGCCGTGCTACTCACAAAATCCACCAATTTTTCCACTGCTTTCCCCATTTTACCTCTAACTTAACCCTAGACCCCCTAGATCCCTATATAAGCCCTAGTGGCGACTGAGGGTCGAGGGTTGGCTGCTTAGAACCTCATTTTCGCCCCCTTGTCATCTCCACTCCATTGCACTTCACCTCCACCTCAAATCCACTCCATTTCACCATTTCCATCGCATAACCCCCCATATCTAAGCCTTCCATCCACTTCCCACCACCATTTTACACCATTCCATCCAAGAAGAAGGAGGAGGATGACCTTTCAGCTGTTGGAGAGGTGGAGTCCTTCATCTACACCGAGCTCCATGGCTTCTTCTACCTCTTTCTTCTCTCTTTTTGTATTTTCCATTTCTATGAGTAGCTAGGCCCCTTGGGTGGGCTGTTTGGGGGAAATTATGTTACTTTGATACTATGTTGGGGGAAAATGACATGTAAACATTGTAATTCCATTTGTTAATGATTATATTATATTTGCATCTCATTCTCCATGGATTGCTTGTTGATTTGTGTGTGAAATCACTTAGGAATTTAGGCAAATTGCTTATATGTGTGAATTTTGGGATTCGCCCCTAGGTCCAATTCTTGGATCCCTAGGTTGCCTCCCATCTTCCTACATCGTAATCAATCTCCCTAAACCTAAGTGAGAGATCTAAGTAGCTAGATTAGGTAATTCTAGTGCAATTAGCATGGAGCCTTCTCAAGGCTAGAATGTGGGGGAATTGGGGTCCAAAACCCTAATTTCACCCCCATTACTACCCTCGGTCCCTAATTTCCCTAGGAATGTCTAATTTAGAAACCTAGACTTGATTAGACTCTAATTGGATTGAACCTAACCCCTAACCCAATTGAGCCTCGTAAGGTAGTAGGGGATGTTAGGGACTAGTTCCCCTATACACAACCTAGCATATCCATGGCCAGTTAGTAGCTTGGGTTAGTCCATTAGACTCTAACTTGTTGTTTGGTTTGGATGATCTAAATGGAATCATAATTCTCATATGTCACCCCCAATTTTAGTGATAAGTTCATACCCCTAAACAGCCCACACCTCTCTTTACTGCTTAAAACCCTAGTTTGTGCTTGCTTAGCTTAGTTAGCCCTTTCCTTGCTTAGTTAGCTTCTTGCTTTGCTTTTGTCTTATTCATGCCTAGTGTAGCTCTTTAATCGCTCTTTTGCTTCTCTCTTGCTTGCCTTAGTGTAATTTGCCTTTTCATACCTAGCTTAGCCTTTTCTTGCTTATTTAGCTCTACTCTAGATTGGAGATAACTTATATTTCATTCTTGCCTTTAAATTGCTTGTTTGTCCATAGTAGTTTAACAATCAAACAACCTTCAAACCCTTAACCCTAGTCTTCGCAGTAGGAACCTAGCCAAACTAACCTAGCTCTAGAGCCCCCTCTTTTCCCTGTGGATCGACCCTTTACTTGCCACCTTCCTATACTACGACACGACCCTGTGCGCTTGCGGGTGTAGTGTTTTAGTAGACATAGGTAGCTAGTTTAGGTATATAAATTTTGAAAGCAAACCCCCATCCACCGTGCATTCCGACCTCGTGGGGCGCATCTACTCAATTGAGTAATGTGTTAGCACCACTAGTGGAATCACACCAACACTCACCTAGTTCTAAATTGGGAGAAATGTCACATGATGGTAAGTCAAGGGATTGTTCTTGGACACAAGGTGTCCAGCCAAGGCATGGAAGTGGATCCAGTAAAGATTGAAGACATCTCCACACTACCTCCACTGACATCAGTGAAAGGAGTAAGGAGCTTTTTAGGACACGTTGGATTTAACTACCATTTTATCAAGGATTTCTCAAAAATTGCCAAATGATTATCTGAACTTTTAGAGAAAGACGTCGAGTTTACTTTGATGAGTGATGTTTAAAAGCTTTTGAAATTCTTAAAGAAAAAATGATCTCCGCCCCTATTGTATAGGCTCCTGATTAGAGCCTTCCCTTTGAGCTGATGTGTGATGCATCAGATTATGCAATAAGAGTTGTTTTAGGTCAACACAGAGACAAGACTCCAACTATCATATATTATGCATCAGGACTTTGAATGATGCACATATGAATTAAACTACTACTGAAAAAGAACTGCTAGTGGTAGTGTCTGCTTTTGAAAAATTCTACCAATACCTAGTTGGGGCTAAAGTGATAGTTTTGACTGACCATGTTGCCATCAAATACTTGTTATAAAAGAAAGACGCCAAACCCAGATTAATTAGGTGGATTCTTTTGCTTCATGAATTTGACATTGAAATTAGAGACAAGGTAGGAGTAGAGAATGTTGTAGTTGATCATTTGTCTAGTTTAGAAAGTGGGGATGAAAAAGATATAGACATCCCCATTATTGAGGAATTCCCGGATGAGAAATTGTTTGCAATTAAAACTAAATATCCTTGGTTTGCAGATATTGTTAATTACCTAGCTCGTAAGGAATTGCCTGCAGATTGGGGGTATCAAGAGAAAAAATGATTTTTCCACTCATTAAAGTTTTATATTTGGGATGACTCAATTCTTCTTAAGCAATGTAGGGATGGGATGTTAAGAAGATGTATACCCGAATGTGAGGTAGAGAGCATGTTGTCAGATTGTCATTCTCTATCAATAGATTGACACCATGCTATCTCTAGGACTGTGGCTAAAGTCTTAGAGAGTGGGTTTTATTGGCCTACCTTGTTTAAATATGCTCACAACTTTGTTTTTCGTTGTGATGCATGTCAACGCACAGGTAATATGTCTAAGCGACATGAGATGACCTTAAATGTGTTTCAGGATGTTGAGGTTTTTTTATCTTTGGGGTATAGATTTTATGGGCCCATTTGTGTCATATAATTCCAATTTTTATATATTACTTACAGTTGATTATGTGTCTAAGTGGGTGGAAGCAATTCCAACCTGCACCAATGATGTGCAGGTAGTGTGAAAGTTTGTGAAGGAATGCATTTTCTGCATGTTTGGTGTCCCCAGCCTAATTGTTAGTGATGGTGAATCCCACTTCACTAATAGGCAGTTTGGAGCTTTACTGAGCAAATATGGGGTGAAGCACCAAGTGGGTACTCCATATCACCCATAGACTCAAGGGTAGGTTGAGGTGTCCAAAAGAGAGGTGAAGAAAATTTTGGAAAGGACAGTCTCAACCAATAGGATGAACTAGAGTTATGTGCTAAGTGATACTCTTTGGGCTTATAGAACCACCTACAAATCCCCAATAGGAACAACACCTTTTAGGATGGTCTATGGCCATGCATGCCATCTACCCATAGATCTTGAGCATAAAGCTAAATGGACGACGAAGAAGCTGAATTTCGACATTGATGAAGTGGGTAGAAAGAGGCTTTTGGAGCTTAATGAATTAGATGAGCTTAGGATGGATGCTTATGAAAGCTCTAGGATATATAAAGAAAGGACTAAGAAAATTCATGATAGACACATTCTAAATAGGGTGTTTCTCCCAGGTCAGAAAGTCCTCCTTTTCAATTCTAGACTAAGGTTGCATCATGGCAAGCTAAGGTCCAAGTGGAGTGGACCGTTTGTGATTGAAAAAGTATTTCCCCATGGTGCTGTGAACATTGTAGATGGGAACAGGTCGTTCCTTATAAACGGTCAAAGATTAAAGAATGTTTTTGGAGGGGAGGTAGAGCCACAGATAGAGGAGGTGAAACTTTGCACCGTTCCATATATTCTTTCTCTAAAGACCATCTAGTCTAGGACGTTAAACAATGACACTTGTTGGGAGGCAACCCAATTTTTATTGCATTGGTTTTGTGTTCAATTTCCATTTTTAGTTGTTGCCTTACTTCAATTTCTATAAAAATGGTACCTTAACTCATTTTTGGAGTGTGCAGGGCTTAAAAGTCAGTACCATCGAGTTTAGAAGTCAGTGGCACCGAAATGAGGTCAGCATTTTGTCTGCAACAGTAGCACAGACTCGGTACCACCGACTCAACTGGTCAGTACCATCAAGTCTTTGAAGATCTTTAGAGTGCTCACTAATAAGGACTAGGTATTACCGACTTTTCAATCGGTACTACTGACTTTTGGATGCAACCAGGTTCAGTATACCAAGTCCACAAATTCAAAAGCACCGACAATTTCAACAACTCGGTACTACCGACCCTGAAGTCGGTACTACCGACTTACCACATCAACAATTTGGGTGTTCACGATCCAACAGCCATGATACGCTTCATCGAGCGGTGTAGCATGCAGTGGAGCACTAGGGATAGTAGTACCTGCAAAAGGGGTATGTGGCGGATCACATGGAATCTCAAACTCAACATGCAGTATCACAACATCATCCTCAGCAATATCAATCACAATATCACCACTTGGCTGCTTTTTCTTTGCTTTGTCACTCTTTCTTTTACTTACGGGCTGCTCAAGTGTTTTCCCACTCCTTAGAACTGTCACAACACTACCTTGCTCATGGTGGGGAGGGTGAGCATGTTGTGGCTGTGGAGGAGGTGGAGGTGGCACTTGGGGTTGAAATTGAGGTGGAGAAGAGAATTGAGGGGGAGGAGAGAACTGGGGTTGGAATGTGAAGTTTTGTGAAATTTGAGGTGAGGGAGGTGGTGGAGGAGTGTAAGGCTTGGGATAGCCTTGGAAATGGTGAATGGGATGTACTTGCATGGGGGGTGGACTATAGAAAATGTGGGAAGAAGGCATAGGTCCACTTGCTTCATGGTGGCTCATGATGGGCTTTGAAGACAATTTTTCTTCTTGGAGAGCAATTATGGAAGATAGCTGCTCTATTCTCTCTTCTAGCCTTGCAACATCTTTTTGAACATCATCAAAAACTTTCAATCTAGAGAGAACCTCTTCCTCAAATCTTGATCTATATGTGGGACTTTGTGGTTCCTGGTAGCTATAGGAGTGAGGTGTCTTCTTTTCTTCCCCATAGAACTCAATAGCATTGACCGCATGACGAGGAGGTTTGGTCACTTGGTTTCTCATGAAGCTCACCATTTCACCAAACATTTTCATCAACTGTGGGATTGAATCCTTGTGAGTTGGAGATGTCTCACCAAAAGATAGGTCACTACCACTAACCATACTAGATGCTTTCATCCTTGAACTTTCTGCCAAACTCTCAAACAAGGGCCATGTCTCCTCAGGTGGTTTAGCCATAAAAACTCCTCCACAAGAAGAATACACTATAGTTTGGCCTGCATGAGATAGACCGGAGTAAAAGGACTGAACTAGTTGCCACAAAGGGATCTCATGATGTGGACATTCTCTCAACATCTTTTGAAATCTCTCCCAAGCCTCATGGAACCGCTCATCATCCATTTGACTGAAACTTGCTATGGCACACCACATCTGTGTCAACTTTGCTATAGAGTAGAATTTCTTCAAGAAGGAATTTTTCATCTCTCCCCAACTCATTATGTCCCTTCTTGAATCGTACCACTCTTTGGCTTTTTCTTTAAGGGAGAAGGAGAATAAAGTCAATCTGATTATATCATCACTTGCTGTCAGCGTCCTGAAAGTGGAGCATACTTCAAGAAAGGAGTCTAAGTGCTTGTAGGGGTTCTCACTCTCTGAGCCATAGAAGATAGGTAAGAGTCCAAGAAGACTTAGAGGAATAGAGAATTGCTCCCCTGGCATTTGATCAACCCTGCTAGCAATTGGCGATTTGTAGTTGCTAGGCATGAAGTAGTCTTGAAGTGGCTTGCGGAGTGCATTTTGGCCTTCCATCTCGCTTTCCCCCGAATGGCTTGTCACATGCACAAAGCACAACCAAACAAAAGAAAGCAAGTTAGTAAACCAATATACACAAGAATGCAAAGAAGAATGAATAAAGAATAGCAATGATGAGGGCAGTAGGAAAAGTCAAAGCAAAACTAACTAGCTAGGCCGAGCGCCTCTAATCCCCGGCAACGACGCCAGAAAGCTTGGCGCGATTCCTCTAGTGGTGCTAACACATTACTCAATTGAATAGATGCGCCCCACAAGGTCGGAATGCACGGTGAATGGGGGTTTGTTTTCAAAATTTATAAACCTAAACTAGCTACCTACGTCTACTAAAACACTACACCCGCAAGCACACGAGGTTGTGTCGTAGTATAGGAAGGTGGCAAGTAAAGGGTCGATCCACAGGGAAAAGAGGGGGCTCTAGAGCTAGGTTAGTTTGGCTAGGTTCCTACTGCGGAGACTAGGGTTAAGGGTTTGAAGGTTGTTTGATTGTTAAACTACTGTGGACAAACAAGCAATTTAAAGGCAAGAATGAAATCTAAGTTATCCCTAAGCTAGAGTAGAGCTAAATAAGAAAGGAAAGGCTAAGCTAGGTATGAAAAGGCAAATTACACTAAGGCAAGCAAGAGAGAAGCAAAAGAGCGATTAAAGAGCTACACTAGGCATGAATAAGACAAAAGCAAAGCAAGAAGCTAACTAAGCAAGGAAGGGCTAACTAAGCTAAGCAAGCACAAACTAGGGTTTTAAGCAGTAAAGAGAGGTGTGGGTTGTTTAGGGGTATGCACTTATCACTAAAATTGGGGGTGACATATGAGAATTATGATTCCATTTAGATCATCCAAACCAAACAACAAGTTAGAGTCTAATGGACTAACCTAAGCTACTAATTGGCCATGAATATGCTAGGTTGTGTATAGGGGAACTAGTCCCTAACATCCCCTACTACCCTTACGAGGCTCAATTAGGTTAGGGGTTAGGTTCAATCCAATTAGAGTCTAATCAAGTCTAGGTTTCTAAATTAGACATTCCTAGGGCAATTAGGGACCGAGGGTAGTAATGGGGGGGGGTGAAATAAGGGTTTTGGACCCCAATTCCCCCACATTCTAGCCTTGAGAAGGCTCCATGATAATTGCACTAGAATTACCTAATCGAGCTACTTAGATCTCTCACTTAGGTTTAGGGAGATTGATTAGGATGCAGGAAGATGGGAGGCAACCTAGGGATCCAAGAATTGGACCTAGGGGCAAATCCCAAAATTCACACATATAAGCAATTTGCCTAAATTCCTAAGTGATTTCACACACAAATCAACAAACAATCCATGGAGAATGAGATGCAAATAGAATATAATCATTAATAAATGGAATTACAATGTTTACATGTCATTTTCCCCCAACATGGTATCAAAGTAACATAATTCCCCCCAAACAACCCACCCAAGGGGCCTAGCTACTCATAGAAATGGAAAATACAAAAAGAGAGAAGAAAGAGGTAGAAGAAGCCATGGAGCCCAGTGTAGATGAAGGACTCCTCCTCTCCAGCAGCTGCAAGATCGTCCTCCTCCTTCTTCTTGGATGGAATGGTGTAAAATGGTGGTGGGAAGTGGATGGAAGGCTTAGATATGGGGGGTTATGCGGTGGAAATGGTGAAATGGAGTGGATTTGAGGTGGAGGTGAAGTGGAATGGAGTGGAGATGACAAGGGGGTGAAAATGAGGTTCTAAGAAGCCAACTCTCGACCCTCAGCCGCCACTAGAGCTTATATAGGGATCTAGGGGGTCTAGGGTTAAGTTAGGGGTAAAATGGGGAAAGCAGTGGAAAAATTGGTGGATTTTGTGAGTAGCACGGCCGTGGTGGGTCACCACGGTCGTGGTGGGTAGGGTAGACCATGACCGTGGTGGATGGGCATGGTCGTGGGTTTATAAAATGTGGAGATCACAGGGAGGTGTGCATGGATGGCCACGACTGTGGGGGGTCACCACGGTCGTGGTGGACACCTATGGCCACGGGCATGTTGATCACCACGGCCATTTTGGCCATTTTCATCGATTTCTGGGAGTTTTACTGATTTTTTGTACTTGGGGCATGTCCACCAGGGCCGTGGGGACTCACCACGGTCGTGGTGGTGTCTCTCCCATGCATTTGAGCCTTGAACTTGATCATCCATGGAGGGTATTGCTTCAAAACTTTCTTTGACCACTTGGGGTAGGTTGGAAGTGGTTTTGGCCTCATTTTGAGCTCCTCCAAGCCTGAGGAAACCCTAGACTAGACCATCCTCTTTCCATTCCATCAAGTAGTGGACAAAGTACCTATAAAACATGCAAAAAGCCTCCATAAGTGCATTTGATATAAATAAGCATATTGGGGGAAATAACATGTAATCTAACAAGTATAGATGTAGCTGAAATGCAAAATGACACAAGATAAAGCCCTAAAATAGGGCCGAATCAAGTGTCCTCACATCTCTGTAGCACCCTATCAAGGTTATATAGACAATCATTGAAATATTTCCCATACACAGAAAAATCATCCATAAAAACCTCTAAGCGCCGCTCCACCATGTCAGAAAAAATGGCGAGCATACAACATTGAAACATAGCAGGGGCGTTACAAAGACCAAAATGCATCCATCGGTATGCGAACATGCCATAAGGGTAGGTGAAAGTGGATTTCTTCTGATCCTTAGGATCTATGGTAATTTGATTATACCCAGAATACCTGTCAAGAAAACAAAAGTGCGAACGACCAGCTAATCGTTCCAAGATCTGATCAATAAATGGTAAAGGGAAATGATCTTTAAGAGTGGCTACATTTAAATGGTGATAATCTATGCACACTCACCATCCCGTCACTTCCTAGTGGAAATCAATTCATTTGCCGCATTAGTAGTGACCGTGATCCGCCCTTTCTTAGAAACTACCTGGGTAGGACTAACCCACATTGAATAAGAAATTGCATAGATTATACCCGCTGACGGTAGCTTGATGATTTCCTTCTTCACCACTTCATTCATAATTGGATAAAGATGCCTCTAAAGTTGCACAATTGCCTTAGCTCCTTCTTTGAGCTGAATCTTGTATTGGCACCCTTTTATGTCAGCTATGGACCACCGGAATGAAGCACGGTGGTTTTTCAGCATAGTGAGTAAATTTCCTGTCTCTTCACAACTCAAAGAAGATGATATGATCACTGGGAGATTTTCTTCTATAGCTAAGAAGACATACTTCAGGTGTGGCAGTAATGGCTTCAGTTCCAGGTCCAGCGGGCTCAATAGAAATAGGACCAATGATGGGGGCAGTGGTCTAAGGTCTTCAAAGCATCTTGCATAGTAGCAAGGTATTGGATTTAGCACCAAAACACACTCCTCTAGATGGTTGTTGCAGATGCTGTCCTCCATGCTGTTCATCAAGCATGCTTCTAAGGGTAGCTTGGGTGATGACTGTATCATAGAATCAGCTATGGCTTCTTCTTCGACCGTAGGGTCATAGTCCTCTCCCTCATTGTTCAGGTAGCGCATTGCTTGAGTCAGCGAGATCACCTTTGCATTTTCCAGGATGTCCATCGCTGGAGTTCCTCTTTCTATTTAGTCATCACATGGGCCATATCCAGGAAAAAAATCCCTTGAAATAGAGAAAACTTGCTATCCACGTGCTAAAGCATGTTGCATTGCACCTTATCTTCCGTGGCTTGAGAATTCTTCAGCATCTTGATCTCAAACCTGTCATCTTGGAAACCCATAGTTAGACATCCTTTGCCCATCTCAAGCATCATGTCTGTAGTGGTTTGAAATGGTCTTCCAAGTAGAAGGTCATTGCCATGGTTGTACTGCATTTCCATCACTACAAAATATGTAGGAAATATGAACCTAACCACTTTGATCAGGACATCCTTGCATATACCATATGTCTTAACTACTGAGTTGTCTACCAACTGGATTGTCATGTTGCTCTTTCTAGATTCCTTAAGTCTAAGCTTCTTGAAGGTAGATAGGGGCATCAGATTTATACTTGCCCTTGAATCACATAAAGCCTCTCTAAATTTTGTCTTGCCTATGTAGCATGTGATGTTGAAGCATCCAGGATCCTGTCTTTTAGGAGGCAGTGTCCCCAAGATGAAATCACTAACCTACTCTTTCAAAACCATGACATCAGACTGGTATCTTTATCTTCTTTGTAATTATATCCTTCAAAAACTTCCCATAAGATGGTATCTGCTCAATAGCATTAATCAAGGGAATGCTCACAGATAACTTCTAAAAATCATCTACAAATTTCTTGAACTATCGGTCCATCTTAGTCGCCTTCAAACTATTTGGAAAGGGCACAGGAACTACAAGTTCCCTCTAGTGAGGCATAATATAAGCCTGAGTTTTATTACCCCCAACCTCATCAACTTGCTCCTCTACAGTCTTCTCCTGTGCTTCCATGTCTGGTTCTTCTGCATCCACTGGTATAGAGTTATTTGTAGCTTCTTCTGCAACTACACTATGTGATGCATCATTCAGTAGCTTCTTGTCACTGTGTAGCAGAAAAACCTTCACATACTGATTCCCAAAAGGTACATTGGTGTTCACCAAAAATCCTTGATGGGTTGGTTGCTTTAATGCACTCACATCTTCCGCTATCTGATAGAACCGAGTCTCTATGCTGTGAATATGCGCCCCTTGATTTTGAAGATCCCCTTGAGTTTGTGCAATCTGTAGCTCATTCTATCTCAACAACTTGCCCAACATTTCTTCAATCTTGTCAATTTTTTGATGCTCTGTTTGATACTGTGCTTGGTTGCCATACTACTATCGGGCTTTGGATGTCACTACTGTGCTTGTGATGGATCCTGTTGGAAGTTTTTTGGATCCTTCCAAGAGAATTTGGGGTCCTTCCTCCAAGAATAGTCATTGTTCCAGTATTTCCCCTAGCACACATACTTGCATTCTTCTTCTTCTTCCTCAGCAAGAAATCTATCTATAGCACATAGTTTCTTAGCACATATCCAACTTCTCTTAGAGAAGATATCACCATGGATTCCCTGATACTTTTAATGGTTGCATGTGGCTCCCTTTCTTCTCCCCATGATTGGTTTTCAGACATGTTCTTGAGGATCACATGGCAGTGAGCGGTAGGGCTGTAAATGGGTACGGGTAGACCCGCAGACTCACAAATCTGGACCCTTACAGGACCTGTCATGGGTCTAACTTTTTATACCCGCATACCCTTGCACCCGCAAATAACGGGTCCAATAATGGGTATGCTTGGACCCAAACCCACTAGACCCGTGTACCCGCTATACATAAGTAACTACTTAAATAATATGTTATATATATCATACTTTAATAGTCTAATTAATATAAGTTTTGAGATTATATCCTACTCTAACCACAATAAGGTTTAGACTAGTCATATAATTAAGAATGAACTATTGTAGTTACAATAATGAACATCATATGTAAGCTTAAAATCAAAATATCTACCAATTTATATTGCTTTCTACATAAGTTAAATGTTATGATGATTAGAAATATGTAAACAATTAACTCAATTAGTGTTAGTGTATAAAATATAACATTATCTAATATAACTATTGCATTTTAATATACTACATAATAACAATATCCTATTGTATTAAAATATATATAACATACTCATTTTTCTTACATAAACAATATGATATTTATAGAACTGCTTACCCTCATACCCGCACCGCATACCCGCTATTATAGTGGGTATGGATATGGTGCAGGTCTAAGTTTTGTATTATGTGGGTCTAGAACCGGAACCAGACCCGCTAAAGTAGATGGGTATGGGTATGGGTATGGCCAGACCCGCACCGTTTACACCCCTAGTGAGCGGGCTTGTTGTTGAGGAAGAATCAAGTTCATGCACTGCCAAGAGTTGTTCTCTCCCCTTTGTGTAGGCCATAATAGAAGATCTTGGCCTTCCCCAATAGATCAATGCCATGATGAGGCACTTTCCTCAGCATATTTTGAAACCTCTCCCATGCCTTTAAATATGACTCATCAACTTATTATTTGAAGTTGTGGATCTTCTTTACTAGGTCATTAGTCTTTTGCGGAGGGAAGTAGTGCTTGAAGAATGCATCTATCATCTGATCCCATGTCTCGATGATCTCATCATGAATATTGTTGAACCATGACTTTACAATATCCACCAGTGAAGATGAAAATAGCTTAAGATATATTGTAGTAGTTGGGATCCTATCTCTCTTGACCATATCACAGTTCTCCATGAAATTACTAATATGCGTCATTCGATCTTCAGAAGATGAGCCGGCGACCAGTAGCTCAAGTGGTATTTGCACAGGGCCCCTCATGAAGGGTCTCAGGTTCGATTCCTCTTGGTGGTGTTGTTCGAAATTGTTTCTCCCGTAGCGCAGCTGGCCTCTGCGCGACTTAATGGGCTACGTTCCTTACGGGGTGGGGTGTAGTTCCCCAAGTTGGGCTCGACGCAAGCCTTACAAGTCTCCTGGGTTACCAAAAAAAGATCTTCAGAAGATGGCCATCGAACACTTGAGATTTGACAAAAGCGATGAGTCCAGGATCTATCTTGTAGCTGCCCACATTGATGGCTTGCCTTTTGATGGGCTTTCTGGGCCATAGATGACAAAGCCTTTATCCTATCCCATATTGTCAAATCTTCTTCCCCCTCCATTTCTGCTATTTCTGGTTCTTTTGGTGTTGCAGGTCTCTCTGGTGGAGGTGTTGGTAGAGGGGTTCGATTGAACCTATCCACAGATCTGTCAGACTCCCTTTATCCTTGTAAGAGATCTATTTGTCCAAAGCCTGGCGAGGATGGTTCTCTGTATTCTATGGCTCTATTACGCACCATGCACTAGTTTCCCTGAAATGGTAAAAAGTAGGTATTAGGACAAAAAAATTATGATGTATCAAAAAGATCTTATGATTCAACTTGAAGAAATTAAAAAAAAGGAGAATAAAAAAATTGTCCTAGAGTGGCTGACCACAACACTCGTAGTGCTGGATGTTGCCGCTTCCCCGGAAATGGTGCCAAAAACTTGACACAAGTTTACCGTGTGTAGTACATAAGTGAACATATTGAAGTAATAAGGCCTTGTGAGGCCAGATTCGAACACGGGGAAGCGTTTCTCCAGTAGACTACTACTAACTGTAGTCAAATCAACTAAGCTAGTTGTAAAAGGTTGAATTGGGTTGAGTTAAAGAACAAATGCAGAAACAAAATGAATTTAAATGTTGAATTAATCAGAGATGGAAGAATTCCTTAGGACAATCGTTTCACCATGGATAACACTAATAATTGACCTCACACACACTAATGCCTATTATCTCAATCCCTAAATAAGGATCCTATAGCCATAATTACCTGATCCCATAGTGTAATTCACTACCTAACCTAATGCCAATCCCAATTCTGTAGTTATTGGTTCATTAGTTAGATGCTTTATGATTATTCTCTGGGTTTCTCCTCGCATTTACACTCCACTTTTCCCAAAGGGAATAGTAGATGGGTAAATCTATGCTCTCCGACCCTCAACCTCTCTCCCGAGATGACTAAGCGTCTATCAATCCACTCATGGTGATCAAGCACAAGTAGAACACAAAGCTTTCATAGATTTATGTCCAGTAAAAAGAGATAAAATTGATTTTAATGCATAAAAATCAATCACAGTGTATACCCGGGCTACTCCCGGATCCTAAGGAATAAAGGTTTTTAGCGTTGAATGATTTTCATCAATACATGGAAAGGAACAAGAAAAATGTGGGAAACATTAGGAAACTAAGTAACCCCTGAATCTCTACCCGTACAGAAGATTCCCTCCGTCGTATGTGCGTTCTGCTATCTTCCGGCTGTAGAATCATCCTCTGGAGGTGCCCGAATCACCTTAGTTGAAGCTTTCAATCCTCGATTCTTCTCTTCTCTCTCTTCGGTTGTACTGCAATGAAAACAACTACCTCCCTTTATCTGGCCGTCGTCCCCCTAAGTCATAGAAGGCACTTAGGGTATGAAATAACATCCACCGTTGGATTGGAGTGAAATCTACATATGGCATGATCGGGCAAACTCAGTAGTACCGACTAGGTGAGTTGGTGGTACCGAGTCACTTAGGTTTAGTCGCATGATCCCGATCGTGTCGGTACTATCGACTGGACTCGATAGCACCGAGTTTTGTGGTTTTTGAACTGCCTCTCTGACGTCCACTTGGTAGCACTGAGTTGGAAACTCAGTAGCATTGAGTTTTCTTGATTCATGCCGGGGCTTACTGATGCTGATTTGTACCACTGACGTTGGCTGTCAGTAGCACTGACTCTGGGTGAGTTTTTGGGTCCATCAATGACATGAAGTCAGTACCACTGACTGTTACCAGGTTTGTAGCACCAAGTATGTGGATCTTCCTTGTACATGAAAATGCACAAAAACATTATAAGTACTTGGGATGCGTGAAATATTATATAAAATAGTTAAAATCATATAATTTGATGCATTCAATAGAAACATGCCGTCTATGTCATTTCATGCATAATAAATCAAATAAATTACGAATCTACACATGAAATCAAGAAAAAATGTGCCTGAAATAATGACTAAAAACACATGCATCATCCACTAACTAATGATATTTTTATATAGAATTTGTAGTAGGAGTACCTATAAAAATATAACTTGAATGTTTTCAAAGAGAAACATATTGCCTCTTACAACTCTGGGTGAGACTGCTTCTTCCAGTTGAGTCATAGAGAAGAAACGTCATGTATCTTTGCTTTTTCCATGATGTCCTTGTAGTCCAATACTACTACTAGGTGCTCTCCCTCTCTATCCTGAGTCCACTAGAAACTTGCTCCTCTATATAAAGCCTACCTCAACAAAGTCTAAAACGTGATTGCGAACTCCATGCTAATGTTCTCTAAAGCTTGGGACAAAATCTCTTGGAGTGTCCCATATGTCCATAGTAGTGGCAGCCTTGAAAATCAGTTCCCCAACATTGAACAGGGTGTGTCCCTACCACAAGTGCTACAGACAACCTTTTCTTGTCTTTGTGGACATGTCATTCATGTTGATGACCCTGGGGGCCTTGCTGAAGATTCACACCTAGGTGGTGCATTCCATCTACAAGAGATAGATCTTCCCCTACTATGAGAATATACGACATCACTCAAACTAAATCCTTACCTTCCAAAAAATCCAAGATCCCATCCTATTTTGGAAAAGAATCCATTACCTCTACTTGGTCCACCACTAACCTAAAATTGTTTAGAAGAATTAACTAACTCTTAACATGTAGCATTGCCTCCACAAACTCTACAAAGTTCTCTTGACCCAGTCTGGTCAAAGCAGTTTTACCTTACCCCTCATCATGGTGAACCTCTCCTTGTGATTGGGATGGGGTAGAAGCCTCCTAACCGGGGGGCAGATCAAATTAGAGTTTCCTTCAGTTGATCATGGATATGGTGTCTCTAATCTCTATATGGTGTTGGTATGTGTTCCTAGAGAGCCATGCATATGATGATTGTAATGGGATATCTTGTAAATGATTTGGTTAATGATAAAGGCAATCTTCATCTATATGTTTGTTCAATTATGAGATAATGGTATAACATGATAGATGTCTAAGGAATGATGTTACTCGATGAGATATGTCTTCAGGTTTAGGATCTGAACAATGAGATCATATGTATGATAAGCGTACAAAAATTATTGTTATGTCCCTAGTCAAATGTTATTATGGAAGCTAAAAGACAACAATAACACATAAGACTATAGTGTGTATTGGTTGATGGAAGAATCCCATTAGTCAAAATATGTGATATCAAACCAAACACATAGATACTTGTTAGAGAACAATGTATCAGACAGATCCACCTTGAGAAGTGATGCATGGAAACCATTGAATGGTAGTTAGAATTAACTCTATAGTGATAGTGGTGATCGTGGTTCTTATACCTAAAAACACTACACTTATCACATGTCGTTCGATGTATTTTGACATCATCTAACCTGACCTAGAATAAGGGTTACCATTAAGGTGATGCTCAGATACATTGTGACACATGGGGATTGACTGTGAGTGATGTAGATGTGATTTGTTCCTTCTACACTTAATAAGTGAGACTAATAAATGTATGACCATACTCATGTGAATCAATATATGATATGTGAGCTCACATGCATCTCAGACAGTTTGCTCTAGTTCAAGTAACATGGATTGAATGTTGAATAGGATGAAAATTCCATGCCTCAAGTTTGAGTTGGATATCATAGACAACAGAACTAACAATCATTATAACACTAATCACATATTGTAAGTTGACGTGGTTCTCCAATTTTCCAATTACTTGGATAGAAATGATGTGTTTCTAGATACCACTCTTTGCTTGTGATGTCATAAATTGGTTATGGACATTTACTGCCAACATAACTTGGGACCTATAGGGTCACACACATATGATTTACTTGGAATAGGAGTTTACTCATGAATATGGTTTAAACTTGATTACTAAAGTGTCAGGTATTCAATTTTAACAAGATTGGTTATCAGAAATTTAAAATGATTGGTTTAGATGTATGAAATGACCATTTCAAGTTGTGAATCGACTGGTTGGTTTATCAATAAGATAGAACCAAGGATTGATGATGACATCATCACATTAAATCCAATATGTTTGTGAATAGGAAACATAGTGAATCGATCGGTTCAAGTGTTGAAATAACTTTTTCACGTGTGAACCAATCTGTTCAATGGTGAACTGACTGGTTCATGATTTGTAGGCTTTGGAAAATTCATGAAATTCTACCTCTTTGACTCCCTAATGATCTGGAAACCCTGGCCCTAAACCTCCTATAAATAGTGGGGAAATCGAGGCCTTTAGAAGACACACAATAAGCTCTAACAATTGTTGTCTTCTCACAATTGTGGTAACATGAGAATCTGAGCAAGTCTAACCTATAAAAGAGAGAGACAGCAAGGTAGATACAATATGGGAGAGCAAGTCGATGCTAGCACAATGACATTCAAAGGGACAATTCCTTCATGTCCATTCAAAATGAATGAAAGGAGTTTTCAGTGGTCCACATGGACTAAGTAGAGGCATGGAGGCCGTTGCCACCCCCTAGGAGGACGTTGTGATGGAGTGAACTTTTGATATTCTTGGTTATACATATTATGACAAAATGATAGTCTTAAAGTGAGTTTCGATCATATGCATGTACTTCATCTAGTTTGGCAAAGATTGAAGTCGTTGATGTTAATAATATGATTGATACCCTTAAGTATGTGCCATTTTGGATTAAGTTGTTGGTTGATCAAATAAATGAGTTTTTGCACAAAAATAGAACGGAATGCAACTATGATGAGGATAAAACTATGGCTCAAATTTCATAAAGATCTGAAGTTCCTAGAAGGAGATATTGCGATTTGAAATTGATGAAATAACGTATGTGTTGGTGACGTTAGAACAAAGTCTGTGAATGATTTTTTAGACCAAGCTGTTGATATGAGCTACACTACCTTTTTTGATGTATACGGGTTGGCACCTTTTGAGAAGAAGTGACCATGGAATAATTAAGTGGATATGGCTGTGGACCCTTAGATACCATCCAATGGTGATGGAGGGCTTATTCTTCCTTGCAGTTATAGAACCGGGGACCAAGACCCCCACTTTCTCAACGTGCTGCTTGGAGTCTGTAGGTGGATACGAAGTCTTGAATGGGCAGTTATCTTAGAATTGCTCAGTTCTTCACAATGACCCATCAGTAGGGACACAAAGACACCATAGGAGAGGAAAAGCGTTGGCCATGGCCCAGCCTGGAGTGGCTACACCTGTGTAGTGTCTCAGCCATTGGGAGAAGAAAACCCAAAACTATACAAAGGAGCAGTGGCAATTTCTCACAAAAGTCTCCCAGTAGAAGCAAGGAGCTTCCATGATTCCTTGTCAGAGACTATCCATAGAGGTGTAGTTCCATCATGGAGGTGGAGCTCCTGATCGGCGTCGCCCTGAGAATTGGAAGCTTGACGAGAGGACCAGGCAGAGCCATGCGGCGACAGCCTGTGAGGGGAGAAAACACGACAATAGAGAGTCCAGTCATGCGTAAGAAAAGGAGAAGTAGCCGAGGAGTGCAGAGTGGAGGGGATGAATCGAAGACTTGGTGGCCGATCGCACGCTAGAGAGAAGGACCACCCGGTGGCACCCACACAGATGATGCACACAGGCATCGGCGGCCGTGAATCTAAGTTCCGTGGACTGAGCTGGATCACAGACCCACGTGTCACAGCATTCCGGTGAGAAGGAAAGGATGAGAGCAAGAGGCGGCGATGGGTGGACTTTCACAGGAAGGGCGAGATACCTGGAATTCTAGTGGTGGAGTCTCTGTTATGGGCCTCACGCAAGAAACTGACGATGCCGCAGGCATCAAGCTACAGTGGCGGCGCTACAACTGAGAACCTAGCCCTCACGTACGAGTAGGTACAAGCAGAGTCCAGCCTGAGACGAGGCATGTGGCGGTGCTGCATCATGCAGAGAAGAGAGAGCCCTTGTGTGGGACCTTTCTCACCAAGGATGCCTCTTGCGGCGGCGTCCGTGAGAACGAGTCTCGTGGACTCGTACGCCTATTTGAGAACGCGAGAGAGAAGGCAAGTTGAACCAGGTCCGGACCAGTGAACCAGTCGACTTGAAGCAAAACTAGACCAACAATGAACCACCAAGGTCTGGCCAGCTCATTCATCCAGACCAAGAAAGGAGCGCCCCAGTCAGTGACCACGTGGCGACATGCCATTGGCCGCATGAGGTAATATCTCAAAAAATTTCCAAATCTCGTAAAATTCATATTAATTAGGTTTTTTTGTCAGAAAAATACATATAAGGTACCAAAATGTTTAGAAAAATGTATAGAATAAATTGGAACCATCATATCAGATTTTTAATGCATTAATAATAGTGATATCATGTAAGATGTGTAATGCTCATATGATGGATAATAAATATCAAACAATGGTAAAAAATTATGAGAAAATATAAGTAAATCCATATCATGTTTACAATGCATATGATGTCAGATATGGTCATGTTGATGTACGAAATCATGTAATTTGCTTAGAATGGCTATTTAGGGCTTCAAACCCTAAATAAAATGCAATAAATGCACACATGCTCAATAAATGTTGAAATTTACAGAAAACCCTCTTATCACTAATGGGAAGATAATATATAAATTTGAGATCAGTTATATACATGAAATTCATGTTATATGAAGAGAACCCTTAAACATGTGATATAAACCCTAATATGATTAATACATGTAACATAGGGTTAACATGTGCACATAATCATATGTAATCAAGTAATCAGATTATGTATCCTAATATGGAATATAAGATCAGTAACCTAATTATGAGAATATAAGACAAGTAATTATGCTCATATCTTAATGAGCTAAGCTAAACCCTAATGGACATAACTAGGGTTATGATGATGAGAACCTGATGATAGTATATGATCTTGTCTTGATCAGGGTTTGACCAAGATATAGTTGACATTAGGAATATGTGTGACGATTAGGATATCTCTTTAGAAGGTACGCCATTACCTCTTACTTGGCTTATTGCACAATATGCTTGTGTTATATGTAGTAAAATACTTGGCATATGGTATTGGATGATATGATTATTCTTGTATGATATCTTGATTGATTTTTTCCATACTTATGGCTATGAACATATGAAACATAAAATATTCTGATCCATCATATGATAGCACTAAACTCTTTGGTAGTATAGTGCATTGACAAAACATCAAAGCCCTTGGTGGCAGATGTAACATCAAAGCCCTTGGTGGCATATGTACGCGTTATATGATAAGGCCTAAAAATATCAAACCCCTAGGGGCAGATGTACGAGATATATGATGGAAATGTGCTTAAAATAGGTGTTCTCTTTTGTTAATGAATATCGTTGTGCAAGTATACACTTTTTCTTATATTCTTCTGTTACCGCCATGTATTAGTTTTATCTTATTGCCAAGATATGATGAGAGGTATATAAAAGACATGTAGGCATACTCAGTACAATATTCTTGAATATTGTGCTGACGTGTACCACATGTAATCTTTTGTTTAGGTTGTGGACATGTGATCTTGAAGATCCAGGATTATTGAGAGTTGTATGGCGAGCTGATGTACATGTGGACCTATTGTCTTAAGATCCTGTAGTTTAGTGGTAGTACATGTACATGTATAAGTTTGTTGATCAATACGTAATATCAAATGATGTAACAATTCATGTTGTAATTATATGTTGAATGGTGAACATGTGTGTATGGTTTTATTATTGTTCATGTACATGTGCTACTGATTGTTTCCTTCTGACTCCCTTGATTTTCTTCTTTTTAGCCTAGTGTGTGGTGTTTAAATAGGAGTTCTCTCTGAGGCGAGGGTTTGAATTTGGACGTCACACATCAGATTAAGTTTTAGAAAATCTGGGGACGTCACAGGTGGTATCAGAGCATGAACAATAGCAAAGTCTGACATTTTCTCATTATGCAACTCAAAACTAAAGAACCTTGAACATAAAAATATTTAGGGTTAGATTAGTTGTCTTTTAGAGATTAGATATGACCTAGCCTCTAGGTTAGCACCTAGATGTCCGAGAACTAGGTCTAGACTGGTGCTTGTTGTATAGCAAGTCCTTAGATGTCATACTTTCCTTGTAGTGCAGCGGTATGGGACGTTGCACTGTTTGGAAATGAAGTGCATCAAAGGAAGAGAAACCCTTGGCATATGATGCATCTATGTTTTGGGTAGCTACATTAATCTACACTATGTTCTCACTCCTTTTCACTAGTTTTCATGACACTGTACTCTCTACTATGTGTGGGACACTCGTTTTCATGATTTGGTTTTGGATTCCAATCCGATTGAACTGTGGTAGTTTTCTCTGATGTTTGTTTTATTGGAGAAAAAAACTATATAATATTTTATTATGTATATGTAAATACAAAAATGTGTCCCCATGAATGTATGAGTAGGAGGTGATCATGCAACCTAAGTGAAAGTGAATGACATCAGTCTAGAAGAGAGAGTAGTTCTAGATTAGATGTCTAGAGCCTTGTTAGACTATATGATAAATGGAATAGATGATATAAGTTTTGATGATGTGATGTAAGTCTTATATAGATGATATAAGATGATTAAGATGAGTTATATTTGTCTTTGAAGACTTAAGTTTGGTTTGAGTATTTGAGATAAGTTTTGAAGATGCAAGTATGAGTTCTTTTATGAGATGAGATAAGTTAAGTTAAGACAAGATGTAAATCAGTATGAGCCTCAAGCTCTTTTACAAAGGTGGACCTCTAGTGTTAGGACCAATTTTGGGATTAGCTCAAGAGAGAGTGAGACCCACAGGGAGAAGGTCAGAGAAGCTAGACTCCATGATATGAGAAATACGAGAAATAAGTGATATGATATGTCCTAAACTAGAATACTCCTAATTGAATGAGTTGAGTTGCCTAATGCATGATTCCTATAGTTTTGATGAACCCTAGATGTCCTTGGGAGGACCAAACCCTAGAGACAAAGAGAGGTTGGCTATATGTGCATATGTGAACATTAAGATGAGTGCCTACCATCTGGGTGAGGGAGAAAGCCCAAGACCCTGGAGGAGGTAGCTAAGTTAGTTTCTGTGAAGCCTCATGCTCGGGTTGACAGTTTCCCACATAGGAATCTAGCGGTGGTGTATATAGAGAGAGTTTTGGGTAAGCATGTTTCATGGGTAAGATCTGTGAAGAGAATGTCATGGCATGTTTTGGTTTGTGCTTATGTGACTAGAGATTGTAAGGCTATCGCTAGTGCCAACGATGTAATCCGAGAACCCTAAGCTAAGAGAGGAAAGATAAAGTATGTGCTTATGAGATACTCAAAGAGATGAGTTCGCTCAGAGAGTCTGAGCATGGCACTACCCTCATGATATGGGTCAGGAGAACCTTAATTGGACTAGATAAAGTTTTGATATATGTTTGATTAGCCACTCACATAAGCTTGTTTAGCACAACCATGATATAATATATGTAAGGATGTGTTCTAATCTTGAGATCTGACATATAGATATGAGATGATGGAAATCTAGAGATGGTTTAATTGCTATCAATGTATAAATGGTTAACCATATACATGAATAATGATGATAATGTGATATGGTTGGTGAATCTTGTGATGAAATCATTAGTAAATGTTACAGTTTATTATGAGCGATGAAATAAGATCATATAAATGAAACATGTTACACGAGGTGTTAATCTTAGTGCTTAATAAAGATGAAAAATATAGCTTGACAGCTAGCACAACATAATGATTATGACACCTTGATATGATCTATATGGATAAAGTGAGTTAATTACACTTAACTCCCTCGTAAGAAGTATATGTTAATGTTTAATGCTTGGGTAAAATGAGGATGAAAATCCTATAATATGAAAGATGTCATGAAATAACCTAAGTTTCTAAACCCTTGTTTCAATCTTTTTAAAGGGGTGTTTAACCTTATATTTTTTAAAACCCCCCTAATGGTAGTTTGGAGATGGATATGGGGCTTTGATTTGGACATGATGTTTATGGGAATGCTGTGCCTAGACTAGTGCCTACATGAGGATGAAGGCAAGATAAGGTTTTCCCTGGAAGTATGAGTATGGATTAATTTATGAGGATGAAATTTCTTTTAAGGTGAGTAGGATGTTATGGAATGAACTTTTGATATTCTTGGTTATACATATTATGACAAAATGATAGTCTTAAAGTGAGTTTCGATCATATGCATGTACTTCATCTAGTTTGGCAAAGATTGAAGCCGTTGATGTTAATAATATGATTGATACCCTTAAGTATGTGCCATTTTGGATTAAGTTGTTGGTTGATCAAGTAAATGAGTTTTTGCACAAAAATAGAATGGAATGCAACTATGATGAGGATAAAACTATGGCTCAAATTTCATAAAGATCTGAAGTTCTTAGAAGGAGATATTGTGATATGAAATTGATGAAATAATGTATGTGTTGGTGACGTTAGAACAAAGTCTGTGAATGATTTTTTAGACCAAGCTGTTGATATGAGCAGTGTTACACTACATTTTTTTATGTATACGGGTTGGTGCCTTTTGAGAAGAAGTGACAATGGAATAATTAAGTGGATATGGCTGTGGACCCTTGGATACCATCCAATGGTGATGAAGGGCTTATCCTTCCTTGCAATTATAGGACCGGGGACCAAGACCCCACTTTCTCAACGTGCTACTTGGAGTCCGTAGGTGGATACAAAGTCTTGAATGGGTAGTTATCTTGGACTTGCTCAGTTCTTCATAATGACCCATCAGTAGGGACACAAAACCACCAAAGGAGAGGAAAAGCGTTGGCCATGGCCCATCCTGGAGTGGCTACACCTGTGCAATGTCTCAGCGATTGGGAGAAGAAGACCCACAACCATACAAAGGAGCAGCGACAGTTTCTCACAATAGTCTCCCAGCAGAAGCAAGGATATTCCATGATTCCTTGTCAGAGACTATCCATAGAGGTGAATTCCATCATGGAGGTGGAGCTCCCAATCAACGTCACCCTGAGAATTGGAAGCTTGAAGAGAGGACCAGGCAGAGCCATGCGACGGAAGCCTATGAGGGGAGAAAACACGACGACAGAGAGTCCAGTCATGCGTGAGAAAAGGAGAGGTAGCTGAGGAGGGTAGAGTGGAGGGGATGAATCAAAGACTTGGTGGCCAATCGCATGCCAGAGAGGAGGACCACCCGGTGGTTCCCACATAGATGATGCACACAGGCACCAGCGGCCGTGAATCTAAGATCTGTGGACTGAGCTGGATCACAGACCCACGTGTCGCATCATTCTGACGAGAAGGGAAGGATGAGAGCAAGAGGCGGTGGCGGGTGGACTCTCACGTGAAGGGCGAGATCCCTAGAATCCTGGCAGTGGAGTCTCTGTTATGGGACTCACGCAAGAAGCGGACGATGCCGTAGGCATCAAGCTACGGCGGCGGCGCTACAACTGAGAACCCAGCATTCGCACATGAGTAGGTACGGGCGGAGTCCAGCCTGAGACGAGGCATGTGGCGGTGCTGCGTCGTGTGGAGAAGAGAGAGAGCTTATGTGGGACCTTTCTCACCAGGGATGCCTCTTGCGGTGGCATCCATGAGAACGAGTCTCGTGGACTCGTACGCCTGTTTGAGAATGCGAGAGAGAAGACAAGTTGAACCGGGTCCGGACCAGTGAACCAGTCGACTTGAAGCAAAACTAGACCAACAATGAACCACCAAGGTCCGGCCAGCTCATTCAGTCAGACCAAGAAAGGAGCGCCCCTGTCAGTGACCACGTGGCGACACACCATTGGTCGTATGAGGTAATATCTCAGAAAATTTCCAAATCTTGTAAAATTCATAGTAATTAGGCTGTTTGTTAGAAAAATACATATAAGGTACCAAAATGTTCAAAAAAATGTATAGAATAACTTAGAACCATCATATCAGTATTTTATTGCATTAATAATAGTGATATCATGTAAGATGTGTAATTCTCATATGATGGATAATAAATATCAAACAATGGTATAAAATTATGAGAAAATATCAGTAAATCCATATCACGTTTCCAATGCATATGATGTCAGATATGGTCATATTGATGTATGAAATCATCTAATTTGCTTAGAATGGCTATTTAGGGCTTCTAACCCTAAATAAAATGCAATAAATGCACACATGCTCAATAAATATTGAAATTTATAGAAAACCCTCGTATCAGTAACGAGAAGATAATATATACATTTGAGATTAGTTATATACACGAAATTCATGTTATATGAAGAGAACCCTTAAACATGTGATATAAACCCTAATATGATTAATACATGTAACATAGGGTTAACATGTGCACATAATCATATGTAATCAAGTAATCAGATTATGTATCCTAATATGGAATATAAGATCAGTAACCTAATTATGAGAATATAAGACAAGTAATTATGCTCATATCTTAATGAGCTAAGCTAAACCCTAATGGACATAACTAGGGTTATGATGATGAGAACCTGATGATAGTATATGATCTTGTCTTGATCAGGGTTTGACCAAGATATAGTTGACATTAGGAATATGTGTGATGATTAGGATATCTCTTTGGAAGGTACACCATTACCTCTTACTTAGCTTATTATACAATATGCTTGTGTTATATGTAGTAAAATACTTGGCATATGGTATTGGATGAAATGATTGTTCTTGTATGTTATCTTGATTGATTTTTTCCATACTTATGGCTATGAACATATGAAACATAAAATATTCTGATCCATCATATGATAGCACTAAACTCTTTGGTAGTATAGTGCATTGACAAAACATCAAAGCCCTTGGTGGCAGATGTAACATCAAAGCCCTTGGTGGCATATGTATGAGTTATATGACAAGGCCTAAAAACATCAAAGCCCTAGGGGCAGATGTACGAGATATATGATGAAAATGTGCTTAAAATAGGTGTTCTCTTTTGTTAATGAATATCTTTGTGCAAGTATACACTTTTTCTTATATTCTTCTGTTACTGCCAAGTATTAGTTTTATCTTATTGCCAAGATATGATGAGAGGTATATAAAAGTCACTTAGGCGTACTCAATACAATATTCTTGAATATTGTGCTGACGTGTACCACATGTAATCTTTTGTTTAGGTTGTGGACATGTGATCTTGAAGATCCAGGATAGTTGAGAGCTGTATGGCGAGCTGATGTACATGTGGACCTATTGTCTTAAGATCCTGTAGTTTATTGGTAGTACATGTACATGTATACGTTTGTTGGCGCACAACATTTTCGGTGGCCAATCATAGCCATCGATTCCTCCGAAGAAGAAGGCGGCAACGACGAGAAAGGAGGCGAGGCTGAGGAGGAAGAGGAGGCTTTCACACCTCTTCGCGCACGAGTAGCACCACGGAAGCGTCCTAGGATGCATCCGGGTGCGTCTTCATCATCACAGCCCCAACCGCCATCACCACAGCCCTCGCAGCCAGGCGAGGATGTCTACTCCATGCAGGGAATGTACACAATGCTGCAGGATATACATCAGACACAACAGCAGCATCTAGAAATGTATACCGGTATTCATGATACTACGAGCCGGTTACTTGATAATCAACAATATGTAATATCAATGATGTAACAATTCATGTTGTACTTTATATGTTGAATGGTGAACATGTGTGTATGGTTTTATTATTGTTCATGTACATGTACTACTGATTGTTTCCTTCTGACTCCCTTGATTTTCTTCTTCTTAGCCTAGCGTGTGGTGTTTAAATAGGAGTTCTCTCTGAGGTGAGGGTTTCAATTTGTACATCACACATCAGATTAAGTTTTAGAAAATTCGGGGACATCACAGACGTTGACACTACTGTCTGTGGTGTTACACCAGGAGGCCGCCCCAATAGTTGTGTGTGTTGCCTGTGAAAGAATCACACTACTATAAGGATAATCGTTTGACTTTCTTGAGGACCAGGTATATGCCTTGAAACCTTCCTTACCAATCCATAGTTATTGATGCCAACCACAGGTTAAGGGGAGTATTGCATGAATTTTTTTATTTCCCCTTCCATCTTTGTCACCATATTTCCCTATAGTGGTATTAGAGCCATGTCAATTTACAATGTTTTGGGATTTAATCAATATGACCAGTTTTTATTTTTCATTTATTTTTTGCATACAATGTGAATATTTATAATGATTAATGTGCATATATGATTAAGTACCACATACTATCCTAATATATATATGATATGATATGTATGCAATTTATATGTGTTTCCCTAAAATCATTTTGATAGTGGATGTAAGCATGGTTATGACCAACACCCCCTGGACTTGTGTGCATGGTTGAATGATTTTATTCTTGTTTTATAACTTGATTTGCATATCGAGCCTCTCTCTCCTTTTCAACATGTAAAAGTACTAATGATTTCCTTCCTATACTCCCCTAAAATGTAACTCAAAATTTTTATATTACAATGTAATAAGTTAAATAGGAATAGGATAGTTTTATAGTCCTATTATTGCAAAGAAGGCGTTCTGCACCAAACGAACTGACTGACTAAGAATTCCAAGTGATCGAATGGAGGGCCGAGGAGACTAGACGATAGGAGGAGACAACCAATCAGCTGGTGGCTGAACTGATCGACTAGAGGAGTCCAGATATCACTTGAACCAGAGACCAGTCGATTGATCCAAGAGACCAACCGACCGACCATGAGGCTAACTGATCGGCTCAAGAGTTGAGTCGATCGACCCAGAATGGTTCTAGCATAGATATTTTTCAACAACATGTGTCTATATATGATGTGGACCTTAGGTGGTGGCAAATCTTTGTAGTTCTAAGGAATTACATTAGTGTGGACACAACCATCACTCATATTTTAAAATTGCATGTTTTGTTCATGGATATAGTATGCATATGATATATATTATAAGTATGTGGTGATTGGATATGTATATGTAATTTATATAAATATAAAACCCCTCAATCAAATATTAAGTCTTAGATGCTTTCCATTAGCAACACACATGAAAATCTTGATTAACTAAGAGTAGGCAAGCCAAACATGGTATGTTGTTTAAATAATGGAAGTGTGATGGTAGTTATGTGGGCCTGCCAAGCAAGTGCATTACTATCGTGTTAATTTTTGGGTCAGGGTTAATTAGGTGACCTTAATGAGATTAAGTGCCTAGAAGCATACAGATGAATGTGACAAAGAGTTGCACACCATCTATCCAAGAATTGCATGAGATGCAATTAGAAAATGTTGCCTACACTAGTAATTGGTTATGTATGTTGGTGTTGGCCGGGCAATACCTTAATTATTTTAGGTCTTGGCTAACTAGAAGGTTGTATGATGAAATCTTATGAATTGATATGTGAGGGTTATGAATTTGAAGAAAATAGTGGGAGCGATAATTAATTAAAAGCCTAACTAATATCATCAATTTTTCTTTAATCAAAACAAATCAATGGTGTTTTGACAAATTACAAACTTTTCTTATAGAATCAAATGGAAACCAATAACACATTTTCTTTGCGATCAGTCCTTGAATAGGACAAGTTGAATGGGGATAATTTCCATGACTAGTTCAGGATGTTGAGGATTGTTCTCACACAAGGGCAAAAGCTCTATGTCCTGGAGACACCATAGACAGATGAACCTGATCCCACCATGCCTAAGGATGACATGGATGCTTATAAGAAGTACTCTAAAAATGTCATAGATGTCAAGTGCCTGATGTTGTGCTCAATGAACTCTGAGTTGTAGTGACAGCATGGGAACATGGATTTTATTGAGATGGTAACACATCTTAAGAAAATGTACCAAGATTAGGCAAGACAAGAGAAATATGATGTCTCTAAGGCGATGTTCAAGTGCAACATGGCAGAAGGAGATCTAATAGGTTCCCATGCACTCAAGCTTATTGGGTAGGTAGAGAACCTTGCTAGACTGGGATTTCCCTTGGGTCAAGAGTTGGACAACAATGTGATTCTACAGTTACTGCCAGAATCATACAACTAATTTGAAATGAATTACAACATGAATGATTTTGATAAGCCATTGTTAGAATTAATTGGCATGTTGAGAACAGCTAAAACATAGATGAAGAAAGACAAGCCCAAGTCTATGATGATGATTGGAAGAGGCAGCAAGAAGTCCAAGGGGAAAGGAAAAGATGAGAAGAGTTCTAAAGCTGGGTAAAAACCCAAATCTTCTACACTCAAAGAAAATAGAGGGGTGATCGAAGGAGGCAATTTTCACCAGCCTAGACACTGGAAGAGGAATTTCCCTCTCTACCTCGAGGAATTGAGGAAGAAGGAGGGGATAGAGATCTCCACTTTAGCTATATATGTTATTGATATAATAATTCTTCATCTTGGGTACTAGATACTAGATGTGGATCTCACATATGTTAAAATATGCATGATACAAAAAAGTAAGCCTTTAAGAAAGGGTGAGGTCAAATTGCGTGTTGGAAATGGAGCAAGAGTTGTTGGCACTACAGTTGGAACCTGTCATTTATCACTACCCACGAGGCTTGTAATAGAGTTAGAGAACTACTATTTTTTACATGCCATTAATAGAAACATTACTTTTGTATTTTGTATGGAGAAGAAGGTATTTGAATTTCATATTAAGAATGGTCAATGTTCTATTTTAAAATATGAGTTCTTTTATGACAGTTCCCCAATGTCCTATGGTCTTTATTTGTTGGATCTACAGAAAAATGTTTAAAATGTAAATACCAAAAGGTTAAAACTAGATAGCTCAAACAAAACATAGCTTTGGCATTGTTGTATAAGGCACATCAATGCGAAGTGCATATCTAGACTCCATAAAAATGGATATCTAGACTCTTTTAATTTCAAATCAATAGAGACATGTGAGACTTATTTGTTGGGCAAGATGACAAAGACTCCCTTTAGTGGTAACAGTGAGAGGGCCAGTGATCTATTAGGACTCATACATACTAATGTGTGTGGCCTTTTTAGAACAAATGCTAGATGTGGGTATCAATACTTCATTACCTTTACTAATGACTTCGATAGGTATGGTTATGTTTACTTGAAGAAACATAAGTCACTAACTCTTGAAAAGTTCAAGGATTTCATGAATGAAGTACAAAACTAACCTGAAAAAGTATTAAGGGACTTCATTCTAATTGAGGTGGAGTATACTTAAGCCAAGAGTTTGAGGACCTTCTGAGAGACAGTGGTACCGTATCACAATGGACTCCACCTGGAACACCACAACATAATGGTATGTCTGAAAGAAGGAATCACACATTGCTAGATATGGTGTGATCAATGATGAGTTTTTATGATCTTCTGACTTCCTTATGGGATTATGCTCTAGAAACTACAACATTTATAATAAACTACGTACTATCTAAATGAAATCAAAAGACACCATATGAAATATGGTACGGGAAGCATACCAATGTATCTTTTATGAAGATTTGAGGATATGAAGCTTATGTGAGAAAGTGGGTTCCCAAAAATCTTGGACCCAAATCAAATAAATGTTATTTTGTTGGATATCCAACGGAAACCATATGATACTACTTTTATACTCCATCTGGCAACAAAGTGTTTGTTTCTAAGGATGTTGTATTCCTAGAAAAGGAATTAATTTCCAAATGAATCAATGGGAGGGAAGTAGAACTCAAAGAGGTTTGAGACCAACAAGAAACATTGAACCTATAGAGGTACAAGAGGAACATAGAGAGTCACAAATTTTTGTGGAATCTCAAATTCCTCATGTAATATAGGAACCTCACAATCTAGTGGGATACTCCTTGAGCTAAAAAGATTTGGTTATCTTGTGAATCAAGAAGGCAATAATTTGGTCATTGATGATGCAACAACCTACCTAGAAGTTGTTAAGGGATTAAAATTTGAGAAATGGCTTGAGTCCATGACATCAGAGATGGAATCCATTTACACCAACAAGGTATGGTCCTTGGGGGATCCACCTGAAGGGGTAAAACCCATAGGGTGCAAGTGGGTCTTCAAGAAGAAGATTGACATGGATCGTAATGTACTAACTTACAAAGGTCAATTGGTCGTAAAGGGTTTTAGAAAAGTTCAAGGTGTTGACTATGACAAAACCTTTTCTCATGTTGCAATGGTTTAGTCCATCAAGATCATTCTTGTCATTGTAGCTTATTATGACTATGATATTTGGCAGATGGATGTTAAAATTGCATTCCTTAATGGTAATTTACTTTAGGATGGGTACATGACAGAACCCAAGGGTTTTATAGATCCAAAGGATGCACATAAGGTATGTAAGATACAAAGATCAATCTATGGATTGAAGCAAGCATATCAGAGCTAGAATCTTTGATTTGATGAAACAGTCAAAGAGTTTGGCTTTAGTTAAAATGAAGATGAACCTTGTGTTTACAAGAAGGTTAGTGGGACATGATTGTATTCCTCATATTATATGTAGATGACATACTATTGATGGGGAATGACATCCCTGCTTCATATATGGTAAATAAATGGCTAGGAAATACATTCTCTATGAAGGACTTAGGTGAAGCATCCTATATCTTAGGTCAAGATCTATAGAGATAGATCTAGAAGGCTTCTTGGCCTAAGCCTGAGCACATACATTGACAAAGTGCTGAAAAGGTTCAGCATGGATAACTCAAAGCGAGGAAACTTACCCATGTCTCATGGTGTCAGTATCTCTAGAGCTTAATGCCCTAGTTCTTTTGAAGAATTAGAACACATGAGTAGGATTCCATATGCATATGCAATTGGATCTATCATGTACACAATGTTGTACTTATCCTTATGTATCATATGCCTTGGGTACCAGTCAGATCCTAGTAGAAGTCACTAGATTTTTGTTAAGAACATCATTAAGTACTTGAGAAGAACTAAGGATTAGTTCCTTGTCTATGGTGGTGAGGAATAATTGGGGGTTACATAGATGCAACTTCCAACTAACAAAGTTAACTATATATCACAATCTAGATTTGTGTTTTGCCTTAACAAAGAGTTATAATTTGGAAGAGTTCCAAGCAAGAGATCATTGTTGATTCTACAACAAAGGCCATGTATATTGTTGCCTCAAATGTAGAAAAGGAGTTTGTTTGGATCAAGAAGTTCATTTATGAACTTGGGGTGGTTCCAAGCATCAATGATGCAACATAGCTATATTGTGACAATAATGGAGCTATTGCACAAGATAAGAAGCCCAAATCACATCAACTTTTCAAGCACATACAATAGAGGTTCCATCTCATACGAGAGATCCTACAATAAGGGGATGTGAAGATTTGTAGAGTACCAACTGAAAGCCATGTTGTTGATCCCTTAAAAAAAGCACTTTTGCAACAAAAGTGTGAAGGTCATGTTAGATCACTTGGGGTAAAGTTCATGGTTGATTGGCTCTAAGTGCAAGTAGGAGTCTGTTGGTATGTATGCCCAAAGAGTCAATCATATGATGATTGTAATGTCATATCTTGTAAATGATTTGATTAATAATAAAGGAAATCTTTGTCTATATGTTTGTTCAATTATGAGATAATGGTATAACACAATAGATGTCTAATGAATGATGTTACTCGATGACATATGTCTATAGGTTGATGACATGAACAATAAGATCATATGTATGATAAGAGTACAAACATTCTTGTTATGTCCTTAGTCAGATCTTATTGTGGAAGCTAACAGATAGAAATAACACATAAGACTAAAGTGTGTGTTGGTTGATGACAAATCTCATTAGTGATGACATGTCATATAAAACCAAACACACAGGTAATTGTTAGAGAATAGTGTATTACACAGACACACCTTGAGAAGTGATGTAGGGAAACCACTAAATGGTAGTCAGAATTAGCTCTCGTAGTGATAGTGGTGATTGTGGTTCGTAGACCTAAAATCACTACACTCATCACATGTCGATCGATGTATTTTGACATCATCCAACATGACCTTAAATAAGGTTTACCATAAAGGTGATCCTCATATACATTGTGACACATGGGGATTGACTATAAGTGTTGTAGATGGGATTTGTCCCTCCGACTGGAGTTGATATCTGGTCCACCTGATAAGTGAGACTGAGAAATGTATGGCTGCACTTATGTGAATCAATAATGATATGTGAGTTCATATGTATCTTAGACAATCTTCCCTAGTTCAAGGAACATGGATTGAATGTTGAGGAGGATGGTCAGATATCAGAGACAAAGGAAGTATACAATCACTATAACACTAATCACATATTGTAGGCTGAAGTTGTTCTCCAACTTCCCAATTACTTGGGTAGAAATGATGTGTTTCTAGATGCCACTCATTTCTTGTGACAGGTCTTGGACATTTCACAATATAAGTTTGAGCAAATACAATAGAAAGATGTTGAAAGTGTTCAACAAGGAAGGATCTAATGAGAGAGAATCCAAATTAGTCTATCATGAACCATATGTCCCTATTCTTGTGAAGAATGGAAAGGACATGATTAAGATGCCATAGGCTGTAGCAATGGATCTATCATGAATGTTATAAATTTACTTATCCCATATAATCTTTTATGTACTAGACATGATAAGATGATATTAAAATCCAATAAGGGTTATGGGAAAGTCATTAAAGATATCTATTAATGCTTGAGAAGTACTTAAGGATAGATTGCTAGTAATTAAAAATAGTAGTAGAGGAAGAGTTGGATGTAAAGGGTCAATCGATGCAAGCTTCCAAAATTACAAAAGTGATCGAAATAAAATATGTTTGATTTAAAGAAAATATTGTTAGTTGGAAGGGTTCCAAACTAACTTCCATTAATACTATTCTACAATAGAACCTGAGTATACATGTGTTATAAACACAAAGTGATACTATATGGACCTAGAAGTTCATATGATGAATTTACATATGTTCTAACCATTGATGACTCAGTAGCGATACTGTGACAATAATGGAGCTACTTGTTAGGCAAGAAATATCAGATACCATATTACGAAAATTTCATCCCACAATGAAGAGATAAGAAACATGAAATATATCGACTAATAACAAAATGTTGCTAACCTGATAAATTAGCACTTGCGTAATGGAAACATGGTGGACATGTTTAGATCACTAAGAATGAGATTCATGGGTGATTGGTTCTAAGTGCAAGTGGGAGTATGTTGGTAAGGTATGCCCAGAGAGCCAATCATGTTATAATTGACATGGCATATACCATAAAAGGATTTGATTAATACTCATAAAGGCAAGCTTCCAATTCATTCTATTTCATTCAATTATTAGATAATGAGGAAACATTATGAATGTCAAAAGAATGACAATACTCAAAGACGTTTGTCTTCAAGTATGTGACTCAGAGAATGAGATCATACAAATGCTAAGAGTATGTACATTCTTACTATGTTCTTAGTCAGTTGTAACTGTGGAAGGTAGATAGACACCGATAACACACACCTAGAGTGTGGGTTGTTTGATGACTAAATCTCATTCTTCATGATATGGCAATATCAAACCAAGCACACAAATACATGTTAGGGAATAGTGTATCAGATAGACCCACGTTGAGAGTGACACATGGAAACCTTCATTGGTAGTCATAGTCATCTCTCATAGTGAAGGTGGTGATTGTGGTTCTTAGACCTAAAATTACCACATTCATCACATGTCATTGGGCATACTTTGACATGATCAAACATAATCCTAGAATATGGGTTTCCATAAAGGTGATGATTGGGTAGCTTTGACACATGGGGATAGATTGTGAGTGATAGAGATGGGATTTGTACCTCCTACTGGAGTTTGATATCCTGGCCACTTGATAAGTGTGACTAAAACACATGCGCATGCACATGTGAATCAATATATGATATCGAGGTCACATTATCTCAGACAGTCTGCTCTTGGTTCAAGATATATGAGATGAACATTGAGAGGATGATGACTCCATGCCTCGAGTTCACTCCGGATATCAGAGACAAAGGAATTATACAATCACTACAACACCTTACACATATTGTAGGTTGAAGTTGTTCTCCAACTTTCCATTCACTTGGGTAGAATTGATGTGTGACTTGGCACCACTATCTACTTGTGATATCATAAGTTAGTTATGAACATTCATTGCCAACATGATATGGGACCTATAGAGTCACACACAAAGGAACTCATCTAGAAGAGGAGTTTAATCTTGAATGATGATTGGATTGATTACTAAAGTGTTTAGGTACTCAATTCACACAATGGTTTAGCTAACTACACCCCAACTGATCATCTCACATGGTGGGACGACTGTTTGGAGTGCTAGATGATCGTCTCAAGTGTTGAGATAGCCGTTTGGACTGTCAGACTGATCGGAAATTGAATTGGCTAAGTTATACCCAAACTGAGGTACGAACCGACCAGTTCAATATGTAAAACTGATAGGCTTAACTCAGCTCACCAGACGACCGTCTCACATGGACATGATCACTCAATTCATGAGGAAATTCGATTGTAACAAGGAATTAGTGCTGATGTCATGTCATGCATTAATTGGATTTGAATTACCAAAATTCATATGCGATTGAGAAACTACAAGACAACTATCTTACCGAGCAAAATGACTATCTCACCATCCATTTGAATGTATGGGCTGCCAGACGATCATTTTGGATGTTGTAGGTTGCAAAAATTCAAGATCTTTCGGTCCCTTCCTCTCCCACACATATCCTAAACATACTGGGAACCCTGAACTTAACCCCACCTATAAATAGAGGGGTATTGGGGCCTTCCCAAAGCACAACACAAATAATTGAGTGTTGCTCTAACAATTGTTATCCTCTCTGGTTGTGGTAACCAAAAGATCCCAAGAAAATCCTACCCGATTAGGAGGGATAGAGATGGGTGAGAAACAACTGAGGATCATTGTTGTAAGAGAGCAAGTTGGTGACTAGTATGCCAATGGGAGGAACAACTCCTTCCTATCCGTCCTAGCAGGATGACAATATTTCTAGTTGGTCCATGTGGACTACTCTAGAGACAAGAGTCCTTTGGCTACTGCTAGGAGAGCAACATTAGCCTGCAGTCTGTGGCAAGACCACTAGAGCTGCTGCACAATCTGCAGTCAATGGGGAGATCGTAGAAGTCACCGCCAAAGCTGTCAAGTCTGTCATCCATAGTGAAAACAAAAGCTATACATATACCGTCTAAGAGCAACTAGAAGATAGTTGCAACTGCAATGAGTTGTAGTCATTGGACTTTCTTCAGGACCAGGTATAAGCTCGTTAAACTATCCTTCCTATTTCATAGTATTTGACGCAATCTTGCTGTTATGGGGAATACAAATAGATATTTTTTTTGTTTCTGCTACCTTACTCTATGCCCATATTTCTCAATAGTGGTATCATAGCTATGTCAATTTACTATATTTTAGGATAATCGATATGATCAAATTTTTGGTTTTATCATTTATTTATTACATATGATGTGAATATTTAAACTATCTCATATGCATATCTGATCAAAGACCACATGATTCCAAACTACTATATATGTATATGATATGATGTAAATGAAATTTACACGCGTCACCCTAAAAGTGATTTTAATGGTGGATGTGTAGCATTTTTATGTCATAAACCCAATATCTATGTGTGGTTGGACGGTTTGGTTTTAGTCCTGTGTATCTCAATCTGTGTACCGAACCTCTACCTCCTTATTCCCAATGCAAAGTTAATACTTTCCTATCTTTGCTCCCCTCAAATGTAACTTGAGGTTTCTCTTTATAATGTAATAAAGTATAAATAGGATAGTTTCCTTTCTTACAATGACGACAAAGATGATCATCGGCTAACAAGAAGACCAGTTTGTGAGATGAGCTGACCGTCCAGAGGACCACAGAGGATAGAATGAAGGAGCCAACCGACCACGTAGTGGACCCAACCGACCATCTGGAATGTGTCCATACATTGATTGGACAAGGGCCATACAATCATCCTAGAAGGCCCAACCAATCGTCTAGAAAGTGTCCAAACATTAGTTGGATAGAAGGACCAACTGACCAGCTAAGAGGTGAGACGACCGGTTCAAGAGTTGTACCGATCTACCTAGTTTTGCAAGCACCAATCTTCACCAGCAATGGGTTCATACATATGATGTGATGATTGACCTAGGTGGTAGTAATTCATTGTGGCTCCAAGGAGTCACATTAAACATGGCCATAACCATCACTTTTTTTTGCATATTCACATTGTGAGATACAACATGTATATGATACATACTATATATGTGATTGGATACATTGTATGTATATATAAATGATATATATAAGTCCCCATATTAATTCTAAGATGCTTTCCAAAGGAAACACGCATGAAAAACTTGATAGACCAAGCGTAGGATATGTAAAAGTGCAATGCGCCGTCTATCTTGTAGAAGTGTGATGGTAGTACTGTAGGATCCACAAAAGTGAGATGCATTATTATCGTGTTGGTTTTTGGGCCAGGCTTAACTGGTGATTCTTAGAGAGTCTAAGCCCAAAGGCATGCACATTATTATGGCAAGGAGTTGTGCATATCATATATTCAAGAACTGCATACAAATTCATTTGGCAAAAGTTGTCTACCTAAATAGTCAAGTTGTGGTCTATCAGCAAAAGCTGACTCATGAATTGATGAAACATGGATCTTGGCTCATTAGAAAATTGTTCACTACAATTTTTTGAGTTGATACATGAGGGTTGTCAATTTGATCAAAATAATTATAGCTAATTAAAGACCTAATTAATTTCACCGAAATTTTAATCAAATCAAATGTTTTGACAAAATTCCAAATTCTTTTATAGAATCAAATGGCAACAAAAACAATCACTTTTCTCTGTGATTTGTACTTGAGAAGGACAAGCTTAATGGGAACAACTTCTATGACTATTTTAGGATGTTGAGAATTGCTCTCACATAGGACCACAAGCTCCATGTCCTAGAGATGCCAAAACCAGATGTATCCCTTCCAACTACACCTAGGGCTGACAAGGATGCTTACAAGAAGCATACTGAAGATGTCATGGATGTCAAGTGTCTGATGCTATGCTCCATGAACTATGAGTTGCATAGGTAGCATGAGAACATGGATGTGATTGAGATGGTTACACATCTCAATAACATGTTCCAAGATCAGGCAAGACAAGAGAGATACGATGTCTCCAAGGCATTGTTCAAATGCAACAAGGCAGAAGGAGACCCAGTAGGCCCTCATGTACTGAAGCTCATTGGGTATGTGGAGAACCCAGCTAGTCTGGGATTCCCCTTGGGTCAAGAGTTGGCCACTGACATGATTCTGCAGTCGCCACCAGAATCATATAGTCAATTTGTCATGAACTACAACATGAATGACTTTGACAAGTCATTGATAAGGTTTTTGGGCATGTTGAGAACAACTGAGGGACATATGAAGAAAGAAAAACCCAAGTCTGTGATGGTGATCAACATGACAAAGGGAAAGTCTAAAGGTAAAGTAAAAACTAAGAAGAGTTCTAAAGTTGGTCACAAGTCCAAATCTTCAGACCTCAAAGCAAAGGGAGGAGTGAAGAAAAGAGGCAATTGTCACCATCTTGGACATTGGAAAATAAATTGTCCACTTTGGTTAGAGGAACTAAAGAAGAAGATGGAAGGCATTGAGGCCTCCACTTCAGTTATAAATGTTATAAGATAAATTTGATTACTTCTTCTTGGTATGTGATACCAGATAAAGATTTGACATACTTGATGTGAAGGATCTGATAAGAAGTAAAGCCCTCATGGAAGGAAAAATATGGACAATGCAGAGCAAGAGTTGTGAAAGCTTTAGTCTACATTTAAATTTATCTTAGCCCAATGGGCATGCAATAGAGTTAGTTGAACAACTATTTCATTATGGCAATAAAATAGAAACATTTATTTTAAGCATCTTGTATGACAATAATGATGAATCAATAAAGTAAGATATTAATGTTTCTATTTTGAAAAATATGATCTTATGTGGCAATGCCCAAATATCTAATGATCTTTACTTTGAAATAATCTTGGATAAATTTTTCAACGTTAATACCAAAGGATATTAATTGACAACTCAAGATTACCTCGGTAATAGTCACCTTGGATGTACATATAAGAAATGCATGTCTAGAATACATATTGATGTTAATCTAGATTCCCTTGGTTATCGGACCTAAGGTAACGTGCAAATCCTTATTTACACACAACATGACATGACATCTTTCACTAGATGTAGTGGCAGGATAAGAATTCCACTAGACCTCCTACATATGATGCATGAATATCTTATGGAATGAATGCTATAGATAATCACTTATACTTCATTTCATTTACTGGTAATATGATGATATGAACTCAGTAAAATAGAAACATAAATCTCTTAAAGTGTTCAAGTTGATTATAAATAAAGTATAACTTTGATGAAAGTATTGAGAAATTTTGATGAGACCAGATGTTGAAATACCTTGCATCAATACCTTGAGAACCTTCAGGAAAGAACCGTGATAATGTATCACAAGTAAAATTCATCTGAACATGATGATGTGTCAAAATGAAGGAATTATATCATGATGAGTCATGATATAATCATCAATTGATCTAATATTCTTATATCCTCATAAATATATATCTATCACTAAATCATGTACCATATGAATGGTTTATTAGACATCATATATGATATGATACATGAATGTTCCAATATGTCTGAAGGATTGAAATCTACATTAAGAAAGTAGTTTCTTGAAAAGGTGTATCTGTAAACCATGATCATTGAATATTACTATTAATCCCAATCCAATAATAAAAGTGTTTTGTTACTAGGATGATTGAGTTCCTAAAGAATCAGTGTGAGTAAATGTAGAACTCGAAATGTTTGAGGTCAACAAAAGGTGCAATCGAAAACAAAGAGAATCACAAATTGTTGTGGAATCTCAAGTTCTCCATGTGACATAGAAAAAAATAGTTCTAGTAGAACACACATGAAATTGAAGGATTGTGAATCCAACAATTCAGGTAAGTTGATCATAACAGGATGAGCCAACTAAATGACTAAGAGGCTATTAAGTACCATAATGTGAGTAATGACTCATGGCCATTATGGGGTCCATGTAAGCTAACAAGTTAGAACCTTGATAGTGCCACCTAAAGGGGTAATTCCTATAGGGTGCAATAGGGTCTCGTGGCAAAGACCTATGTGGATAACACAAAAGGACAAATTGGTTGAATATTTTTTTCAAATCAGTTAAAGTTGTTGAACATGATAGAAATTCCTTTACCAATTGTCATGCTTGTTATTATAGTTAAAATATACTAAAAGATTTAGCATATGAAGTTAGAAACTATCCTTAAAGGGAATACATCATAGGACATGTACACAACACAATCTAAAAGGTTTTTTATAACTTAAAGAATGCAAATAAAGTCTATAAACTACAAAGTTCAATCTGGGATTGAAACAAGCATCTTAGAGATGGGATTTTGGACTTGATAGTCAAACATTTTGACTTTAATCAAGATAAAAGATGAAATATGTGATTACAAAAGATTTAGTGGGAGCATACATGGATATTCCACATATGATGAGGAATAACATTTCAATATTGTGAATATTGAGAGTTGCCATGGAAAACCCCTTCAATAATGAAGGATTTGGTGAAACATCTTATGAGATAAGATTCAAGACCTATGAGATAGTTCTTGGACGTTTCACAATATAAGTTTGAGCACATACAATAGCAAGATGTTGAAATATTTCAACAATGAAGGATTCAATGACAGATAATTTAGATTAGTCTCTCATGAACCATATGTTCCAATTCTTGTGAAGAATGGAAATGACATGATTAAGATGCCATAGGCTATAGCAATGGATCTATCATGAATGCACTTATCCCATATAATATTGTATGTACTAGACATGGTAAGATGACATTATAATCCAATAAGGGTTATTGGAAAGTCATTAAACATATCCATTAATACTTGAGGAGTACTTAAGGATAGATTGCTAGTAATTACAAATAGCAATAGAGGAAGAGTTAGATTGAAAAGTTAACATCGATGCAAACTTCTAAAATGACAAAAGTGATCACAATAAAATATGTTTGATTTAAAGAATAAATTGTTAGTTGGAAGGGTTCTGAACTAATTGCCATTAATACTATTCTATTAATACTATTCTACATTAGAAGCTGAGTATACTTGTGTTATCAACACAGAGTGATACTATATGGATCTAGAAGTTCATATGATGAACTTACAGATGTTCCAACCATTGATGACACAGTTGTGATATTGTGATAGCAATGGACCTACTTGTTAGGAAAGGAATATCAGATATCATATTACATCAGTTTCATCCCACAACAAATAGATAAGAAACATACAATATACCAACTAATAACAAAATGTTGCCAATTCGCTAGATTAGCACTTGCACAACAGAAACATGGTGGACATGTTTAGATCACTAAGAATGGGATTCATGGGTGATTGGATCTAAGTGCAAGTGGGAGTCTGTTGGTAAGGTATGCCCATAGAGCCAATCATGTGATGATTGGCATGGCATATAACACAAAAAGATTTGATTAATACTCATAAAGGAAAGATTACAATTCATTCTGTCTCATTCAGTTATGAGATAATGAGGAAACATTATGAATGTCTATGATAATACTCAATGACACATGTCTTCAAGTACGTGACTTGGAGAATGAGATCATATGAATGCTAAGAGTATGCACATTCTTATTATGTCTCTAGTCAGATGATACTATGGAAGGTAGATAGACACCAATAACACATAAGACTGGAGTGTGGGTTGGTTGATGACTGAATCTCATTTGTCATGATATAGAGATATCAAACAAAACACACATACACATGTTAGGGAACAATGTATCAGATAGATCCACCTTGAGAGTGACACATGGAAACCTTCATTGATAGTCATAGTCATATCTCATAATGAAGGTGGTGACTGTGGTTCTTAGACCTGAAATCACTATACTCATCACATGTCGTTGGGTATACTTTGACATCATCAAACGTAATCCTAAAATACAGGTTGCCATAAAGGTGATTATTGGGTATCTTTGACACATGGGGATAGATGGTTAGTGATAGAGATAGGATTTGTCCCTCCTACTGGAGTTTGATATCCTAGCCACTTGATAAGCGAGACTAAGAAACACATGCGCATGCACATGTGAATCAATATATGATATTGAGGTCACATTATCTCAGACACAAACAAACACATATAGTATTCATTCAATTTAGAAACCATCTTCTATTCAACAATAATGCAAACTTGACAAAACCATGAATGTAAAGTTAACTTTCAGTACATTTCCTAGATTTTTTTAGTCAACTTTATAGATTTTTGGAATAAAATATCATATTTTATTATGGAATCAACATTTGTTTCTTGACATTAACATCAATCTAGCTCATACATGATGCAATATCTCCATATTTATCTTTCACATCAACAAATTTATGAAGTGAGCCATAATCTTCATCTTAACTTTCACCATAATAACGAATTGTCTTCATTAAAGTTATAGAGCTCCTCAACATCACTATCTTGATCATCTTCCTCATCAGATGATGGATAATCACTGACATGTGTATGACTCAAAATAATATATGTGTATTCATCCTCAAAACCAAACTCATCGTCTGATGAGTTGACTTCTAGGGATGGCGAGAGATCCTCCACTTTACCCCCTAGTCTGCATCCCAAACGTTGAACCCAACGTCTGAAAATGGGGGAAAATGCCATGTGCCCTTAGTGCTTGTTTCGAGAGGCAAGATGTTTGATGCCCCAAGAGAACTCATCCACTGAAAGATATCATTCTGCTCTTGGTTCAAGAAACATGATATGAATGTTTAGAGAATGATGATTCCATGCCTTGAGTTCACTCCAGATATCAAAGACAAAGGAATTATACAATCGCTGTAACACCTTAAAAAGATTGTAGGTTAAAGTTGTTCCATTCACTTGGGTAGCACTAACATGCAACTAGGCACTGCTCTCTTCTTGTGATATCATAAGTTAGTGATGAAAATTCACTGCCAACGTGATATGGGACCTATAGGGTCACACACAAGAACTCATCTAGAAGAGGAGTTTAATCTTACATGATGATTGGATTGATTACTAAAGTGTTTAAGCACTCAATTCATGAAATGGATCAGCTGACTGCATCCCAGTCGATTGTCTCATAGGGTGAGATGACTGTTTGGAGTGCCAGATGATTGTCTCAAGTGTTGAGATGATCGTTTGGACTGTCAGGCTAATTGGAAATTGAATTGGCTAAGTTCTACCCAAACTTAGGTGTGAACCGACCAGTTCAATCAGTTGAACTATCTTGCTCGACTCAGCTTTCCAGATGACCATCTAGGTGAGTAAGATGACCGTCTTGCATGGTCATGATCACTCAGTTCGTGGGGAAATTTGATTGCAACAAGGAATTAGTGCTGACATCATGTCATGTATTAATTGGATTCAAATTGCCAAAATCCATATGCGATTGGGAATCTAAGAGACAACCGTCTCACAGAGTGAAACAACTATCTCGCCAGCCATAAGACTATCTAGGCTACCATACGACCATTTTGGATGTCATAAGTTGCATAAATTCAAGATATTCTGGTCCCTTCCACTCCCACACAAATCTCGAACAAACTGGGAACCCTGGACCAAACCCCCGCCTATAAATAGAGGGGTACAAGGGGATTCCCATAGACAACACAAACAATTGAGAAATAGTTGCTCTGATAATTATTGTCCTCTCTGGTTGTGGTGACCAAGAGAGCCCAAGCAAGTCCTACCTGACTAGGGAGGGATAGCGACAGGAGAGAAACAACTGAGGATCATTGTTGTAAGTGAGCAAGTTGGTGACTAGTACACCATTGGGAGGGCCAAATCCTTCCGACCCATTCTAGAAGGACAAAAAAGGTTCTAGTTGATCCATTGTGGACTACTCTAGAGGAAGGAGTCCTTTGGCTGCTGCTTGGAGAGAAATGTTTGCCAGCAGTACATGGCAAGACCACCAAAGCTGCTACAGATGCTGATCCAGTCCACAGTCCATGGCGAGACTACAGAAGTTGTCGTAGAAGCTGTCAAGTATGTCGTCTGTAGTAGAGACCAGGAGCTGCACAAACACTATCCAAGAGCAACTATAATATAGTTGCAATTGTAATGAGTTGTAGTCACTGGACTTGCTCCAGGACCAGGTATAAACTCGTTACAACATCCTTCCTATTTCATAGTCGTTGACGCGATCTTGATGTTATGGCGAATATAGATAGATACTTTTTTTTATTTTCACTACCTTACTCTATGCCCATATTTCCCAATAGTATATGACTTGCAACCTTCCTTCCCAATTCATAGTTATTGACACAATCTGCTGGTCAAGGGGAATATATCAAGATTTTTTTGTTTGTTTTCGTTGCCATATTTGTTGCCATATTTCCCTACACATGGAACTTCTTGAAACCTTCTAGTTTTCTCTATGTCACCTAGTACAAGATATAGATAGAAGTTATGCGACCTCTTATAATGTGACTCATATTCACCAACTATCATATTGTCTGATCTTAATTCTCCCCAACAACTTAACCTGGTCACTCAAGAAGGTAGGAGGGAAATACTTCAGGTGGAATTCACCCACAAAGTCCTTCCATTTCATCATTGTATATCTTCTCTTATCTTGTACTTTGTGCCACAATAATTCAACATCTCCTTAAGTAGATATATGGCATGGTTATATTTCTTATCCTCTGATAGCAACATCACCTTGGAAAAGATTTTCCAATTATCAAAGCCAAACATATTCTACTATTAAGTTAGTTTTCCAATAGAACTAAGTCCCACCAAACTTCTTCATGTCTCATAGGATCTATGATGGATTGAACTTATTAGAAACTTGAGATATAATTGAATACTTGAATCCATATGTTTGAGTTATTTTGAGAGTTCCAAGTTCTTTGATAAAGTTTGAGTGGTGATTGATGTTGATATTATGATTAGTGGCCCTAAATATGTGCCATATTGGATTAAATGGTTGATTGGTCAAATAGTGGCAAATTGGTACCAATAATGGAATGTGGTTATAATGATTATGATAAATATATGGTTAAAATTTCATGAAGTTTGAAGGTTCCTAGATGAAGTTATCTAGGTTTGAGTAGGACTAATGGTGATTATTTTGATGTACATGGGACCAATGTTTTAGAAACATAAGCTTTAATCACTTGGATATTGTGTCAACATAGCCACTTTGATTTTGGGTTGACGTGGCCACAGTTTGAGTAGCCGTGGATCCTGTTTATAAGTAAGGTAAACTTGTCCTATGGATACAATCAAGAGGTGGAGCTTTCATCTTCTTGCCCTGGAAAAATCAAAATGGTGGGAAGGAAACCCGTCGTGCCTGGATGTATCACCACCACAATATCTAAACAAGGGTTGAGAGGCAAGACTAAGTGGGAAGTTTCTCACTCCACATCCAGTTGAATCATTTAATCCCTATCAACCTCTTGGGGTAACAGGAGCATGGAGAACAAAATAGAAGTTTCCCTCTCATCTCCTTTTTTGGGTACAAGCATAACAAGTTGGAAGAGGAAGAATGAAGTATAAGTAGGAGGAGTTTCAAAGGATGTCTAATGGGGGGGGGGTGGGACTTCACATGCGAGAACATTCCCCATTGATGGTGAAGAAAACTGAGCACCCTCATCTCAAAATCACAACCATATACAGTAGTCGGAAAACCCAACTTTCCTTAAGGATGAAGGCCGAGTTGGGGGTGGAGCTTTTATGACTTCCCATCCTTTTTGGAAGGGGGCAATGAGTTAATTTCCATCTTGTAGAGATTTAGGAGAAATTGCAAGACATTTCACTGACTGGAGGAATTTTTCCCTTTCTCCCTCCACTACAACAATAGTCACCAGAGGCAAGGTACTACTCCTGAGCTCTAGAGCTACAGTGCATGGCTTGGCTAGCCACATAAGCACTGTAGGATATTATGAATATGGGGGAAATGAGGCAAGCAAGTGCAAATGACAAGAGATTATGCAACTTAACATCATCAATCAACCTCACTACTGTGGGTGTAGAGTAACTCCAATGAGCCCTAGTTCCATAGGCCATTGAGACTCGTAAAGAAGCCATAACCCTACGTAACTATGCCTTGAACCTAGTTGGAGAAGTATAGAACATGAGGAGAAAGGCACCACAAATCCCATGTCGAAGATCTCTCTGTGCGGTGACATTGAGGGATGGGAGCGCGTGGGCAGGCACTAAGACATGAACCTATCATTGACTGGGTAAAACACAGAAGACATGAGGAGAGGGGAGATGAACTAGGTCCAACCCAAAGAATCGTTCTGCCCACCTCAAGAAGGCCAAGAAAAGAAGATGTCGTGCCCCTGTTGAGGAGCCATGTGGAGAGACCTTACTAGCCCAAAGGGTTGGTTGACTAAGGATATAGTTGATATCATGGGTTGACCAAGGTTAGAGAGGACTCCTGGATGTGGTATAGATTATCTCAATTTAAGGTATGATTTACCTCTTAATTGGCCTACTATTTAGTATGGTTGTATTATATGTGTACAAAATACTTGGCATATGATATTAGATGGAATGAGTTTTCTTGTATGTTTCCTTGCTTGATTTTTATTATATATAGTTTTGAACACATGCAAACATAATATATCTATTCCATTATATGAAGAACTAATTCTCTTTGGTAGCATAGTGCTAGAATGTGATCATTCTCTTTGGTAGCAGATCACAATGTATAATGACCAAACTCTTTGGTGGTAGATCATAAGACCTTGCTTGGTAGCCAAGATGATACATTATTACCTCAGGTGGCAAATGCATGGATGATATAATGGAAAATGATCTTAAAACATGTGTTCCCTTTTGTTAATAAACATTCTTGTTTCAAATATGCTTTTGTTAGATTTTTTCTTAGTACGGCCAAGTATTCGCTTTATCTTATTTTCAAGTCATGGTATGAGAGGTATATGAAAAGACACATAGGCATACTCAATACTATATTTCAGAATATTGTGCTGACATGTACCGCATGTAATCTTTATTTTAGATATGTGGTTATATTATCTTGAAGGCTCTTGATAGTTAGTAGTTGTGTGGGGAGAAGATGTACATGTGGACCTACTGTCTAAAGATCCTACCATAGATTTTAGTATGTGCATATTTAAAAGTTTACTGTACAATGTGTAATATCAATTTGTAATAAGTCATTTTGTAACTATATGTTGTATGGTGAGCTTGTGTTATTATTGTTTGTTTATTTTTCATGTGCATGTGCTACTGCCATTTGTTTCCGACTCCCTTGATTTTCTTATTTTGGGCTAGTGTGTGAGTTTGAATTGGGATTCTCACTGAGGTGTCAGTTTCAATTTGGATGTCACACATGTGGTCAAGGTGTTGGAAATTTAGGGATGTCACAGGTGGTATCAGAGCATGAACAATAGAAAAACCTGGTATTTTCTCATTATGCCACTCAAATTTAAAAGTAAACCTTGGACTTCAAAAATCTTTAGGGTTAGAGTAGAATACTAGATTTGACCTAGCCTCTAGGTTAGAACCTAGATGTCTAGGAACTAGGTCTAGACCAGTGCTTGTTGTATAGCAAGTTCTAAGATGTCATTCTTTCCTCATAATGTGGTGGTATGGGACATTACATTATTCGAAGATGTTGTGGATCAAGGGAATATAAATCTTAGACATATAGAACTCATTGTCTAGGGTAGCTACACTAGTGTATACTTTGTTTGCACCATTTTCAGTAGGCAACATGGCACTAGACTCTCCACTATGTGTGGGACACTCAGTTTGTTGATTTGGTTTTTTTTCCAATCGGCTTAGATCTTGATAGTTTTCTCTGACGTTTATTTTATCAAAGAAAAACAATATAATATTTTATTATATATATGTAAGTAAATACAAAAATGTGTCCGACACAAGTGCGAGTAGGAGGTGGTCATGTAAACTAAGTGAAAGTGTATGAAATTAGTCTATAAGAGAAGGTAGTTATATATTAGATGTGTAAGGCCTTGTTGGAATATGTGGTAGATGGAGTAACTCAAATAATATTAGATGATGATCTAAGTATTATATAGATGAGATACATTGGTTAGCAAAGACCAATTCTTGTCTTTGAGGACATGAGTTTAGATTGGAGGTTTTGGAATAAGCTTGATGATCAAGTATGTAGGCTTGTATGAGATGAGATAAGATAAGATAAGTTAAGACAAGGATGCAAATCAGCAAGCGCCTCAAGCTCTTTTACAAGAGAGGACCTCTAGTATTGGGAATAGACATAGGGTGAACTCTAGAGAGGGAGAGACCCAGAGGGAGAAGGTCAGAGAACCTAAACTCAAAGATATGAAATTTATGAGAAATATTTGTTTTGATATGTCCTAAAATAGACTACTCCTGAGTGATTGAATTGAGTCACTTTATGAATGATTCCTATAATCTTTTCGAACACTAGATGTCCTTAGGAGGACCAAATACTAGAGTTCGAGAGATACTGGTTACATATGCATATGTGAAAAAGGATGTGAGTACCTACCATTGAGGCGAGGGAAAGAGAGTCCTAAGACCCTAGAAGGGGCAAACTGTGTTAGTTTTTGTAAAGCCTCATGCTTGGGTTGATGGTTCCTTGTAGGAGTCTAGTGGATGTGTATATAAGAAGACTGTTTGGAAAGAATGTATCATGGATATCTATTAAGAGTATGTCATATCATGTTTTGATGTGGTTTGTGCTTGAGTGGCTAGGTATTTTGAATATAGTCACCATTACCAATGAGGTAGACCCAAAAACCCTAGACCAAAGATGGAAGATGAAGTTTTTTCTTATGAGATACTCACAAAGATGAGTCTTCTTATAGAGACTAAGCATGTCACTAACCTCAGGATAAGGGTTAGGAGAACCGCAATTGGATTAGATAAAATTTTCATATATGTTTGATAAGTCATCTGTATAAGTTTCTATAGAACAAGCATGATATAATATACGTTAGAATGGGATCTTATGTTGAGATGTGATATATGGATATGAAATAATGGAAAACCCTAGATAGATCTCTATGTATAAATGTCTACATGAATAATGATCATGTGACATAATATTGTTGGTTAATCTTGCGATTTAATCACTAATAAAGTTTGTAACCTAAAAATGAGAAAATGAGAAATGAAATCATATTAATTACATAGCTAGATGAGGTGATAATATTAGTGTTTATGAATTGGTTGAATATGTTCTAACAATTAGCACAACATAATGATGATGGCACCTTGATATGATCCAGATGAAAAAATTGGGTTAATTATAGTTAACTCCCTCCTAAAAAGTATATGTTAATGTTGGAACTTCATTCTTGAAAAAAACATATGTAAATCCAAATGTTGAGATATGCCATGACCTAACCTAAGCTTCTAAACCTATGCTTCAACCTAAAGTGAAGTAGTGATTCACCTTAGTTGTGATATAACCCCCCTAAGAGTAGTACATATATGTTTCTGGATATCTTGTTTGTGGGAATGTTGAATCTAGAGTGGTTCTCTACATGTGGTTGAAGATCTTTTATTTTGTTTCTTAGAATAAGAGAATGTCTTAATTTTGAGGATGAAATTTCTTTTAAGATGAATACGATGTACTGGACTAGAATTGGGCTTAATTGTGAGGAAAACATTTCTTTAATGTGTGCAGGATGTGATGGATAGAACTTTTTAGAACCTTGAGGTGTAATGGAATACTTGAATCCATACCTTTGATTTATTTTGAGAGTTCCAAGTTCTTTGATAAAGTTTGAGTGGTGATTGATGTTGATATTATAATTAATGGCCCTAAATATGTGCCATTTTGTATTAAATGCTTGATTGATCAAATAGTGGTATCTTGACACCAAAATTTAGTGGAATGTATCCATGATGATGATAAATCTATGGTTTGAATTTCATGAAGTTTGAAGGTTCCTAGATGAAGTTATCTAGGTTTGAGTAGGCCTAATGGTGATTGTTTTGATGTACATGGGACCAATGTTTTTAGAAACATAATATTTGATCACTTGGATATTGTGTCATGTATAGACACTTTGGTTTTGGGTTGATGTGGACTTAGTTTGAGTAGACACAGATCCCATTTAAAAGTAAGGCAACCTTGGCCTTTGGGTACAAATCAAGAGGTAAAGCTTTCATCTTCTTACCCTGCCAAAATCAAAGTAGTGGGAGGGAAACCCATCATGCCTGGATGCATCACCACCATGATATTTGAACATGGGTCGAGAGGTAAGACTAAGTGAGAAGTTGCTCACTCTACATTCATATGAATCATTTAACCCCTATCAACCTCTCAGAGTAATGGGAGCAGGGAGAATAAGATACATGTTTCCCTGTTGTCTCATTTTTTGGGTACATGCAGAATAGGTTGGAAGAGGAAGAATGAAGTATAGGTAGGCAAGGAGGTATCAGGGGGGTGGGACTTCACATGGGAAAACAATCTAGGTTGACGGTGAAGAAAACCGAGCACCCTAATCCCAAAACCACAACCATATGTAGTAGTCAACGAACCCAAGTTTCCTTGAGGACGAAGGCTGAGTTGGGGGAGGAGCTTCAAGGCCTTCCCATCCCTTTTTGAGGGTGGAAATGAGTTCATTTACATCCTGAAGAGATTCAGGATGAATTGTGAGATGTTTCACGGTCTTGAGGGCTTTTCCCTTTTCTCCCTCTACTACAACAACAACCAGAAGAGGCGAGATACTGGACCTAAAGCTCTGATGTCACAATGGACGACTTGGTTACCACATCAACACTATAGGATACCACGAATTTGGGGGAAATGATGCAAGCAAGTGAGAACAATGGGAGAGCCTACAACTCATCATTGTAAATCAACCTCATGGTGGTGGGTGCAGAGGAACTCTAGTGAGCCCTAGTTCCATCGGCCACCGAGACCCGCAAAGAAGCCATAATCCTGCATAACTATACCTTGAACATAGTCAGAGAAGAAGTATAAAATATAAGGAAAAAGGCATCACAAATACCACATCAGAAATCTCTTTGTATGGAGGTGTTGAGGACTAGGAGCACGTGGGTAGGTTCTGAGATGCGAACCCATCTTTGACTGGGTAAAACATGGAAGATAGGAGAAGAGGAGAGCCTAAATTGTGTCTAGTCTAAAGAATCGTTCGACCCGCCTCAAGCAGACCAACAAAGAAGGAACGATGCCCCTACTAAGGAGCCACATGGTCACATCTTATTGGCCAAAGGGTTTCCCAAGGATATAGTTGATATCATGGGTTGACCAAGGTTAGAGTGGACTCTTGGATGTGGTATATGATGGGGCTCCAAATGTCGCACTAAGAAAACCATAAAAGAATAAATCCTAGGTTTAACCGAAACCAGTGCACTAATTCCCCACTCCAGATGGGTGGAAACCTTATTGCAGTATACTTTAGGATCAAACCCAAAGGAAAACCTTTTTAAGTAGTTATATAAATATATAAGTTTTAAGAGTAATATTTAACACCAAAAGGTTGATTGATTGATTAAACTAAATTGTTGCCAGTAGCAATAGAGATTAAGAAGTAAATGAATGATAATAAAGAGGACCAGGGCATGGGGTTTCATTACCAAAGCCTTCATAATTATCCTAACATGATCTAACTCTTCAATAACAGTTTCTAAATAGAGTCTTATCTGCTGCACTCTCACGGGACATAGGTTGTCACTTGGCCTAAACTCCCTTGGAACTGACCATCTTCGACACCCAAGTTCCCAGTTTATTCCAAATGGACTTCCTCACTTATGCCCGACCATCCTTGGCACGTTAGTAGGTTGTAGCCCAATCACCTCAATATCCCTTGTTGACACCTTAGGGGGATAACAAGATCATTGCAAGGCAAGGAAATAAGCGGAATGATACTTTATTTAAAAATAATATTGTCAAGTTTAGATACAATCTAGGATAAAATATGGGCTGTTGGGGCTAGTCCCCATGCCCCACCACAAGCGTCTACTCCTTCATGGCAAGAGACAACAACAAAAAGATAGAAGGAACAATGGAGGAGGTCATGAAGCCTGGTGTAGGAAGACCAATCTCTCCATTGTGGTCGCTGCCTCCTCCCTCCTTGCTAGGGGTTGTGTTGTACAATGTGTCTTCTAATTACCAACCAAAAACCCTTTAGAGTGGATGACAAGGGTTCCTTTTTATAGATGGATTCTTTGTTGCCAAAACCCTAATATTGAATACTTGTGGTTGAAGGCAGCTAATTGCATGTCTCGTACTCAGTCCAATAGGCGGCTCATGTGGGTTACTCAATTTGGACCTCACATATGATTCTCTGGGGACACACGTGGAATGAACCACATTAGACTGAATGTTGGGAGCACACATCAGAACTAAAGAATATGGAAGACTCTGAGTAGGTAGCAGCTCAAGTTGGGCGAGCACCAAAGTCGATCACTTGATTAGGCGGTTGGAAGGTGGACAATGGAAAGCTTTCAGGACCTTCCTTCCCTTAAGGCATATCACCATGAGGGCTTGATCATCTATCTAGGAATTATCGATTATTTTTGGCTAGTTCTACATGAAAATTATATAAAGTGCATTAAGGTTCAGAAAAGAGAAGATAATTGCATTTAAATAAATATAAAGATAAAACTATGAAATAAAAACACAACATCCCCTAAAAAGTGAATAAAATAATATGCAAAGATGGTTAAAGATATACTCATCAAACTACCCCGAATTTAATCCTTTGCTCGTCCTGAGTAAAGAAAAATAAAAAGGAGGTCAAACAATTGATACTGGGATCCATGCTTTCCTCTCCCAAATGAGCAAACTTTGTGGCCCCCTTGCACCAAACACAATCAAGCGACCCTAGTCCTTTGGGGCCACTAAGCCACACTTTAGTATCACCTGATTGGAGCTTTTTCCTCCATTCACTAGACTCCAGAATCTGTGACAAACTAATTTCATCTCCATAATACTCATGATCTGTCTGAGCAAATAGAAGGTAACACAAGTTAGGGCTGTTTGGTTATTTCGGGGAATGTTTTGATAAGTCCCCTGGGTATGATAATTTGGAGGAAAGGAGGAGAAATACATGGTACAAATTTCATTCCATGGTCTCTCCTCTATTCGAATTGAGACCTTATTTGGGATTCAGTTATTTTATTAGTGTCTCCTCTATTTGACTTGAGGCTTTTTATTTGGTTGTAGTTATATTGACCACATGTTTTCTTTTGGGATCATTGCCCTCTTTTATTTATTCCATGTCTGTAAATGAAAATTGAAAGGGAGGTATATGGAAGGGATGCCACCCTAGACTTAGGGTTTGTTATATAGTGGGGAATATTTTTTTTCTTTCTGGATGGCAAGAAGATAAGAAATGATAGAAGATTAGTGGGAACAAGAGATTGACTTGTTCTTATTCATTTTATTGCTGCATTGGAATTAGATCATCATATTATATCAATTAATTCACTTAATGTAGGGTAGATAAGTGTTTACAAATTTTGTTGCAAGTCATATTGGAGGCACATAAGGCTTGACCCTTCCGAATCATTCTGCTTATCATCATTTCCAAGGGGAAAGAATGCTCAATTATTATCATCGGGGCTCAAATCTGTTCAAGACATGTTTGTTCCTTAAAATTTCCTTTTGCACATGTTAGCTCCAGAAAAAGGGAATAGTTCATTTATATATTTCCAACTTTTTCATACATTAAAATGGTTGGCTAGCTAAAGGCCATTACTCACACAAAATAGACAATCTAGAAAAAAATTGAAAAACAAGACATATGCAAATAAAAGATGGAAAAAAATAGTTTGAGGATTAGAAAGGGAAATGTTAGAGTTGAGGTGGTGGACATGACTTACCACCCACCCTCCACCCCAACATCAAAGTTCTGCATGTTCTTGGGAAATTTGAAGTTAGAGATGGAGGCGATTTGATATAGAGGGTGGTGGGGTTGGGGATGGAGGGAGTGGACGTCCAAGAGCACTCAATAGAAACCCTAAGAATGGGTTCCTCTACTGTTGGTGATGCTTTGATATGAATGCCACCTTGGCCACCAGTTGCCGTGGTATTTTTTTGGTGATGGTGAGGGTGGCCTTGGTCGCACGCCCCATTCTCCGCATCTTGCATCCAGCTGCCACCTTATCTGCAAGGCAATAGCTTGCTGATCATATAGCTTGTTAATTATCCAGATCGATTGGTGGCGTTCCTCGTCGATGTGTTGGGTGCACAAAGTGAAACCCCTAAGGGATGTAAGTGTCCTATGAGTAGTAGAGTTGGAGATCCCGATCAGATGGTATCTCGTCGGTCGCTGATGAGCCGCCATGCAAACACTGAAGTCTGCCGTTGATGTTGTTAGTCACTGATGCCACTGACAATGTCGAGGAGGAGCGAATATAGATTCTTGGCCTTGTTTCTAAACGTCAAAAGGAAGATGTCAGTGTTTCCAAGCCCTACACCTTGTCCCTTCTATAACTACAAAGAAGAGATGTTAGGGATGCCCAAAAATTCAGCGGTTACAAACTATGCATGCATTACGCCTAGTCCATGGGGATTGTGTGTGAATCGCTTCCTAGAAAGTCCCAATCAAGATATTATGACAATGAATACTGAGGATAGGATTGAGATAAAAGTGACTACTAATTCCAAGAAACAAACTTCTCATGAGAGTTAAAGACATATTTATCAAAGAGAAGGAAATAAAATCTATTGTGGAAAATAAAAAGACCAATCCTCGTTGGGCCACGTAACCCCCTCTCTGTGTCCTTATCATTTCCCAAGACTGCATGATATCTTGCTTTCAAATAGGAAACTAGCCTGAGGATGATGGTTATTTTCATCATGAGCTTGCTGCACCACGTCGACTATCCATTAATTAGCTTTGGTTGTCAAGGGCATAGTTCTCCTCTTCTCCTCCTCTCCTATTTCTCTCACTTTTTTTCTTCAAAGTAATTTTGTTAAAATAAAGGAAGAATTAGACGAAATAAAATAAAATAAAATAAATAAAAAGGGTTGGGTTGCTCCCAACAATCTTCCCAATTTAAAGTCATAGACCCGACCGATGATAAGCATTTCTCCCATAAAATACGTGAGTAGGGTTTCCGAACCCTTATCCGTAGGGCCTGGATCATATTTAAACAATGTACATTCCTTGCTCAGGAGAGAGTCCTTGTTACCTTGTTTACCTCCCTGGAGGTCTACTTGTTTTGATACCAGATTACCTTCTGCTTTGAAAGATTCAATCAAATTATGCACCTTCTTTAAATCTTGAAGGACCCGATATTCAATCGTCATCTTTCCCAATCATAGGATGATTTTTCCAGCTTCAATGTCTACCAAGGCTCTCACAGTGGCTAAGAATGGTCTCCCCAAAATGAGTGGGAAACAATTATCCTCTTTGATCTGCATTACCATTAAATCACATGGGAGTTAGGTGCCATGCCCTAGCTTCACCAGGACATCTTCGATTATTCCCAAGGGTTTTGTAACAGATGCATCTTCCAACTGAATGGTCATAGATGTGGGTAGGAGGTCAGTGGACCCTAGATGCTGGCATAAGTCATGATAGATATGCTTGCGCCTAAGTCAACAAGTCCCTTAGAACATGTGTCACCTCCTAGGAAACAATATATCCAAAAAGATCATGGGTCCTTCTGATTTTTAGGCTGTTGGTTTTGTATTACACTAGAGGTCATTTGTTCTAGCTTCATTGTCTTGGATTTCTGGGTCGAACGTTTTCCAGATAGAAGTGTCTTGAGATATTTGCACCAGATTGGCATTTCAATTAACACAATGAGGAACATGATGTTAGCATGGAGTTTCTTCATGATGTCTTTAAATTTTATGAACCTGTCATCCAACTTGGTATACTTGAGGTGACTTGCATATGGTACATGAGGCTTGTACACACAATACATCAGGTGTAGTTGGTGGTCCAGGCAAGAATGTCGATGTTGCAATAGTTGAATTCTAGTGGATGTCTGGCTGCATCACAAATGAATTTGCTGTCTAGACTTCTATTGGATTGATCGCTACATCGTCATTCACAAGACTCATGGCCACAATTGAAGTACCTTCATTACTGCCAGGAGGTGTAGAGGTGGGAGTGAAGGTGAGAGGTGCAAAGTACACATTTCCTGACCTCATCATTACGATGTTTAGCTACTCCGGCTTCTTGGGATTGTTTTTGGGTTGACCAGCGACCATGCCCATTGGGGGTTGTTGATTAGCTGCAAACAGGTGATCTGAGACTCCAATGCCTTTTGATTGGCTGTGGCATTGTCTAGTAGAGTCTGGCATGATGCCATCATCTCCTAAAGTGTCTTCATTGGGTCCTACACAATTATTTCCTCTATTTGCAGCTGTGGGGTCTATTTGGACTCTAATACTGCTGTCGCTGCTGGTAGTTCCTGCTAGGAAAATTAAATTTTAAATTTCCCTAGTTACGTGGGCCAATATAGTTCAATGATGCTCTAGCCTGAGTGGGTTGCGTCGAGGTCTACTGATTTGGACTGTTGGGGTTCCCATATTAGAAACTAGGATGACTACGAGCTTGGTTCAAGTTATGTACTGTTGACTTGGGATATTGTGGATTGATTTCACATCCTCAGCTTGGGTGAATATATATTGCTTCTCAGCTTGGTTCTCATGGAATGCAACATAAAGTTGTTGACAATGGATCATGTAGTGGTCCACTGCATGGTAGAACTCACAAGAAGGTGCAATAATTTGCACTTGAGGCATCGAGTTCTTCCTCTCATACGTATTGAATGATTTTTTGAGATTACTTTACTTGAGAGAGAGAGAGAGCTTTCACCATTTTGGAGATAGATTTGAGTTCTGAACGATCCTCCATGATGGATACTTTAAGAATGCCCTTGCTCGAGGGTCTGGTCCAGTGAGTCTGATTCTCTACCACAAGGCTGATTATCTTTAGAGCGCCGTTGAAGCTCTATCACATGCAATTTCCATTAGAGGAATAGTCGAGGAACTTCTTTGTCTCGTCATCCACCCCACAGAGAAAAATTTGATGATTTGATTCTCAGGGATGCCATGATGTGGGCACTTACATAGGAGTTCATTGAATTGTTCCCATGCTTCATATAGAGATTCTTCGGGCACTTGATTAAACCTCATGATTTGTCCCCTGACCGAATATGTCATTGAGGGGGAGTAGAATTTCTCCAAAAACTTGTTTTCTAGGGCCTCCATGTTGTGATCGGGTACACTGAAGAGTACTATACCATGCTCTATCATTGTTGGTTAGGGAATATTTGAAGAGTTGCAGTCACATGGCATCATCAGTGGCACCATATGACTTCATCATTGAGAAAAGGTCAATGAATTTGAGGAGATGTTCCCGACAGTCATCTCCAATCCTCCCTGTAAAGGTGAAGTTTAGAAGTAGGCTGATCCACTGGGCCCTGATCTCAATCAGATTGCCTAGAGGTTGGACTGGATGAGTTAAGTCAGTGCCTTTAGGGATAGAAAAGTCCTACAATTCTTTAGTGCATTCTATGGCTTGGGTGACTTCTAGGTTGGTCTTGAATTCGACTTCCGTCTGCTCCCTATATTCTACAACAAGTAATTCTCATTCGTCCACAATAGCCTCTTCAATTTGTGCTTGGATAGCTACTTCTGCAGCTACTGCGTCTGCCATGGTTTTCTCCTTGAGAAGTCTCCTGAGGGTTCTCTCGATTCCAGGAATAAAAAAGCAACCCTGAGTCAAGAATTTTGGATCTTCGCATGTGTTGTGAGTACCTGAAAAGAGGCAGATTGATCATGAGATGATAAGTTAAGTTCAAGAAAATTTTCAATAATATCAAGCATAAAAAAGAAAAACCACAATTACACTTATACTTTTGAAAATATTTAACTATTGTTGTCCCCTACAATGTCTCCAATTTTTGATGGGGCTCAAAATGTCACACGAAGAAGAATCCTAAAAGAATAACTCATAGGTTTAACAAAAGTAGTGCACTAATTATCCACTCCACATGGGTGGAAGCCTTAATCAAACCCAAAGGACAACCTTTTTAAACAATTATACAAATCCAAAAGTATTAAGAGTAATACTTAACACCGAAAAGTTGATTGATTAATTAGACTAGATTGTTGCCAGTAGAAATATAGATTAAAGCAGTAAATGAATGATAATAAAGAGGACCATGGCATGGGGTTTCACTGCTAAAGCCTGTGTAATTATCCTAACAAGATCTAAGTCTCCAATAATGGTTGCTAAATAGAGCCTTAGCTGCTGCACCCTCACGGGATAGATGTCATCACTTGGACTAAGCTCCCTTGAAACCGGCCATCCTCGACACCCAAGTTCCCTATTTATTCCAACTGGACTCCCCCACTCACGACTGACCATCCTCGGCACGTTAGTAGATCATAGCCCAATCACCTCACTATCCCTTATTGACACCTTAGGGGGATAAAAAGATCATTCTGGTGTTCTGATCACACTCAAAACAACTTGCATATCCATGATTATAACATACATGCAAAGCAAGTCATCAATTTTCAAGGCAAGGAAATAAGAAGAATGATACTTATTTAACATTCATATTTTGGAGTTTAGATACAAGCTAGGATAAAATATTGTCTTTTGGGGCTAGTCCCCATGCCCCAACACAAGCATCTACTTTCTCATGGTAAGAGACAACAACAAAAAGATAGAAAGAACAATGGAGGAAGTCATGATGCCTGGTGCAGGAAGACCAATCTCTCCATTGTTGCCGCCGCTTCCTCGCTCCTCGCTAGGGTTTGTGCTATACAATGTGGCTTCTAATCACCAATCAGAGACCATGTAGAATTGACGACAAGGGTTCCCTTTTGCATTCCTCACCAGAGAAACCCTAATACTGAATACTTGTGGTCGAAGGAAGCTAATTGCATGGCCCATACTCAGTCCAATAGGTGACTTGCATGGGTTACTCAATTTGGACCTCACATCTAGTTCTCTGGTGGACCAACATGGAACAAACCAGATTAGAATAAATGTTGGGATCGTGCTACAAAACTGAAGAATCTGGAAGACTCTTGGTAAAAAGCGGCTGAAGTCGGGTGTGCGGAAAAACCAATAGCTTGAATAGGTGGACAATTGAAAGCTTCCGGGACATTACTTCCCTTAAGGCATAGCACCATGAGGGCTTGATCGTCTATCCAACCATTATCATGTATTTTTGGCTGGTTCTATAGGAAAAATATATAAAGTGCATCGAGGTTAAGAAAAGAGGAGATAATTGCATTTAAGTAAATATAAATCTAAAACTAGGAAATAAAAACACAACCCATAAAAAGCGAATAAAACAGTATGCAAAGATGGGTATAAATATACTCACCATTATATATTTTCTCAATTTAAGGACGCTTTACCTCTTACTTGGCCCACTATTTAGTATAGTTTATTACATGTGTACAAGATACTTGGCATATGATATTGGATGAAATAAATTTTCTCGAATGATACCTTGCTTGATTTTCAGTATATATAGTTTTGAACACATGCAAACATAATAAATTTGTTCCATCATACAAACGCACAAATTCTCTTTGGTAGCATAGTGCTAGAATATGATCATTCTCTTTGGTAGAAGATCACAAGATACAATGATCAAACTCTTTATTAGTAGATCATAAAGCCTTGCATCTTGAGCTCTTGGTAGCCAAGATGATGCATTATTCCCTAAGGTGGAAAATGCATGGATGATATAATGTAAAATGAGCTTAAAACATGTGTTCCCTTTTTTTTAATAAACATTCTTGTTTGAAACATGATTTTATTATATTTTTTCTTAGTACTGCCAAGTACTAGCTTTATCTTATTTCCAAGTCACAGAAATGAGTGGTTTATAAAAAGACACGTAGGTGTAATCAGTACAATATTTTAGAATATTGTGCTGACATGTACCATATGTAATATTTGTTTTAGGTATGTGGTTATATGATCTTGAAGGCTCTTGATAGTTGGGAGTTGTGTGGCAGGCATATGTATAGGTGGACCTATTGTCTAAAGATCTTATCGTAGATTGTAGTATGTGCATATGTAAAAGTTTACTATTCAATGTGTAATATCAATTTTATAGTAAGTCATTTTTTGACTAAAAATTGAATGGTGAGATTATGTTATTATGGTTTGTTTATTGTTCGTGTGCATGAGCTACTGATGTTTCCTACTGACTCCCTTGCTTTCTTATTCTTGGCCTAGTGTGTGAGTTTGAATTGGGATTCTATCTGATGTGATGGTTTCAATTTGGATTTCCCACATGTGGCCAAGGTGTTGAAAATTTAGGGATGTCATAGGTGGTATCAGAGCATGAACAATAGAAAATCCTATCATTTTCTCATTATGCCACTCAAAGTTAAATATAACCTTGGAATTTAAAAATCTTTAGGGTTAGAATAGTTATCTTTCAGAGACTAGATCTGACTTAGACTCTAGGTTAGCACCTATATGTCTAAGAACTAGGTATAGACTAGTGCTTGTTGTATTGCAAGTCCTAAGATGTGATTCTTTCCATATAATGTGGCAGTATGGGACGTAACACTATTTGGAGATGATGTGCATTTAAGGAAGAGAAATCCTAGACATATAGAGCTCATTGTCTAGGGTAGCTACACTAGTCTATACTTTTTTCTCACCCTTTTCCTTAGGTAACATGGCACTAGACTCTCTACTATGTGTGGGGTACTCAATTTGCTAAGATAAGATAATATAAGTTAAGACAGGGATGCAAATCAGCAAGAGCCTCAAGCACTTTTACAAAGGAGGACCTCTTGTATTGGGACCAAATATATGATTAACTCTAGAGAGGGTGAGACCCAGAGGGAGAAGGTCAGAGAACCTAAACTCCAAGATACAAGAATTATGAAAAATATTTTTTGTGACATGTTTTAATCTAGATTACTCTTGAGTGATTCAGTTGAGTCACTTTATGCATGATTCCTTTAGTTTTGTCAAAGACTAGATGTCCTTGGGAGAAACAAACCCTAGAGTTAGAGAGAGGTTATTTACATAGGCGTATGTGAACAAGGATATGAGTACCTACCATCTAGGTGAGGAAAGAGAGTCCCAAGACCCTGGAGGAGGTAAATTGCGTTAGTTTTTGTAAAGCCTCGTGCTCGGGTAGATGGTTCCTTATAGGATTCTAGTTGATGTGTATATAAGAATACTATTGGGTAAGAATGTATCATGGGTATCTATAAAGTGCATGTCATATCATGTTTCGATGTGGTTTATGCTTGAGTGACTAGGTTTTTCGAATATAGTCACCAGTACCAATGAGATAGACCCAACAACCCTAGACCAAAGAGGGAAGATAAAGTTTTTTTCTTATGAGATACTCATAGATATGAGTCTACTTAGAGAGACTAAGCATGTAATTACCCTTAAGATAAGGGTTAGGAGAACCTTAATTGGATTTGATAATGTTTTGATATATGTTTGATAAGCCATTTGTATAAGTTTATCTAGAACAAGCATGATACAAGATACGTAAGAATGGGATCTTATCTTGGGATATGATATATGGATATGACATGGTGGAAAACCCTCGTGATGGTTTGATAGATCTCTTTATATATATGGCTAACCTTATACAAAAATAATGATCACGTGACATAATATTGTTGGTTAATCTTGTGATGAAATCACTAATAAAGTTTGTAACATAAATATGAGAAAATGATAAATGAAATGATATTAATGACATATGCTAGATGAGGTGCTAATATTAGTGTTTGATGAATTGGTTGAATACATTGTAACAATTAGCACAACATAATGATGATGGTACCTTGATATGATCTAGATGAAAAAAGTGGGTTAACTATAGTTAAATCCGTCTTAAAAAGTATATGTTAATGTTGGAACTTCATGCTTAAAAAAACATATAAATCCAAATGTTAAGATATATCATGACCTCACCTAAGCTTCTAAACCTATGTTTCACCTAAAGTGAAGTAGTGATTCACCTTAGTTGTGATAAAATCCCCCTAAGAGTGGTACATATATGTTTTTGGTTATCTTGTTTTTGGGAATGTTGAACCTAAAGTGATTCCCTACATGTGGTTGAAGATCTTTTGTTTTGTTTCTTGGAATAAGAAAATGTCTTCAAGGACAAAATTTATTTTAAGATTAATATGATGTAATGGACTGGATTTTGGCTTAATTTCGAGGATGAAATTTCTTTTAAGGTGTGTAGGATGTGATGGACTGAACTTTTAGAACCTCTAGGAATAATGGAATACTTGAATCCATACATTTGACTTATTTTGATAGTTTCAAGTTCTTTATAAAGTTTGAGTGGTGATTGTTGTTGATATTATGATTAATGGCCCTAAATATGTGTAATTTTGGGTTAAATGGTTGATTGGTCAAATAGTCATAACATGGCACCAAAATTTAATGGAATGTGTCTGTGATGATGATAAATCTATGGTTCAAATTTCATGAAGTTTGAAGGTTCCTAGATGAAGTCATCTAGGTTTGATCTGGCCTAATTTTATTATTTTGATGTACATGGGACCAATGTTTTAGAAACATAAGCTTTGATCATTTGGATATTGTGTCAGGTGTTGCCACTTTGGCTTTGGGTTGACGTGGACTTAGTTTGAGTAGCTAAAATCCTATTTAGAAGTAAGGCAACCTTGGCCTTTGGATACAAATCAAGAGGTGGAGCTTTTATCTTCTTGCCCTGGAAAAATCGAAGTAGTGGGAGAGAAACCCATCGTGCATGGATGCATCACCACATGATCTTTAAACATGGGTTGAGAGGCAAGACTAAGTGGGAAGTTACTCGCTCCACATCCATATGAATTTTTTTAACCCCTATCAACCTCCTGGGGTAACAGGAGCAGGGAGAACAAGATACAAGTTTCCCTCTCATCTACTTTTCTGGGTATAGGTTGAACATATTGGAAGATGAAGAATGAAGTAGAGTTAGGAGGAGTTTCAAAGGGGGTCTGATGGGGGGTGAGACTTCACATGGGAAAACATTCAAGGTTGATGGTGAAGAAAATAGAGCACTCTCATCCCAAAATCACAACCATATGTAGTAGTTGGCCGACCCAGTTTTCCTTGAGGACAAAGGACGAGTTGGGGCGGAGCTTCAAGTCCTTCCCATCACTTTTGGAAGGTGGAAATGACTCCTTTTCCATCTTGTGGAGATTTAGGACAAATTGTGAGACATTTCATGATTTGGAGGGCTTTTCCCTCTCTATAACAGTAGTCTACAGAGGTGAGGTACTGGACCGGAGCTTCGGCACCATAGTGGATGGCTTGGCTATCTGCATTAACACTATAGGATACCATGAATCTGGGGGAAACAAAGCAATGAAGTGAGAATGTTGGGAGGGCATGCAACTCGTCATTGTCAATCAACCTCACGACTGTGGGAATAGAGGAACTCCAGTGATCCCTAGTTCCATCGGCCACCGATACCCTCAAAGAAGACAAAATCCTGTATAACTATGCCTTGAATTTAATCAGAGACGAAGTATAGAATATGAGGATAAATGTGCCAAAAATCCAACTCAGAGATCTCTCTATGTGGCGGCACTGAGGACTGGGAGCATGTGAGCAGGCATTGAGACACGAATCCAACATCGATTGGGTAAAACATGTAAGACAAGAGGAGAGGAGAGCAAGAACCCTATCCAGTTCAAAGAACTGATTGGCCCGCCTCAAGCGGACCAAGCAAAGAAGGAGTTGGGGAGCCACATGAAGACACTTTACTGGCTCAAAGGGTTGACCAAGGATATAGTTGATATCATGGGTTGACCAAGGTTAGAGTGGACTCCTGAATGTGGTATTGATTATCTTAATTTAAGGTACGCTTTACCTCTTACTTGTCCTACTATTTAGTATGGTTGTATTATATGTGTACACAGTACTTGGCATATGATATTGGATGAAATAATTGTTCTTATATGCTACCTTGGTTTATTTTTAGTATATATAGTTTTGAACACATGGAAACATAATATTTATGTTCCATTATATGTAATTCTCTTTGGTAGCATAGTGATGGAACATGATCATTCTCTTTGGTAGTAAATAATAATGTACAATGATCAAACTCTTTGGTAGTAGATCATAAGGCCTCACGTCTTGGGATCTTGGTAGCCAAGATGATGCATTATTCCCTCAGGTGGAAAATGCAGGGATGATATAATGGAGCTTAAAACATGTGTTCCCTTTTGTTAATAAACATTCTTATTTCATATATGCTTTTGTTATATTTTTTCTTAGTATTGCGAAGTATCAACTTTATCTTATTTCCAAGTCACGGAATGAGAGGCATCGGCATACTCAGTACAATATCTTAGAATATTGTGTAGATGGTCACCACATGTAATCTCTATTTTAGGTATGTGGTTATATGATCTTGAAGGCTTTTGATAGTTGAGAGTTGTGTGGAAAGAATATGTACAGGTGGAGATATTGTCTAAAGGTCATGTTGTAGATTGCAATATGTGCATATGTAAAAGTTTACTATTCAATGTGTAATATCAATTTGTAACAATAATTCATTTTGTAACTATATGTTGAATGGCGAGCTTGTGTTATTATGGTTTGTTTATTGTTAATGTGCATGTGCTACTTCCATTTCCTTCAGGCTCCTTTGATTTTCTTCTTCTTGGCCTAGTGTGTGAGATTGAATCAGGTGTTGAAAATTCAAGGATGTCACATGATCTCATCAAGTCCTTGCTAGAAGACAAAGACCTCCTATACATGTTATATTTTTCCTTTGTCTCTAGAAAGATGCTATACATACTAGTTTCATCATCTCTATTCTTCCCCTCCTTGAGTCATTGTCAATATAATGGCTCTCAACTTTTTCTTCACCATGACCACATCCTCTTCCTGACATTTACATATCCATAATACAAACGTGTCTGTTATATATTCACAAATCAAATAGGAAAACTTCCTACTGCTATTAGTTTCTTATGACTATGTACCAAAGTTAGGCTTTGATACCAAGGGTGACGTGACCCAAATCCACTAACCAGGGCTTAAGCCTACCAAGAAGATATTAGACTAACTATCCACTTTTGATCAATAACTGGAAAATTAGCCGTACCTTATTCTTTCTTATATATATAAATCTAATGAAACATCTTGAAAATTTATAGGCAAAATCTAATTTTTAATATAAAATCTTGAGTTCACAATTGAGTATAAATGTTACAACATAATCAACTAAAAAGAAACTAGTTTAGTACATTAGTATGCATAAAGTACAAATTATTACAAAACTACTCTCATTCCTCACTCTCACATTCCCAGGATCAAAGAAATGATAATATACCATCTAAATATACTATCTAACTCTCTCAATACCTCAATTGATCTACTCTTGATAAAAACTAGCTTCTGATCCTCTTGTTGAGCTGGACCTATGCCTAGAAAAAATGTTTTAGTAGAGTGTGTTATCTACTGGCTTAGTGCATGGAAAGTCATCAAGAAACCATGATGTTTGAGATATATATTGTTAATTGCGTTAAAGATGGAATCATATAAGTGTGGAAGTTGAAATCTATAAATCATCCAAAATGAAAGGATCTTGATACTGTCTATAGTAACTAAATCAACAAATCCATCCATTATTTTTTTGTTCTTTTTATAAGGCCCTAGACCCACATGAAGTATACCACAATATGTGGAAGGATCACAACAAGCTAAGATATCTCCATATAAGACTTAGAGTAGACCCATCTCTAAGTCTACTGAACTAGCTTCCTTGCCTATAACATGGCTCGCTATGTCTGCCTTATCTGCTAGATAGTTGGTCGGATAAATTGGATTATTGCTATAAACCTGGGTACTTAGGTAGAGAGTCAAAGAAATTGTCTTAACTACCTACATATGATTTTCCCTAAGGGATGACTCACTGAGTAGTATTTGAACTGATAGAACTGTATTTGTAATGACCCTTTTTCAAATTAGTCATATAATTAGGGTTTACTTGGATGATTGTACGCTTAACTAAGTTGATCATTGTTTAAAGCTTGATTAGTGATGGTATTTAAGTTTTGATGTTTTAAATATAATGATAAGGTTTAATCATACTTTGATTTACATAATTAGGGTTAAGATTTGGAAACCCTAATCATCCCAAATTAGAGTTTAGATAAAATATGAATACATAATTTGATAAGTATAGTGTCTCACTAAATGATTTTTAGTATTTTATGGGTAACTATGATTTAATTAAATTTTTTATATATTCTGTATATCTCAAATGTGAGAACTATTGAAAAATATTAGAATTTGTAAAGAATGTTATGACCTGTTTGTCGGTCGAGTTTCAAAATCGACCAACCATATTTTTAGATTGATATAGCAGTGTGGTAATTTGATTTTATCTTTTTATTTGTACATCCAATTGATCTAAAATTTTAAATTTAGTTGATAAACTCCATTATAGACATAATATAAATTTTTGTAATTTTTGAATTATTTTTGATCTCTACAGAGAGGGGTGTCGGTCGAGTTCTGTGAAGGACAAACTCGACCGACCATGCTACAGACTGCAATATAACAGTGTAGTATTTAATTTTTACTTATTTATTGGTAACTCCAAATAATCTAAACTTTTTACATAAACTCAATTTAAGACATTGGGTTAAAGTTCCATAATTTTGGGATGAATTTTGAGTTCTAAAAAGTGTGGTGTCGGTCGAGTTTATAATTCAGCCGACCAACCAGTCTGAGCAAAATGAAAATATAATGAAGGGCTTATTTGGAATTGTTCTAAGCACCTCAATTCATCTATATGACTAACCTAACACACAAGGATCTCTCATAACTCATCATTCCTATCAAAGAAATGAAATTCTTGAGAGAGAGGAGAGCTAGGGTTTTGAGAAGAGAAAATGGTGGAGATGTTGAGTTAGGGTTTCTCTATCCAAGATATGATGAAATCAAGTAAGTTTAGCTTCTTTGCATAGTATTTCATGGTAAATCTTCTCTCACATGTCAAGATTCTGTCCCTCATCTGATTTGATTTAAAATCACATCAAATCTCCCCCTTTTCTCACTCTTTTCTCTTCTAATCCCCATTTCTAGGGTTTTCGAGTTAAGAGGAGATAGAATTGGATTCATTTGCTAGAGTTTGATTGGGTTTCCAAAACATTAGAGATTGACCTACATTTTTAAGGTGCTTTTCACCTGAGGTAATTTTTTTTCTCCCTCAGTTTTGTATTCACGTTGAAAACCTAATTCTATCCGGCTGAAACAATCAGAAACCTTGTTTGTATATGTATGTGATTGGATTTGATTTGGGAAAGACATTGGGGGATCCATTTCTACTGATTTTGATTATTCTCTCATTGATTGGAACTTGATTAGTTCCTCATGTATTGATTGAGGATCCATGGGTATTCTTATGGGTAGATGAATATGCTATTTCATGTGAATTTTACCTAAAAATTAGCCCAATGGCCGATATGCTTGGAATTGAATTGACATGTATAAAATCATATTTGAATTGTACTAGATTGTATTATACAAGTGTATTGTTGAATGTTAATGGAATTGAATGACCACATATCCTGATTAGGATTTATGTTGATTAAGTGAATCAAATGAGTCAATTAATCAATGTATACTTATGATTGATGAATGAAATGTGTGAAAATGGAAACTAGGGTTTCCATGTTTGTGAATAACCCTAATGGACCCTTGAGTCATGATTGGATTACTAAATGATATGATTCTTATGATATGTTGAACTAAGGAATGACTTCTTGAAAACCCTAAATGTTTTTTATTAAGAAAATTATGAGCGATAAAGCTAGAACTTGTATATGATGTTGTAAATGTGATCAAATGCTGAAGTTGAACGTATTAATACTTCAATTGAATATGATGAGTCTTACTGATATTATCTAAGTCTAATGCATTTTTTTTAGTATAATAAAGAATGATCATTGTTGATTATGGGAATGACATTAGACGTCAATGACATGGTACACTTATCTAAATATAAGAAATGATATGAAGAAAAAATGTATTGATGGTGATGGCAAGTTAAAGATGAAACTAATGAAGTTATTATGATGAAGTCTTTAATCCTTTGTTTTAACTACATGTTGCTTAAGACAAATTGAATGAAACATACTAAAACTAAACTATTATGGATATCAATGAAAATAGAAGTATTGTATATCAAGTGAGTTTAAAATGATTGGTTCTAGTAATTTAATGAACATGTCATGAGAGAAGTTGAAATTAATGAATATGAATTGAAGGAAAAAGATGAAAAATAGTAGACAAATTTAAGAAACAAACTGTAACCATAAAATGTTGAGCTAGATGGTGCTAATGAATAACAAACTCAAATGAGGGATTAATGGATGTACATAATTGTAGTTTAATTCAATTAAAATATGAGGTTCAATCATTTGAATTGATTTATAATAATGTGTTCTTGTATTGTGATTGTTTGATAGAATACTTGTACTATGAGAATGAACTATTTTGATGGAATTCAAATGATAATCAACATGTGTTGATTAGTAACCCCATATGAAGAATGTGAAATAAAAGAAGAAGAGAACTAAGTCTGTTATGCATGTATATGCATGAAATTTATTGGCATCTATTTATATTGGATGGAACAAGCATATGTTGTATGATAAATCTATTTTGAGTATGAGGAATGATACATGATATCTATATGATTTTACCTTTGCTAGTTATAATGCCTCTACTAATATTTGTTCAGAACTGTGTTATACAATGAACTGATAAAATTTATGTTAAAATGGAATTTAATATGCACTCCTTACATTGACAAACCCCGATAAGGGTAAATGTTGCATAATGAGATTATGTTTAGGATTGAAAGCCCATTGATGATGATAAAACCCTGATGGGGTAAATGATGGACAATAAGATTATGTCTCGGGCTGAAGGCCCACTGTTGATGATTGCTATGAGATGATGTAGAAGATATAAATAATCATATGTGATGCAATATACAGATTTATTATGCTTCTTGCTTTGATCATTGTCCTTATTGATAAACTTACTCTGTTTCATGTTATTCTAGTTATGTGAGAATACACAGATATGATATATGATGTTTTGAATTATTTTAAGATGAGTAAAAGAGATTAATAATAAGTGAAATGATGGAACATCAAGTTAGGTGCCCTAAACACCGTGAGTTTCCCCTGAGGACCACACTGGGGAACCAAAATAGATCTCCTTGTAGTAATCGATGAATTATGAGAAGGATTTTTGGAGTGTGGATCGAGACCTTAAAGGTTAGACCACCAGTGTTATAACCTCATTTTTCCTAAACTATGTAATGAGATTTGTAAATCACCTTTTAATGATAAAGGAAATCAATGGTTGATTTATTTGTTTGTATTGGATGGATTTCGTTTACAATAGCCTTGTTTGGTTACTTAGTGGGCTTTATTGGCTATTGAGCCCAATTATAAGAAAAAGAAAGATAAAAACAAAAATGAATTTATTTAATAAAAGAAATAAGTAAGAAAGAGAGAAAAGAATAAGAGAAAAAGCAAAGGAATATTTCCCAAGATGGGATTTCGTGCCTTTAGGGTTCCTTAAATTCCAAGGAATCCAAGATGATAAGATAATGGCAAAGGGAAGAGGAAATATCAATTGATTTGGTTTTATTAATGAATAACTTGCATATGAAGGAAACACCCTTTTCCTTTGGAATTTGGGTTTCAAAATTAATACACGAATTTAATGCCAAGACATAGTTTCCTCTAAAATTTGAGTGAAAAATAATAAACGAGGCGAGAAATATGATTTTCACAAGATTTCATTGTTTAATACCCTTTTTACCTCATTTTTAAGAAATTAGAAATAAGGGAGTGATGACAACCGTTGGATGCCCCGCTTGGTCTAGAGGATCATGGATCCAACAGTGGCTGTCCATCGCCCACCTCGAGTCAGAGTGGGAAAGGGAGAGGGAAACTGAGATTTCCCAATGCGATTTCCTCACATTTCTTCCCACCTACCACGAATACAAGACCACGAGGGTCTCTGGGAGGTGATTCTATGCACAACCAACCCTATTCTTAGGGTGTCTCAAGGGTTCTAGAGGAAACACCCAATTGGGCTGAGGGACAGGTGGCGGCGAGAGTAGGGGAACCCTAAAGGAACCCTCAAATACTATAAATAGACCCCCCTCTTGATTCCTCACATCATCACGAACCCAAATAGCTGCCTCTCCAGTTCCAGCTCTCTGTCTACCTCTAGATCAAATTCTCTCTGACTAGAGCTCCATCTCGGTGCCGCCGCGGCTCGAGCGTCAGGAAAGGAAGAAGACGAGGTGCAGATGACGTCCGATCGAGGTCCACCGTGGTCTCGCGAAGAGATCCAATGGTCCCAGGCCCAATCGGCTATTTTACCTTGCGAGTGGAGGCACACGATGTGGATCATCAGATCCAAAGGGAAGACCAGCGGGCTACTGATCGAGAAGTCCCAAATTTTTGGTAAATCGCCCTCTCTACTCAAATATTTCAGAAAATATGTTTTCCTTGTAAAATTCGTAGAAATAACTAGAAAACTCTAATGATGAAACTTAATATATGAAAGTTGATCACAAAAATACGAGAAATAAGATAAAAATGTTTTGAGAACCTAATTTTTTTCTATTTGCAAAAGTATGTTAAGTTGATAGAAAATGTATTAAAATTTGGTTAGAAACTGTAATTGAGGTTAATGAATGTGTCTATAAAGCTTAATAGGTTAATTAGAGTAATATTAATGTGTTGAATGATAATGATAGGCTTGAACCTAATTTAGATGAATAATTGCATGTTTTAGGGTTTTAAAACAAGTATGAATGATAATGCATTTAGAAACCCTAATTTAGGGTAAAAGAAGAGAAGATCATATTGAATTCAAAAATATGGAAATATGTTGTTAAATGATGATCCTAAGCCTGCTAGGAGAGATAGGATGAGAAACTTAGGATTTATAAGTAGTTTTGTCTAATTAGGGTTTGTGGTACTAAAAGTGAAGGCAAAACCCTAATTGCAAGTGAAACCCTAAAAAGGGAATAGAAATCCTAAGAAGCAAGTTGGTTTGGATAGATCTTGATAAAAGGAAATTGTATGTTTATTTCAAGATTCTTGTACTTGCTTGATTGGATTTCTACTTGGTTGATTCTATCTCAAAAATCAGTAGTACATGTATGTGGTTATTTATGATTAATCGATCTAGTTTCATGAAGTTTTCTCGAATGATTGATCGAATTGAATGCAACCAAAACTGTTGGATGTTCATATATGAAAATCCATAAAGTCACTATGATTATCATAGTTAAATTATAAGTGTGTATTCTCGCACCTACATGCCACCCTGATGTATGATGCATGACCAAACCCTGGAGGGAAGGTCAATTAGGTCAAGCCTAAGAGGGAAGACCATTGGGTACCATGAGGGGTGACCCCAGGCACCAAGCTCAGGATGGAGAAGGTGGCCTTATGTTTCTTGCATGACTATTGGGCACCATGAGAGGTGACCCCAGGCACCAAGCTCAGGATGGAGAAGGTGGCCTTATGTCTCTTGCAAAGGAAAAACCCTAGAGAGGGTATTCCAGAGTTAGGGAAAAAGTGGTGGAGAATGTCACATTGAAAACATAATTTGGATTGTTAAATAATTTAATTGTGATATTTAGGTTGTTAGCAATATTTTTGAAATTTTGGTTGTCCCCACATACCGACATATTCTTTTATGCTGACCGATGTTTTGTTTGTCAGTGTTTTAGGTACAAGTTTGAAAAGGACAAATAGTAAGGTGATACATTGTGAATATATGAATTAAAGTACAAGGAGGATTAGTTAGAATAGACTCATCTTGATGATAGAATCTTAGAAGTCCAAGATTTTTAAAAGGTATGTAAAGTTTTATTTTATTCTAGCTTTCAGTATAGTTTTGGTAGAATTTAGTAATTATTATTGATTATTTGTCAAACCATCGATCCAGTTAATTGGGATAATGGTTCTGACCTTTTGGTGTTCCTTAATTGGGGGTTACCGAGAGGCGTGGTCGTTACATTTGGTATTAGAGTGTTGGTTCCTCATTTAATCCTTAGTAATTATTAAGTTTTACAAACTCCGTAGAACCCGAGGGAGTTATTGGAGGATTTTCCGATGATGGAGGTGTCTAGAAAAGGATCACGGTCCAGGGACTGGTAAGATTTTCCTCTGCCCCACTAGTCGGTCATGAGGACTCCTGGATGCAGTGTGACTGCCTGGCCAATGTCTGAGGATTTGACTTGAAATAAGATACTTTAGGGACTCTCTCATTTATTTTCATCCCTTCTCAACCCTAATTCAGTTAAAATTCTAAGTTTAGGGTTTTTTTCTCTCTTCCTCACCCTCTTGAGGATAGGGTATGTACAATAAGGTTAAGGAATCCTCCACCAAATTAATGAAAAGCATGTAAACAAGATGTCATGGACATAAGCTTAATAGTTTAAGCATAAACTAAAGTTTAGTCGCATGCTTAGGTTGCATGGCATGTTTTGTCTTGCCCTCAGGAGAGACCTGAGGTTAGACCTCCTTGTTAGGAGGATGAGTGGGTAGTTGGTCTGGGAGGCAGAGACCTCCAGGAAGAGGTAGAGATCTGGTGCATCCTCTGAGGATGATGCTAACCCTAACCCTAAGTGATGGATAGAGAGAGATGGCATGATGAGTAAGATATCATGGTCGACCATGTGCGTTGGTTGACATGCTTTTGGTTTTGAATACCTATGAGGAGTATGAGCTATGTGAGGTTGGATGACCTAGTACCTTTTGGTGACCCAACCCTAGTAGGGTTGTGCATGTTGGGGTGAAGGATAACTCCTTCATTGATGAGGTTAGTGATGACCATATAGAAACCCTTATAGGCATATATGAGCCAGGATGAGACATGTGCCTATGTGAGATGACATGATAGTAGTGCTGGTAGTAGGTTGAGACCTAGGCCAGAAGGGCATGTTGGATAGCTTATAGGGTAAGCACATAGAGCTTTGGATGATCTTTGATCGATTATGGGTTTCACCCATGTAGGTGTTTGTAAAAGAGCTTGATCCAACTTCTTAGCGAGAGAACCTCTAGTGGTAAGGTTGTTTGTAGGGTTAGCTCTAGAGAGAGAGAGAGAGCAAAACCCGAGCAGGAAGTTTGGAAGCTTAGACTTCGGGATATGAGGAACCCTGAGAAGTTGGGTATGTTACGACCTAAGTGGATGGTTGAGGTTGCCTCGTGCATGATCCTTGGAGGCTTGTGGTATCTAGGTTGACTTTAGAGGAACCAAACCCTAGAAAGGGAAAGACACTTCTTGAATCGATCTATGGAAGTTGTAGATGCCTACCTTACCTTCTAGGGATAGGAAGAAGAGTTCCTTAGACCCTGAGGAGGTATAGTGACAAGTTGTGAGGCCTCATACCTAGTTATTTGTCCTTGAGGAGGGCTCAACTTTGAGGTGTTGACCCGATGCTCACACAGATGCTTGAGTTCCTATGCATGGAAGTATGGCACCCCTCATGTTTAGAGGAAAGGGAAACCCTTTGGATTAAGGTGTATGTTTGATGAACCCCTTACTTATAGGTTGGTGACATATGTATGTATGATGATGGTCCAATGAGAACAAGTATGACCTACCATGGAAACCTAGCATGGTTTAGAAGGTGGTCTGCTTGTTAGCTACATGCCTTAGTAGCTTTATAGGTCTAAGCATGCTCATGTGGATGTAAACCCTAGATGTAGGGACATTTGCGACCTTTGTTCTATCAAGAGATAGTTTCCTCCCATCCTGGGAGAGGGACTCTTCTGTAGGGTATGTACCAACTTTTGTTGGGTTTGAGGTAACCTAAAGAGGTCTCATAGGATCTTGAGAAGCTAAGTGGAGAGTATATAGTATGAGAATGAACCTACAGACCCATAGATAACCATCTCTAAGTGTATGTGGATGTGTTACCATGGAGATAACTAGTATGGGGCATGACCAAAGTAGGAAGGTCACCACAATCTCTAAGAGAGGATGCAAGTCAGACCACAAATGGCGAGAGAGATGATGGAGACTTGGGTAAGGTTTTAAGTTTGATATGTACCATGTTATAATCCTAAGTCTATTCTAGGGTCAAGTAGGGATAAGATCGATGAGAGTAGGAGTCACCTAATTCCCTAGTTGCACAAGATCATAGGGTCGGGAGGTAACAACTATCATTGTATGAGGACCATGGGCTAGGAGATTGATCACCTTCATGAGCTCATGGAGCCCAAAGGTCATTCGAGGTGGGAACTCCCTAGTTGTATAAGGGAAGAGGGCTGACCCCAAAGTGCCGGTATCCTACAGACCTAAGGGAGATGACTAAGGATTGTGTGACAACCCAAGTGTGTTTGAGACCAGTTTTCATTGGAAGCAAACTTGATATCGAGATATTCATGATGTGGAGACATGCAATGCACGTTTCACCTAGATTGGAAGGTGTACCGGCAATGTGGGATGCACCATCTCTACTCTTGGAACGGGAAGAACTTTGTGTTTGGATGGCCGCCAAATGCTTATTTCCTCTTGTTATGGGGGTGAGAGATAGGACAGTACGTATGCCATACACTAAGGATAAAGATGATGTGAGTTGAAACGTTGCTATGATGTATGAGGATAGAGATAGTAGCATACCCTTATGGAGTGTATGATGTGTGGATGGTTTACAAACACCAAGAGAACTGAGGTAGTCATCTTATAAGAACGTTCTTATCATGAGCTGTATGAGTTATACAAGGTTGAGTTTAATAACCAAGAGGATGAGCTCTGAGTTTTCTTGATGAAGATAGACCTAAATTCCGGGATGAGGTAATAAGTGGAATATCTGGAGGTGTATGTCTTCACTGTTACCTAGTACATAAAGATGAAAGGTGGTAATGTATGCTCTTGTTGAGACGCAACTACCTAGTTTAACTAGTGGAAAGGCTGGAAGAGGTGGTTAGGTGAACCCTATGTTTGAGAGATATGTTTGGATAACACTCAAATATAACGAGATCCATTGATCGAGTTAGTGGTTGCTTGGTTAGCCAGCCTAGGGCTTGTTGTGATAGAAGGATGGTTGTAGAACCTCAGATGCACTTCTCTGGAAAAGAAAGTGATGAAACCCACGACTAGAGTGTTTTAGGGTTTCCGAGGAATCAACCTTGAGGAATCATGACATATAGGGGATCATGATTTTGAGTTAACCATACACTGTGGTACTACTAAGATAGTGAGTATCAGTAGTACATTGGATGCTTAAGATGAAAAGCGTATAGAGTTGCATGTGGCTTTTCGGCATGCATGCCAGGAGGTGAAGGATGAATGTCAGTAACCCAGTGCGTTGATATAGAGGATAGAGTCCCTTGAGAGGGAATGGGAGTTGATCACTATGGATGTTGTGGTGAGTCTTCCCTGGACCGAGGAAGGCCAAGATGCAATATGGGTTATGGTAGATCGCCTTACCTAGATGACATAATATAAGAGAAAGAGAGACTACTGTTAGGGGACAGATCTGGTTGAATTACATATAAGAGAGAGAGAGATGGTTCAACTACACCATAATGCAATTTCAAAGGTCTTTGAGTGTGATCTAAAGGTTCACTTCCATGCGGTGGAAGTAGGTACATGAAGAAATCGATGCTAGTACAACTTATCACCTTTAACTGATGGTTAGTATGATCCAAACTAGAGGGTCTGATGAGAGAGTGTGTGCTCATTTAGGGTGATATATAGACACAGTTCTTGTCCTATGAAAGCTGTGATGTTAACCACCATAGCTAGTATTGAGATGTAAGAAGCTCTGTAAGGGAGGTCACCACTTCACTATGATGTTGTCGGTGAGAAGATCTTGTGAAGGTCATATGGACCACAGTGTGTGCAGATGAAGTCGCTTGATCATGCGATGGCAAAGAAAGCCCAGGGACGACATGAGTTGTGAGTTGATATGAAGCAGACTGACATGCAGTTCACTATGTGAGAACATGTGATGTGAAAATCCGACCCCTCTGAGCTATAATTGAGAAAGATGAGTCCTCGATACATGGGTCCATTTGATGAAAGATTGGTGGAAATGCCTATGTTTAGCCTTACCCCTCTGGATAATGTGATGTATGATGTGTTCCACAAGTCTGATATAGAGTACTATGTGATGTACCCGAGCCATGTGCTGAGCCATGAACCTTTTGAGCTTCTAGAGAGGCTAAAATATCCTAAGTCACCTACGTGGGTACATGGTACCAAGGTGAGAAAGAACTCATATGTAAGAATATAGAGATGGTAATGGTTCTTTGGAAGCACCATGGAGAGGATGAGGCCACATGGGAGCTGAAGACAGACATGGAAAAAGCATATCCTGACCTGTTTGTTTGATTGTTGAATTTTGAGGGAAAAATTCCTATAAGGAGGGGAGGATGTTATAACCTAATTTTTCCTAAACTATGTAATGATATTTGTAAATCACCTTTTAATGATAAAGGAAATCAATGGTTGATTTATTTGTTTATATTGGATGGATTTCATTTACAATAGCCTTGTTTGGTTGCTTAGTGGGCTTTATTGTCTATTGAGCCCAATTACAATAAAAAGAAAGATAAAAAGAAAAAGGAATTTACTTAATAAAAAAAATAAGTAAGAAAGAGAGAAAAGAATAAGATAAAAAGGCAAAGGAATATTTCCCAAGATGGGATTTCGTGCCTTTAGGGTTCCTTGAAGTCCTAGGAATCCAAGATGAAAAGATAATGGCAAAAGGAAGAGGAAATATCAATTAATTTGGTTTTATTAATGAATAACTTTCATATGAAGGAAACACCATTTTCCTTTGGAATTTGGGTTTCAAATTTAATATACGAGTAGATAATGCCAGGATAGAGTTTCCTCTAAAATTTGAGTGAAAAATAATAAACGAGGAGAGAGATACAATTTTCACAAGATTTCATTGTTTAATACCCTTTTCCCCTCATTTTTAAGAAATTAGAAATAAGGGAGCGATGACAACCGTTGGATGCCCCGTGTGGTCCAGAGGATCACAGATCCAACGATGGCTATCCATCGCCCACCTCAAGTCAGAGTGGGAAAGGTAGAGGGAAACTAAGATTTCCCAATGTGATTTCCTCACATTTCTTCCCACCTACCATGAATACAAGACCACGAGGGTCTCTGGGAGGCGATTTTGTGCACAACCAACCCTATTCTTAGGGTGTCTCGAGGGTTCTAGAGGAAACACCCAATTGGGCTGAGGGACATGCGGTGACGAGAGTAAGGGAACCCTAAAGGAGCCCTCAAATAATGTAAATAGACCCCCTCTCAATTCCTCACATCATCACAAACCCAAATGACTACCTCTCGAGTTCTATCTCTCTCTCTACCTCTAGATCGAGTTCTCTCTGGAGAGAGCTCTGCCTCGGTGCCACCGCGGCTCGAGCATCAGGAAAGGAAGAAGACGAGGAGCAGACGACGTCTGATCGAGGTCCACCGTGGTCTCGCGAAGAGATCCAACGGTCCCAGGCCCGACCAACTATTTTACCTCACGAGTAGAGGCACACGACATGGAGTGTTGGATCCAAAGGGAGGAACAGTGGGCTACTGATCGAGCGGCCCTGGATTTTTGGTAAATTGCCCTCTCTGCTCAAATATTCCAGAAAATATGTTTTCCTTGTAAAATTCGTAGAAATTACTAGAAAACTCTAATGATGAAACTTAATATATGAAAGTTGATCAGAAAAATAAGAGGAACAAGATAAAAATGGTTTGTGGACTTAATTTCGTTTCTATTTGCAAAATTATGTTAAGTTGATGGAAAATGTATTAAAATTTGGTTAGAAACCCTAATTGAGGTTAATGAATGAGTCTATAAAGCTTAATAGGTTAATTCAAGTAATATTAACATGTTGAATGATAATGATAGGATTGAACCTGATTTAGATGAATAATTTCTTGTTTTAGGGTTTTAAAACAAGTATGAATGATAATGAATCTAGAAACCCTAATCTAGGGTAAAAGAAGAGAAGATCATATTTAATTTGAAAATATGGAAATATGTTGTTAAATGATGATCCTAAGCCTGCAGGAGAGATAGGATGAGAAACTTAGGATTTATAAGTAGTTTTGTCTAATTAGGGTTTGTGGTAATAAAAGTGGAGGCAAAACCCTAATTGCAAGTGAAACCCTAAAAAAGGGTTAGAAACCCTAAAAAAAGAATAGAAATCCTAAGAAGCAAGTTGGTTTGGATAGATCTTGATAAAAGGAAATTGTATGTTTATTTCAGGAATCTTGTACTTGCTTGATTGGATTTGTACTTGGTTGATTCTATCTCAAATACCAGAAGTACATGTATGTGGTTATTTATGATTAATCGATCTAGTTTCACAGAGTTTTCTCGAATGATTGATCCAATTGAATGCAACCTAAACTATTGGATGTTCATATATGCAAATCCATAAAGTCACTATGATTATCGTAGTTAAATTATAAGTGTGTATTCTTGCACCTACATGCCACCCTGATGTATGATGCATGATGCATGACCAAGCCTGGGAGGGAAGGTCAATTAGGTCAAGCCCAAGAGGGAAGACCATTGGGCACCATGAGGGGTGACCCCAGGCACCAAGCTCAGGATTGAGAAGGTGACCTTATGTTTCTTACATGACTATTGGGTACCATGAGAGGTGACCCTAGGCACCAAGCTCAGGATGGAGAAGGTGGCCTTTTGTCTCTTAAAAAGGAAAAACCCTAGAGAGGGTATTCCAGGGTTAGGGCAAAAGCGGTGGAGAATGTCACATTGAATACGTAATTTGGATTGTTAAATAATTTAATTGTGATGTTTAGGTTGTTAGCAATATTTGTGAAATTTTAGTTGTCCCCACATACTGGCATATTATTTTATGCTGACTGATGTTTTGTTTGTCAACATTTTAGGTACAAGTTTGAAAAGGACAAACAGTAAGGTGATGCATTGTGAATATATGAATTAAAGTACAAGGAGGATTAGTTAGAATAGACTCGTCTTGAGGATAGAAGTTTAGAAATCCAAGATTTTAAAAAGGTATGCAAAGTTTTATTTTATTCCAGCTTTTCAGTATAATTTTGGTAGAATTTAGTAATTATTATGGATTCTTTGTCAAACCATCGATCCGGTTAATTGGGATAATGGCTCTGACCTTTTGGTCTCCCTTAATTGGGGGATACTGGGAGGTGGGGTTGTTACAACCAAGATTTAGGAGTGAGTCATCTGGAGTGGCTCTGGCCCTAAATCCTTACTGTGAAAGTCTATGTCAAGATGGAATAGACTCTGATGAAATGAAATATGTGAAATACTATGATATGTGATATATTGTTTTGCTGGTTCCTATCTCGTGTACCTGAGATGAGGATGTGAGCCTCTTTAGGCAACCTTGAGGTGGGCAGGTCTGTTGTTGATATCTTAGGGTGGCCGGCTAAACCCTAAGATAGTGACGGTGAGTCATTGATACAAGAATTAGGCTTGGCGACTTCTACTTTGTGAGGTACAAGCCAAGTAGTTTCAGGGCAAATGAATAAAAGATGATAAGCCGTGTAGAACATGATTTGAATGGTTGTTACATTCCTTGTACTGCTACTTGATGATTTGTTATCGTTGATTATGCTTCTTATTGAGGAAAGTAATCATGTTGATATGGACAATTTCTGTTTCATGTTATGATATATCATGTTGACAAGTTATAAATGATGTCATTCATATCCATTCTAAATATGAGTTGGATTGCTTGCTATTTGATAGTATTGCTTGGTAGATGTGTATTATGTGTACTTCAGCTTCAGGACTACAGGATGTGTTCCTGGTCCGCCTGGTGGAGTGTCACAAAGAAAATGTTATTGTTATGTGTTGATTCAAAATTCTTAGAACTTGACTTATTTCTCATGTAGTAGGGTTCTTAATTTGAACTAAGAAGTATCTATTGATTTGTTCATAGACATGCTCTAAAAAGTTATTTCAAAGTTAAAATTGGTTTAAGTGATTACCGTATCTATTGGATTAGATTAACATTGTAAGATAGATTTGACTTATGATAGAACTATCTGCTAGACTTTTTAATATCTACATGTTTATTTTGAGTTTATTATACTTAATTTGATGTTGATGCATGTACCTAGCTTGAGTGGGAGATATCCACTCACTGGGGCTCTATATGAGTCTCATGAGGTTGTTTCAAATGTTTTTAGGTATAATGCTATCCATCAGAGAGGTTGTGACAAAGAAGATATAAATAGCATAATCTAGATTGATTAGAATGTCCATGTACTCTGTCTTTCTCGAGATGGGTTGTAGACTAAATTTGCTCATCAATGTACATGTATCTGATGTAAACTGAACCGCATATGAGAACAAGATTTGATTCTGGTTTAATGGAGTTGAATAATATTTGTAATATCCAAATGTGAAACCCTTGATGTGACATTGATTTATGAATTTGTGAAAAAGAAAAAAGAAAAAGGAAAATTTTATTTGTGTTTTTATATATTGTTTAATCGCCTTTGTCGAGAATTCATTATTTTATTTCATAATCTGGGTTTAGGTTTTGGGATTTTCTCTAATGGTTGGTATTTATGCTGATCAAAAGATTGGGGACCGACAACATGGTATCAGAGCCAAGGTTAGATGAGTCTATAGGGACATTAGGATCTAGGAATAAATGATAATGTGGATGTTGAATATAACCTGAATGATGTGCATGCTGACTGAACTCAGTATCCAGATACTCTGGTCAAGTATTTGGGTACTAAAGTAAGCTAGTATGGAACTACCAACTGTACTTCTTCTAAATATCCTGACCAAGTATCCAGATGAACATAGTTTGGTAGTATAATAAGATGCATGATGAAAAAGAGAAGAATGGTGAAAAAGAAAAGGATTTTATAATTCAATATGGAACCTATGGAAAGCATGAAATTTCATATAAGAAAGATGAAAAATTAATGGATTACAAAGATAATCTCTAATGAGTTTCAATCTAAGTATGAAATCAAAATTTTTAATAAGAATCTAAGAACTAAGATGATGCACATAAAATAATCTCCTTTATGAAGGATATTGATGAATGCGAAGGATAATATGTGAATGAGTCATAATCTTAATCCATGAGATACACAATCAATTTTTAAAAGGATGTGAAAGGTGATGTGAATCAGATCTTGATAAATGATGTATTACTAAAATTAGTGAAGTAAGTGACGGGCTCCCTGAAAAGTAGGTGCACCTTGATTATATGGTTAGTCAAATCATTCCTTTTAAGATCATTTTATATGAGGCCTCAAATTTAGTGACCATACATTAAATTTTTACCTTAGACTTCTATTTTCATTTTTCTAAAAACTAAACTTAATTTAAATCACTAGCATCTATACAATAAACTACTTCAACTGAGAAAGTAAGCATACTAAATAATACTAGAAGGAACTCATCTAACTTCATGAGTATATGGATAATAACAACCCTTCATTAATTCATAGACTCATTGGACAATTCATTGTTGTACAAATCAGGGAAAACTCAGGATATTGCTGCCTCTAATTCTACCATTAAGATTCACCTCTTTTCATAGGTAATTGTTCAAAATCTAAATGCATCTCTACAATATTGGTAATATATTAAAACAATCAACTACTCAACTAATCTCATGTTTTTCTCAATACATCAAAAATATTTATTGACATACAAGATTGTATATAAGCTTTCTAATTTTTATCTTAGTTTCTACAAAATCAGGACTGAGCGATGATTTTCCACTCACCTCTATCTAGTTTTTTTTGTTTATTTTTTTTTAAAAAATATAGGCTTGCACCAGCCTAATCGCATCCATACAAGTATGTATCAAGGCCAAAAACACAAAATCCCACCTCCTACAGCCTTCTTCTAGTAGAAAAATGCTTGTGTTAGCTCACAAGATGAAGAAGATGAAGACAGAAAAGGAACAAAACCCCTATTTATCTCCATCCCAAGCTTCAACTAAGGAAAGGAAGTGTTTTTAAGAGTAACAACTAATCTAAGGTTACCTTGATCGATAAATCTAGAATTCCTACGTTCTTCTTCTATTCTTTGTGTTCCTCAAAAGATTGCCCTAAAATTGTCCCTAGTTTGTCTTTGTTGTTGTTTAGGTCTCTGCTTGTGTGGAAAATTTATATATGAATCCAATGAAATTTTTTTTCGATATATACATACTAGAAGTTATAGTTTTTTATTGCCTATACGGGGTGGCAGCACTGCTTGTTTTTATCAGTTCTATGTGGTTGTCAGTTTGCATGGACATTGGTCTGGCCATTGGTCTGCATGCACATCCGTGTTCATAGCTAATTGGTCTGGTCATTAGTTTGCATGGCCACCAATCTATGTAGAGTTAAGTATGGTCATCAATATCTATGACCATCAACAAGTATGACCGTTAGTTTGGGGATGGATTGCATGATCATCAATATGTGTGGACCGATAGAAGAAGCAATTGATGATAGTTTTGTACATTTTACCAAAACGAAACAACTCTCTAATTTTAACTTTACTTTCATCATTTGTTTTTGTGTTGGACTCATAATTGATTTCTCTACAATTCCATTGTAGAAGTTTGATCAATTCTCAGATTATAATTTCTTTACTATTTTTTTCTCAAGTATCTTTAATGATCTTATCACATACATGTATGGGTTATATACTATATCAATCAAAGCTCAAATCATCAATATGCACAACACATGTTTTTCACCTAGCAAAGAACAAGTTTAGGCAAAAATAAAGCATAAATCAGCTAGATGATAAAGCAAAGTGCAAGGAACACTAGGATTATCATTAACCCTAAGATTACTATTAAAGCAACATATAGGTTGTAACAACATATGCCCAAGATCTCAAGATGGCATATAGAATGTTATAAAACTTCCCACCTAAACCTGAGTACATAGACAACTCTAAGACTAGCACTCTGAACACACAAACATCACCTAACTCCTACTGACAAGTATCCTCCAAGAGACAGATCTTCTTCACCACAACCTAGAATGTTCCACTAGTCACTTGAAAACATATGGAAAGCGATAGGGTGAGACCCAAAGTCCCAACAATATGATATACCATTTGAAACATCTAATATGTACAACCAATTATATAATAGTTAGACGTAAAAGTTAGTAATAAATTTAATTGGGAAAGTCATATATCAAGGAGTATCACATTATGTAATCATCACCAATTCAAATTGGATACATCTAAAGAGTATATCCACTACAAATCCTATGTAGCAACCCGTATAAGATCTAAGTATATCTAGATTCCATCAGATCTCTCCACACACCTCAAGTCAAAGCAAGGTAAAAAGGTAGAGTGCTTAAAGGTAGGCTCTACCATGGAATCACTCAAAAGTGGGCCACATATCACATGTCCCTCCAGGGTACACATGCCATGACACCTACCATAAGGTATACAACCCATCAAAAACTCAATCAGAACCACACTTCTATCCATCACATATCACTAGACCAATAATCCACCAAGTTCATCAATATTTAAAGACGTCAAGGTAGAAAAATCCCAAGCATCCCCATATATGAGCTAACATATGGCCTAGAGAATCTTCTCACAATTCTTATATTGCTATAACTTATTTCGCTATTTCCCCTAATGTACCCATTTAAATAAATATACAAGGTCAGGAGATACATGATTAGGGTTTCACTTGATCAGTTAAACCAATTACTAATTTTGTGATTGCATCAATAAAGTTACATACAATAAACAAAAAAATAATTAAAATATAAATCAAGTCTTTGCAACTTTAGAATATATAAGATGTATTACCATCCAATACCAACTATCCAAACAAGGGTGCATTTTAATGTTTGTCGATCACATCAAGGTTGTGTATCGATATCAGGGAACCACAATGACCTTTTATTCATCAAAGACCATACAAAGGTCCAATTCTATCAAGGATATCATAACAAGCCATCACAAGTCTAAGTTCACTCAAGAACATCATTTTCACCTAAAATCATGTTTATGTTCTCACATGCAACAAAAATATATAACTCTAAACATATATGTGATGTCCTAGTTTTGAGATCAAGGTGTAAGAAAGGCCAACTCCAAGCATAGAAAAACCTTCACAACATTTAAGAAGAGTTCCTCAACAACAATGGATATCAAATAGTATTCCACATCATATCATATAATAATACTATAAAGGTAAAACCTCTAAGATCACATACTTACATATTTAAAACACTAGTTCACGACCAACTAGTTAAATGTTTCATTCATAGAAAATAATATATTAAAGAGATTAGATTGGACATGCAACTTGGATTCCATCCTTACTAGCTTAGAACAAAATAAATATTCCATGTTTTATCATATTACATAGATCATAAGCAAGATTAGGTTTGGATCTAAAAAATGAAGGGGGAACAAGGGGTACGAGGGGCAAGAGGAAATAGCTATGGTGATGCAAGGGGGTATGACCCTGGGGCTGGTCTGGGGATTGATCAGGATCCAAGGGTGGTGAAGATCCATCAGGGAAGACGAAACATAACATAAATACCAATGGTTTGGAGGAAGTATAGAAATAAGGAGTGGCATTCAAAATGCTAGAAATAGGGTTCATGTTCAAATTCTTGGGCATGAGAGGTTCTACCAACTTGAAGCATGCGACAAAATCACAAAGTCAAACCATGGGAGAGGATGAACAAAAATGCAATCAAGTATCAAGAGAGTCTCCTCAACTTATTAATCGACAAAGTATCCTAAACCCTAATGTCATAGGGATCAAATGAGCATCAACAATTATTTAATACAAATTGCTAACTTTCTATAGACACATTTCAAACACTCAGGGTTAAGGTAGTATGGAGTGTTTCCTTGAAAAATATTCAAAGATAAGCTTTCTATGATAGATGTAACTCTTGGCGAAACCAAAGGAGTTCTGACACTTTTGATAGTACCTGATGCTGAAGATGAACTCATGAAGCCATGTATATATGCAGTAGTGGTCACACTACTGGGAACTGAAGTAGGTTACCTCACCCCACATGAAAGATTGAAGCTTATGTGGAACATTACAGGGAGATTCAACATATTTGAACTAGATATGGGGAATTTTTTGGTATAGTTCTTGTGCCAACATGATTATGATGTAGATATTATAGGAGGACCTTATAAACTATTTGGGTGTAATGGTGGTGTGGAAATGGTACCCCACATTCAAGTCGATAAAGAAGTACACAGATTGCATAGTTTTTTGAGTGAGGATCTTGAATCTCTCCGTACATTTGTATGTCCTAACTATGTTTGAATACACAGAGTTGTCTCTAGAAAGATATACCAAAGTGGACTCTCCTAGGGTGAGTAAAACAAGAATTACATTTTCTAGGCTTGCATTGAAACTTGATACCATGAGGCAGCTATCTCTATCAATAATGTTCATTAATTTAGAATACAAGGTCATTTATGAGGGCTTCTCCTAGAGGTAATATAAGTGTGGTGAGGAAGGGCATAGTTCCAAGACTTTCTAGGATAATAGTAGGGAGAAGTCTACAAGGCCTGTTTCAAATGAAGGAGGTCAAATATATTATAGATACCAAATGTTAGATGACATAAAAGAATGTAACACTCAAAGACATAAATATGGAAGGAGGAGAGGAAGCATGGTATACAAACCACAATAAACTAACTACAACAATAAATATGTTAGTTTGGTGAAGGAGAAGGATGTGGACAAGCAGCAAAGGAAAATGCCCTAGAGCCTATGAAAGAAAATCAAGATCACACCAAATGGTCAGTTAAATTCTTAAAGAAAAAGAAGAACATAGATAAAGAGGGTGGGGTGAGTTAATGAGGAATATCTTGGGTGATATCTCCAACAATGTTGGAGGAGGGAGTATTGACAAGAAAAGGGAAGGAAGGCCATTGAACAAAATGAGACACATATAGTGTAGGGAAATATGGCAACAGAGATGGTAGCAAAAATAAAAAAATTCTTGTTATATTCCCCTTGACCAACATACTGTCTCGAAAACTATGGATTGGGAAGAAAGGGGCATGCCATACCTGGTCCTGAAGCAAGTCTAGTGACTACCCTTATGCTTATTTTGCAAGTATCACCCAGATAGTTGTCTATAGAAACCTCCTAGTGTAGCACCATAGATGGAAGTTGATGACATCTTCCTAGCGGGTGGCAACAACCTCCACGCCTCTACGTAGTCCATGCAAACAATCGAGAACTCCTGTCATTCTTTTGGAATTGACAGGAACGAGTTGTCCTTTCGATGTAGACGTGCTAGAGTTGAATTCTTCTCCCTTTGTTGTCTCTCCCTTGTATGGGTAAGACTTTCTTTGGGCTCTCATGTTACCATAATGGTTAGAGGACAATGTATATCAACATTAGTTGTGTCTCCTAAAAGCCTTGACTATTGCTATATTCATAGGAGGACCAGGGTTAGGGTTTCCAGATAAATTGGGAGTTGAAAAGATGGAATTTCATGAATTTTTTGGAAGCTACAAATCATGAAATAGTTGGTTCACATGTGAAATGGTTGATTCAATACTTGAATCGATCAATTCACTTTCTTTTGTATTCGTAAAAATACCGGATTTCAATATGATGGTTAATGCACAACATGTCATCAACATAAATCCTTGATCCAATCTTATTGCTCGATGAATGGGGCAATTCACAATCTGAGCTGATCAATTCAGAATCTAAATTGGTCCTTTCAAAATCTAAATCGGTTGGTTCATATTCTAAATTGGTTGATTCATTTTCCAATTCATCCAATTTTTAGCAAATCTTGTTTAAATTTAATACCTAAACACTTTAGTAATCAAGTTAAACCTTATTCATGAGTAAACTCCTATTCTAGATGTATCCTATGTGTGTGACCCTATAGGTCTGAAGTTACATTCGTAGTGAGTGTCCATAAATAACTTATGACATTACAAGCAATGAGCGGTATCTAGGAAAAAAATCATTGCTACCCAAGTAATTGGAAAGTTGGAGAACAACTTCAACCTACAATTCGTGACTAGTGTTATAGTGATAATATAGTTCCTTTGTCTTTGATATCCAGATAGAACTTGAGGCATGGAAACATCATCCTATCAACATTTAATCCACATTCCTTGAACTAGAGAAGACTATATGAGATGCATGTGAACTCACATATCATATATTAACTCACATGAGTACGAACGTATGTTTCTCAGTCTTGCTTATCAAGTGGCCAGGATATAAACTTCAGTAGGAGGGACAAATCCCATCTACATCACTCACAATCATTCCCCATGTGTGACAACGTATTTGAGCATCACCTTTATGGCAACCCTTATTCAAGGTCTCATTGGATAATGTCAAAATTCATCAAACAACATGTGATGAGTGTAGTGATTTAAGGTATAATAACACAATCACCACTATATCTATGATAGCTAATTTTGACTACCATTCAATGGTTTCCATGTATCACTCTCAAGGTGGGTCTGTCTGATACACTTTTATCTAACAAGTACCTATGTGTTTGGTTTGATATCACATATCATATAAATAATGAAATTCTGTCATCAATCAACCCATACTCTAGTATTATATGTTATTTTTGTCTATTAGATTCCATAATAACATTTGACTAGGCACATAACAAGAATGTATGTAGTATTATCATACATATGATCTCATTGTTCAGGTCCTAAACCTGAAGATGTATGTCATCGAGTAACATCATTATTTAGACAACTATCATTTTATACCATTATCTGATAATTGAACAAACATAGACGAAGATTGCCTTTATTATTAATCAAATTATTTACAAGATATGCCATTACAACCATCATATATGATTGGATCTCTGGGAATACATACCAACATGTAGTTGTTATCCTAGATATCGATGAGGTGAATCAAATTTCAAAAGATTACAAAGAAGCCGATATGAAAATAAAATAGGTTGTTTTGCAAGTTATGGCATGGAGGGGCACATCATCATCCAAGGTGAACCACAACAGAGTCAAGAAGGTGGATACTACAATGTTATTAGGGAGGAAGGTCAAGGGGAGTAGTACTAAAATGATGAGAAAAGGTAAGGCAAAATATATAATTTTCCAAAAGAAAAGAAGAAGAAGAAGAAGCTCGAGACTCCACCTTGAAGAATTCACAGTTGAAACCCAATAGATGATAGATGTGGAGGGTGAGTGTCCATCCACAGAAGTCTAGCGATGTGTGATTTTGAGGAAGATTGAGGATGAAAGGAAGTTAGCACAAACAAGGTAAACTAGGAACTGATCTTAGAATCTTGAAGGCTTTGTCCTTGTTCTCTTTTAACTCAATATGTTGAATATGTTGTGCTGGAATGGTGAGGGGAATTGGTAATGAAAATACATGTAAAGTTCTTAGAGACATCATTAGTACGTGTCAACCAAAAGAGGTGGCATTCATAGAACCAAAAACAAGTTATCATTATGCTTCTAATAGAATAAAGAAGTTAAGTTTCAGAAATGTGCATCATGTGGAAGAAAGGGGGTTTCTAGGAGGTATATGGGTATGCTAGAAGGATAATGAATTTTATTTCAAAATTTTGATCATCCATAGGAATTTTATATCATGTCGGGTTAATAATTCCTAGGTGGTACCCTTCATGTACGTCATCCCCCATATATCAGTTAGACAACTATTTTAAAAACATATTCTGGACATGGGTAAGAATTTTATGGAATCATGGGTTATGATGGGAGACTTTAACACTACGACTCACCTGAGTGAGAAGTATCAGAGTAATGTTTATAATTTCAGTGAATCTAAGTTGGTTAGCGGGATTTTGGTGGAGGCAGGATGACAAATTTGAGTTTCTTGGGGATGCGCTATACCTACAAACATGATAGCATGCATGAGAGATTGGACATCGTGGTTGTAGATGATGGTTTTATACAACACTATCTTGACATGGTCGTTGAACATTTTCCATGCCTATACTTGAATAGTTGTCCATTGTTGATAAGATTTAAGAATAGATGAAGTCTAACACCTGGGCCCACTACCTAAGGCTCTAGTAGAGTTTTAGGAATGACGACTGGCCCCACAGACCACCACTAGCCTTAACTACACACTTTATCCTCAATCACGTGCAATCCAGGTGAAACTCTTGACATCCACATCAAGGCTCAACTATATGGATTAATAATATTTCCCCATTTTAGTGTAGACCTAGAATGGGTCATGGACACCCAGCTTGTGATCACAGAATACCAACACAAGGGTGGCTACATCACCATGGAAAACCCTTTTCAACATGCATGGACCGCACGAGTCAAGATTAGCATGCCACATGGCCATGTAGGCCCCACTTAATGAAGGTTTTTTTGGCTCTACTACCATTTGTAACACCCGTGCACACTACCCAAGGCTCCATTTAGGAATAATGATTGGTCCCATAGACCACTACTAGCCTTAACTATGTGCTTTTTCCTCACTCACACAAACCATGATAAACTTCACAACTGGCCACCCATCCTAGTACTACATTGGGCTGACCATGCTTAACCATAGCATTTTCTAATGATGGACACCCTGAAAAGGAGGTACACCTTGGTGATATGGGTAGTCCAATCATTCCTTTTAAGATCATTTTATCTGAGGCCTAAAAAAATGAGACGTTACAGAAAGCTCCACATGTAGGTTCTTAACAAAGGCTTCATGGAATGAAGATGGGATTTTTGTGGCATGTTGAATGATCACTGGTATGTATCGCAAAACTTCTATCTTCTTTATGAACAACAAACCAACACATTTGTTTCTAGGATAGGAAATTGCATGTGAAAAGAAGATATAGTAAAAAAAGATTGATTAGAAACATCACATAACTTCAACGTAACATGGGTAAATATTGTGACATGTATATCGATAATAATGCATTAATATGCATGTTGAGCTAGAATAGTTAATGTGCAAAGAGGTGGAGATTGGAAATAAAAGGTTTGTATCAACTGGTTGAAGAATGGTGACAATAATACAGTTCTATCAAGCTTGGGTTAACCAACGGAAAAGATTCAACACCATAACGAATCTAATGAAATCAATCAATGAATGGATCCTTGAGGAGTTAGTGATCATGTCTATGGCGGTTGATCATTTTAAGAAAGCTCTATTGAACTAGGTGGGGGTTGATGCGTAGGAATGTGGGACAAATGATGTACTTCCTGTCAGATGAGACTTGGATCCTCTTAAGAAGCTCCACAACACGTAGTTCTAAAAACCCAAAATTATTAAATCTAAAAGGAATAAAAACATGTTGATTGTCTATACATGTTTTCTCATGCTTGAGTACTTTGACTGAGGCAGCTTTGAGGGAATCATGTCCTACCGTAAAGATCCCATTTCCCAATCCTACAAATGGGGAAACCCCAACCATATCCATGCATGTGTGTTTTACTTCAACCCAGCCAAAAATCAAGACATCACCAGTCTAAGTGTCTATCTTAGTTCACATAGACCAGGTAAACAATTCATATGTGCCTCTTTTTTAGCACCAACTCTTACATGTCTGAGTACATCATAGATAACATCTCCAAAAAGATCATGTTTATACTTGAAACTAGGTAGCTCCCTATGATGAACTGCATACTCTGCAAAAGTGCCCAAACACTCCTTGTGACAAATAGTGCAAAACTCAAGCTTCGATCAGAGATCCAAAAAAATAAGAAAGCCGCAATATCTACCAAGATCCAATATTTACTTCTTCAAAGCTTGCCAAGACCTTCTTTTTTGGTGTTAGAGAAACTAGGGAAAGAGGGAAGAAGAAAACACGATCTTAGCACCAAGGTTCAAACCATATGTAAGAAAACATCAATCCAAAAAGCTCAAGCTATAAGATGATGGAGACCATAAGAAAAGAGGAAGATAAGAAGGCCACTGACATGGATCTAAGTATAGAGAATAAAGAGAGTCTTTGATCTTCAAAGAAGAAGGAAAGAAGAGAAAACACCATGTTTCATTGATGTTCGATGGAAGTACATGTTTCATCAGTTGTCTTCAATAGGTGGCACCCAAGAAGGGTCTAGTCCTTTACAAGAAATGTTTAAAATGAGTTAAAGGAGGAGGAGAAAGGGAGTATTTGTAGCCATGATAGAAAAGATAAAAGGAGAGCGAAGGAATGGGTCAATTTTGTCAAGCCAATGATCATCACACTTGTGGCTTCATCGACTAGTTAAGTTACTAGTAGATGACTCATGCTCCTCTTGGGAAGACATAAGTAGGTTCTTCATCAATGGATAGTAGTAGAAAGTCCATCAAAAATAGTCATTGTTAGGTGATGATATGAACTTCATCAATGGACATCCAGGTCAATTTTATTGGTAGGTGGCAAGCTAGGATCTCCTTGGTTCTCAACTGATGGAAAAGTAATGAGCTTCCATCACTAGATATCATGGGTAGGTGACCCCTAGATGCTTCATTATAGGACATCAAACACAATTTCCATTGGTCCACACTAAATCCAAGTACCACATCTGGTATGATCAGTTGGCAACATATCATCCACCATTGGAAATTCAACGATGGGCTTTGATGACACAATCATCAATTGGTGCTTAGGCAAGCCAACCTCAAGAAATGAAAAGGAAAAGCAGTTGTTAATGCAAACCAAAGCCCGCCAAGCCAAACCCAAACAAGAAAGAGGAGATCAAACCAAAACATGACACATGAAAACTACTACAAGGGATTCCAAGCATGGATAACTAACCACATGGATCCTCAAGAGAGCAACATCAACCAACTAATTACATAACTATTCCAAGTGTGTAATTAATGCATCCAAGCACATGACAAGATATCAAAAACATGTTTTCATGGTTTATCTAGAATGAGTCTTACACATATGTATGTGCATATGTATATGTCTATATATTTGATGGTGTCTACGAGCTACTAGATGTGATTATGATACATTCTACCAATTTTAAAAATCCAGCATATATATTTTATTTTTCCTTAGAAATGACTAGATTTGTATTTGAAAAACAAATATTTATAGGTCAATTGGCCAAAATTTATATGTCAAACTATCATTATATTACAAGATAATATGCTAGTCAAACATTCTAGGGGAATTCTAGTCAAAATTATTTCTTGATGGACAACTAATTCCAAATTATGTCAGTTGGATGTTTCTTGAGGGATTCCCACAAGTGCCAAATCTCATCCTTTGACCAAATTTACACAGTCAGCTTTGATTTTCATGAAGAATTGTAATTGATGAAATTTACTAATCAAAGTGAATTCCTACACATAAGAGATCACTTTATATATTGGAAATTAAAAAATGAAACTTATATGATGATAATATTCAAGAACCCTAATCTTGACATTGCCACTTGACATTTACATAAGGAAAACCAAGTGACCAATTCAAAATTGGACTTATGACTATGTGAGTGCATCATCATCCTTGAAATATTAATAACTATAAAATCAATATGTGAGTTCATCATCATCATTGACATATTAATAATTATAAATGTAACATAACAAAAAGACATTACATACAATGAATGAAGCATGACAAAGATCTAAAGAATTTATGCAACAATCTTCAATCAACTTGATCTTGTTGCATGCCATGTTATGTTCTTCAATTAGGAACAGACATGTAGAGTGCATGGATTGTCTCCATAATTTATGGAACACCTTAAATACATTCACAAGGCATAATAATATGGAATGGTTAGGTCATCATCAAAACATGAGATCACACAATGTACTACTGGGGTCGATAGCTGCCTAATATTTATTTCAGGCATGTGTATAGAGTGGAATCTGAGAGGGGATCCACTCATTACTAATTAAAGAAATGATTAGCTTCCCAATTGAAACAAGCATAGATGCATCCATAAAATGGGAAAGGGCGTGTCTCAGCTCTCAATGTATTAATATCAAACATAATGTATCAACTAGTAGAAAAACAAAGAATTAACTATTGAGAAATAAAATGTTTAGCTAATGACCTGGATAGGTGGTCAAAGAGGCCAAACTACATAAAAAAAGGACTTGGGACGTTATTTCTTTATGGACACCCAATTCCTAATTTTGTAGGTTGGATGTTTCTTGAGGAATTCCTACAAGCGCCAAGCTTTTAACCAAATTTACATGTCCAACTTCGATTTTCATTCAGAATTTTAATCGATGACATTTACTAATCAAAATGCATTCCCACACATGATATCACTTTATATATTGGAACTAAAATTTAGATGATGATAATATTCAAGAACCCTAATTTTGACATTGTCACTTAACATTTTCATAAGGAGAACCAAGTGACCTATTCAAAATTGGACTTATAAATATGTGAGTGCATCATCATCCTTTCAATATTAATGATTGTAAAATGAATATGTGAGTCCATCATCATCCTTGACATATCAATAATATCAATTGAACATAGTAAAAGCCATTACATTCAATGAATGAAGCATGACAAAGATTTAAAGAATTTGTGCTGCAATCTTCAATCAACTAGATCTTGTTGTATGTCATGTTAAATTCTTCAATTAGGATCTATCATGTAGAGTGTGTGGAGTGTCTCCATAATTTATGGAACACCTTAAACAAATTCATAAGGAATAATAATATGATGGTTAGGGCATCATCAAAACTTGATATTACACAAAATAGTGATAACAATCAATTTTGTGGATATTTCATGCCTTAGTTTACTTGTAATCTTTTACTCACATCCTGACTTACCTTAACTTTCCACCATTTTTGCACATATATACCACTTAGGCCTCGACTTAAATGATAACTAATAGTTTCCATGCATTCAACTGAAGCAGTGATGGTTTTTACTATGGGGGTTGGACGTCCATCAGTTTCCATAACCAATGGAGACCACAATAGCCAAGGATCTACACTGTCAGACTAACCATCAATTTTTATGACCTGCTGAATAATTGAGAAATCTCAGTATGGCCATTAGATTCCAAGAATTGATGGCTCAGACCCAGTCTGCCATTCAACACAACCATCGAATCTTATGGACTATTGGTTCATCAGATATTCCAAAGCTAACTCCAGTTGCCAGCCATCAGTTCTTTAAGATCTGATGGCCTGACTAGCCCAAAGACCCAATGGCCAGAAAATCTAAGGAATAAATGGTCCGTCGTAGGATCACCACACCCAGTAGCAACTAGGTTTCCTTAGATCTGATGGTCCAATTTGACCCTAGTCTAAGACCCAATAAGATACAAACTGATGGCTCAACTGCATACTCCAGATCTAATGATCGTACAGAATAGTCATTTGAGTTAGCTAAGCACACACTCCTAGGCACGTGCCCATATCCAGACTTGTAGCTCAAGAAATGAGCACCATCTGGAGCTATAAATAGCACCCATGGTGCACTAAGAAAAGGATGGCCTCCCACACTAGACGCGGAAGCACTTTCAGAGCCGACTCCCGCCATCAACCAAACACCTTGCCATCAGTTTGTAAATGCCCAAGATGAGAGTCTGAAGGCATTTCCTTCCAACCGTTGTGCCCTGCTTCAACTTCTCCATCGATGGAAGAAAAGTGACAAGCAGGTCTTCCATAATGTTGCAACAACTACTAAGAGGAGAAGACATCCATCCATGGTCTTAGTTGGTGTATCACCTTTCTTCCTTTCCCTAAATTTATCTTCCTCCATCTCTTCCACCCCTTCTCCCATCCATCCCCATGTCATACAACACTTAAAAGATTGGAAAGGCATAGGAGAAATCATGACAGTGATAATGACAATGATGATGTTGATGATGATGATGATGATGATGATGATGATGATGAAGGAGATGCTTCCCTTTGTGAATTAGCATCTACTAGGGACAAAAAATACAGATGCATTGTCATCATCCCCAATACGCTACAAACTTAGAACTCAAGCCAACTGTCATAGCCATGATCGTGAACAAAACCTTTTGGAGGAAATTTTCAAGACAAGAATCCTTAACATCATTTGGATGTCTTTAAAAACATCTCTGACACCATCAAGATGAATAGGGTTCCACAAGAGGTAATATATAGCAAGGAATTTAACTTTTCCCTCACAGACAAAGCTCTGTCATGGTACCTTGCTCTACCTGACAAGACCATAAACGGATGGGCACCCTTGGTAGAAACTTTTGTCACCAAGTTCTACCCAATTGAGAAAACCCTTAGGAATAGGCACAAGATCACTAGATTCATACAAAAGCTAGGAGAAAACTTGTATGAAGCCTGGGAAAGATTCCAAGAATATCACGGGGACTACCCTTACCATAACTAGGATAAGGAAATTCTGGTGACTACCTTCTACAATGGGCTAACTTCAGCTGAAATGACTTTGCTAAATGTTGTTGTATGAAGTGACTTTCTTGGTAAGAACCCAAAGAAGACCATGAACAACATTGATAACAATGTTGCCTTCCAAGCTGGTCTAGATTATGATATAGGAATAACAAAGAAGGCATTGTCTGAAGATACTACTGCTAAGTTTAAAGCTCTAGAGACCATAACTGCTCAAATTCAGAGGATTCCTTTAGATGTAAAACAATAGAAGGATGGTGGAAGCAAGGGAAGGGAAAAGCTAAAAAAGTCATGAAATGTGTTACCTATGGAGCAGGGGGCATGGTATTGACAACTACATCTACACCCAAACTGAATAGGAGGATGATGAAGAAGAAACTGAAAATGTATCTTATGCTAACTTCAAGAGAACGGATCATCATGTCTTCTCCTATGGAAATAAGGACGCCACTGAAAATGCTCGTCATCTAAACAACCGACCTAAAAGACTACCAAGTTAACAACCCACCTAAAAGACTACCAAGTTTTGGAAGAGGTGGAGGACCATATGTTTTCACCCGTAACACAACTTACTGACAAAATAGAAACAACTACCAAGGCCAAGGCCAAAATGAGAATAGAAATTCAAGTGGTCCAAGTCAAGACCAATGTCAGAACAAAAACACCAATCAAGCAGATATGATGTCTGAACTTTTTGAATTCACAATGAGACATGCGTCGGTGAGTGAGAAACTAACTCAGAGTGCTATTACCAACACTGGCATATTAAATGCTATGTAGACCTAATTACTGATATGTATGCCCAGAGAGCCAATCATGTGATGATTGTAATGTCATAACTTGTAAAAATGATTTGATTATTAATAAAAGGCAAGCTTCCAATTTATTCTATTTAATTCATTTATGAGATAATGATGAAACATTATAAATGTCTAGAGAATAACATTAGTCAATTACATATATATTCAAGTATTAGCCTTGTTGAAATGAGATCATATGGATGTTAAGAGTACATATACATATTCTCATTATGTCCCTGACCGGTTGTTATTATGGAAGGTTGATAGACGACAATAACACATAAGACCAGAGTGTGAGTTGGTTGATGACAGATTCTCATTAGTCATGATATGCCAGTATCAAACCAATCACACAGACACATGTTAGAGAATAGTGTATCGGACAGACCCACCGTGAGACTGACACATGGAACCATATCATGGAAGTCATAGTCAACTCTCACAATGATGGTGGTGGTTGTGGTTCTTAGACCTAAAATCATTGCACTCATCACATGTTGTTGGGTATGCTTTGACATCATCAAATGTGGTACTTAAACATGGGTTGCTATAAAGGTGATGATTGGGTGAGTTTGACACATGAGGATAGACTGGGAATGATATAAATGGGATTTGTCCCTCCTACAGGAGATTGTTGTTCTAGGACTCTTGATTAGCGAGACTAAGAAATGCATGACCATGCACATGTGAGTCAATATGTGATATTGAGCTTACATATATCTCACATACTCTGCTCTTGGTTCAAGAAATAAGATTGAATGATGAAGAGGATGACTTCTCCATGCCTCAAGGTCAATCTGAACAATAGTGACAAAGGAACTATACAAACACTGCAACACCATACACAGATTGTAGGTTCAAGTTGTTCTCCAACTTTCATTTTATTTGAGTAGCATTTATGTGAGACTAGGCACCGCTCATTGATTTTGATGTCATAACTTGTTATGGACATTCATTTCCAATGTAATATGGGAGCTATAGGGTCACACACATAGGTCTCTACCTCGAAGAGGAGTTTGACCTTGAATGACATATGAATTAATTGCTAAAACATTTAGGTAATTGATTCACACAACAAGTATCCTGACTACACTACCAAACGACCATCTCATGGCATGAGACGACTGTCTAGAGTGCCAAACGGATGCCTTAAGGGTTGATATGGACGTTTGGGGTGTCACTAATTAAAGTTAAAATTGGCTATGGATTGAACTGACCAGCCAATCTCGACTCACTAGATGACCATATGGGTGAGCCAGATGGCCGTCTCGCATGGAAGAGATGGCCCAATTTGACAAAGGGAAGGTTCTAGACATTTCCAAGTTTGTTTTGATTGCACTTTACTTGTTGTACAAGGAATTAATATATTATATTAATTGAAAAACGAATTACCAATTTTGTATGCGATTGGGAAACTAAAAAATAGATATCTTACAGTATGAGACAATCGTCTCGCATGCCAGATGACTGTATGGTGTGCCACATGGTCATTTTGGTGGTCGTAGGTTAGGATAGTTTGAGATCTCCCAGTCCCTTCCACTCCCGCACAGACTGGGAACCCTGGCCCAAATCCCACCTATAAATACAGGGTTATTAGGTGCTTCCTAGAGCACAACACAGACAATTGAGAATCAATTTCTCTAAAAAATGTTGTTCTCTCTAGTTGTGGTAACCACGAGAGCCAAGGGAGAGAAACAACTAAGATCATTGTTGTAGGAGATCAAGTTGGTGACTAGTATGCCAACATAAGGGATGACTCCTTCCTATCTGTTCTAATAGGACGAAATGAGTTCTAGGTGGTTTGTGTGGACTTATCTAGAGGTGGGAGGTCGTTGTCTGTAACTAAGGAGGACATCGTCAACCAGCAGTCTGTGATGAGAAGAGCTGCTGTAGAAGATGATGCTCGAGTCTGTTGTCCGTAGAGGAGCAGTCAGATGAGTTCTAGTGTAGCTAGGAGGCATAGTTGCACAACCACAATGATGAGGATTGTTGTTGTACTTGCTCCAGGACCAGGTATATCCTTGAAACCATCTTTCCTATCTTATAATAATTGATGTGATCTACTGGTTAAAGGGAATATGGTAGATAAAATTTTTGATTCCACTGTCTGCTCTGTGTCTATATATCCCTACAGTGGTATCAAGGCCAATGTCAATCTACTATATAATGGGATAATCGATATGATCAAATTTTGGTTTTATTGTTCTATGATTGCATGTGATGCAAATAATATCTCATCAAATCCAATACCACTAAAATCCCAAACTAGTACACACATATATATATATATATATATACATATTTACATATATATGCATACATACATACATACATACATACATATATATATATATATATATATATATATATATATATATATATATATATATATATATATATGAAATTTACACATGTCACCCTAAAAGCGATTTAGATGGTGGATGTGTAGCATGGTTATGGCCAATAACCCCTATTATCTATGCATGGTTGTATGGTTGGTTGTTCCTTTTATCTCGGTCTGCCTACCGAGCCTCTACCTTATCTTCCCAATGTAAAGTTAATTATATCCTACCTTTGCTCCCCTCAAATGTAACTCAAGGTTTCTCTATAATCATGTACAAGTAGGATAGTTTACTTTCCCATTATGACAAAGAAGATGACGTCCCAAAGATGAGCCTACAAGATGGAGGACCAAGGAGGACCAGATGGATGAGATGAACTGACTGCCTAGTGGGCCCAGTCGATCAATTGGAGGAGCCAGCAGATGGTGGATAGAAGGACTAGATGACCAGTGAGACGAACTAACAACTGGCTAGAAGGTGAGCCAATCAGTTCAAGGGTTGAACCAATCAACTGGGATTGTCAAGTACATATCTTCATCAACAACATGTTTCTGCATATGATGAGATCTAGATGTGGTAATTTCTTATGGCTCCAAGAAATTACATTAGGATGACCATAACCATCACTTTTATTTATTGTCTATTTTCATTGTGGGATATTGTATGTATATGATACATACTATATATGTGGTGATTGGATAAAGTATATGTATTTATACAAACCCCCTCAAATAAAATATCAAGTCTTATATGCTTTCCAAAAGTGGCACACATAAAAATCTTGATCGACTAAGCATAGGTTACGCCTCCGTGTGGTGCACCATCTATCTCGTGGAAGTGTAATGGTAATAATGTAGGTTCCACCTCTGCGGGGTGCATTATTATCATGTCAACTTTTGGGTCAGGATTGACTGGTGATTCTTAGAGCGTCTGGGCCCAGAGTCATGCATATGATTATGGTAAAGGGTTGCACATATCAGCTATCTAGAATTTCATATGATGCAATTGGCAAGATTTTCCTACCTTGATGATTAACTGTGTTTTGCGCTGTTGATCGGGTCACAATCAAATTATCTTGCATCTAACCCACTAGAATATTGTACATTGTAATATTCCAGATTGATATTAAGGGCTATCAATTCGAATAAAATAGTGGGAACAATAATAATGGAAGACCTAATTAATATAGTCAAAAATTTCAAATAAAATCAAATCAAATCAAAAAGGGTTTTTGAAAAATGAAACATTTCTATTGTAGCATCAAATGACGAACAAATCCGATTTGTGATTGGTCCTAAAGAAGGACAAACTTGAAGGGAGAAATTTCCACTACTAGTTTTGGACTTTGAGAAGGGTTCTCAATGAAGAGTGCAAGCTCTACATCCTTGACAAACCACTGCCATAATACCTGATCATGATGCACCCAGGGAACAAGTGGATGCTTACTGGAAGCATGCCAATGATGCCTTGAAGATAAAGTACCTTATGCTTAGTTGCATGAACTATGAGTTGCATGAGCAATGTGAATACATGAGTGTTCTTGAGATGGTAATACACCTTAGGAAAGTGACACTTGGTCTTACAAAGAAACAAATGGACGATATCATGAAGGTGTTGCTTGAGTCCAAGCTAACTAGGGGAACCTTAGTAGAAGAACATGTGCTTAATATGATTGGACATGTCTATCATCTATAAGAACTGAGATTCACCTTGAGATAATAGTTGGCCACTGATATGATTCTAAAGACAATGCCATAATCATATATCTGCTTTATTGCATCTTATCATGTGAATAATATGGTTGGACAGATGTCATATTTGCTAGCCATGTTGATTCATGCTGAAGTAAAATTGAAGAAGGACAAGCCCGTGATGGTGATCAATGAGGATGAGTCCAAGGATCAAAGCAAGACTGAGAAGAGTTATAAGGTCGTGCCTAAATTTAAATCTTCAACACTCAAGATAAGGAGAAAGAAAAGTGCAATAGGATCTCATCCTTTGTACTTGAAGGATGGTGATCTCCACTTCATGTATATATATTATTTAGATAAATCTATCTACTTCATCATCATGGGTACTAGATACCAGATGTGGATCTCACATATGTACTAATATGCATGATCTGAAAGGAAGTAGGTCTTTGGCAAAAGGTGAGGTGGAACTGTCAGTTTCAAATGGTGCAAGGTTGTTGCCAGCACAGTTGGAACATGTAGTATATCTCTGCCCATGAGGCTTATAATAGAGTTAAAGAACTGCTATTATGTACCTGCTATTAATAGAAACATCATTTTTGTATCTTTTATGGACAAGGATGCATTTGAATTCCATATTAAAAATGGTCGATGTTCTGTTTCAAAACATGAGATCTTTTACGAAAGTGCCCCAATGTCTTATGGTCTTTATTTGTTAGATATGAAGATAGATGAATATAACATTAATCCCAAAAGACTAAAACTCAACAACTCAAACAAAACATACCTTTGGCATTGTCATATAGGGCACATAAATGAGAAACACATATCTAGACTCCATAAATATGGTTATCTAGATTCTTTTGATTTCGAATCATTAGAGACATGCAAATCTTATTTGTTGGGCAAGATGACTAAGACCTCTTTCATTGGTAACAATCAGAGGGCTAGTGATCTATTAGGACTCATACATAATGATGTGTGTGGACCTTTTCAAACAATCGATAGAGGTGGGTATCAATACTTCATTACCTTCACTGATGACTTCAGTAGGTTTGGCTATGTTTATTTAGTGAAACATAAGTCAGAAACTCTTGAAAAGTTCAAGGAGTTTATTAATGAAGCAAAAAACCAACTTGGTAAAAGTATTAAGGTTTTTCACTCTGGTCGAGGTGGAGAATACTTAAACTAAGAGTTTGAGAACCTTCGTAGATCCCATGGGATTGTATCCCATTGGACTCCACCTGGAACACCTCATCATAATGGTGTATCAGAAAGAAGGAATCACACATTACTGGATATGGTGCAATCCATGATGAGTTTAGCTGAGCTTCCAACTACCTTCTGGGGTTATTCTCTACAAACCTCCACGTTTATACTAAACCAAGTACCATCTAAGTCGGTTCAAAAGACACCATACGAGATATGGAATGGGAAGCGTCCCAATATGTCTTTAATGAGGATTTGGGGATGTGAAGATTATATCAAGAAAATGTTTCCTGATAAGCTTGGTCCTAAATCTGATAAATGTTATTTTGTTGGATATCCTAAGGAAGGAAGAGGATATTACTTTTATTAACTATCTGACAACAAAGTGTTTGTTTCCAGGGATGTTTCATTCCTTGAGATGGATTTCATTTCCAAATGAGTCAGTCGGAGGAATGTGGAACTCAAAGAGGTCTGAGACCAACAAGAAAATATTGAACCAATACATGAACTAGAGGAACAAAGAGATTCATAAGGTTTTGTGGAATATCAAATTCCTCAAGTAACACGGGAACCTTATAGATCTAATTGGACATGCCTTGAACCTAAGATATATGGATATCTTATGACTTAGGAAGGTAGTGAATTAGTCATCGATGATGAGGCAATTACCTATCAAGATGCTATTGAGGGACCAGCATCTGAGAAATGGGTTGAGTCCATGAGATCTGATATGGAATCCATGTATACCAATAAGGTATGGACCTTGGTGGATCCACCTGAAGGGGTAAAACCCATAGGGTGAAAGTAGGTCTTCAAGAATAAGACCGACATGGATGGAAAAGTTCAAACCTATAAGGGCATATTGGTTATAAAGGGTTTCAAATAAGTTCAAGGTGTTGACTATGATGAAACCTTTTCTCCAGTGGCCATGGTTAAGTCCATTAGGATCATGCTCATTATTGTACCTTATCATGACTATGAAATTTGTCAAATGGATGTTAAAACTGCATTCCTTAGTGGTAATCTTGTTGAGGATGTGTATATGACACAACCTGAGGGTTTTGTAAATCCATAGGATGCAAATAAAGTTTGTAAGCTAAAAAGGTCATCCTATGGATTGAAGCAGGCATCTCAGAGCTGGAATCTTCATTTTGATGATACAGTCAAAGGGTTTGTCTTTATTTAAAATGAAGATGAACCTTGTGTGTATAAGAAAGTTAGTGGGAGCATAGTGACATTACTCATATTATATGTTGATGACATACTATTGATGGGGAATGACATCCCTACGTTACAAAAGGTAAAGACATGGATTGGAAATACATTCTTTATGAAATACTTGGGAGAAGCATCCTACATCTTGAGGATAAAGATCTATAGAGATAGATCCAGAAGACTTCTTGGACTAAGTCAGAGCACATACATTGACAAATTGTTGAAGCAGTTCGGCATGGAGAATTTAAAGAGAGGAAACCTGCCTGTGTTGCATGAAGTGACCATCTCTAAAAGTCAACGTCCCATTTCTTGTGAAGAAAGGAATGCATGAGTATGATTCCATATGCCTCAGCAATTGGATCAATCATGTACACAATGTTGTAAGCCCGTCCAGACGTCTCGTATGCCTTGAGCATGATGAGCAAATATCAGTAAGATCCAGGTGATGTTCACTAGTCAGCCATGAAGAACGTCCTCAAGTACTTGAGATTGATTAAGGATCAGTTTTTGGTCTACGACAGAGAGGAAGAGTTGGTGGTAAAGGGTTACACCGATGCAAGCTTCCAGACTGATCAAGATGATTACAAATCACAATTAGGATTCATGTTTTTACTAAACAACGGAGCTGTAAGCTAGAAGAGTTCCAAGCAAGAGACAGTTGCCGATTCTACAACATAGGCCAACTATATTGCTGCATCTGGTGCAACAAAGGAGGTTGTATGGATCAAGAAGTCCATTATAAAAATTAGGGTCGTTCCAAGCATCAGTGACACAATCCAACTATATTATGACAATAATGGAGCAATCATACAAGCTAAGGAACCCAGATCGTATTGGTGCTCAAAGAATGTACAAAGGTGGTATCATCTCATATGAAAGATTCTATAATGAGGAGATGTAAAAATGTGCAAAGTACCAACTAAGAACAATGTCATCGACCCCTTGAAAAAGGCACTTTCAAAGTAGAAGCATGATGGTCATGTAAGGTCACTGGGAATAACATTCGTTGGTGATTGGTTCCAAGTGCAAGTGGTAGTTTGTTGGTATGTATGCCCCAAGAGCCAATCATGTGATGATTGTAATGACATAACTTGTAAAAATGATTTGATTATTAATAAAAGGCAAGCTTCCAATTTATTCTATTTTATTGATTTATGACATAATGATGAAACATTATAAGTGTCTAGAGAATAATATTACTTGATGAAGTGTGTCTTCAAGTATTAGCCTTGTTGAAATGGGATCATATAGATGTTAAGAGTACATGTACATATTTCCATTATGTCCCTAATCGGTTGTTATTGTGGAAGGTTGATAGAAAAATAACACATAGGATCAGAGTGTGAGTTGGTTGATGACATATTCTCATTAATATTGATATGGTTATATCAAACCAATCATACAGATACATGTTAGAGAATAGTGTATTGGAAAGACCCACCATGAGAATGACACATGGAAGCCATCATCATGGAAGTCATAGTCATCTCTCACAGTTATGATGGTGGTTGTGGTTCTTAGACCTGAAATCATTTCACTCATCACATGTCATTGGGAACGCTTTAACATCATCAAATGCAGTCCTAAAACATGGGTTGTTATAAAGGCAATGATTGGGTGACTTTAGCACATGGGGAGAGACTATGATTGATAGAAATGGGATTTGTCCCTCCTACAAGAGTTTGATGTTCTAGGCCTCTTGATTAGCGAGACTGAGAAATGCATGCCCATGCACATATGAGTCAATATTTGATTTTGATCTTACATGTATCTCATACATTCTACTATTGGTTCAAGAAACAAGATTGAATGATGGAGAGGGCTACTCCATGCCTCGAGTTCAATCTGAACATCAGTGACAAAGGAACTGTACAAACATTGCAACACCATAAAAATATTGTAGGTTGAAGTTGTTCTCCAACTTTCCATTTACTTAGGTAGCATTGATGTGAAACTAGACACCGCTCATTGCTTGTGATGTCAAAAGTTGTGATGGACATTCACTGCCAATGTAATATGGGACCTATAGGTCACACACATAGGTATTGACCTAGAAGAGGAGTTTGATCTTGAATGACACATGAATTAATTGCTAAAATATTTAGGTAAGTGATTCACACAAAAAGAAGCCTGACTGCACTACCAAACACCCATCTCATGGAATGAGACGACCATCTGGAGTGCCAAACGGTCGTCTCAAGGGTTGAGATGGCCGTTTGGGGTGTCAGACTGATTCAAGTTAAAATTGGCTATGGATTGAACCGACCGACCCATATTGGCTCACCAGACAATCATCTTGGGTGAGCGATACAACCATCTCACATGGGAAAGATGGTCCAATTCAGATGAGGGAAGGTTCTAGATATTTCCAAGTTCATTGCGATTGCACATTACTTGTTGTGAAAGGATTTAATATGTGATATTAATTGAAAAGTGAATTACCAATTTTGTGTGCAATTGGGAAACTACAAAATGGCTATCTCGTAGTACGAGACGACCATCTCTCATGCCAGAAGACTGTCTGATGTGCCAGACGACTATTTTGATGGTCATAGGTTGTGAAAATTTGAGATATTCCGATCCCTTCCACTCTCGCACAGACTGGGAACCCCGGCCCAAACCCCTCCTATAAATAGAGGGGTACTGGGGTCTTCCTAGAGCACAACATAGACAATTGAGAATCACTTTCTATGGAAAATGTTGTCCTCTCTGGTTGTAGTAACCACGAGAGCCTAGACAAGTCCTACCCAACTAGGGAGGGATAGCCAAGGGAGAGAAACAACTGAGATCATTGTTGTGGGAGAGCAAGTTGGTGACTAGTATGCTAAAGGAAGGGACAACTCCTTCCTATCCATTCTAGCAGGATGACATGAGTTCTAGGTGTTTTGTGTACACTTCTCTAGAGGTGGGAGGTTGTTGTCTTCCACTAAGGAGGACATTGTCAACCAGCCATTGGGATGAGAAGAGCTGCTACAGAAGACGACGATCGAGCCTTCTACCTGTGGAGAAGTAGTCGGACGAGTCCCAATGCAACCAGGAGTCATATATGTGTAACTACAATGATGAGGATTTCTGTTGGACTTTCTCTAGGACCAGATATATCCTCAAAACCATATTTCCTATCTTATAGTAATTGATGTGATCTATTTGTCAAAGGAAATATGGTAGATAAAATTTTTGTTTCCGCTGCCTACTCTATAGCCATATTTCCCTACACTAACTTGGGGGCATGACAACTTAGATGGATGACATGCAGACCCATCAGATATAAATTTATCAACACCTGGCACAGCTATTTGAGATGATAAAGAATCCACAAGGGAGGATACCTTTGAGCACTAAAATTGCAAAAATGGCTACCCTATGTTTCAGAAAAGTTCTATAAGAACTAAAAGGCAAGACCATCCAAGAAAGAAACCCTGCTACTAAATCCCTATCCAATCTTGTTATAGTAGTAGAAGAATATGAGGTATAAGTTTTGACCAAAAAGGTTAAAGAAAAAGGGAAGGGAAAAAATAGAAGGTTGTGAAAGAAAGGAAAACTTATCTAGCTAAATAATCTTTCGTGGATAGGGATTCTTATGCACCAAGAGTTCCCTTTCCATATAATATGATCAAAGCTCACTTGAAGCGAAGGTACAAAAAGTTTATGAAAGCTATAAAGACAATACACATGGATATTTTGTTCCTTGACACCATTGAGGAAATGTCAACATATGCAAAACTTTTCAAAGATCTGATTACAAAAAGGAGAGGATATGATGTGGAAATGGTGAGAGTAGAAAAATTGTCCATTGCTTTTGTACAAGAGAAGATACCCACAAAGAAAAAGATCCAAGAGTGTTCACTATCCCATTCAATGTGGGAGATAATAATTTGAGACAAGGACTAGCAGATCTTGGAGCAAGCATTAGTGATGCATTGAACAATTGTCATTCTCACTGGTTGTTTACTATGAATTTTTGTGCATTTATTGTCCATTTTCACATTATTTGTGCATTAATTATTATCATTATCATGTGACACTTAATTGCATTAAATATATATTTTAATGTTTTTCAGATAGTTTCATTATTATTTGGGATCTTATGTTCATTTTTGTGGAATTTCTGGTGAATCTACAAGAAACTACACAACTCGGTACTACTAACCTGCCTGTCGGTGGTACCAACACATGATTAGAAAAGGATCAAGTGAAATTGAGACAACTCGGTAGTAATGACCAAGGAATTCAATACTACTGAAAAACTCACAACAAGGACTCAGAAAATATCAAGAAATCTAGGTACTACCAACATTAACTCAGTAGTACTGACAACTGCACAAGCGACTACAACTATTGAAGGCGCCAATAGTGCTGACACCTAGTTGGTAGTACCGAGATAGCAGGATCAAGTAAATCTAAAAATTATGTTTAATCTGACAGTTGGCAATTAATGACACCCTAAGTCACTTCTATGGCTTAGTGGGATCTCGAACAATCTTGGTATCTCATTCCATTCTAATACAACGGACGAGAGCAACAAGAGGAGAAAGAAGATAAGAAAGACACATTCTGGAAGATTCAGGCACCTCCGATGGACAGATTTGCTGCCCGAGGCTAGCGAATCGACACGTCACATGACGAAGACATCTGAACCGTCTTCTTCAAGGGTTCTTTTAGTTCTATAATGTTCTCCACATTTTTCTTCTTCTCTCTTATGTGCTTGACAATGGGAATCATGTGGGGCTAATCCCCTTTTTCCTTAGGATCTGGGAGTAGCCCAATTTTGCATTATAATTGATGATTATGATTTAATATACATGTTTCTCTTAATTTCTAGATATAAATCTATGAGAACATCATGAATTATCTATGCTTGATCACCATGGCTAGTTGTTTTGACCGTTAATTGTTTTGAGAGAGGGATTAAGGGTTGGAAAACTCATATATTTACATATTTTATATCACACCTTGAGAAAGGGATTATAAATGTGAAGATAATAGCCCAAAGGTTTTGGTAAAACACCTAATTAATAACACAATTGCTATGAAAGTGGGATTGGTATTAGATTAGGTAGTGAATTACGTGACGAGAGTGGGTAATTCTTGCTACATGTCTCTTTGTTGAGGGTTAGGAGAAATTAATATTAGTGGAATAGTCTTAATTGCAATTTGCTGTGGTGAAACCACAATCCTAAGGAATTCACTCCACTTGAGATCAAAAACCAATAATCTTAGATTTATTTTCTGGATCTTAGATAATTTAACCTTCACTCAAAGTTTTCACCGACTTAGCTGATTGCAGCACCTGGAGAGCATTTACATGAGTTTGACATTTGGGCCTCTATAAGACTATATTACATTGGTGGCATTGGTAAAGTCACAAGCGTTTCATGTCAACAACACTAAGGACCCAATGACACATATCAACAATTTTGTTGAGAGTTGTGACATGGTGAAGACCGACAAAGTGCCAACATCAGTCACCTATTTTAAGTTGTTCCCATATTCATTAGCATACAATGCAAAGTCTTAGTTCTGTAACCTCCCTCCTGAATAAATAGAAATAAGGGAGGGGTTGATATATGTGTTCTTTGAGCATTATTTCCCACCACAAAAGACAAATGAGTTGGTTAGGAAGATCTACAACTTCAAGTAGAAGACAGAAGAATCATACTCTAAAGCATGGGAGAGGTTTCAAAACATGTTGAGGAAGGTCCTCATCATGGGATCGATCTATATGGCCAAGCAAACATTTTTTATTATGGAATGCATCCAGGAGAAAGGACCACACTCGGCAGTGCAGGAGCAAGTCTCTTCCTCAACAACAAGCCATCTAGGTGCCACAAGATTCTAAAGAACATGGCTAAGAACCACTCTTAGGGAGAAGAAAGAGAGCGTCCAACAACCAATAAAAGTGTTGGACAGTCAAAAGTTATCACAACATTGAATGAGAAGCTTGACCTCATAGCTAAGAAACTATGCTAGAAGGATGGAAATTCCTTTGGAGGAGAGGAAGAAGAATGCATGTTTGTGTGGCAGAAAAACTATAGGGGCAATGATTACTCTTGGAGGAAGGATCCAAAGTTCTCTTGGAAAGATCCCAATAATTTTCAGCATGACCCATCCCAAGCATAGCAAGCCAAGCCACATCAGATTGGTGCACAATAGAAATACCAACAGGATAGGGCCCCAGCAAGATGGATCACATTGAATACATGCTAGTAATATGGTCAGTCAGAATGAGGTGATCATTGGCCAGACACAGAGGGAACTACAGAATCAAGGATCACATATTTGTTGTATAGAGACTCAGATTTCTCAGATTGCAGTAGAGGTGGCATCCTTGAAGAATCCAGTACAACAAGGATTCCTAGGAAATACTAATATACTAGCCGAAAACCAACATGTGAAGGCATTGTTGTTACGCAGTGGGAAGAAATTGCTAAATGAATAGAGAACTATTCTAGAGGAAAAGGACAATGTGGATGATACAGGATCACCGGTGACTATAGATTCAGTTGAGCTAGATACTGCTGCCCAGGACAAAGAAGTTGAAGAAGAAATTTGAGAAACTGAAGGAGACAAGGAAGGAGGCATATGTCCCACCTAACCAAAGGAAGTTGGTGATGGCAGTGCCCTTTTCGAACAACTTGAAGGCCAAGAAAGTTGACCAATAATTTTTGAAGTTTCTGGACAACTTTAGGAAGCTTCAAGTCAACATCCCTCTAATTGATGCAATTGAACATATTCCTTACTATGACAAATTTCCTAAGGGCATAATCAATAAGAAGAGGAGACTAGATGATTCAGATGTACTGGTGTTGAAGGAGCAGGTTTGTGCTTTCATTTTGGGGAAAATTTCCACCAAAAAGGCAAGATCAGACTACTTCAACATATCATGTTGCATTGGGAACACCAAGTTTGGGGAGGCCTTATGCAATTCAGGGGCAAGTATCAATCTTATGCCCTTGATCACCTTCAAGAAGCTGGGTCTTAAGGAGTGCAAAAATAGAAATATGACCATACAACTAGTAGATAACTCAGTGGTTAGGCCATATAGTATATGCGAGGATCTTCTTGTCAAGGTGGACAAATTTGTATTTCCAGTAGATTTTGTAGTCATGGAGATGCAAGATGATCATGGAAATGAACTACTACTAGGGAGACCATTTCAAGCTACATGTGATATGATCTTAGAGATGGACAGAGGAAGGTTGACATTGGGGATCAAAGAAGACTATTTTGAAGTCAAGATGCGTGAGTCCACACAAATGACCGAGGAGAAGGCACAGTGTCATATGCTGTAGTAGGTCCAAGGAAAGGTGTGTTTATTTCTAGGGAAGCCATTTCTAGATATGTCTCATGTGATTACATAGGTTCACAAGGGCACACTAGCGGTGGACATCCTAGAGAATGCCAAAGAGATTTCATTGTCCAAGGCAATTCAATATCCTAATGATCAAGAGGAGGAATATTTCCCAATGACAATTGATGAGGCAATCGCTTCCACCTTTGTTCAAGTATACCCACAATTACCCTTGGAGGCATGCCTTATGAATCTAGTGGATGATTACACTCGATGCCGTTCCTTGGAAGAGTCTGTTTGTTTCTCAAAGCATTACCATGTTACTACACCAAGCACTGTGAGGGCTTAGGACCACCTCGACCACCATTGATTCCATCTCTATTGAGTCCTCCGGATCTTGAGTTGAAGCCGTCGCCACCAAACTTGAAGTATATTTTATTGGAAACATATGAGAAGCTTCTGATCATCATATCAGCTTCATTGAGCGGGAAGAGGAGTAGCTACTAGTGGTATTGAAAAACCACCAGGAAACATGTAACACCCCTGAACTGGGTTATACTTTAACCCTAGATGTTTTGTTTAATAAAGATAATTATATGCTTGCTCTTATCTTTTGAAAATTAATTAAGGCTCAAGAGGAACTTATATTTCATTTTAGTCCTTTTTGAATGATGTTGAAAACAATGTTTTGTTTGTTTTGGACTAAAGTGCACTTTACCCAAGTTGAGGGGTTAATTTACAAATGTTACATAATAAAATGTTCCTCAAGTGTTGAGGAATCAAAAGAATGAATATGATGTAGAGGTATGGCTTGTGGAATCCTGAGTACCAAGAAAGAGCTGATAAAGCAATGTTTGTGCATTAAAACCTACTTTTGGTGTAATGTGCAATTTACCCAAAACCTAGGGTTCAATATGCAAATTACCACTTACAGAGAGTCCCTAATGTTTATTGGAATCAAGTAGAGCAAAGAAAATGAGAGGGACGTCTCATTTGTATCACTTTGAAGGAGAGATAAATCTTGATATTAAAATAATCAAGATTTAAGCATAATTGGAACCCTAATTCAATTTAATGCCAAAATAAATATATTAATCGAAGTGCCCTTCAACCAAAAATGTGTTGTTTGAAATCCATATATGTGGAAGTTCTTGTTCCTTGCAAAGGCAACGAAAATATCTAAGTGAGTGGAGAACCCACTCACATTAATAAAAGGAAAAGAAATATCCACTAACTTATGAATATTATTATTGAATGAATTAAGGTGCTTAATTTGTTTTTCTTTAATTCATGGATAATTCAGAGGAATAATAGGCAAGGAAGATATCCTCACACCTAAGGAAGGGTAGAGGGCAAGTGGCAAGGAATTGGAGGAGTTATCTCCTATTTTCTCTCTCATAAAATGAATTTTCAATAAAATACATATATGCTAATTTATCCATGAGTTGAAAGGGTAATTTCGAAACCACTTTCACTTCTTTCTTGCAAAACGACCACGGGAGCTTAGGAGAAATAGGAGGACGACCCCCAACCTGTAGGTAAGCTCCATAACCTTCTTTCACCTTGATTTCATGGTGAAAATCACAAATCAATGCTTGATTTCTTCTTTTCTTCACTCAATCTTCAACTCTAGCCAACCTTTTCACTCAAAGACTTGAGGATAAGCCTTGGGATAGTTGAAGGAGCTTCATCCACCATTGTTGACGTGAAGCTTGGAGCCTTGAAGCTCATTTGTAGGTGGGTTACATAACTTGAACCCTTATTCATTGTTATTGAATTCAATTTCTCAATCCATTATGTTCAATTGTTCTTCTTGAATTTCCTTTGAATAATTGATGAAACTACCATGGGAATGGTAGTAGAATTCTAGGGGTTGAAGCTTGATGATGATGACATCATCTTAAGCACACATCTCAACATAATTTAATTGCAAACAATTTAAACATTTTGGTCCAATCGGTTTCACCAAACCGTTTGGTGACCAAACGGTTCACAAATTGTTTGGAGGTTGAGTCCCAAACCGTTTGGGATAGTTGACCGAATGAATGTGTTGACCATTTGAGGTCAGGTCTAGAACATGTTGGATGATGATCCAATGGATCCAATTGATCGATTCTATCAATGGATAACCCACCAATTACAACCCTAAATCAAATTCTTGAAGAATCCATAAGTGATCCATTCAATTTCAAGACAACTTGGACCAAACTGTCTTGAAACCATTTGGGATCAAACAGTCTCAGAACCATTTGGAGACCAAAGGTTGATTGTGATTGATGGATGAAATCCAATGGAGTAGAACATCAATTAGAAATCCTAATCGATTTGTTGAAAGAAAACTCAATTGATCCTTTCGATTTCAATAAATTTTGGATCAAACGGTCTTGAGACCATTTGGATGATCAATGGTTGTGATTGAGGGTTGAGGGTCCAAGGATCATATAGTGATGAACTTCAATGATTCAATTGATGAAGGAATTGTTGATGCAAAACCCTAATCGGTTTAGTTGAAGAAATACCCCCTTTGGACTTTCGGTTTCAACGCCAGTTTGGACCAAACGGTCTTGAGACCGTTTGGGTCCAAATGGTCTTGAAACTGTTTGGGGTCAAATGGTCTCAGGACCATTTGGATTCAAACGGTTTCAAACCGTTTGTAGCATCAATGGTCAAGATCGTTTGGGTGATTCAATGTGACCAAGTCAATTGAAAACTTAATATGGTGAAGAATCAGTTAACCCTATGGTTATTATTGATTTATCTCAAAGATAATCACTAGAGTTGTACCTTTAAGGTACTAAGTGATTGGTAACCTTAGATGAGTTAATCCTTGAAGCTGAAGTAAGCAATATTTCAATACACTATGTCAACCCTAATTGAATATACTTAATTGAAGGGTTGGTTGACCTAATATAATCAAGTTTGACATAGTCAACATCCTAGAGAGGATGAGAGAGAGAAGAATCCATACATGTATGATAATCATGTGATGGTTAAGCCTCAAAATCTCCAATGTGAATAAAATATGAATTTTAGGGTATGAACCATGATAAAGAGATCATGAAACCCTAATAAAAAAGATTGATGAACCTCAACCCTAATTTAGGGCAATGCTATGTGTAACCCTAATCTAGGGTAAGGTTGTAACCCTAATCTAGGGTGATGACATGAGAAACCCTAATTGGGGATAATTGAATGTCAACCCTAATTATGGGTAATGGAATGTGAAACCCTAATTGGGATGAATAGTAAACCTTAATTATGGGTAGTGAAATGTGAAACATTAATTGGGATGAATAGTAAACCCAAATTGTCGGTAATTGAATGTAAACCCTAATTTAGGGTGATGTTATGTGAAACCCTAATATACTAATGTGATGTGAAACTCAAATCCAGGGTGATGCTATATAATGTTATATGAAACCCTAATCTTGGGCAATATGGTGATAAACCATAACCCTGATCTGGGTAATGGGATGAGTATCCCCAATTGACATGAAATGGGAAACCCTAACCTTGGTAAGGGAATAGTGGTGTTACCCTTGAATAGTGCTGATATGTAATTGATGTAACTATTGTCATCTGTACTAACCATGCAGGTATCATGAGATGATGAGCATAGCCAGGTATGAGCTATGATGTATTATTTATCGAAATTGTTATTGGGCCTTGTGTGCCATAATATGCCTTGTTGCTTGGTAAGAGGTAACAAGAGATTTAATGGGCCTCAAGTGCCATGAGAGATGCTTGTGTAGCAAGTATCATGTTTACCTTGGTCAGATGACCTGAAGGTGATAGTTACCTAAAAAAGTGGTAACAATGTTCAGTGATGAGCTAAGGGTTTGAATACCAAGAACCATATGATTATGGTATTGAGTTTGTGGAGGGATGAGAATTCCCAGTATTGAAATGAGGGACTGAGATCCCAATGTTTTATTAAGACTGAGAAGTAATTGATGGAAATAGTACATGTTTCTTTATAGCATTATCTTAATAAGTTATGTTTGAAAACTTGGTTGATGCTAAAAGAATATGATAATGTACTTAATTAATCTAGTGAAATCTATACATGTAGTGATCTGACCATAGATCCATCATCGTTAGTAGTTGGTGATGGAGAAACAGGTTATCCTATGGGATCTCCTGGAGATCGCATATTTTTGAGTATGCGGGGGTGATGGGTGAAAATATCCATACGTCCTAATGGGGGAATTGATGGAAGGTAAATATTAAACCTCTCAATCCTTCATTATATGTGCCGGGATGGATGTATCACAAATCTCGTGATGATGTTAATGCCGGATCGATGGAGGTAAACACAAAATCTCTCGATTGCGAAGAGAGTACAGCCGTCGTTGTAACTCTATAGCAAAGATGCCACTATACCCTAGCAAGTTATATAGCAGAGACACTGGATGTCCTGCATGTGGTCTCGCACTGACCGGGATAGGATGAGGTCATGGAAGCCGACTCTTCCATTGACTTTGTATGGTACCGATTTTGATTTCACAATGGTCGGTTGGAGTATGAGCGGTATACCTCATCTCCTCAGAGCTTAAGTATGATTGTAAAATGTAATCAGCCGTGTAGCATATTTGCTTAAGGTTGAAATATGAGAGTCACTGGTTGATGTTATCTTGCTTAGTATATCATAGATGGATAATTTATACATGTCACTTATCCAATACACTAGCTACTTTATCAAGTTATAGCTGAAATGCTTGAATAGAAATGTTGCTCTAATCTGCATAGACATTGAATTATCTGATGTTGAATATACGATTCCACTGCTCAATTTATTTCCTTTAAACTGCAATAATATTGTTTTTAGTGGAGAGTTATATCTCTTGCTGAGGCAATTTTATAATTGTCTCACCCCGTGGGATCCAACATTTTTAGGTAGACGCAGACGAAGAGGCAGAAATCCTATAGTAGGAGAAGAGCAGCAACAACAACAAGGACAACAGTGATATCCCAGATGGAGATACTAGCTGTCTTGTTTAGTATAAAGAGTCCTATGTGTCATCTATGTACTCTTAGGTCCTAGGAGTCAGTGGATAGTGTTTTTATAATCGATCTGAGTCTTTGACTTGAATGCCTCGAGGATTTTGTTACTTGTACTTCTAACATGGTAATTATTGTACATATATTCCTCGAGAAGAAATGGTACATAGAATGTACTTTATGAACCAGGATGTATATGAAATATTATGGTTCTTGTTTAAAGAAGATTTCCTGAGAAAGGATATTTTTGTAAACGGTTTTAATTTTTAGTGATTTTCAGTAATCCTCTGTCAATAATCGTTTCCGCATGTTGATTGTGCACTTGTTATATTAATGATAACGAGTGTCGTCACAAGTTTAGTAGTATTAGAGCTCTAGGTTCGATGAGTCTACAGAGACATAGGATTAAGGTTGCTGAGTCTGTTCTAGTGTTTTCCAGTTTATCTGATAGTGTCTTCTTCTCATATAGGAGAAGAAGAACTTGAAAATGTATGGATCACATGATGAACATGCTGCTAAGAGCATCATTGCTGCACCAGGAGGAGGTATAAGGGATCAAGCTAGGGAGGAACCAGTACCTGAGATTCCTCATCTTGATCAAGCTGCATTAGAAAACTCAGCCTTCCATGCTCCTTTTGGGCAGTTCATGGCGACTATGACACATATGGCGGATAGGATGCCACCACTTGCACCGAGGGCACCAGCCCACAATGAAGGACAGGGAGCCGGCAAGACTTTTGAACAGCTTCGTCGGGTAGGAGCCACCGACTATGCTGGTACAACTGACCCAGCTGATGCAGACTTATGGTTGACTAAGCTGAAGAAAGCTTTTAGAATCCTCAACATCCCTGAAACAGAGAAGGTGAGACATGCAGTATACCTTCTAAAGGGGAGTGCTGGCCACTGGTGGACTATAGAGGAAGGCAAAAGGCCATGTGTTGAAGTCGGATGGGATGATTCCGACCAGAATTCATCACTAGATACTTACCCAAGACGTATCTAGATGAGAAGATCTCTCAGTTTGGGAGGATTAGACAGGGACAGATGAACATTAGTGACTATGAAGCTAAGTTCATGGAGCTTTTACGGTTCTGTCCGCACATGGCAACTATTGATGAAGAGAGGATTCGGTGTTTCGAGAAGGGGTTGAATGTTGAATTGACCACTCCTGTGTCTGCCCTAGAGAACAGGGAGAGGTTTGCTACTTTTGTGGAGTCCGTGAGGTAGATAGAGAAGTCTGTGATTGAAAAGTGTCAGACCAAGAGTAAGAAAGAGTATACATAGTTTCATGGATAAAGGTCCGAAAGCTTCAAGAAGCCGAGGTTTTCTGCACCGGCAGCACCATCAAGATTCAATACTCAGACAGAATGGATGTCGAGTAGGGGTAGGGGCCATAGTTTTTCTCCAAATAGAGCCCCCAGTATAGCATCAAAATCGGTAACAGGACCACCTAAGTAGAATTTGGGAAGTTACAACTGCTTCCAGTGTGGGAGGCCAGGACACTTGATGAGAGATTGTCCTAAGAAAGTCAGGACTGTAACTCAACCCCAGAGGAAGAGTCTGCAAGGCTCACAAAGGAGATAGTTTTCTAGTGTTGCTCGAGGACGTGGACAAGCGTCCCAAGCTGGATCGTCGGCACCCAACAACCGAGCATAGGGTCAACAACAAGCAACGACTAGATTCTATACTATGAATCAGCCCGAAGCAGTAGTCAACCCTCGGATTGTGACAGGTCAGATGGAACTATTTTATTTTGATATGTCTGCATCCTGCTTCGTATCTGTGTTAATTGATCTGGGTGCTACACATTCCTTTATCACTCGAGAAGTGATTCATGACTGCAATATGATTGTCAGTCATAGAGTAGATAGATTGTTGCTAGAAACACCTTTGCTGGGATCTGTAGTGTTGCATGAGGTGTGTTCTCCCTGCATTCTTTCCTCTTCTGATCATCGCATTCGAGTGGATCTAATACCACTTGAGATGCATGGGTTTGATATAATTCTTGGAATGGATACCCTAGAAAAGTATAAGGTTGTCTTGGATTGTGATTCCAAGCATACTGTATTCACAGATGATGGTGACACATGGATCTTTCAGGGAGACAGAAAGATTCTTCCAACCTGTTTAGTGTCAGCTATGGTACCTGAGAAGTTGATGAGATAGGTATGCTTCACATTCTTGGCACATGTGGTAGATACCACAATGGAGAGCCCTAATCCTTCTGAAGTTCCGATAGTCAGGGAATTTGAAAATATATTTCTTGAAGAACTTCCAAGTGTTCCTCCGCCCCGAGAGATTGATTTTGAGATTAATCTAATCCCGGGAATGCAACCAATAGCACAAACACTGTATAGAATGGCACCTGCTGAGATGGCAGAGCTCAAGAAACAACTACAAGAGTTACTTGAGAAGGGTTTTTTCGACTGAGTACTTCACCATGGGGTGCTCCGGTTCTCTTTGTTAAGAAGAAAGATGGGTCTATGCGATTGTGCATCGACTATAGGCAGTTGAATAAAGTAACCATAAAGAACAAGTATCCTCTGCCAAGGATTGATGACTTGTTTGATCAGTTGCGTGGTGCAACTATCTTCTCTAAGATAGATCTGAGGTCAGGATATCATCAGTTGCCCATTAAGGAGAGTGACATACCTAAGTCTGCCTTTAGGACAAGGTATGGTCACTATGAGTTCATAGTTATGTCGTTTGACTAACTAATGCAGCAACTACATTCATGGAACTCATGAATAGAATCTTTTGACCTTTTCTTGATCAGTGTATAGTCATCTTCATAGATGACATCTTGATATACAGTAGAGATGCTAAAAAACATGAGCATCACCTCCGTCAGGCTTTGACCTTGCTAAGAGAGAATAAGCTGTATGCTAAGTTTAGCAAGTGTGAATTCTGGCTACCGGAAGTTTCTTTTCTAGGACACGTAATATCTGCCTCAGGTATTCATGTTGATCCTAAGAAGGTAGAATCTGTCCTGCAATGGGAACAACCAAAGACACCGACAGAGATACGTAGTTTCCTAGGACTGACAGGCTATTACAGGATGTTCATTAAGAACTCCAGTTCTATATCTTTACCCCTAACCAAGTTGACCAGGAAGGAGGTTCCTTTTGTCTGGAATGACAAGTGTCAACATTCCTTCCAGTTGCTGAAGGAAAGGTTAACCAGTGCACCGGTGTTAGTGCTACCTAAGCAGGGAAAGGGGTATATAGTTTTCTGCGATGCATCTAAGAACGATCTAGGATGTGTGTTGATGCAGGATAAACAAGTGATTTCTTTTGCTTCTCGATAGCTCAAGAAACACGAGGAGAATTATCCAACACACGATCTAGAACTAGCTACTGTGGTCCATGCCTTGAAGATCTAGAGACATTATCTCTATGGAGAAACATTCCAGATTTTCACAGACCATAAGAACCTAAAGTATATCTTCTCTCAACATGAGTTGAATATGAGACAACGCCGCTGGATGGAGTTAATCAAGGACTATGATTGTACAATTGATTATCATCCAGGGAAGGCCAATGTAGTTGCTGATGCACTAAGTAGAAAATCAGCAACACCAGCCTTAGATAAAGCACAGTTGAACTCCTTAGTGTGCTTTAAAAGAGATATGCTTATATCCTTAAGGCAAGACAATATACAGCTTAAGGTATCATTGTTAGCCAGGCTGTTAGCTGAGATGGAAGTGAAACCTACTCTAAGACAGCAGATTAAAGAAGCACAACAAACTGACACTATGATTCAACAAATCAGGACAGAGTATGGTAGTGAGAAATGGGATGGTTTTCATGATTCGGATGATCATGTAGTTTGTTACCATGGTAGGATGGTAGTACCTGATGCTAATGACCTAAAGAAGTTAGTTCTGGAAGAAGCTCATTCTTCGATGTATGCAATGCATCCGGGGAGCACCAATATGTATCATAACTTGAAAGATATCTATTGGTGGCCTAGATTGAAGAAGGATGTGGTTGAGTTTGTTATGCGGTGTCCGGTGTGTCAGCAGGTTAAAGCTAAACATCAAAAGCCTATAGGAACAATGCAACCTCTGCCTATACCACAGTGGAAATGGGATCATGTAACCATGGACTTTGTGGTTGGTTTGCCTAGAACAACCAAAAGTCATTATTCCATATGGGTGATAGTTGATAGGTTGACTAAGACAACACATTTCCTTCCTGTCAAAACAACCTACACTGCTGAGAATCTTGCACAAATATATATAGATGAGATAGTACGGTTGCACGAGGTTCAAACCACTATTGTTTCTGATAGAGGTCCCCAGTTTATGAGTCATTTTTGGGAGCAACTCCATAAAGATTTGGGTACGCAGTTAAGGTTTAGTACAACCTTTCACCCACAGACAGATGGACAATATGAGAGAACCATACAAACCTTAGAGGACTTGCTTAGGGCATGTGTCCTTCAGTTTGTAGGAAGTTGGGATCTACACCTGAGCTTGATAGAATTTGCTTATAATAATAGCTATCAGCATAATATTTATATGGCACCATATGAGGCATTATATGGTAGACGTTGTAGATCTCCTTTGTGTTGGTATGAAATAGGGGAGTACCAACTTTTGGGTCCTAAGCTAGTGCAACAAACAACTGAGAAGATTAAAGTAATACAACAATAGTTGAAAGCTGCACAAGATAGATAGAAATCTTATGCTAACAAGCGTCATAGACCTTTATAATTCCAAGTTGGAGACAGATTATATCTCAAGGTCTCATCTTGGAAAGGTATCCTTATATATGGGAAGAAGGGCAAGTTAGCTCCTAGATTTATGGGGCCTTATCCAATCATTGAGAGGATGGGAAAGGTAGACTATAAGCTGGAGTTACCACCTGAGCTGCATAGATTGCATCCAGTGTTTCATATCTCCATGCTGAGAAAGTGTCATCCTGACATAGAGTTAGTTCTGCAACCTGTGGAAGTAGAACTAAATGATGATATATCATATGTTGAAGGACCTGTGTTGATTCTTGACAAAAGAATCAAAAAGCTTAAAAAGAAAGACATATGTCTTGTGAAAGTTCTCTGGCATCACCGTTCCATTGAAGAAGCTACGTGGGAGCTAGAGGAAGAGATGAGGAGGAAGTACCCTTCTCTTTTCTCTTGATGATTTCGAGGACGAAATCCTTGTAAGGGGTGGATAACTTGTAACATCCCTGACCTAGGTTATGCTTTAACCCTAGATGTTTTGTTTAAGAAAGATAATTATATGCTTGTTCTTATCTTTTGAAAAGTAATTAAGGATCAAGAGGAACTTATATTTCATTTTAGTCCTTTTTGAATGATGTTGAAAACAATGTTTTTTTTGTTTTGGACTAAAGTGCAATTTACTCAAGTTGAGGGGTTAATTTGAAAATGTTGCTTGATAAAATGTTCCTCAAGTATTGAGGCATCATAAGAATTAAGATGATGTAGAGGTATGGCTTGTGGAAGCCTGAGTACCAAGAAAAAGCTGATAAAGCAATGTTTGTGCATTAAAACCTAGTTTTGGTGTAATGTGCAATTTACCCAAAACCTAGGGTTCAATATGAAAATTACCACTTCCAGAGAGTCCCTAATGTTTCTTTTCATCAAGTAGAGCAAATAAAATGAGAGGGATGTCTCATTTGTATCACTTTGAAGGAGAGATAAATCTTGATATTAAATAATCAAGATTTAAGCATAATTGAAACCCTAATTCAATTTAATGCAAAAATAAATATATTAATTGAAGTGTCGTTCAACCAAAAATGTGTTGGTTGAAATCCATATATGTGGACGTTCTTGTTCCTTGAAAAGGCAACTAAAATATCTAAGTGAGTGGAGAACCCACTCACATTAATAAAAGGAAAAGAAATATCCACTAACTTATGGATATTATTATTAAATGAATTAAGGTGCTTAATTTGATTTTCTTTAATTCATGGATAATTGAGAGGAATAAGAGGCAAGGAAGATAGCCTCTCACCCAAGGAAGAGGAGGGGGCAAGTGGTAAGTAATTGGAGGAGTTATATCCTACTTTGTCTCTCTTAAAATGAATTTTCAATAAAATGCATATATGCTCATTTATCCATGAGTTGAAAGGGTAATTTCGAAACCAATTTCACTTCTTTCTTGAAAAATGACCAAGGGAGCTTAGGAGAAATAGGAGGTCGACCTCCAAACCCTTATCTAAGCTCCATGACCTTCTTTCACCTTGATTTCATGGTGAAAATCACAAATCAATGTTTGATTTCTTATTTTCTTCACTCAATCTTCAACTCTAGCCATCCTTTTCACTCAAAGACTTGAGGATAAGTGTGGCATACAACTCATAAAAACATAATTAACTAATGCAGAAGCGTTCATCAAGCAGCGGATTAGCAAAAATCACTAAAAATTAAAACTTTTTGCAAAGAGATCCACACATTGGAAATCTTTTCCTTCAAGAGCCAAAGTATAACATTTACATTCTGATTCAAAGTACATGTCTTGTACTATCTCTTCTCGAGAATTTACAACATCAGCTGTCTTCAACATATGAATATAGACAGCATATAACTTCGAGTGCATCAAGAAAAAATCTCGGATCGATTCATTAAAAACACTAACTAAAACTCCGAGGACTTGAGAGTACAGAGGCGACACATAGGACTATATATACATATATACATGGCATGACAGCCAGTGTCTCCACCTGAGACTTCACTACTGTCCCTATTGTTACTGCTGCTGTCCTTCACCAACTGAAGGGGTCCTGTCTCCTCGTCCGCGTCCACCTAAAAATGTGGTTCCCACGGGGGTGAGACAATTATAAAAATCGCCCCAGCGAGAGATATAACTCTCTGCCAGTAACATTATTATTGAAACTTAAGAAGATAAATATGAATAGAGGAATCATATTTATTTGACAGCAGATATTTTAATGTCTAACAGATTAGAACATTATTCTATATCAGAAGCATTGCAGTTATAACTGGATAGAATCAACATGTCATTTATCCTTTAAGGAATACGAAAAACATGTATAACATCTATTCAAATTACAGAATCATTACCACTGCATTAACTCTCTTCAGTCTTAGATCATATATCTAAAGCCTGGCATTATCATTATGGAGTCATGGCCCGTAGTCATACTCTTTTCATAAAGTGTTGGGATCTTAATCCCTCAATTCACCACTGGGAATCTCATCCCTTCATAATCTTAATACCATAATCATATGGTTCTGGGTATTCAAACCCTTGGATCAACACTGAGCATTATTACCATCTATTAGGTAACTATCACCTTCAGGTCATCTGACCAAGGCATTCATGATACTTGTTACACAAACATCACACATAGCTCATCAGGACGTTGTACATCTTGTCACCTTTCACTAGGCAACAAATTTATTCACATGGCTCATAAGGCCATTCACATCTTGTCACCTCTCACTAGGCAACAACTTTATTCACATGGCTCACAAGGCCATTCACATCTTGTCACCTCTCACTAGGCAACAACTTTATTCACATGGCTCACAAGGCCATTCACATCTTATCACCTCTCACTAGGCAACAACTTTATTCGCATGGCTCGCAAGGCCATTCACATCTTGTCACCTCTCACTAGGAAACAACTTTATTCACATGGCTCACAAGGCCATTCACATCTTGTCACCTCTCACTAGGCAACAACCTTATTCACATGGCTCACAAGGCCATTCACATCTTATCACCTCTCACTAGGCAACAACTTTATTCACATGGATCAGAAGGCCATTAAGCATTATACTTGTTATACAAGTATTTAACATGCCTTACAAGGCTTATGTAATAAGAGAAATACAACCTTCCCATCATTAGGGTTAGGATTTTCCTTTCTTCTCGATTAGGGTTTCTCTCACATATCATTACCCTTCATTAGGGTTAGGGTTTTCCATTATTAACCATTTAGGTTTTCAAGATCATATTATCAATGATCAAACCCTAATTCATTGCTCCCCACATTCTAGGAGCCAACATTTATACCATAAGTATTCAATCATACTTATTTATTCTCATCATTTATCATTAAATGATTATCATCACAAGGTATGAGTTTCTCTCTCATTCTTAAGTTGGGAATTAACAAAATGACCATGTTAGGTCACTTTCAATTCAGCTCTAAGTCAAGCATCGAGCACCATGGCCGTGTAACCAAGAATGGCTGTGCAAAGGGAAGCCACCACGACCGTGCTACCTTGCACGGTTGCGCAAAGTGAAGCTACCACGGCCGTGCTACCTTGCACGGTCGTGCTGCCTTGCACGGTCGTGCTACAAAGGATCACCACCTGAATCATATTTATATATATGAATTCTATTCTTTGATCCTTTCAATTTGATTAGGTCACATCAACCCTTCAATCAAAAGCATACAACTATGATTAACATAGTGTATCAAGTCATTGACCCTATAAGCAATTAGGGATTCATCCTTTAATTGGCACTTAATCACTTAGGTACTATTAGGGTTTCAACCATTGTACCTTCCTTGATTATCATTATTAATCATCATTGGATTAATAGAACATTCATCACCTTAATTCTCAGGAGATTCAATCACATTGAACCTCCATTACATAAAGTATCCAATTGAATTAGGGTTTCCAATGTTGATTCCTTCAATCATTGAATTCATGGAACCAATCATCCATTGGACCTATACTCATACTTCAATTGAGTTTAATAGGTCAACCTTCAACTGATTTGACCCTCAATTGACCCTCAATTGATCATCAATTAGGGTTTGAATCAATTGAATTAGGGTTTGGAATCGATGATCCTTCAATACTAATCAATGTAAGACTAGTTACTTTGAAACCATTGAACCATCATCCAAATTGGGTATGACCTGACCCCAAACGGTCTTGAGGTCGTTTGGATGACCTCCAAACGGTCTTGAGACCGTTTGCCCATCATATCATCAAAATCCAAGTCAACCAATTAGAGTTTGGATCATTGGATTGATCACCAAATCAACATTTGATTGCAAATCAACTTGGTACCTTTTGACCTTCAAACACCTAACCATACTCAACCCTAGACCTCCAAACGGTCTTGGGTGACCACCAAACGGTTTTGAAACCGTTTGGATGAGCTCCAAACGGTTTTGAAACCGTTTGGCTCATCCAACCTTTGGATTTTAGTGAAATTCCATCAAGGATTGGTCTATCGAGTTGATCAACAAATCAGCACTTAATTGCAATATGATTTGGTACCTTTGGACCTTCAATTGGTCAACTATACTTAACCCCAGACCTCCAAACGGTCTTGGGTGATCCCCAAACGGTATTGAAACCGTTTGGGTGATCCCCAAACGATTTTGAAACCGTTTGGGCCAATCAACCCAAAACATCATCTCAATCACTTGCAAAATCAGCACTTTGGCGATTAGGGTTCATACCACATCTTTGGATCTTCAAACACATATCCATACTTGACCCTAGACCTCCAAACGGTCATGGGGTGACCCCCAAATGGTTTTGAAACCGTTTGGGTGATCCCCAAACGGTTTTGAAACTGTTTGGGCTAATCAACCCAAAATCTCAAATTAACTCATTGGAATTTCAGCACTAATTTCAATTAGGGTTTGTCTACTTGATTAGCCTTCAACTCATGATTCCTTGGGAATTAACCCCTCAAAGTTGGTGAGTCATTATCCAACATCATTAGGATCATTAATCCCAAACGTGCAATGCTCGGTAAACTCACTCAAACGGTTTTGAAACCGTTTGCCCAAAAAGTCAAGTTAAATCAGATTGAAAATCAGCACTTAATCCAATTAGGTTTACCTAATTGATTAGACTTCAACTCATGATTCCTTGGTATTTAGACCATAAAATTTGGTGAGTCATTAACCAACATCATTAGGAACAATAATACTAAACGGTCAACCCTTGGTCAACTCCACCAAATGGTTTTGAAACCGTTTTCCCAAACAGGTCAAATTAATCAGGTTGAAGATCAGCACTTAATCCAATTAGGTTTACCTAATTGATTAGCCTTCAACTCACGATTCCTTTGGAGTTTAACCTTAAAATATGTAGGGTTATCAACCAACATAATTATGAACAGGAATCACAAACGGTCAACCCTTGGTAAACCCCACCAAAGGGTTTTGAAACCGTTTGGTCCCAACTTCCAAACCGTTTGCCCAAGATATTTATGGAGGTGTGTGCTTATGATGAAGTCATCATCATCAATCTGCAACTCACGAAATCTACTGTGATTTTCATGGAATTTGCATCAATCAACCAAACTTAATTTCGGAAATGTAGAAATGATCACCAATTGATAAGGAATTGATTGCAATAACAAAGTTAGGGTTTCAAGTTATAAAACCCGCCTCCAATTGAGCTCCAAAGCTCCAATCTCACGCCAACAATGGTGGATGAAACATTTGCAACTCCCCTTAGGCTCGTCCTCAAGCTTTTGGATGAAAAAGTTGGCTAGGGTTGAAGAGGAGATCGAAATAAGAAGGAATCCATAATTTATTTTCAATTTCCACCATGAAATCAAGGTGAAATGGATCAAGAACCTTAACTACAGGTTGGGGTTCGTCTTTCGTCTCCTCATAAGCTCCCTTGGTCGGCCAAAGCAAGGACAGAAAAAAAAGGGTCGAGAAAAGCCTTCCATTTGGCTTGGAAAGGGCATTTTTATAAGGAAATTGATGAGAGAGAAAATGCATTATTAAAATGCATTTAATTCCAAAAACATGGCCGCCTCTTCCCCCTCAACTCCTTAGGTACGAGGCATCTTCCTTTTCCTTTAATTCTCCTTCATTATCCGCAATTTAAAGAAAAACAAATTAGGCACCTTAATCATATTATATTAATATCCATAATTTGAGTGGATATTACTTTTCATTATAATAAGGTGAGTGGAGTTTCACCTCCTTAGGATATTTTCGTTCCTTATATTGGCAAAAGAAAGTCCATCCTTACTCAAAATCAACCAATAACATTTTGGTTGAAGGCCCTTTAATTAATACATTCATTTTTGCCCTAAATTGAATTAGGGTTTCACTTAAGATTAAATCTTGATTATTTTAATATCAAGATTCTCTCTCCTCCAACTTAATTCAAATGAAATTCCCCTCTCATTTCTTTTGTTCTACATAATGCCAAGAAACATTAAGGACCTTATTGAAGTGGTAATTTGCATATTAAACCCTAGGTTTTGGGTAAATTGCACTTTACACCAAAACTAGGTTTTAATGCACAACATTGCTTTTCAAACTTAATCTTGGTGCCCAAGCTTGTGAAAGCCATACCACTACATCATATTCATTCTTATGATGTCTCAACATCATAGGAACATCTTATCATGCAACATTTGTAAGTTGACCCCTCAACTTGGGTAATTTGCACTTTAGTCCAAAATAAGCAATCATTGCTTCAACATTGTTTAAATAGGACCAAAATTGAAACATAAGTTTCTCATGAGCCCTAATTACTTTTCTCAAGATAAGATTAAGAATCTACTCAACCTTATAAGGCAAAACATCTAGGGTTAATTCATAACCCAGGTCAGGGATGTTACAGATTATAAACCCCTAACAAGGATTTCGTCCTCGAAATCCCAAACAAAAAGAGGAACAGATTATTCATTAATCATGCCCTCAAGTCTCCACATATCATCTTAATATCATGGAGACATCATGGACTCTGTGATTCCACACAAAGCTCCTTTCATTAATTCAACCTCATCAATGTTTATGCAGAGCATAACCCCTAACATATGATGTCCATATTATTGAAAAGAGGAAGCATAAAAGAACATACTTCTATCATCACCCAAGAATATTTATCAAAAGGAACAACATATATATCTAACAAAGATAATTTACTCAGTAATCCTTTAACAAACTTTATATAATTGGGAATGTTCACATAGTTCTTCCTATTAGTTGGGAATGCCACATAGCTTTTCCCTTTTTGTTGGGGATGGCACATAGCTTTCCCCTTTTGGTTGGGAATGACACATAGATTTTCCCTTTTTGTTGGGGATGGCACATAGCTTTCCCCTTTTGGTTGGGAATGACACATAGCTCTTCCCTTTTTGTTGGGGATGGCACATAACTTTCCCCTTTTGATTGGGAATGACACATAGCTCTTCCCTTTTTGTTGGGGATGGCACATAGCTTTCCCCTTTTGGTTGGGGATGACACATAGCTCTTCCCTTTTTGTTGGGGATGTCACATAGCTTTCCCCTTTTTGGTTGGGAATGACACATAGCTCTTCCTTTTTGTTGGGTATGTCACATAGCTTTCCCCTATTGGTTGGGAATGACACATAGCTCTTTCCTTTTTTTGTTGGGGATGTCACATAGCTTTCCCCTTTTTGGTTGGGAATGACACATAGCTTTTCCCTTTTTGTTGGGGATTTCACATAGCTTTCCCCTTTTGGTTGGGTATGACACATAGATCTTCCCTTTTTGTTGGGGATGTCACATAGCTTTCCCCTATTGGTTGGGAATGACACATAGATCTTCCCTTTTTGTTGGGGATGTCACATAGCTTTCCCCTTTTTGCTTGGGAATGACACATAGCTCTTCCCTTTTTGTTGGGGATGTCACATAGCTTTCCCCTATTGGTTGGGAATGACACATAGCTCTTTCCTTTTTTTGTTGGGGATGTCACATAGCTTTCCCCTTTTTGGTTGGGAATTACACATAGCTTTTCCCTTTTTGTTGGGGATGGCACATAGCTTTCCCCTTTTGGTTGGGAATGACACATAGCTCTTCCCTTTTTGTTGAGGATGTCACATAACTTTCCCCTTTTTGGTTGGGAATGACACATAGCTCTTCCCTTTTTGTTGAGGATGTCACATAGCTTTCCCCTATTGGTTGGGAATGACACATATCTCTTCCCTTTTTGTTTAGGGTTGGAATTGCACAAAGCATCTTCCTTTATTGGAATTGCACAAAGTATCTTCCTTTATTGGAATTGCACAAAGCATCTTCCTTTATTGAAATCGCACAAAGCATCTTCCTTTATTGGAATTGCACAAAGAATCTTCCTTTATTGATTCCATATTTCTTATTTCATGATACTCATTAGATTGTATCAGAATGACTGCTTGATTAGGGCAATACAAAAGATATCAATCTAAGAGTTTCCATACTCACTTTATCATCAATAGTTGTATACCTGGCCAGGGTTTACAAATACTGAGATCAAGTAGTATGCACTTACATGCTATCATATTCCTTGCTTTTCATATCATTATACACACATGATTTTCCCTTGTTCCAACATGACTAAGTCATTTAGGAACTCTTTTAAAGCTCAAACTTTCTGTATTAAGGATTGATAACCTAGATCGTAAGGCTAGTATCCAGTCCACTATATGTATTACTATTGCCCTAATCTGCCAAACAATAGCATGATCATAGGATTCTCTATCCTGATCAGGTCTTAATGGGGATTCTCAGGCACTTGTTCTCCTCTTGCCTTGTCCCATACACCCTCTTCTGGTGCAACAACATTGCCCTTTGCAATGTGTTCCTCGTGTTCTCCAGTCATTTTCAAGTTCTTCTTCTCCTATGTGAGCTGAAGATACTATCAGATAAATTGGAAGACACTTAGAACAGACTCTACAACCTTAGTCCTATGTCTCTGTAGACTCAGCAAACCTAGAGCTCTGATACCACTAAATTGTGGCATACAACTCATAAAAAAATAATTAACTAATGCGGAAGCGTTCATCAAGCAGCGGATTAGCAAAAATCACTAAAAATTAAACTTTTTGCAAAGAGATCCACACATTGGAAATCTTTTCCTTCAAGAGCCAAATTAGAACATTTACATTCTGATTCAAAGTACATGTCTTGTACTATCTCTTCTTGAGAATTTACAACATCAGCTGTCTTCAACATAAGAATATAGACAACATATAACTTTGAGTGCATCAAGCCAAAATCTCAGATCGATTCATTAAAAACACTAACTAAAACTCCGAGGACCTGAGAGTACAGAGATGACACATAGGACTGTATATACATCTATACATGGCATGACGGCCAGTGTCTCCACCTGAGACTTCACTGCTGTCCCTGCTGTTACTGTTGTTGTCCTTCACCTACTGAAGGGGTCCTGTCTCCTCGTCCGTGTCCACCTAAAAATGTGGTTCCATGGGGGTGAGACAATTATAAAAATTTCCCCAGTGAGAGATATAACTCTCCGCCAGTAACATTATTATTGCAACTTAAGAAGATAAATATGAACAGAGGAATCATATTTATTTGATAGCAGATATTTTAATGTCTAACATATTAGAACATTATTCTATATCAGAAGCATTGCAGCTATAACTGGATAGAATCAACATGTCATTTATCCTTTAAGGAATATGAAAAACATGTATAACATCTATTCAAATTACAAAATCATTATCACTGCATTAACTCTCTTCAGGCTTAGATCATATATCTAAAGCCTGGAATTATCATTGTGGAGTAATTGCCCGTAGTCATACTCTTTTCATAAAGTGTTGGGATCTTAATCCCTCAATTCACCACTGGGAATTCTCATCCCTTCATAATCTTAATACCATAATCATATAGTTCTGGGTATTCAAACCCTTGGTTCAACACTGAGCATTATTACCATCTATTAGGTAACTATCACCTTCAGATCATCTGACCAAGGCATTCATGATACTTGTCACACAAGCATCACACATAGCTCATCAGGACACTGTACATGTTGTCACCTTTCACTAAGCAACAACTTTATTCACATGGCTCATAAGGCCATTCACATCTTGTCACCTCTAACTAGGCAACAACTTTATTCACATGGCTCACAAGGCCATTCACATCTTGTCACCTCTCACTAGGCAACAACTTTATTCACATGGCTCACAAGGCCATTCACATCTTGTCACCTCTCACTAGGCAACAACTTTATTCACATGGCTCACAAGGCCATTCACATCTTGTCACCTCTCACTAGGCAACAACCTTATTCACATGGCTCACAAGGCCATTCACATCTTGTCACCTCTCACTAGGCAACAACTTTATTCACATGGCTCACAAGGCCATTAAGCATTATACTTGTTATACAAGTATTTAACATGCCTTACAAGGCTTATGTAATAAGAGAAATACAACCTTTCCATCATTAGGGTTAGGATTTTCCTTTCTTATCGATTAGGGTTTCTCTCACATATCATTACCCTTCATTAGGGTTAGGGTTTTCCATTATTAACCATTTAGGTTTTCAAGATCATATTATCAATGATCAAACCCTAATTCATTGCTCCCCACATTCTAGGAGCCAAAATTTATACCATAAGTATACAATCATACTTATTTATTCTCATCATTTATCATTAAATGATTATCATCACAAGGTATGAGTTTCTCTCTCATTCTTAAGTTGGGAATTAACAAAACGACCATGTTAGGTCACTTTCAATTCAGCTCTAAGTCAAGCATAGAGCACCACAGCCGTGTAACCAAGAACGGTTGTGCAAAGGGAAGCCACCATGGCCGTGCTACCTTGCATGATCGTGCAAAGTGAAGCTACCACGAACGTGCTACCTTGCACGGCCGTTCTAAGTAAAGTCGCCACAACTGTGCTGCCTTGCACGGTCATGCTACAGAGGATCACCACCTGAATCATATTTATATATATGAATTCTATTCTTTGATCCTTTCAATTTGATTAGGTCACATCAACCCTTCAATCAAAAGCATACAACTATGATTAACATAGTGTATCAAGTCATTGACCCTATAAGCAATTAGGGATTCATCCTTTAATTGGCACTTAATCACTTAGGTACTATTAGGTTTTCAACCATTGTACCTTCCTTGATTATCATTATTAATCATAATTGGATTAATAGAACATTCATCACCTTAATTCTCAGGAGATTCAATCACATTGAACCTCCATTACATAAAGTATCCAATTGAATTAGGGTTTCCAATGTTGATTCCTTCAATCATTGAATTCATGGAACCAATCATCAATTGGACCTATACTCATACTTTAATTGAGTTTAATAGGTCAACCTTCAACTGATTTGAACCTCAATAGAACCTCAAGTGATCATCAATTAGGGTTTGAATCAATTGAATTAGGGTTTGGAATTGATGATCCTTCAATACTAATCAATGTAAGACTAGTTACTTTGAAACCATTGACCCATCATCCAAATTGGGTATGACCTAACCCCAAACGGTCTTGAGGTCATTTGGATGACCTCCAAATGGTCTTGAGACCGTTTGCCCATCATATCATCAAAATCCAAGTCAAACAATTAGAGTTTGGATCATTGGATTGATCACCAAATCAACATTTGGTTGCAAATCAACTTGGTACCTTTAGACCTTCAAACACCTAACCATACTAAACCCTAGACCTCCAAACGGTCTTGGGTGACCACCAAACGGTTTTGAAACCATTTGGATGAGCTCCAAACGGTTTTGAAACCGTTTGGCTCATCCAACCTTTGGATTTTAGTGAAATTCCATCAAGGATTGGTCTATCGAGTTGATCAACAAATCAGCACTTAATTGCAATATGATTTGGTACCTTTGGACCTTCAGTTGGTCAACTATACTTAAACCCAGACCTCCAAACGGTCTTGGGTGATCCCCAAACGGTATTGGGTGATCCCCAAACGGTCTTGAAACTTTTTGGGTGATCCCCAAATGGTTTTGAAACCGTTTGGGCCAATCAACCCAAAACATCATCTCAATCACTTGCAAAATCAGGACTTAGCCGATTAGGGTTCATACCACATCTTTGGATCTTCAAACACATATCCATACTTGACCCTAGACCTCCAAACGGTCTTTGGGTGACCCCCAAATGGTTTTAAAACCGTTTGGGTGATCCCCAAACGGTTTTGAAACTGTTTGGACTAATCAACCCAAAATCTCAAATTAACTCATTGGAATTTCAGCACTAATTTCAATTAGGGTTTGCCTAATTGATTAGCCTTCAACTCATGATTCCTTGGGAATTAACCCCTCAAATTTGGTGAGTCATTATACAACATCATTAGGATAAGTAATCCCAAACTTTCAATGCTTGGTCAACTCACTCAAACGGTTTTGAAACCGTTTGCCCAAAAAGTCAAGTTAATTCAGATTGAAAATCAGCACTTAATCCAATTAGGTTTACCTAATTGATTAGCCTTCGACTCATGATTCCTTGGGAGTTAACCCATCAAATTTGGTGAGTCATTAACCAAAATCACTAGAAACAATAATCCCAAACGGTCAACCCTTGGTCAACTCCACCAAATGGTTTTGAAACCGTTTTCCCAAACAGGTCAAATTAATCAGGTTGAAGATCAGCACTTAATCCAATTAGGTTTACCTAATTGATTAGCCTTCAACTCACGATTCCTTTGGAGTTAATCCCTCAAATTTGGAAGGTTATCAACCAACATAATTATGAATAGTAATACCAAACGGTCAACCCTTGTTAAACCCCACCACAGGGTTTTGAAACCGTTTGCTTCCTAACAGTTTGAAAACCGTTTGGTCACCAAATGGTTTGGTGAAGCCGTTTGGTCCCAACTTCCAAACCGTTTGCCCAAGATATTTGTGGAGGTGTGTTCTTATGATCATGTCATCATCATCAACCTGCAACTCACGAAATATACTGTGATTTTCATGGAATTTGCATCAATCAACCAAACTTAATTTCGAAAATGTAGAAATGATCACCAATTGATAAGGAATTGATTGCAATAACAAAGTTAGGGTTTCAAGTTATAAAACCCGCCTCCAATTGAGATCCAAAGCTCCAAGATCACGCCAACAATGGTGGATGATGCTTTTTCAACTCTCTTTAGGCTCTTCCTCAAGCTTTTGGATGAAAAAGTTGGCTAGGGTTGAAGAGGAGATCAAAATAAGAAGGAATCCATAATTTATTTTCGATTTCCACCATGAAATCAAGGTGAAATGGATCAAGAACCTTACCTACAGGTTGGGGTTCGTCTTTCTTCTCCTCCTAAGCTCCCTTGGTCGGCCAAAGCAACGAGAGAAAGAAAAGGGTCGAGAAAAGCCTTCCATTTGGCTTGGAAAGGGCATTTTTATAAGGAAATTGATGAGAGAGAAAATGCATTATTAAAATGCATTTAATTCCAAAAACATGGCCGCCTCTGCCCCCTCAACTACTTAGGTAAGAGGCATCTTACTTTTCCTTTAATTCTCCTTCATTATCCTCAATTTAAAGAAAAACAAATTAAGCACCTTAATCATATTATATTAATATCCATAATTTGAGTGGATATTACTTTTCTTTATAATAAGGTGAGTGGTCACCTCCTTAGGATATTTTCATTCATTATCTTGGAAAAAGAACGTCCATCCTTATTCAAAATCAACCAATAACATTTTGGTTGAAGGCCCTTTAATTAATACATTCATTTTTTCCCTAAATTGAATTAGGGTTTCACTTAAGATTAAATCTTGATTATTTTAATATCAAGATTCTCTCTCCTCCAACTTAATTCAAATGAAATGCCCCTCTCATTTTCTTTGCTCTACATAATGCCAAGAAACATTAATGACCTTATTGAAGTGGTAATTTGCATATTGAACCCTAGGTTTTGGGTAAATTGCACTTTACACCAAAACTAGGTTTTAATGCACAACATTGCTTTACAAGCTTAATCTTGGTGCCCAAGCTTGTGAAAGCCATACCACTACATCATATTCATTCTTATGATGTCTCAACATCATATGAACATCTTATCATGCAAAATTTGCAAGTTGACCCCTTAACTTGGGTAATTTGCACTTTAGTCCAAAATAAGCAATCATTGCTCCAACATTGTTTAAACAGGACCAAAATTGAAACATAAGTTTCTCATGAGCCCTAATTACTTTTCCCAAGATAATATTAAGAATATACTCAACCTTATAAGGCAAAACATCTAGGGTTAATTCATAACCCAGGTCAGGGATGTTACAATAAGCCTTGGGATAGTTGAAGGAGCTTCATCCACCATTGTTGACGTGAATCTTTGAGCTTTGAAGCTCATTTGAAGGCGGGCTATATAACTTGAACCCTTATTCATTGTTATTGAATTCAATTTCTCAATCCATTATGTTCAATTGTTCTTCTTGAATTTCCTTTGAATAATTTATGAAACTACCATGGGAATGGCAGTAGAATTCGAGGGGTTGAAGCTTGATGATGATGAAATCATCTTAAGCACACATCTCAACATAATTTAATTACAAACAGTTTCAACATTTTGGTCCAATCGGTTTCACCAATCCGTTTGGTGACCAAACGGTTTGCAAACCGTTTGGAGGTTGAGTCCCAAACCGTTTGGGATAGTTGACCAAATGAATGTGTTGACCGTTTGAGGTCAGGTCCAGAACATGTTGGATGATGATCCAATGGATCCAATTGATCGATTCTATCAATGGATAATCCACCAATTACAACCCTAAATCAATTTGTTGAAGAATCCATAAGTGATCCATTCGATTTCAAGACAACTTGGACCAAACGGTCTTGAGACCGTTTGAGTCCAAACGGTCTTGAAACAGTTTGGGATCAAACTGTCTCAGAACCGTTTGGAGACCAAAGGTTGATTGTGATTGATGGATGAAATCCAATGGAGTAGAACATCAATTAGAAACCATAATCGATTTGTTGAAAGAAAAGTCAATTGATCCTTTCGATTTCAAGACATTTTGGATCAAACGGTCTTGAGACCGTTTGAGTCCAAACAGTCTTGAAACCATTTGGAATCAAATAGTCTCAAGGACCGTTTGGATGATCAATGGTTGTGATTGAGGGTTGAGGGTCCAAGGACCATATAGTGATGAACTTCAATGATTCAATTGATGAAGGAATTGTTGAGGCAAAATCCTAATTGGTTTAGTTGAAGAAATACCCCCTTTGGACTTTCAGTTTCAAGGTCAGTTTGGACCAAACGGTCTTGAGACCGTTTGAGTCCAAACGGTCTTGAAATCGTTTGGGGTCAAACGGTCTCAGGACCATTTGGATTCAAACGGTTTCAAACTGTTTGTAGCATCAATGGTCAAGATCGTTTGGGTGATTCAATGTGACCAAGTCAATTGAAAACTTAATATTGTGAAGAATCAGTTAACCCTATGGTTGTTATTGATTTATCTCAAAGATAATCACTAGGGTTGTACCTTTAAGGTACTAAGTGATTGGTAACCTTAGATGAGTTAATCCTTGAAGCTGAAGTAAGCAATATTTCAATACACTATGTCAACCCTAATTGAATGTACTTAATTGAAGGACTGGTTGACCTAATCTAATCAAGTTTGACATAGTCAACATCCTAGAGAGGATGAGAGAGAGAGAGGAATCCATACATGTATGATAATCATGTGATGGTTAAGCCTCAACATCTTCAATGTGAATAAAATAGGAATTTTAGGGTATGATCCATGATAAAGAGATCATGAACCCTAATCAAGAAGATTGATGAACCTCAACCCTAATTTAGGGCAATGATAGGTGTAACCCTAATCTAGGGTAAGGTTGTAACCCTAATCTAGGGTGATGACATGAGAAACCCTAATTGGGGATAATTGAATGTCAACCCTAATTATGGGTAATGGAATGTGAAACCCTAATTGGGATGAATAGTAAACCTTAATTATGGGTAGTGAAATGTGAAACCCTAATTGGGATGAATAGTAAACCCAAATTGTGGATAATTGAATGTAAACCCTAATTTAGGGTGATGTTATGTGAAACCCTGATATACTGATGTGATGTGAAACTCAAATCCAGGGTGATGCTATATAATGTTATATGAAACCCTAATCTTGGGCAATATGGTGATAAACCATAACCCTGATCTGGGTAATGGGAGGAGTATCCCCAATTGACATGAAATGGGAAACCCTAACCCTGATAAGGGAATAGTGGTGTTACCCTTGAATAGCGCTGATATGTAATTGGTGTAACTATTGTCATTTGTACTAACCATGCAGGTATCGTGAGATGATGAGCATAGCCAGGTATGAGCTATGATGTATTATTTATCGAAATTGTTATTGGGCCTTGTGTGCCATAATATGCTTTGTTGCTTGGTAAGAGGTAACAAGAGAGTTAATGGGCCTCAAGTGCCATGAGAGATGCTTGTGTAGCTAGTATCATGTTTACCTTGGTCAGATGACCTGAAGGTGATAGTTACCTGAAAAAGTGGTAACAATGTTCAGTGATGAGCTAAGGGTTTGAATACCTAGAACCATATGATTATGATATTGAGTTTGTGGAGGGATGAGAATTCCCAGTATTGAAATGAGGGACTGAGATCCCAATGTCTTATAAAGACTGAGAAGTAATTGATGGAAATAGTACATGTTTCTTTATAGCATTATCTTAATAAGTTATGTTTGTAAACTTGGCTGATGCTAAAAGAATATGATAATGTACTTAATTAATCTAGTGAAATCTATACATGTAGTTCTCTGACCATAGATCCATCATCGTCAGTAGTTGGTGATGGTGAAACAGGTTATCCAATGAGATCTCCTGGAGATCGTATATTTTTGAGTATGCGGGGGTGATGGGCGAAAATATCCGTACGTCCTAATGGGGGAATTGATAGATGGTAAATATTAAACCTCTCAATCCTTCATTATATGTGTCGGGATGGATGTATCACAAATCTCCCGATGATGTTAATGCTGGATTGATTGAGGTAAACATGAAATCTCTCAATTGTGAAGAGAGTACAACCGCTGCTGTAACTCTATAGCGAAGATGCCACTATACCCTAGCAAGCTATATAGGAGAGATACTAGATGTCCTGCATGTGGTCTCACACTGACCGGGACAGGATGAGGTCATGGAAGCTGGCTCTTCCATTGACTTTGTGTGGTACCGATTTCGATTTCGCAATGGTCGGTTGGAGTATGAGTGGTATACCTCATCTCCTCAGAGCTTAAGTATGATTGTAAAATGTAATCAGCCGTGTAGCGTATTTACTTAAGGTTGAAATACGAGAATTACTGGTTGATGTTACCTTGCTTAGTATATCATAGATGGATAATTTATACATGTCACTTATCCAATACACTAGCTGCTTTATCAAGTTATAGATGAAATGCTTGAATAGAAATGTTGCTCTAATCTGCATAGACATTGAATTATCTACTATTGAATATATGATTTCACTACTCAGTTTATTTCCTTTAAACTGTAATAATAATGTTTTTGATAGAGAGTTATATCTCTCACTGGGGAAATTTTATAATTGTCTCACCCCCGTGGGATCCAACGTTTTTAGGTAGACACAGAAGAAGAGGCAGAAATCCTATAGTAGGAGAAGAGCAGCAGCAACAACAAGGACAACAGTGATATCCCAGGTGGAGATACTGGCTATCTTGTTTAGTATAAAGAGTCCTATGTGTTGTCTCTGTACTCTCAGGTCCTAGGAGTCAGTGGATAGTGTTTTTATAATCGATCTGAGATTTTGGCTTGAATGCCTTGAGGATTTTGTTACTTGTACTTCTAACAGGGCAATAATTGTACATATATTCCTCGAGAAGAAATGGTACAGAGAATGTACTTTATGAACCAGGATGTATATGAAATACTTTGTTTCTTGTTTAAAGAATTTTTCCTGAGAAAGGATCTTTTTGTAAATGGTTTTAATTTTTAGTGATTTTCAGTAATCCTCTATTAATAATCATTTCTGCATGTTGATTGTGCACTTGTTATCTTAATGATAACGAGTGTCATCACACAACATTTGGATGGTCTATTGCAGATATAAATGGGATATCTCCTACTTTCTGCCAGCACAAGATCTGACTGGAAGAAGGAGCCATACCGATAGTGCAGCCTCAGCGGCATCTCAAACCTATCATGATTGAGGTAGTAAAGCAGGAGGTAGTAAAACTTTTATCTACAAGTATACTTTATGCTATCTCTGACTCTAGCTAGGTTAGTCCAACCCAAGTGGTTCCTAAGAAAGGGGGGATAACAGTCACAACTAATTCTTCTAGTGAGTTGATTTCTACTTGGTTTGTGACTGGGTGGTGAGTATGTATTGATTACTGATGTTTGAACTCCGCCACTTTGAAAGACCATTTTCTGCTCCTTTTATTGATCAGATTCTTGAGTGGCTCACCGACCACTCTCACTTTTGTTTTCTCAATGGGTATTCTAGATAAAACTAGATTTCTATCAAACCACAAGACCAAGAGAAGTCCACCTTCACTTGTCCTTATGGAGCTTCCACATATCATCAGATGCCTTTTTCTCTTTGCAATGCACCGACTACCTCTCAATATATGCATGATCGCCATTTTTTCTGATATGGTCAAGTGATGTCTGCAGGCATTCATGGATTATTTTTGGGTGTATGGGGAATCGTTTGATGACTTCCTTGATAGTCTCGATAAAGTTTTGCAAAGATGTGAGGACACTCACCTCATTTTGAACTGGGAAAAATGTCACGTGATGGTGAGTGAGGGGATAGTTTTGGACACAAAGTGTCCAGTAGGGAGTGGAGGTCGACTCAGTAAAAAAAGAAGTAATCTCCAAGCTACCTCCACCATCATTGGTGAAGGGAGTGAGGATCTTTCTAGGACATGCCAAAAATTACTAACATTTCATAAAAGATTTTTCAAAAATCGTCAAACTGCTCTCTGAGTTGTTGGAAAAGGACGTTAAATTTAATTTTGACGAGCGGTGTTTAAAGGTGTTTGAGGTGTTGAAGGAGAAACTGATCTCCTCACTGGTTGTTCATGCTCTAGACTGGATCCAACCCTTTGAGCTTATGTGTGACACATTAGATTATGTGGTAGGGGCTATTTTGGGCCAACATCAACATAAAAAAAAACCTCCGTCATTTATTATGTGTTTAAGAGCCCAAATGATGCCCAATTACATTACACAACCATTAAAAAAGAACTGTTGGAGGTAGTTTTTTCTATTGAATTTTTTTGCCAGTATTTGATAGGGGCATGGATCATTATTTGGACGGATCACACAACAATTAAATATTTGATGCAAAAGAAGGATGCCAAACCTAGACTAATTAGGTGGATTTTGTTGTTGTAGGAGTTTGACATTGAAATTAAGGATAAGGCAGACACAGAAAATGTAGCTGTAACATACTGAATCTCAGATTTATTTGCAATTTAACCCATTTTCAAGCTTTCCATTTCCTTCATATCCTTTTTCGTAAATTTTCCTACCTTTTCTATCCTCTTTGTCCTCAATGTTGAAAGTGAGCAATATTTAGTGGTTTGAATTATATTTGATTCATATTTATTTCAATGATTGGGTTTGTGCACAAAATACCTCTAGTAGTATTTTAACTAGAGTCTAAAATGCAAAATGACCATCAATGAGAGATAATTAGTGGATTATATTAATTTAGAGTTTTTATGGATTTTTGTGACAAGAAATAAGGGGTTATATGGAATTGAGTTAGTGAATGAGGGAATAACCCTCTTCCCTTTCTCTCTCCTCTTATGTAGCAGTAAAACATTAAAAGAGAATAATACGGTGAGTTATGACTCTTGAAATTAACATATATTTCCTATCTTGAATATTCACCCAAAGATTTACTTAGAAAGCCTTTTCATATTCATTTACCCTCTTTAATATATATATATATGGCCAATATAGTGGTTATGGGTAAAATCTTGGGCAAAACGAAAATCTAATTGCATAGCATTAGTCTAGGCATTAATATTAGCCTATCATCCAAATTTTAGGTCATTTGACCCATGTTTGACCCTCCAAATTGATTTAACACGTTTTGATTATACTTTGACCAAGTTGTAATCAATTTCATTTATGTGAGCAATTAAACCAAAGTTTGGCTATTAATCACTGTCATGTGTTACATATTATATCTTGCCTCTCCTATGCGCCATTTACGGCTAAGATTCGAGCACCCAGTCAAATGAGAGATCCAACGGTCAAAAGACCATCAACTACATCTGAAACTCTTGAGGTCAGCAAGAGTTTCACTCAGTGACCCCGTTCTCCCTCAACTGACAACCATTTCTCATGATTCCTTATCCCTTTAGTCCATCTCCTTCTTCCAAATAAAACGAATCATAACTCATATCCTCTTGTGCCCTAGGGAAGAAATGCCCAATCGGGCTTCCTGCTCGCTCGTCACCCCAAGTTGTAGAGGTCACCGCAGTGCACCTTACGCCCATATAAAGGGTCATAAATGACCCCTAGACTTCATATATTCCTCCTCCACCTTCAATTCCTCCTTTTATGCCCTGAGATTCCACCGCCTACTCAGTCTTCTTTCTCGATGATTTCAAGATGGAGCACGTTGCTCTGACCATCCTGGTCCAATCACGTATGCAGTGAGCATCCCCAACACCCTTTCTTTGCTTTTAGATTGGTAGCCTGCACTGATTTGTCTCGAGTCATCATAACTTGTTGCGTGCCTTTGAGGTATTTTCCGACGCTTTGACGTATCAATCTTCTTGTGCTTTTATAGCCACACAAATCGACCGCTTTACTTCGCCATTCATCAACGATCATCCTCCAATAATCACTAAATATATTTCAACATGTTTCCTTGGGATATGGACTCCCGACCTTCTCCCCTATTTCGGTCATGGCAAAGCCTGGTTCCATCATTATGGGGCATGAAGGAGGTCGTGTTGGGGGTCCTTGTGACCGAGAGAACTCAAGGAACTTGTTCTCAATTTTGTTTTACATCCTTGTGCCTGAGATTGTGATATGGATTCACAAATTTTAGGTCTCCTATCTTCTTGAACTCCATCGCTCAAAGCTAGAACAAACTAGGTCACAAAATGACCTTGGTGTCCCTGTAACATCAATCAACTGATTTTGTTCGCAAGGGCAAATTAGGTTTTTCCCCACGTCTTTGATTCATTAACCGTGAGATTCATTGCATAGTCAAATGACTAAATTGCCCCCATATGCTTGAATAAACAGAATGTGCACCGAAGATTGTTCAGTCATTTAGTCGGTTATTTACATCCATTTTTAATTGGGATTTAATTGATGTCACACTATGGTTTTACTAAATTCTCATTGGTTAGTTTTATATAACCCATAACAAATTGATACTTTATCAAAAAATACAGATAAATACTCATTGTAAAGGATTTTTCACAAGGAATACGATTTTGTGATTTTTAAGCATTGATTTGCATCCCTATTTTGATGTTTAATATAAACATCATTTTAATTATATAAAAATCTTAAAATACATAACTAATTCATTTTAACTCCAAATTTAAGAAATAAATATGTTTTCTTAATCAGGAGAATCCAAGTAATCTATTGGTCCAAGTTTTGAGTCCTAAATTGATGGCTTTCATAGAAGGTCCAAAATTATGGTTTATCACATAGTATGCTTTATAAACCCTAATCCATGTGTATAAATTTGTAACTAGGATAAAGTTGTCTTGGAAACAAGCTACTTTGGTGAAAGTGATGACTAGGACTCTAAAAAGAGGTATGTGCATTTCTAAACCTAAGTTGGGTATGTTACTACCCAATCCTAAATTCCTAATGAGCCATAGACTTATACCTTATTCCCCATTTATACTCTTTTGGCACATTTATTTCACTACTTGTTTGGGTTTTATTCCCCCTTCCATGCCACTATTAATTTGTTGCTTAATATTTCCATTTTATTTATTGAGCATAATAACTTGATGACTTATTATCTATTGTAATGTACCTTTGTACTAGCCACCCATAGTTTGGGCATGAGCCCTGGGGAATGTGCACACTCTCCCCAATTTTATATATATTTGGTAGGTGTTTGGGAATGTGACCACTCTCCCTCACCTTTTTTTTTTGGTTGAGGTTGATAGGTGCCTCAACCCTACTTTAGATAATATAGTCATACTTTTATCATGCATACTTCAATATTAATATGTGAAATGTTATGGCAATTATTCTCTTTTATGTGCCTCATACTTTTGTCCCTCTTAGCATAGTGAATCTTTATCATGCAATATTTTGGTTTATATATGTTCTTATTCCTCTAATTGACACATACTTTTCTCTCCTCTTTTTGGGTGATCCCAACTACCCAGGTTTAGGATCAGAGTGCGCAACATGAGCATGTGAACCAACCTATGACTGGGAAAAGGAGTTCATCCTTCTGTCATGGACTTATTTGTTATGTTATTTTTTTGGATACATATTGATGTAGTTTAGTTTCCCTCTAACTTAGATACTTTATTTGTATAAAGCATGTACACCTTATTGGGAAAATTTTGATGTACTCTTTATTATAATTCAATATAGTCAAAGTTTTAACTTTCACTTCTATTTATTAGTGTTTTATTTACCTTTATTAGTAGAGAGGTGATTTATCCTCTTTACAACATGGTATCAGAGCCTATGGTAGTCTAAGTCTTAACTATTTCAATTTGTCTCCTTAGTTAGAGACCCTTACATCATATAGTTTCCCTTTAGTTAAGATATTCACCTTAGAATTGACCTATGGTGAAAGGTTAATTTACGACCACAATAATTTCATATTAGAAATATCTTTAGTCAACTTTTAGGTGATTAGCCTATTAGGTAGCTACTAGGACATAAGTTGAAAGCAAGGGTGCCTAGAAAGGGTTAGGGTCTGGCAAAAATTTCCTTTGTACCACTAGCTTGGTTTATTAGGTCTCCAGGATCCATATGACACCGGCCTGGCCTGAGCTGATACTAATTGTCCGAAATAGCATACCTTTAGGCAAATAACCTCAATGTTGAGTATCCTTAGTAACCTAATATGATGATTTGGTTACCCAAAAAAAATCACCTTATGACCTTAAGTTCCTTATATGAGTCTTATATTTCCATGTTTAGGGGTAGTCTACCCCATACTAGACTTTGAGGTTTGGTAATAGTGAATAGTAAAACAATTATGTGTTGTATCTCATACATGGTTTGATTAGACTCACTCTTTTACCTATAGCTTAGTTTAACTTGGTAGGTCAACCCTTTTAAGTGGAGAAGAAGTAGTAGTAGTTGTTGTGGTAAGACCTTGATAGATTTTAGAGTTGCTTATTTCGAGGATGAAATTCTTTTAAGGGGATGGATTCCTACAACACACTGAAATCTTTCTACTCTAAAATTGGAAACCCTAACTCCATAGACGAGAGATTAGTGATCTTACATGATTAGTATTGAATAAAAAAATTATAATTATAACTTAACCTATTTTCTTATATACTAATAAGTCATCTAATAAATAGTTCATATGCTTGAACCCCAACAAATAATTAATATGAGTAACCCACTAATTATGAATATACATAATATTGACCATGTCACCCTAATGATAAGGCGAGTAATATAAATAGAACTAATGCATGCTAAGAATGCATAGGTAACATATAATGGTCATGTTGACCTCAACCCTAAGATAAAATCATCTAGCCTTAACATATATATATATATATATATATATATATATATATATATAAATACATACATACATATATATTTACATACATATATATACATATATACATATACATATACATATATATATCCTTAATGCCATTCATGATTAGGTCTCATAACATAATAACATACTTTGATACACATAAATAGTATGTAATCACCGAATCATAATTTAATCAAGTTATCAATATATGTAATGCATATCACCTTGTTCTCTAATACACACCTCATTAGTCACCTGACATAACTTGGTATATGAATTAATTCATTAATATGCATTGTGTTCCACCTTATTCACTAAAATATGTATAATGACACAAATATGATAAAGAGTAATTGGATTCATAAGCATGCATAAATGCCTAATGTGATGTTAAATATGTATGATTTATAATAAGATGTGTAAATAGGAGAAAATGGTTAATGATGAAATTAATATGAGTATGAAATGTGATATGACAATGTGTGTTATAGAGATAAGTAATTAATGTGACATATTTTGGGTTAATTGTAGACTTAATAACTTGTTGGGTAATATTATATATTTCTTACAAAATAATCTATGATTATTCAATATGATGGTAACATAAGGATAATGGAGAATAAATTCAAGTTATTAAGGATTGTGACCTAATACATGAATAAATTTTGAGATGACTTAGTAAACCCTAATTATTCTTAAAATTCTTAGTTAGTAAATAAGAAATACATATGATTTTTAAATATGGTGGACATGTGATTCTTTTGACAACAATGTGAATATAACCTAACACAATTAATTGAATAATAAGTAAGGTGTAATGTCATAATAAAGATAATGTGAATAAGCCAAAATGTTAATTGTGTTATATTTGATAAAAGGTAATATGAATAGTGGAAATTTTAGCAAAACCTGACTTATGAGTAGAGCATGTGAAGTATCATAGATTATAAGTACCACCTAGTTTCTTAATATTGAAATGTTACGTACTCACCCTTCCCTCTTGTTGACATTTTGGGGATGAAATCCTCTTTACGGGGTGGAGTGCTGTAACATACTAAATCTCATATTTATTTGGAATTTAACCCATTTTCAAGCTTTCCATTTCCTTCATATCCTTTTTGGCTTTTTTCCTAAATTTTGCTACCTTTTCTATCCTCTTTGTCCTCAATGTTAAAAGTGAGCAATATTTAGTGGTTTCGATTATATTTGATTCATATTTATTTAAATGAATGGGCTTGTGCACAAAATAACTCTAGTAGTATTTTAATTAGAGTCTAAAATGAAAAATGACCATTAATGAGAGATAATTAGTAGGTTATATTAATTTAGAGTTTAATTGGATTTTTGGGACAAGAAATAAGAAGTAATATGGAATTGAGTTAGTTAATGAGAGAATAACCCTCTTCCCTTTCTCTCTCCTCTTATGTGGAAATAAAACATTAAAATAGAATAATATGGTAAGTTATGACTCTTGAAATTAACATATATTGCCTATCTAGAATAATCACCCAAAGATTTAATTAGAAAGAATTTTCATATTCATTCACCCTCTTTAATATATTAATATACATATTAATGGCAAATATAGTGGTTATGGGTAAAATATTGGGAAAAATGAAAATCTAATTGCATAGTATTAACCTAGGCATTAATATTAGCCTATGATCCAAATTTGAGGTCATTTGACTCATGTTTGACCCTCCAAATCGATTTTACAGGTTTTGATTATAATTTGACCAAGGTTTGTAATCGATTTCATTTATGCAAACAATTAAAACATGTTTGGCTATTAATCACTATCATGTGTTACATATTATCTCACCTCTCCTGTGTGCCATCTGACTGCTATGATTTGGGCACCCGATCAAATGAGAGATCCAGCGGTCCAAAGACCGTCAACTACCTCTAAAACACTCGAGGTCAGCAAGAGTTTCACTCTGGGACCCCGTTCTCCCTCAAATGACAACCATTTCTCATGATTCCTTTTCCCCTCAGTCTGTCTCCTTCTCTTAAATTTAACAAACCCTAACTCGTACCCTCTCATTCCCTAGGAAAGAAATGCCCAATCGGGCTTCCTACTTGCTCGTCACCCCAAGTTACAGAGGTCACTACAGTGCACCTTACGCCCATATAAAGGGTCATAAATGACCCCTAGACTTCATATATTCCTCCTCCATCTTAAATTCCTCCTCGTATGCCCTGAGATTCTACTGCCTACTCATTCTTCTTTCTAGGCAACGACAAGCTGGAGCATGCTGCTCCGACCATCCCGATCTAATCGCTTGTGTAGCGAGCATCCCCAACACCCTTTCTTTGCTTTCACATTGGTAGTGTGCACTGATTTGTCTCGAGTTATCATAACCTATAGCGTGCCTTTGAGGTCTTTTCCTACGCTTTGATGTATTAGTCTTCTTGTGCTTTTAAGACCACACAAAGCGACCGATTGACTTCGCCGTTCATCAACAATCATCCTCCAATAATCACTGACTGTATTTCAACCTATTTCCTTGGGATATGGACTCCCGGCCTTATCCCCTATTCCAGTCATGGCAAAGCCTGGTTCCATCATTCTTGGGCATGAAGGAGGTCGTGTTGGGGGTCCTTGTGATTGAGTGAACTTAGGGAACTTGTTCCAGATTTTGTTTTACGTCGTTGTGCTTGGGATTGTGATATGGATTCACATATTTTGGGTCTCCTATCTACTCGAACTCCATCGCTCAAAGCTAGAACAAACCAGGTCAAAAAATGACCTAGGTGTCCCTATAACATCAATCAACTAATTCGATTCACAAGGGAAACTTAGGGTTTTCTCCGCGTCTTTGATTCATTAACTACAAGATTCATTTCATTGTCAAATGACTAAATTGCCCCCATATGCTTGATTAAATGCAACGTGCACCTAAGATTGTTCAGTCATTTTGCTTGTTATTTACATCGGGTTTTAATTAGGAATTAATTGATGTCACACTATGGTTTTACTGAATTCTCATTGGTCATTTTTATATAATCCATATCAAATTGATACTTTATCAGAAAAATACAAAATAAACACTCCTTGGAAATTATTTTTCACAAGGAGTACGATTTTGTGATTTTAAAGCATTGATTTGAATCCCTATTTTGATGTTTAATATAAACACCATTTTAATTATATAAAATCCTTAAAATATGTAAATAATTCATTTTAACTCCAAATTTAAGAAGTAAATATGCTTTCTTAATCATGAGAATCCAAGTGATCAATTGGTCCAAGTTTTGAGTCCTAAATTGATGATTTTCATAGAAGGTCCAAAATTAGGATTTCTCACATAGTATGCTTTATAAACCCTAATCCATGTGTATAAATTTGTAACTAGGATAAAGTTGCCTTGGATACAAGCTAGTTTGGTGAAATTGATGACTAGGACTCTAAAAAGAGGTATGTGAATTTCTAAACCCTAAGTTGGGCATGTTATTATCCAACCCTAAATTCCTAATGAGGCATAGACTTATTCCTAGTTCCCCATTTATACTCTTTTGGCACATTTATTTCACTACTTGTTTGGGTTTTATACCCCTTGCCATGTCACAATTAATTTTTTGTTTAATATTGCCATTTTATTAATGAGCATGATAACTTGATGACTTATTAGCTATTGTAGTGTACCTCTGTACTAGCCACCAATAGTTTGGGCATGAGCCATGGGGAATGTGACCACTCTCCCCACTTTTATATATATATATTTGGTAGGTGTTTGGGAATGTGACCACTCTCCCTCACTTATATGTTTTTGTTGAGTTTGGTAGGTACCTCATCCCTACTTTAGATAATATAGTCATAACTTTATCATGCATACTTCAATATTAATACGTGATGTTATGCCAAGTATTCTTTTTTATGTGTCTTTAACTTTTGACCCTCTTATCGTTGTAAATCTTTATCATGCAATATTTTGGTTTATATCTGTCCTTATTCCTCTAATTGACACATACTTTTCTCTCCTCTTGCTGGGTGATCCCAACCACCCAGGTTTAGGATCAGAGTGCACAATAGGAGCATGGTGAACCAACATAAGACTAGGAAAAGGAGTTCATCCTTCCATCATGGACTTATTTGTTAAGTTATTTTATTGGATGCTTATTGATTTAGTTTAGTTTCCCTCTCCCTTTGATCCTTTATTTGTATAAAGCATGTACACCCTTATTGGGAAAATTTTGATGTACTCTTTATTAAATTGAATATAGTCAAAGTATTAACTTCTGTTGCTATTCATTGGTGTAATTTTTACCATTATTAGTAGAGAGGTGATTTCTCTTCTTTATAGTAGTGGCAGATCACTTGTCTAGCCTTGAAAGAGTGGATGAAAAACATATAGACATACAAGTAGTGGAAGAAACTCTGGATGAGAAACTCTTTGCCATGAAAAGCAAAGATTCATGATTTGCAAAAATTGTGAACTACTTGGCTTGTGGCGAGTTGCAAGAAGACTTGGGATATCAGAATAAGAAGCAGTTTTTCCATTCTTTGAAGTTTTATGTGTGGGGTGATCCTATCTTGATTAAGCAGTGTAGGGATGGTATTTTGAGGAAGTGTGTGCCCGATTATGAGTTTGAAAGTATTTTGGCACACTATCATTCCCTACCTACTGGGGGTCACCATGCTAGTTCTAGGACATCGACCATGTGTGGAGTGATGATTTTATTGGCCTACACTTTTTAAAGATGCATATAATTTTGTGCTTCATTGTGATTCTTGTCAACGTGCAGGGAATATCTCACAGAGACATGAAATGCCCTTAAATTGTTTTTTGGGAAATTGAAGTGTTTGATTTATGGGAAATATATTTCATGGGTCCATGCATGTCATCTAATTCTAACTTATACATATTGCTTACCATTTATTATGTATCTAAGTTGGTGGAAGCAATTCGAACCCACTCCAATGATGCCCAGGTTGTATGCAGGTTTGTGAAAGATCACATATTTTACATGTTTGGGGTGCCTAGATTGATAATAAGTGATGGTGGATCTCACTTCACCAATAATAAGTTTGGTGCTTTATTGAGAAAATATGGAGTGAGAAACATGGTAGGTACCCTATACTACCTACAAACCCAAGGATAGGTTAAGGTGCCTAATAGGGAGATACATAAAATTTTAGAAAAGTCAGTCTCAACCAATATGACAAATTGGAGTATGCAACTGAATGATGCTCTTTGGGCATATATGAAAGCCTATAAGACACCTATAGGAACCACACCTTTTAGGTTGTTTTAAGGGAGAGCTTGTCATTTACCCGTAAAGCTAGAGCACAAAGCTAAATGGGTCATGAGAAAATTGAATTAAAATTTAGATGACGTAGGGAACAAGTGACTGTTAGAATTGAATGAATTAGATGAGCTGAGGTTTGATGCCTATGAAATCTCTAGGTTATATAAAGAGAGAACAAAGAAGATACATAATCACCACATTTTACATAGAGTTTTCACTCCAGGATAGAAAGTGCTTTTGTTCAACTCTTGGATGAAATTACACCCAGAGAAATTGAGATATATGTGGAGTGGTCCATTTGAGGTAGTTCACTATTTTCCTCATGGGGTAGTTGAAATTAGTAATGGATTTGAGTCATTCCTTGTAAATGGAAAAGACTAAAACACTATTTTGGGGGCGAATTGCCAAGGAAAGAAGAGGAGTTGAAGCTTGTTGAGCTTCAATGATCATTTGTGCTTTGATCATTGAGCCTAGGACATAAAACAAGGGTTCTTGTTGGGTGGCAACCTAACCATATTTATTGTTTAAGGTTTTCTATTCTTGGAATTCATATTCATTGCATTCTTGTTTTCATTATATTAGTTTCATATAAAAAGGTGCCTTGATCATTTTTGTTTGGTGTGTAGACTGAGTAAAAGTCGATAGTACTGACAGTAAGTTGGTAGTATCGATGGAAGCATAGGGACGACATGGTTGATTTTCACAAAATCTCAATAGTACAGATAGAAGTGTCGGTAGTACCGACGACATCATAGGGAGCTTGAACATTTGTCAGTGGTACCGACCACAAATTTAGTAGCACTGACATGTTGTAGAAGAGAGGCTAAGTTAATTGATAAGGACTCAGTACTACCGACATCCAACTTAGTAGTACCGATGCTCAATGATGATCTAGGTTCAAAATACGGAGATAATGCTTAGAAGTATCGACAAATTTCAAAGACTCGATACTACCAATACAAAGTCAGTAGTACCGACACCTGAAACACAGAATCTGTGGGAGCACCATCAACGACCAAGATTTTTTGCATCTGATGGTCAGTACTACAGTTCTGTTACACAACTTTATGAATTTGTTACTACTGACACTGGAAATCTACAAGTACCAACATCGACCAATGGGGAGCTGCAGTATCAATAGCAAATATTGAGTTACACAGATAATGGAGGAAAATTTAGTACGACCGACTTCATAGTTGATACTACCGACAAAGCGATAGTAGGTTGGGAGGTGGCTATATAGAGGGGGTGTGAGTATTATTTCATTCACACCTCTCTCAAGAAAGATTGTACAAGCACTTCTGGGTGTTCAGAGTCTGATGTGAGCTCTTTTCTTCCCCATCCCCTTCTTATACCAGCTCAATGGCATCCAGACAAGTAAGTTCTTCATCGACAAACAATGTCACGTTGGTGTCCATACCAACACGCATTGCCCATGTCAACAATGACGTAAAGAAGATCTACAACAAGTTGATGAAGAGAGAGATCACCTCGACACGGTATGGAGACCATGTGTTCCTTGCTTCCATGGGTTTTATCGTCAATCTTCTCTGACTCTACAAGGATTAGGGTTGGTGGGTGATCACCCTTTCCTCCGTGATTAGATCACCTTCCTAGAGTTCATCTGTGAGTTCTTAGACTTACTGGATATTTTTTGCATCCCCTAGCATGGGGATGAATGGAGGGAAGGCCGCATCAAATTTCATCTCTTCAACACTGACTACCAAATGACACTACGACAATTCAACACTCATCTGGCCGCTAGGTGAAGTACGCTTTGCCATCAGCAACTTCGACCACAAGGGTGCATGTAAACTTTTGGCATAGGTATCAGAGGGCTACCACATCAGTTGGCATACCAACTCTAGTTTTGACATTGATCACCCATTTTCTCGTATCCTGCATCACCTCCTCATCAACACCATTTTTGCCAAGTCAAGTTAGGGGTAGGGGAAGGTTCAATGATTGTATATATTTTTCCTCTAAATTTGCTAAACTTGGGAAGGGATAATGTGGGTTTTGGTTCCTTCTTCCTCCAACACATGATGGTAGAGAATCGACTGGTGCAGAGGACACCTCCTATCCATTTTTGAGGACTTATCACTCCAACAGTGATGCATCTTAATCTTGATCTCTCGACTCCTAGATATCTACAGGCTTCTTCCAAGTTGGACTTGAAACATTTTAAGAGAGAGAACCTCCTCAACCTGCATCATGAGAAGGTGTACACATGTTGTACAGTGTACAGTGGATGGCCAGTACCATGAGAGGGAGCTCTATGATCCTATCATCAACTTTCAAGGAGTGTATCACATTAGGGGGCCTGTCGAGTATGACACAGAGGAAGATGAAGAAGAAAATGATGATGAGTAAGAGCAACAATAGAAGCAAGAAGAAGAAGAGGAGGAGGAGGCCACCATCCCGATCATGAGGAGGCAGGTCCCCCGCAAGTGCCCTAGAGTACATAGAGCCTCTAGTTCTTCTGCTCCATCACCTACCCAGGAAGATGATTCATACTTGATGGCATGTATGTCACCTAAGCCTAGTTCCATACTAGTTAGAATCCTATAATACATGATAGGTGTCAGGATCATGATGGTGGGGAGTGCCAATTTGGGCAGTTAATATGCTACCTCTGTGGTGGTGAAGGCCACTCCAAGACTAGAGCAATTAGATAGATAAGCTATAGGCAAAAGTGTTTTCCATGAAAGTAGAAGAGGTAGATGAGGAACAAATAATAGAAATTATGGCCTAACCCTAGTAGTATTTAATAAAAAGAAGAATTGTTATCCGCTTGTATAAAATTATGATTTTTGGGTTGATTATGTATCAACAACAATAGAAAAACCCTAAGGTGGGTTCTGAGCTGAAATATTGAGGAAAAAATTTATCCAAGGTGGGTAGAACCAAAACATCCTCATTTTTAGCACTTTAATATAATTCCCTAAGGACATACTATTCATAGTCAACATTACATAAACATATCATTGTTCCTAATTTTGTCTATTGGAATTTACTAAGAATTTTCCTATTAAGAGAAAATGTGTGAAAAGGATAGCATACAAATTGCTAAGGTTTAAACATATTAGGATAAGTAGTTATCTAATATTAATGACTTATATTGCTTTAATCATAGAAATTGTTCTAACCTAAATGGAATACTAAGCCCCCTAGAATATTCTACACTTAGAATAAAACATGTGGTAAAAACTTGAGATAGTTTGGGTTTGGTTTGATTAGGCAAAAGATTTTCTCTAGATAATGGAAAGAAAATGTTTTATTCCTATTTTCTAAGACTCTCCCAGAATTTCCTTCAAAATGGACTTTCTTTGGGCCTTCAAATGTGGATGCCACTTGAAAGAACTGATCTCAACCGCCCATCCTTCTTCTTCAACCTTCGACTTTCTCAACCATTATACCCCTCGCAATCAATAACGAAGAACTCGTAATCTATTTATCCATTTTAGAAATGATTTTCACCATTTTCATTAGGAAGTTTCCATGATGCTTTTAGGCCTCTACACAAACCCTAGACCTCACCCTTCTAGAAACACCCAAATTTCCACCAACCTTCTCCTATTCTCTGACTTGCAAACAACCCATGGGTGTCTACCTTGCTCCTATGTGCATCAAAGAAGCTCCTACATGCTCATCACAACACCCGCCAACCCTCAATGGCATTTCTCCACTCCCAGCCATCTCCACCCTACTCCATTTATGATCACTATACCACTACCACCATTCTCCAACTTTGAGCCACCACCACGCAGTTTGGATGGTTGAACCATCTCCAAGCCACCACAAACTCTACCTCATCCTCTGTTTGGATTGTGTTTCACTGAGGCAGTACCGGACAAGCTCCTTTTTGACTTATAAGGAGCTTTTTTGGAATGGACACATGAGAGCACCCAGATCCTAGGAAGTTGCCACATAGGATCACTAGAGGATGTTGAAGGTTGTGTGACCCCTCACTGGCACACAATTGAGGTATACCTAAAGTACCTATACCTATGAGTCATGTGATGATTTGACTAATAGTGATGTCAACACTACTCTCCACCAGGTTTATGATTGCATCTTCTTGATCTACATCAATTAGAGGATGGCATGTAATTTAGTTGGTCTCGGGAGCCTGAGTCATCCTCCTTTTTCATTCTTTTCTTATTCCTCTCATTGTCCCCTACTTTCTGTGGTTTTTTTGACCAGTTGATATTACAGCTCTTGCCACTCCTTGACCCTTAACATTTCCTTTATAGCCACGAGATGGAGCTAATGCTCCCTCCACTTCTCTCGAGACAGCTTCTACTGTGAGATTGCACATAGACATTGCGATAGCTACTTCTTGGGTAGGTTAAAAAGATCATGGGTTTTGGTTTACCTAAACACCCACTACTATGCTTTTGAGCTCTATTTTACCCGATGAGGGCATTTAAGCCATTTAGGTTCCTATTTAAAATTGATATGTTCTTCATTTATCTTTGTTCCTATTGTTCAGTACATGTTTGAATCTTGGATAAATCCTAGTAAATAACCCATGAATCAGAACATTATGAAACTTGAGCCACAACCTCAAAAAAAAATGAACGAAAAGAACCTTTATATTGACCACTCACACTCCTAGTTAGCCAATGCTTTTCAAATTCATTACCTAAATACTTTAGTAATCATGACATAGTAGTTGGTCGACTCACGTTCCCACTCATCCAATAATTAGTGGATGTTGTTTAAATTGATTACCTAGACACTTTCCTAATCAAGTCAAACCCTATTATGACTAAAATCCTATTCTAAGTGTGTCCTATGTGTGTGACCCTATAGGTTCCAAGTTACATTGGTAGTGTGTTGGCTAAATTGGACATTAGTATACCCTTTGTTTTGAAGATGACAAACATTTCATTCTTGTGGATCTAATGTGCTACTTGAGTATTTCAAGGTTCAAGAAAATAATGAGATCATGCTAAGTGGATAATTGAAGATCAATATAAATTGAAGATCGATGCATTTAAATGTTTATATTTTTCATGATTGTACTCAATGTAAAAACTTGTACAAGTATATAATGTACAAGTATTTAGATATCATGTAAATAAAGTGTTAGATTTTTCCTATCCATCAAAAACCCTATCTTACACTCACATGAAAACTTTAGGGTTGATAGGTGTCATATGAGTCATCAATAGCACCTCACACATATTACAAATCCTTGCAAAAAGTCCTTCTCAGTCGACAATATTGTGGATTGAGATGTAGCCATTGTGATAGGTTTTAATAAGAGACAAACACACATATACACATTTGAGCCAGATGAACCCAGACAGTCATCTGATCTATAATATTGTGGACCCAGAGTCATCTGGTCGACGATATTGTTGACCGAGAAAAGTTCTGGAAACTTTGCATTTGACAAACATTTTAGTCGTTGCAACCCAACTACTTTCTACATAAAGTCTATTAAGCACTAAGAACACTCTAGAGACTCCCTATAACATCCCTAAACCCTTTTAAACCATTCCTATAAATAGTAGAAGCCTTAGGACACTTAAAACACACAATCAACACTTGAGCATACATTCTAGAGAACAACAAAGCTAAGATTCACTTGATATCTTCTTCCTTGTGCTCTAAATTTGTGTCCTATAGATACAATATCCTAGACACCACATTTAGCCATGTCCATCTTAAGTGAATAGTAGATCTTTACACTTGATATAGTATCAAAGTAGTATACTTCATCGGTTAAGTATTTCTTTATTCCAATCTATTTCTTTTATATTTTACTTTGTTCTCCTTAACTACTCCTAGGGTTGGAGGCTATTGAAAGGAGGTTGCTTGGTTCTACTTCAACAAAGAGAAGGTTTCTTCAATGTGTGCTTGAGGTTACTTCAAGAAGGCTGCTTTAAAGGTGGTTGGAGCTACTTCTAGGTGAAGGCTATCTCAAGGTGGCGAAGCTACTTAAAGGTGGTGAAGGCTGCTCCAAGGTTGCTTGAGGTTATTCAAGAAGGTTTCTTTAAAGGAGGCTGGAGCTACTTCTAGGTGAAGTCTATCTCAAGTGGTGGATCTACCTCAAGGTAGTGAAGGATGCTCCAAGGTTGCTTGAGGTTACTTCAAGACGGCTGTTTCAAGGATGTTGAGGCTAGTTCTAGGTGAAGCTACTTTGAGTGGAAGGTGATTGGATTTTGTTGTAACATCCTTATGAGTTAAATAAAATAAATCACTTTCAAAATACCATTTGGAAATAATTGGGTAGTGGACCGACAACCTTTGATTCAAAGGTTGGAACCACTCTAAATCGAAGTTTCTTCCTTGTTTCCTCCTCCTTCTTTGCTTTAAGTTATTAATTAATTTTAAAGTACCAAAAGCTCTATTCACCCACCCCCTCTATATCTTTGATAGTGAATATCCACAACTATTTTATGACATTACAGGCAAAGAGAAGTATCTAGAAACACATCATTGCTACCCAAGTAATTGGAAAGTTGGAGAACAACTTTAACCTCGATCCATGATCAATGTTATTGTTATTGTAGAATTCCTTTGTCTCAGATAACCATATTGAACTTGAGGCATGGAAATGTCATCCTCTTAAACACTCAATCTGTGTTCCTTGAACTAGAGCAGACTGTAGAGATGCATTTGAGCTCAATATCATATATTGACTCACATGAGTATGGCCATATATTTTCTCAGTCTTAGTTATCAAGTGGCCAAGATATCAACTCCAGTAGGAGGGACAAATCCCATGTACATCACTCATAGTCAATCCTCATATGTCACAATGTACTCAAGCATCACCATTATGGAAACCCTTATTCAAGGTCATGTCAGATGATGTTAAAATACATTGAACATCATGTGTTGAGTGTAGAAACTTAAGGTCAAAGAATCACAATCACCACTATTACATTGAGATATGATTATGACTGTTATCTATGTTTCACTTCTCAATCAAAGTCTGTCTGGTACACTATTCTCTAACAAGTGCATGTGTGTTTGGTTTGATATCACATATCAGGACTATGAAATTTTACCATCAACCAACACACACTCTAGTCCTATGTATTATTGTTGTCAATTAGATTCCACAATGACATATGACTAGAAACATAACAAGAATATATATACTCTTGTCATACATATGATCTGATTGTTCATGTCCTCAACCTGAAGACATATATCATTGAGAAGTATCATTCTTTAGACATCTATCATGTCATATCATCATCTCATATTTGAACAAACATATAGACAAAATTGCCTTTATTATTAATTAAATCATTTATAAGATATGTCATATCAATCATTGTATGACTAGCTCTCTGGGCATACATAACAACATTGTGGTTATTTGACCAGTTGTGATGTCAACACTACTCTTCGCCAGATTTTAGGTTGTGTCTTCTTACTCTACTTCCGTCTGAGGATGGCATATGATTGTTTAGCCTAATTTTTCCTATTTATCCTTCTGGTCTTGTTCCTCTAATTGTCCCCAACTTTTTGTGGTTTTTCGGACGAGTCAAGATCGCAGCTCTGACCATGTGTTAACCCTTAGTAAGAGGTCATTGTCTTTGTATCCACTAGATAGAGATAATGCTCCTCTCCTCTTATCTAGAGAAGACTTCTAGTGTGAGATCACACTAAAACATTGCAACATCTGTTCCTCGACTGGGTGAACAAGATCCATGGGTTTCGGTTTACCTAAACACCCTATACCGCACTTTTGAACTATGTTTTGCTGGTGAGGTCATTTAAGTAATTTATCTTCCTATTTCAAAATTGAGCCACAGATCCCAGTTCATATGCTAGTGTTTTTCTTAATTCATTTGTCTTTGTTCCTATTGGTCATTTCATGTATTAATCTTGGATAAATCCTAATAAATAACCCATGCATCAAAATTATGAAACTTGAGCCACAAACTAAGAAAACCTAATGAACCAAATAGGAAATTTATATTTACCAAATGAGGAACCACTAACTAAGTGTTCATGTATTTCCATACTATTTTCATACTAGTGTTATGAGTCATGCGGTTATATTGATTAAATATATCCCTTGACTTGAGGATTAATGATATGACTTAGATACTCAGAATGGTAACTCTAATCACCCTTTTCATAATATGTAGCTAAGAAGAGTAATGTTGATGATGATGATGCATATTCATTCTAATAAATGTGCTTTACCTAATATATTTAGATTGTGCAACTAATATCACTTAGTCACAATTAGGGTTTAGAAGCTAATGTTCCAAACTAATAGTTAAACCAATAATCCCAATCACCTAAACTTAAGATAAGTGACTTATAGTAATGATGTTAAGATATTATAACCTTGTGTTATGTATAACCCTAAGAATGGAGAATTTATGTAACAAGAACATGGAAATAATGTGTATGTAGATCAATGATATTTGGATCAGAATCCATTATGTCTATTGAGAACTCAAATATGAATCCTAATCATTATGGATACGTATAGAGATTAGTATAAGTAAACCCTAAGCCAAACTAAAAAGTAACGTTGAAGTTAGGTAAGAAGAATTGAATGTGATTGAAACCCTAACACTAACATATATAAAGAGTAAGATAATTCTCCCTAGTAATCATTAAAACATTAGATTATGGGTATGATCCTAAAATTCACCTAAGAGTCAAGTACATGTACCAAAAAATCTTAATTGAGAACACTAAAAGCCCTAGAACTCTTAACCCTAAGAAAGACATGAAGATTGATAGATCCTTTATTTTATAGTAGACAATTATGAGCCGGTTGTTGAATAGTGTTTTCTTCATAAGACTTGTCTTATGATAGGTAAGTGGTTCATGTCCATTGGATTTCGTTATTATTATCTTTTAGTCTACACCTTTCTATAAAGTATCTCATATATTTACTTTTAGACTTTAGTGTTTCATATCTTATCATACTTGGAGTAATCAATTTTCATTCAGGTTGAGTTATGTTTCCAGACTATCAGATCTCAAGTAGTTTGGATTTATATAACTGTTACATACTCAATAGACTATCAGATCTCAAGTAGTTTGGATTTATATAACTGTTACATACTCAATATTTCTATACTCAATTTAGTTTATTTTCTTAAGACATTAGACTCATATGTCATATATATGATATCACAATTATATTAAGTCATCATTTTAAATTAGAGGTTTAGATTAAGATTTATCTTGACTCTTTAAATATCAGATTTTAGATTCTAATTTCAATTTAGTTTAGAATTAAAGAAATGAGATACATATTTAGATATTATAGACTAAAATTTAGAGACAAGAAATTCTGAACATACTCAGAGATAATAGATTAAGATTCAGAGATTAGAAATTAACAATGGACATAAAAAGTGACATTAGAACATTAACTATTAACATTATAGGATAAGTCCTCGATAGAGAGTCTAGAAATGACTGACAAAATAATGTGAGTGTCATAGAGGGAACATTGTGCCAACAGAGTGTGTGTTTCACCACATAGGACACTTGGGTGTCAACAGAGGGCAAGTTGTACCAACATAGGGTATGTTGCATCATAGAGGAAATTTGGTTTCAAATAACAGCTCGTTGTGTCAATAGAGGGTGTATTGCGCCATACAAGACACTTTGGTGTTGCAGAGGAGGACTTATAGTATAATGGTGTCCGTACAAGACAATAGAGGGTTTCTTGCACCATACAAGACACTTTGGTTTCAAATAAACGACATAAATAAAAGAAACATCAATTTAGTATAAGTTTGCAACATTCATATCTTATTTCTACTTTTAATTATAGTATTTTCATGTTTATCTTAGTAGAAATTCAATGTCACTTACTCTAACTATAGTATTCCTATTTTTGCATGGCTAGAGACGAGATGTCTATAGCTACTAATTTTTTAGAAGATCGGTCAAGATAGAGGTAGTAGCTACAACTCTAAGGGGTTTGCTTGGTGAGGCGCCATCTATACGGTCCCAGATTTGAGATAAGATTTGTATGTAGTAGTATCATGGTGTTAGTTTATTCTGTATATGATGATATAATAGAAATTTTTTGACATGAATTTATGACAACATATTTTATACGCTAGTTTTTGTTGGTTTCTTCCTATTGTTATTATTTTGTGTATCACGTTTGTAACACTCCCAAGTTAAAGAAAAAGATGTAGCTCTTTCTCATGTGATGTGAAAATTAGGGTGTTACAATATGGTATTAGAGAAATAATGTACATGTCCATCAGGAAAACTTTCATATCCTAAGTTTAGATTGCCCACTAGAAGCCAAGTAAAGATAGAGTATAGATTTAGAAATCAATTTAATAGACCTAGATATAGAAAAATGAGTGAAAGATAGTAGAATCTATATTAGAAGTTTCATCAAGCAATAGAAGTACCATGCCCTCACTTTTTCTCACATATTTGTGGTATGTGACACAAGCTTATGAGGTTTTGTATAGTGGATGTTATATGCATAATTATTTACTTATTTTGCTTGTCTCACTTTTATTTTGCATATGGTATGGTACATGTGTACTATTAGGTGAGATAAATATGATAAGACATGCCACTTTCAGACATATAACTGCCAAGCATATACTAGAAGATGACAAAACGAGGAGTTGATTCAAAAAATTGACCAGTAACTAAGTATTCATGTATGTGCATACTATTTTCATATTTTTTCTATGACTCATGGGGTTATTATTGATGAATTATATCCCTTAAATTGAGCACTAATGATCTGACTTATATACTCAAAATATTAACCCTAATCACCCTTTTCAGAATAAGTAGCTAACAAGAGTAATGACGATGGTGATGCATAATCATGCTAATGCATGTACGTTGCCTAATGTATTTAGCTATGGAACTAATATCACTTAGTTACAAATTAGTTTTAGAAGCTAATGATCAAAACTAGTAGTTAGACCAATCATCCCAATCACCTAAACTTAAATAAGTGACTTCTAATGATGATTTTAAGATACTGAAATCTTACCTTATGTATAACCCTAAGAAAGGAAAATCAATGTAACAAGAACAGGGAGATAAAGTGTATGTAAATATAGGTGATTTGGGTCAAAAATCCTTATTTCTATTAAGAAATCATATGAAAATCCTAGTACCATTATGTCTACATATAGAGATTAATATAAGTAAACCCTAATCCAAAATTAAAAGGAAGGGTCTATGAAGTAAGTTAAGAAGAATAAAATATGATTGAAACCCTACCACTAACATATATAAAGGGTAAGATAATGTACCCTACTAATCATTAGAACATTAGATATTTGGTATGATCCTAGAATTTACCCAAGAGTCAAATACATGCTCCCTAAAACCCTAATTGACAACACTAATTACCCTAAAAGTCTTGACCCTAAGAAAGACATGAAGACTGATATATCCTTTGGTTTACATGAGACTGTTAGAGAAGGACTTGAAGTAGTCTTTCTTGTTAAAACTTGGCATATGACAGGTAAGTGGGCCATGCCCATTGCATTTAATTATTATTATGATTAAGCCTATACCTTTGTACAAAGTAACTTAGATATTAAGTTACTTTCAGACTTTACTATTTTATATCTCGTCATACTTTGAGTAATCAAATTTCATTCAGTTTGAGTTATATTGCCAGATTATCGAATTTCAAATAGTTGAGATTTATACAACTCTTAGATACTCAACATTTCTATGCGCAATTCACTTTATTTTTATAAGCCTTTAGACTCAAATATCATATATCTGATATGAGAATTACATTAAGTCATCATGTTAAATCAGAGCTCCAGATTAAGATTTATCGAGACAATTAGAATATTAGATTTCATACTCAAATTTAGATTTAGTTCATAGTTCAAGAACAAAGATACATATTTAGAGATCATAGATTAAGATTCAGAGACAAGAAATTAAGAATAGAATCAAAGATAACTGATTAAGATTTAGATATAACAAACTAAGAATAGAGATAGAAAATTACATGAGAACATTAACCATATTTATTATAGCATAAGTCCTCACTAGATATTCTTGAGACAATTCAAAAGACATTGTGGGAGAGCGTACACTGTGCCAACAGAAGGTGCATTGCACCACAGAGGAACTTTTTGTCAATAGAGGGCATGTTGTTCTGACATGGGGATTGTTGCACCATAGAGGACACTTCAGTGTCAACAGAGGGTGCCTTGGACCATAGAGGACACTTTGGTGTCACAAAGGAAGACTTGTTGTATAACGGTGGCCATAAACAAATAAAACACATAAATAAAAGATAAAATGATCTAGTAGAAGTTTATAGCTTCCAAAAAAAAATCCACTTTTAGTGATTGTATATTCATGTTTATCGTTATCTAGGAGGGTGCAGGGGATGTTTTATCAAAGTCGGATCTCTCTCAGAGTCTGTAGCAAAAGAAACTATTGGATTTCTCTCAGAGTTTTTTGTAGGAGAAAATGTTTTAACTACTATTGTGATTGTTGCTCCCCATGACAAGCACTCTGCTAGTGATGGAATTACTAACATTGGAAATGTACCATTACACCCATTACTTCCCCTAAGGTGGTGTGGGAAATGAGAGGTAGAAAGACTAAATCACCCCCTCGTGTTTTTTCTAAACCAGTTGTGAATAGGAGTATTCCTCCTTCACTGAATAAGTATTCTCTTCTATCAAATTTTGAGGAGAAGGAGGATATGTTGAACCTTTCCCTCAAATGACTAGCCCTTTTACCATTATCTCTTGGAATGTGAGGGGGGTAAAAATAAGATCCCTCACATACAAAAGGATATGAAGGATAATAAGGCAGATGTTTATATCATTTTGGAGTCCAGAATTAAAAAGAAGGATGTGAAGGCTTTTGTAGATTCGATTTGGCTTGGTGCCCATTTTGTGGATAATTCTGATTTGTACTCATATACTAGAATTATGGTGTTATGGATGGATAGAGATATTATTGTTGATAAGAAGATGGCTAATGATCAGATTTTTCATTAAGATATAAAGAAGAGAGATATGCTATTTGAACTATCTACTGTTTATGGGGCCAATGACGATGGAGACATAATGGTGTTGTGGAACTCTATTGAGTCTATATTGAATCTGAATCTAGTTAATTTGTGTGTTCTAGGGGATTTCAACATTGTTAGGTTGAATAGTGAAAGAATGGGTAAGCATCCACCTTCAAGTAAAAGTACGAATGACTTTAACCATGCCATCAGTTGCACTGAGCTTATGGAAATTTCTATGAAGGGGCAGTTTTTCACTTGGGATAGCCACAGCAAAAAAGGTGTTAGTACTCTTTCCAGAATTGATCGAATTTTATGTGATATGAAGTTTCTCACTTTCTTTCCTTTCTGTTGGGGTGAGGTTATTTCCTCTATTGTGAGTGATCATAGAATTATTGCTCTTAGGTTTGAAAGAGGGAAAAAGGTTTCACTCCATTCTGCTTTATTAATTCTTGGACCGGTCACAGTTCTTACAGGAGTGTGGTTGAATCTGCTTGCAGAGAGACTAACTGTGTTGGCACACCTATGTTCAGAGTTTACAAAAGACTTCATGTGGTCACTAATGCTCTAAGGAAATGGAATAGAGACTGTGTGGGAAACTACTTATCTAAGGCTAAAGAGCTTGATGCTCAGGTAAAAGCTTTGCAAGAGGCAGTTGACATGGATCCTAAGAATGTTGAGAAACATAATCAGCTTTCAATCATTAGCTTGGAAGCTCTTCAAGCTATGAAGGATGAAGAGGTTTTCTTAAAATAGAAAAGTAGGGTCCAGTGGCTCAAACTTGGTGATAAAAACCCAGCCTTTTTCTATGCTTCTATCAAATCTCAAAGATTAAGAAATAGCATCAATGTGCTTAATGATTCGAATGGTAAAAGTACTTATGATGTAAATGAGATTAGAGACACCATTAGAGGTTTTTATGATAGTTTTTTTAATGGGACCTCTAAAGACATTGTGGTTTGGAATGAGGATTGGTTGCTTCCTAAAATCTCTAAGGATCAGTTTGATGAACTAAGGAAAGTTATTACTAGAGCTGAAATTAAAGAGGTTGTGAAGAAGATGAAGAATGACAAGGCTCCTGGCCCAAATGGGTTTAATGAAGTGTTCTTTAAATCATTCTGGGACTTTATCGGTGATGATATTGTTAGGGCTATTTAGAGTTTCTTTAGTTTAGGGAAGTTGCTGAAAGAATGCAACAGCACTATGATTACCCTTATCCCAAAAAAGCATGGAACTTCAGACCTCAAGGATTTCAGACCCATCTCTCTTTGTAATGTTATATATAAGATCATCATGAAAAGTATGGTTAACAGAGTCAAGTTCATCCTTCCCTCTATTATTGACACAAATCAAGCCGCCTTTATCCATGGAAGAAGGATTGGCGATGCAATACTTCTAGCAAATGACATCTTGAGTTCTTTGTGAGTTCCCAGAAGATCATGTGTGTTAAGGCTGACTTACCAAGGCATATGATATGGTGAGGCGTGATTATATTCTTATTCTGTTGGAGAGTTTGGGTTTTCCTGACTATTGGTTGAACTGGATACACGAAACTTTTTGCACAGCTTCTTATAAAGTCCTTGTGAATGGCTCACCTACAGAGCAGTTTATGCTTCCAACAGAGTCAGACAAGGAGATCCTTTGGCTCCTTTTCTTTTTGTTATTGCCATGTAGGGGTTCTCTTCTATTATCAATGTGGAAGTCAGTAAAGGCAATTTTAGGCCTATTGGAATTTCAGACACATCCCTTGTGTCCCACATCATCTTTGCAGATGACCTTTTTTTTCTCCAAAGCAGATGATAATGATGCTCAAAGTCTTATCTATGTCTTTTATATGTTTGGTAGAGTATCGGGTCTCAAACTTAATAATGAAAAGAGCCAAATTTTCTTGAGTAAGATGGTTAATGAAGGAAATATCACTAATATTCTTATCATTAAAGTTTGCCCTCTCCTTGTGAGATACTTAGGGATGCCTCTCTTTACTGGTAGGTTGACTAAAACCTTATGTGATCCTATCATGGATGAAATAAAAAATAATCTATATTCTTGGAAAGGACATCTTCTCTCTCAAGAAGGCAGAATTGAATTGGTCATTTCCACTCTATCTACGTACAGTATTTTTTGGACTACAACCATCCCTTTTCCTAAATCTGTGATGAATATGGTAGAGAAGTTGATGAGAGATTTCATTTGGAATGATTTGAATGAAGAAAAAAACATATACACACGGTTTCTTGGAAGCTTATTTGCAGGTCAAAGGAGGAAGGTGGGTTAGGTATTAGATCTATTTCGAATTGGTCTAATGCATGTTTATTCAAGAACCTCTGGTGCCTTGCTACTAAGAAGGACAGACTGTGGATTAAGTGGGTTCATGAGAAGTATATCAAAGAGGAGTGGTTATGGTTCGTTGAGGCCAAAACCAACGCCTCTTGGTTTTGGAAGAAGCTTCTTAAATAGAGGAAAATCTTACTAGAACATATTAGTTTCTATTTGGGGAATGGTGATTCGTTTCTATTTTGTCTTGATCCCTGGGTGAATGATGGTGATCACCTCATTGATCTTGTTAACCATCAGTGTGTGATTATAATGGTAGAAGAAAAGTTCTGTAAAGTGGTGAGTTGTATTGCCAATGGAGACTAGTCGATTCCAAGTTTTAGAGGTTCTAAAGCCCTTGTATCTATCCTTAGAAATCAGCCTCTTACCTTGAATGAGGAAGATATTATTCTTTTTAGAGGTGGTGGTTCTTTCAATTTGAAGGATGTCTGGAACATTTTGAGACAAAAATGGTAGGTGGTGTCGTGGGGCAAATGGGTTTGGGCAGACATTATACCCAGAAGATGGTCAGTCCTTCTATGGAAAGTTTTTCTTGGAAAGCTTCCTACTATTGACTACTTGAAGAATATAGGTTTTCGGATGCCTTCTAGATGTTGTATGTGAGAAGAGATAGAAGAATCTATTGCCCATATGTTTTTCAAATGTTGTTTTGCAAGCTCGGCTTGGGGGGTAATTTTCTGAAAAGCATCAGGTCAGAATTACCAAGTTGGAAGATCTACCTGTGTTAAAAAATGAGGCGAAGACCCTTAATGCCTGCATCATCTATATGATTTGGAGAGAAAGGAATAGAAGGATCTTTGAGGCTATTCGGTGGGAGTTTGAAGTTTTTTGTAATAGATGCTATAGTGATAGTTTTCTTCTACATGTTAAATCTGTATAGATAGCTTCTTAGTCTGTACAGTTTTTTTTCATTTTTCTTTTCTCATCTTTTTGGTGGTTATGCTTTATAACTACCCTCCTTTTCTTTTCTGTTTCTCAGTGGTTATTCCCTGTAACTACCCTTTCCTTCATTGATCAGTAAAGAGGCACCCCACCCTATTTGCTCCCAAAAAAATGTCACTTACTCTAATTGTAGTATTCCTATTTTTGCATGGTTGGGGATGAGATGTCTGCATGTACTAATGTTTTAGAAGATCAATCAGGACAAAGGTCACAGTTACAGTTCTAAGAGGTTTTCTTGGTGGGGCACCATCTACATGGTCCCAAATTTGAGATGAAATTTGTATAAAGTTGGTATTAAGTTTCTTTTGTATATGATCATGTTACAGAACTCCTATTCTAAGAATTTACGAGAATATATTTAATACACTAGTTTTTGTTGGTTTATTTATATTATTATTGTTATGAGTATCATGTTTGTGACACTTCCAAGTTGGAAAAAAAATTAGCTTCCTCTCATTTGATATGAAAATTGGGGTGTTATAGTTGACATCCCATTTTTTGTCATTTGATCAACAATCACAATCAATCCAACTCACTAGATAATTATGGAATTCATTTAATTTGTTCCACATTATTTCACATTTTCCTTTTATTAATCTACATATATACCCATATGTCACTTATCAAGGATTCACATATAGAAAATATCCTTCCAATAGACTTAACAACAATTTGCCATTTAATTAAGTTTTTACCAGATTTTTTATAAATTCCCTAATTGAACTTCTCATGAGAGAATCGGTTTTAATTAGAAATTCAATTGATTTCTTTCTCTCTCTTCAAATACCAATACCAAATATTTTAACAAAGAGCACATTAAAAGACATTTCATATCTTTTTTATCAATATAAATTAAAAGGTAATAATTGTACTCTAGGTTTTCATCTCTCCCTCTTCTCTCTCTTTTTAATGAAATTTAATTTCTCTAAGACACATCCTCACCATTAAAATTGAGTTACCTATTCAATATACACTCGACACCTTCCATAGGATCAAATAAGAAAGCTCAAGTTTCTTTCTCATGGACAACCAGGAGGAATGGTTTTTAGTAATCAACCATAAACAAAGTAAGAGAATTGTTAAATCTCTTTCAAGGATACATATACTAACAACAAATACAAGTAAGGAGATGTTTCTTAACTTATACCATTTTTTCCCATAGATAGTCAATCTATAATATATTATGCACTAAATAAGAATTTCTCTCAAAACACGAGCAAAATGAAGTAAGTGACCTTAGAATAGTGTAAAACTTAATCTTTTGGATCAATTTTTTAACATTATTTAATTTAGATTACGTATAAACAAGTTTATGTACATTCATATTTTACAGTCAGAGTTGCGAGATCCTATACATATTGACTACAAATAATATTGATAATTCCTACCTATTCTTCAATAGAGGACACGTGTAGGTTTCTTCTAGTTCTTCCATCTATCACATGTCCATGTTATCCCAAAGGGATAAATAATCAATGACATGGACTAAAGAGAAATAGGTCGGAAATTTGTAGTATTGTATTCTTACATTGAGCTATCTGAAAAAGTAGGTACATATCATGATTGATCTATAAGATCAATTCTAGGAGGGGATGATTTGGTCGACTTAAAATAAAGATCACTCGCATCAATGTTTTCAGTATTCACTATTCAAGATGGTAATTTCATTAGATTGTGTATCTATAAATTTTGCAAGATTTTCCATACTCAAGATATCAAAATATTCAAGATTATATGCAATAAGATGATGAAGTTTAAATATCAAAGTTTAATCATGGTGATATCATTTCTTTAAAGTGCTAAAGTTTCATGTGTTCAATCGTCTATGAGAGAATGATATAGTAGCATAATTTCTATTTCAGCCAGTATACTGAGGGACAACTAATCCAATACAACACGTGCACAGGGTAGCAGAATGTACCCTAACATAAGTGAGTTAAATATCTAAGTGTCCAAATCACAAAGGGAGTCAAAACTCCTAGATCAAACTCCAGTACTATCTTAATATTTAACAAACTTCAACAATTATGAATCATACCTTCAAGAGGCAAGAATGACTTAAGAGATAGTTCAGGATTCAATACCAATCAAGATGCATGGAATTCAAGAGGGAAAGGAAATACTAACTAAATAAATATAAAACCTAGTGCATTTTCTCAAAGAAATATTCCAAGCTATTTCACACTCGAGATTGAATGATCTGTAAATTTAAGATATCTAATAAGAAAAGGAATTCTATGTCATCATAGTGTTATTATCTTGGAAGCAAACATTGTTTGACTGAGTCATTTGGGGGTAGCTTTGTCTATGTTGAATTGCTATTATATATATATATATATATATATATATATATATATATATATATATATATATGTGTGTGTGTGTGTGTGTGTGTGTGTGTGTGTATATGTATTCTTTTTCTAAAGTATATCATATACATGGAGATATACTTATCTAGAATTTTCAACATATATTAAAAGAATTATATTAGTACCTAATCTTCTATCCAATATCTGTGTACTAACTAATTTCTTGATATTAGGAATGATATCAAAATTATTAATTTTCTGGAATATATGCACTAATACATGCTTATTGGTTGTAGTGCATAAGCGAATCTAGTTTATTAATATCTTTATGTTTTAATTGTAAGTCATTTTGATTACATATAATTACTACTTTAGAGAAAATGGCATTAGTTAGGATGATTACATACGTTTTATTCACTCATATACTAACGTGTGCATGTATTTACATTAGTATGGAATCAATAGTAACTTAATTTTGTATATTAGTAAAAGCAAGTTTTATATCTAAAAAACTATAGTAGTTATATTAACTAAACGTTTTACTGAGTTCTATATTTATACTTGACCATAAATACTTGGGTCATTGAGATTTCTTTTTGCAATTGTTAATACAATGATTTTCATCCTGATAAAGGTGCTACATTGGCTAATATACCTTACAATTATACTCAACTAACAAATCTCTTGTAACTATCATTATGGATTAATGATCTAAACTGAAACTACCTAAAGAATTAATGATCTACATGTGATTGATTGAACCTAATTGTCTGTGAATTAGTTCTTGGTTCCTTGGGGGCAGGATGAATATCTAATCACCTCGTGGTTGTTGGATCTATAATGGGCTCTAGAAGGGGGTGTAGATATCTAAAACCACTTCAAAAAAAATTCATTCGACCTTCAAGATATTTCCAAGGTAATATTGCAAGTATGAATTTAAGTGCAACTAAACAAGCATAGAAAAGGAAGAGAGAGATTGAATAAGAACCATTATCACATGTTATTTATAGTGGTTCTAACATCTAAAAAAGGAATAAATCCACTACCTATATGGGTCAATCTCTAGGATTTTCAACCATGTCTCACTCTTTATATTCTATAATAATTTTTACAACATAAGACCACCCTTTTCTAGGTCAAGAGCTAAACTAGCATTCATTTTCAGATCAAGGAGATAATTACCATTACAAAGGACTATCCTATCCATGGCCAAGAGTCTTCCACTTTACCAAGGAATTACTTACTCTTTGGCCTTCTCCAAGGACTCACCCACTCTTGCAACAAGTCTTTGGCCTTCAAGTTCTAACACACTCTTGTCTTGGATCTTCTGTCTTTCACTTCACCTTCATCAAGGAGAAGCTTTTCACCAAGGGCCCCTTTCCTTCCTATTCTTCTTCACCTCTCTTAGACAAGAGAGATAATCTTCATCTTCATGGTAGAAAGAGAAATTGGGAGGTGGAGGAAGTGAGAGCTTTACAAGATATACATGTAGGACTAGCTCTCTAACAAATCTTCTACTCACTATAATGGATGTAGCAAGTGATTAAGCTCAAGAGATTGGATGGAGGCTCTTTGGAGGAAAACCTCTATCAACTAAAGTAAAGGGACATTCATAATTCTTCAATTACCAAGGGATGAAGCCCAAGGGGTCCTATTTATATTTGAGGATGCTCCTTACAACCATTTAGGACAAATTCTAGCCATTATTGGGGTGTCCAATGGATATTCTTTCAACTTTTTTCACCCCCTCTAATAGCTATTTTTCACTGAAGAATATGGTTTCTATAGTGTTGTCTGCCAAGTTACCTTTATGGACAACTTGATCAACAGTAGTTGATGTTTGGGCCATTTTCTATTCATCCTAGTTCTATTCTAGCAAGAAACTCGTTCAATAACAGGTCTTGGAAACCCCGGTGAATAGTGTTGTCAGTTGAGTTACCTTTAGGGACAACTAAACCGACTACACTTATTTTTTTAGGTATTCCAAAACCTTTTAAGTGCAATATAATTCATCCTAATTATTTCTATTACACATATGAGTTTAATTACAAGCGATACAATCATTAAAAGTGATTTACATCAAAGATCCAAGGAGATAATTATCTATTCATCAATCTTGATCTTTGTTCTTGTATGACTTTCTTTCTTCACGTTAGGATATGTAATTTTATGCATTTTGAGTGTGTCTATCTAATCTGAAATCACTCAAGTAGAATAAGTAGACACAAATAAGTGGAATGGTTTAGTCATATCAAAACAAGGATTAGTCAATTTAGACCATGACTCAACATCATCCCCCTTTTTGAAGATGACAAACCATTCTATAAATGTATTAAAAGCTTTTATAAATAGGATAATAAAATCATAACTTTGGATAAACCTAGGTGTTTTAATTAATTTAATAGATATGCTCCCCCTCAATTTATGATAATTGAGTTCATAGACTTCCCCTCAATTTATGCTATATCTCCTGTACGGTTAGCTTTCATAACATGTACATAAAATATGTCTTCTCCTCATATATATGTCTCCTCTCCTTTTTATAAGATGATACATGTCGTCTCCCACTTTGTCTTTTCAGAAAGTAAGGGGATCGAAGAGCTAAATACAACTTGTTATAAAAGGGAGAGTAGAAGAGAAAAACAAAAGGCTTATCCAAGCAATGTATGTAAAGATAGTCAAGGCATGCAGTTGAACAATCCTAGATGTAATTCTAGCAATAATCAAGGCAATGTTATGCAAGCAAGTAGTTCCATATATTAGATTACAAATCAAGGAACAAGCTTGAGTACAAATGAAACATGATACAATCATAGCATAAGTTGGATACCAATACATGAACAAAACTAGGACTACATGTAGATGGACTACTAGTAGATGATATCATAAGTTAGGACTGGTACTAGGATCTAGGTCATAGCAATAGATACTCAAGTCAAAAGTTGTCTATGAATAGATGTATAGAAATATCCATACAAAGAAATATGCAATTCTAAAAGCATGAATGAATATTACTCACTAGAAAATATGCACCATTTATCAAAAGATCTTTACCGCTAAGAATATTAAGGTTGCATCAAAATAAGATTGACAACTAGATAGATGTAATAAGTTACAGTACAATGAAAGAAATTTAAACCACAACCAATAGATCTAAAGAGATTATCATGAAAACATGCATAACAAATCAATAAATGTAATGGCAAGATATATAGATATCAATTTAGAGAAATTGGAGAAATAGAGTTATATGAAAGATAGGCAATTTAAAGTATGAAAATATGCATAATAAAAAGTCATCAAGGGAAGTGTCAATAGAGTAAAGCTACTACTTGAGAAAACATAGTTGAGAGGGCTATTCACATCCAATAAACCATATGTATATTCTGTGCAAAGCATTGTCAGCCAAGTTTTTGGGTTGAACTTATGGCCGACAACAATTACTAGTAAGACCATGTTAGTTCTTGTCAGTTGAATTTCCTCAAGTCAAACTCAGCCGACAACAACGACTGGCAAACCAAAAGGATGCATGTTGGTCGAGTTCCCTCCAGATAATGGATTTTGAGTCGAAGCTCTATTTATTGCCCTATTCTGTTTCCTAACCAAAGTCACTAAGGGAAAGGGAGGAGTAGAACCCGTGAGGCAAAGCCTTGACAAGGGATGAAGATTTTCTCAAGTCAAACTTACGAGTCAAGTGGACATTTCTTCTTTTCTTGTTCCGTTCACAAATTTTTTCTTTTTTTGTTTCAAATTATTCTTTGCCAACAAAAACTACTATCCAAAAACAAACATTTTTTAGGAAAAACTAGAGGGATGATAAAAATCTAAACAATAACCAAACACATATGAGCAAGTTAGTAATGCACTATGCAAGCATTAGGGGAATTTTTTTAGTGGGAAAGTGATGAGAATAACAGTACACCAATTTTGCCTCAAAAATCATATGTGAAGTGCATACAAACTTGGCAAAAACAAGTAATGGTTGGATATGAGAAAGACTGCAATTACATCTATTCTTACCATTTCTTTTCTACTTGTTCCCATCCCATACACATCTCTCCTTTATTCTTTTATGTGGTTTCATAAAACCAATTTGCAAATCTATAGTTCATGTCAATCCATTAACAAATGACCTACAATAAGAAAGATGAAATGGTCCCCAGTCATATTTTTAGATCTGGGGGGATTACCTTAACAACCAAATCATATTAGTTTTCAGTGATTTCCTAAAAGGAAAATATATAGAATAATGAACATTTTTCTTGTAATAGGTACAAGTGCTCTTAGCCTTGCAACTAGAGGATTCTCCATGAAATATTGGAGGATCTTTATCTTTATTGTTCCTTTGCCTACTATCATGCCCTATACCGTGTCTACCAATTGGTTTATTAGTATGTTATAGGATATCATTAAAATTCTTATTACCATATAAAAATTCTGCAAAGAAATATCTCACAATATGATTATCATGCATAAGAAAAGTACTAGAAGAAGACAATTGATTAATATCATCTCTAGCATGCAAAAGATAGTTTTATAAGCAAAGAGCCTTAGTCAGATAAGGATCTTTTTCTATATGAAGAGAAGCAACATTATTCTATCTACTAATAGAACTAGAACAAAATTTAAGAACATTGACTTTAGCAACCAAGGAGGCATTTTAGTTTTCAAGCAAAGTAATCATAGAAAGATAAATACTATTTACAGATTATATTCCTTGCAAAATAAAGTCTTTGTCCTGATTTTCAATTCTAAGAACATCAATATCAAGCATGAGAGAATTCATAATTTTAACATGGTCTTCATTAAACTAGGCATAAGAGGTTGACATTATAAAAATATAATATCATCAAGGAAACTAGTATTTTCAAGTTTAAGATCATCAACTTGTCTAAAATAAGCTTTGTGTTCTATATCAACACCATTGAATTTCAGTTCAAATTATAGATAAAGGTTTTGGAGATTGTTAGCATCATCATGCAAGCAAATATTAACATGTTTAAGTTCGTCTTTTACTTCACACAAATTATCAACAATCTTAACAAGCCTTTTCTTTTTATGTTTAGTAGACTTAATAGATGCACGAGTATCATGAATAATCACAATTAAGGATTCTTTATCTAAAGAGTTTAGATTTACCTCATTTGAATCTCCATCTGAACTTGCCATTAGAGCAAAGTGGCATTCTCCACTTTCACTAGAGCTTCACTAGAATCTTCACTTGAGAATGAGTTGGAGTAGTCACTAGAGTTTTTGTGCCATTTCTCCCTCTTCTTGTACTCCTCTTCTCTTCTTTTGATATGATGTGTATTTTTACCTTCAGTGCAATCATACTTGAAGTGACCCTTATTTCCACATTTGGAGCACCAGTTAGAGGAAGAAAAGTTGCCTTTGTAGGATCTACCTTTAGAGTACATGGCATCTTCTTAAACTTTAGAGTATATGTGTCTTGATAAAGCATTGAAGGCAATCACCTTCTCCTTCTTATTTTGGTTCTTCTCTTAGAGATCCTCTTCTTCTTGTTGGTTGAGTCTAACTTCATGGGCTTAAGGGTTTCTATGAGTTCTTTAATAGGAATATCAGAGAGGGACTTTGTTTCTTCTATGGTAGCTACCTTTATTTACCAATGTTGATGAAGAGTACAGGTGATCTTGGAGTTTACCTTCCCTCGATCCATGGTATGGCCTAGGACAACAAGACCATTTACAATGGTGTTGAGCCTTGAGAACTTTTCAGCCACACTCTCCCCCTTTCCCATCTTGAAGCCTTCAAAGCGTTCATTCAATATATATACTCTACTTTCATTCACTTGATTTGTCGCTTCATAAGTGACACATAGCTTTCTCCAAACTTGATAGACCATTTCACAACAACAAAATCTGATTCAACTCAGTGGGGGAAAGGGAGACATAGAGGATGTTGATGATTCTTTCAACCAAAGTTTTTTTCTTCAAATGTATCATTATCCCATTATTCATTAGCTTGTATGAAAGATCCATCATTCTCTATATCTCAAGACTTGATCCATGAATGTGGTATTGTATTATTATTTTCCAAAAGAGAAATTTGCTCCCATCAAATATTGTAATGTTGACATAGTATATCCCTCCTTGATTATCACCCATCTTCTCCTACTTGTGGAAGTATTTCTTGGAGAAGACCTTGCTTTGATACCAACTATTGGATCTATAATGGGATCAATAGGGGAATGAATAGCGATAAAACCATATAAACAAAATTCATTAGACCTTTAAGATATTTCCAAGATAATATATCAAGTATGATATTTGAGTGCAATTTAGCAAGCATGGCAAAGGAAGAGAGAGATTGAATAAGCACAAAATAACACATGTTATATATAGTGGTTCTGACCTCCAAACTAGGAGATATACATCCATTGTCTAGAGGGGTCAATATCTAGGATTTTCAGGCATGTCTCACTCCTTGTATTCCATTATAAGAGTTACAACATAAGTTCACCTTTTGTACATTGATGGCTAAACTAGCATTCCTTTTTGGATCAAGGAGTCAATAACCATTACAAAAGACCTACATATCTATTACCAAGAGTCTTACACCTTACCAAATATTTACCTACTCTTACAACAAGTATTTGGCCTTCTCCAAGGACTTACCCGCTCTTACAAAAAGTCTTTGGCGTTCAAGGTCTTACCCACTCTTGTCTTGATCTTCTGCCTTTGACTTCACATTCACCAAGGGACTCCTTCCCTTCTTCTTCTTCACCTCTCTTATCCAAGAGAGAAAATCTTCATCTTCATGGTAGAAAGAGAGATTTGGAGGTGGAGGAAGTGAAAGACTCATAAGATATACATGTAGGACTATCTCTCTTACAAATCTCTTACTCAATCTAATGTATATGAAAAGTGATTAATCTCATGAGTGTGTATGGAGGATCTTAGGAGGAAATCTCTCTCAACTATAGTATAGGGACCTTCATAGTTCTTGTATAACCATGGGATGAAGCCCAAGGGGTCCTATTTATAATTTAGGATGTCTCCTAGCTATCAGAATCATTTACGATGATTATAGCCATTATTGGCATGTCTAATGGATCATTTCTCATCTTTTGCACCCCTCTAATGGATATTTTCACTACAAAAATGGTTGCTACATTGTTTTTGGTTGAGTTACCTTTAGGGACAACTTGACGGAAAACAGTTGTTGGTCGCCCGAGTTACGTTCTGGCAAGAAACTCAGCCAACAGTTTCAACTAGAAACCCATGTGAACAGTGTTGTTGGCTGAGTTACCTTTAGAGACAACTCAACCGACTACATTTGTTCTTTTGTTTGTTCCAAAACATCCTAAGTACAATATAATTCATCCTAATTTTTTCTATTATACATATGAGCTTAATTACAAGTCATACAATCATTACAAGTGATTTACATCAAAGATCTAAGGAGAAAACTATCTATTCTTCAATCTTGATCTTTGTGCTTGTATGACTTGATTTCCCCACTTTAGGATTTGTAATTTATGAATTTTGAGTTTGTATATATAATCTGAAATCAATCAAGTAGAATCATTAGACACAAATAAGTGGAATTATTTAGTCATTAACAAAATAAGGGATTAGTCAATTTAGATATTGAGTCAACATTGCTTTCATAAGGTAGTCTCACGATGACTCCACTCCACTTCTAAATGGCCTAATGGTATAGAAGAAGAATTCGAAGGTGTGAAATGCTTATTACAAACCCAACAACAACTGTCTTATCTACTGATCTCTGATCCAGCTAGGCTGGAGTCGAGCAGATTTTGTGTAAAGGTCTTGCATCCACAATGTTTTTGAAGAGATGTGAATGGTGACAAATTGAGGAGGCTGCCAAGATAATGATGGTATTGCAACTAGTCGGTGTGGTAAGTAGTTTGAAGATGATGGTGGTAGTAGGTCCATGGAGAATAAATTGTGGAAGTTAGTAGCTTTGTAGGCAACAAGGCGGCCAAGTGGGGAGACTTATCATCACATGGGGTTCCAAGGGCAGGCATTGAATATGTGTGGCAATATTGTGAGGGGTCATGTGGATGGATTTTTGTGGATTTTGGTGATGGAGAGCTTTGTTGTAAGTCTAGAAGAGGTATGAGGTGAAGTTGGTTAGGATGGGACTATAGAACCAATGGTGTCACTACAGAGAGTACAGGGTTGTTACAAGTTTCCATAGTTCATCATGGTGGTGAAGACAAGGAGCAAAGACACAATAGAAGTTTGTGGAGGATCAATAGAATCAAAGTTTATGGAACAACAACTAGAGCTTATGACATCCATGGTGGGAGGTGGTGATGGCCATGTGCAGTCATGGTTGTGTGGTTCCAAGGTAAGGGAATAGTGGGAGGTTGGGGTTTTAAAGAGTTAAGGAAAGAAAGAAGAAGGTAGACATAGGAAGGAGTGGAAGAAAAGATGAGGAAGAGGATAGCATAGATAGATCCATTAGGGTGGTTGTTTCATTGTATGAGGAAAATTCACAAACGCGTCAAAATTGGGTAGCGGGCAGAGGTATTTAGATAAGGACGACGTGTAAATAGTGATAATTTTTATTCATTTAATAGGGGTCAAACATAGTCTAAACATGTTGAAATTCAGACTAGATGTATAATAATTAGATAACTACCTAAATAAAATGCTAATTCTCCACTTAATGGGTCTAACTTTATCTATTAAATTTTCTATCATAATTAACCCAATAATTAATATCTAGTATTTTCAATTAATGCTTTAAATTTTCCAAACCATTTGTTTTAATATTGAGAGTATTTGACTCATGTATAGTCTAGTTGAAATTTTTAGACTCAAATATGATTAATTCAACCAAATGACACCATGATGGTTCGTCAAAGTATGTTGAGGGACCATATTGCAAATTTTCTCAAATGAAGAGCAATATCTTGTATGGTCACAAAAAAATTACAAAGGGAACCATATATTGTCAAGATTCATGATGGTCGAACAAGAAAATATATGGATTTGAAATGAGGGACAAATTGGTAAATATTTACATTTAGACCAAGGGAATTCAACTAAAGGCTAGTTTGTATCAAAGGCCATGACAATTGAATAAAAATAACTGACTGGGATTTGCAGTGAAGGACAACATTGCAAATAAGTTCAAGTTAGAGGCAAATAGCTTAAAAAAGATTTAGTATGCAAATTTGTTATGTTGCAATGAGAATTCCATACATAAGCAAAGGATAAAAGAGAAACATAGAACAAAATTCGAAATTTTATAAAAAGTTGTTCATACATAAGTTATGATTTCCAAGAAGGGGTCAAATACAAGAAAAAATACTCCATACACATAGGAGATTCACATTATAACATGTAAATCGTATTTTTGATAGAGTACATGGAGTAAACATGAATTATGAAGAAGGTGAAAGAGATGTTAAACTACACTTGTAGAGAGAATTCTTTACAATGGATACATAATAGTGGGTCCTCTCCCCTTAAGAGAAGGGAAATCCACTCCTTATTCTTGTTTCTTCTTTCATTTTAGCCTCTTGGAGAGTAAAATTACTTCTTGGGTAGTGATGTGATCCTCTCCCAAAGTTCAAATCCGGCCAAAATGAAAGATCCCCGCAAATAACCACATGTCCAAACTCTATATTTTTACAAAAATGTTAACGGGCACATTGTGTCTAAGTCTATACATGTCATGTCACTTAGTCGTTTCCAAAGGATGGGAGAAATAATTGTTTGGCATGCTATCTCGATGGTTATTAGGAGTAGTCATTGAACAAGAATGCATGGCATGTCACTGGTCAGACATTATGTGTTCTTTAGTTGTCAACCTTACCAACCCTCACTAAGATAACACAGAATTTCTTGGTGTAGGCACATCGTGTCGTATTGATGTGAGATGTTTTCAAACATAAATTTTCTAAGGGTGGTATTCCCCGCAATTTAACCTTAACAAACAAGAATCAAATAACCTACATGAAAAATGGGTCAATCTTTGTACATAAAAGGGTCGAACCAAAGACACAATGTGATCAAGAATCACTTCAAACCAATTGTTAAGAATAATATCTAATTTTGGTTGTTTGAGATAGATTATAAGTAATGTTGGAAAATAGATATTGCAAGGGAAAAATGATTCAAGTGAGGGTTTGATTTAATAAATAACAGATATTGGGAAAGCAATGTTCACCACCATAACCTACGTAATTATTATAATCAATAAAACTCTTTGAATTAAGCATGTTTAGATTAAGACCATTTGGATCGCATCCTTTCAGAACATAATCTCATAGGGATTGAATTCCTCATGGACCTGGAATCTCGGTGCCCATGGATCATTATCCAATCATCTAGTAGAACTCCTTTTGGGGTCTCATCTTGAGTTCTATGAGTTCATTCCCTATTCTAATCCTAGGTTTTGTGGTCTCTATTCTAAGGGTTATGACAAACAAGAAATTTTATTGATCACGTCACAAAGTAAGTGTAGAGGACAAATGAAATGCATCTAGCGGGCAGAATTCTCAGAGTTAACAACAACTAGAACAAAGTATAGGCTATTGGGTTATGCCCCATGCCCTAGAAATGAGATCTTCTCTCTCATGTTTAGAATAATCATGAAAGTACACATACAAAGAGAATAACTCATGTCACTAGGGGTGTAGAAGAATCATTTGGTGGTCTCCATCTCAGTTCTATAGTCCAACATCACTCTGGAAATCTCCATGAGAAAGACAATGGCTCCCTGTCTCTATTCTCTGCTCCGTGCAACAAAAATAAGGCTCATAACGATAACATTAGGTCAACTCCACTCTTTTATATATCCATCATTGGGCCCACAAAACCTAAGTTTTGTGGCCCAACGGCGGTCTGCCAAAACGTTTTCAATTGGGAAACCAACTGATCGAGTGAGTAAGTGGACACTAAAGCTCGGGTATAGGTCAACTGATTGGTTCACTGTGAGTCAACCAGTCTGTATGTAGATAAAATCTTCTCAAATATTAGGGTCTTATTGTCCTTTTTTGGCTTCCGATCAGTTCATTTCACTACATGATCATGTCCAAAATTATGGTTTTTGAGTCGGCCGATTTGATAATAAAAATGACTGGTTGGAAATTTTAAAAGGCTAAAATATGAACTTGAGGCCTCCTTGATCTTCTAGCTCTTATAAATTTTGGGGATTCATGATTCTTGGAATGAAAAGGTAAAATTGAGTTATTTTCTTACAATAAACAAACAAATAAAATTAAAACTCTATTTTGGAGACAAAAGCAAACAAGAGTAAATAGATCCTAAAATGGAGGAATAATAACACAATGATCCTAAAAATTGATACAAAAGATGACATTCAAATAGATGAATATGCATTCATCAAATAACCAAAAACATGAATGTTTCTTGTCCTCGAGTAAAAGAGAATCAGGAACAATCACCAAATAATACTAACAACTTGTCCTCCTCTCTTACATAGAACCACTTGCATCCTTACTACCATTCATGGACAAGCAACCCTGATTTATTGAAATCATTAACACAATTTTCTATATTATCTACTTGAAATTGTTTCACAACTTGTTCCAATATCAAGACCTACAAAGTAATAGATGGATATCCCTAATGCTTCTAGTATTCTCGCATATTCTTATGAGTTTCTCACAAGAACAAGGTTTAGTGGTTCAGTGGATTGGGGTTATGTATCTTCCCCTAAGTAATCATGGAATTAATGGAGGTTTTAAACAAGGTAATATCTCCTCTGACTCGAGATCATATCATTTTTTCTACAATTGCATTGGTTGCATTTTTTCCTTTTTGGGTGTGCACATTGGAAATTGAGGTATACCCCTATTACATATGAGTGGTATGGAAGAAGCAGTAGAGAGAGGACAAGTGTTCCACCCTAAACTTGGATCTTGGTGATATTTTTGTCTTTTTATTTATTTTTTGCTAAATAGAGGAGTAAGAAGATTATAGAAGAAATGCAGAAGATGTTGAAGTTGTGCATCTTGTATTATGAATTCAATGCATTTGGAGCATCATAACATCATTTTTATTCTTTTTTCAACATGCGAAAATCAAGAATTTTCACAAGTTATTACACAAATCAAGTAAAGACACATTGTATTTGATTTTTATCAATCCTTTACGTCTTGCCATCTTTTCCAAGGAGCAGTGCTACATAAAGTCCTAGGTGACACAGGGTGAGTTCTAGCAACGGTATTTCATGAATTTTTGCAAAAGAATTTACTTCATTCAAGAGATTCATTGTTTAAACATGCACAAAATAACAATTGGACGACCAGATAAAGGTCACAACACATGCAAGAAAAGGAGAAAAATGAGAAACTAAAACTAGAACTATATGCAAATTAAGATAACATGGTAATAATGTTGAAACAAAGGAAGATAGAGTGGATGGAATTGATGCATACCACCCACCTCCACCCCCAACTTATAATTTTACTCCTCCCAAGAAAAACTAAATCTAGGATGGAAGGAAGAAAATCTACTTAAAGGACCACCACCCACCATGGTCTTCTAACTATGGTGACTGGGTCGCATGTGTATGGTCATCAGTGGATGGCTAGGATGACCAACCGTGGATAGATGTATCGATGTACTCTCACCCCTAATAGTGAGAATTGGGGCTGGGATAGGTCCAGTGAGCCCCGTAATCCTGGTAGTGGGTCTTGGTAGGCTTGTAGTATCTGCGGCCAACATGCAACATCTCATGTGATATCTACATTAGATAAACATGGTTGAGTTGGTGACCCTATCTCTACTTCTCGCACTCCATGCACACTATGGGAGTCCTCAATGTGATTCAGCTTTTGTTGGATCTCTTAGAAGTTGTATGGACCCTCAGGGTAGGTGATCGCAATAGTTTTCCGCTTGGTGTGGCATGATGGCAGTGATGGATAGAAGTTGTGGTGCCTCTTTCTTCCTATGTGTTGGATCGGTTGGTTGAACTGTTGGTTGGTAGAGAGGCCAAGGGAGAGGTTGGAGTGATCCCCTGGTTTTGGCGATTAGCTATAGTACAACTGGATGGTTCGGAGCTCAGCAGAGGATATGGTGTTGTAGATGTTTTAGTGGCAAGATGAGCAATTGGCTACTTGATTGGTAGGTGGAAAGGGAGGTTGAGAAGGTGGAGCAGGATGACTAATGGCAAGTCAATCAACTTGTTACATTGAATGTCAATGATTGTGCCCTAGGAAGAGGGTGGTGTCTCCTTCTCTCTCTAGTGCAGTTGCCTACAAAGAGGATGGTGTCTCCTTTGCTCTTGTGCACTAGAGTTAGAATAGAGTTTAGTGAATCCTGAAGGCCTTAGTGGCCCTTCTTTTATAGAAAATTTTGGGAATGGCCCAATCAGTCAATTGGGTATGCCAACCGATTGGTTGAAATTCTCAAAAAAGTCTAGGAAATTCAAATTTTTTGCTCCTCTAAATGATTGATGGGGGATTCGGGCTGCCCGATTCAAATCTCAAAATTTTCTCAATAAACTCCAACGAAATTGCTATAGGTGGGTCGGCTGATTGGCTTGCAAGTTGGTTGACTCAAAGGTTGAAATTTTCTCAGTATACTCTAAAAAAATGTTTCAAGTCGGTCAGTCAATTGGCTTTGTGAGTCAGTCAATTCAAAAGCAAAAAAATGCTTAGCAAACTTCATGGGAGATTGCTTTAGATCAACCGACTGATTGGATTTTCTAGAGTTGGTCGATTGGCCTTTTCAGTTAAAGTCAGCTCTCACCACTGACTGACTGGTCAAGCCAACCAATTGGTGGGTTAGCAAGATTTTGGGAAGACGTAATCAATTGAAGGAAGAGTAAACCCAAATAAGATCAGAAAAAAAGAATCCTTATCTAGGCATGAAAATTAAAAAGAAATGAAAAGAAAACAAAGACGATTATTCAAAGGGATTTAGGAGATTGGGTTGCCTCCAACAAGCATCATGTTAAACATCGAAGGGCTGACGCTTGAGATCAAACCCTTATCTCTGAGAGGTACAAGGGTTGCAACTCCCTTGTCTCCACATCTTTAGTAATAGGACATCACTTCACTCGTTTCACCACACAATCATCAGTCATCAACTAGCGCTTGAGTTAGTGTCCATTCACTACAAATTCACCTTTAAACTTGTCCCAAATGATGAATGTGTCATGTGGATATGTGTGCTTAACTAGAGGGTCGTACCAGATGGACTTAAGTTTCGTAGGGAACAATTTTAACCTAGAGTTGTGCATCAATACTTGATCTCCCACTTTGATATCCTTCCCACTAAGATGGCCATCATATCACTTATTCATCTTATCCTTATATATTTGTGCACTTCCATAGGTGGACATTCTCATTTCTTCAATTTCATGCACATAGAGGAAAGGTTTTTCACCAGTTGTACATAGATAAAAGTTGAAGGTCCTTATAGCTCAGTTGACCTTATGCTCCATCTTTATTGGGATGTGATAGGATTTCCCAAAAACCAGTCTGAATGGTATGGTTCCCAAAGGTGTCTTCAAGAAAATTCTATACACCCACAGTGCATTCTTGAGCATCAAAGACCAATCATTCCTGGTATTGTTGGTATAGTATGCCCAGAGAGCCAATTATGTGATGATTGCAATGAGGCATATGATACTTGATTTGATAATGGTAAAGGTAATTATGTCGATTATGTTTGTCTCAATCATGAGATGATGACACATACATGATAGATGTCTAAAGAATGATGTGACTCGATGACATATGTCTTCATGTTGAGGACCTGAACAATGAGACCATATGTATGATAAGAGTACATACATTCTTGTTATGTCCCTAGTCAGATGTTACTGTGGAAGAAAAACAGACAATAGAAATACATAAGACTAGAGTGTGTGTTGATTGATGACAAGTCTCATTAGTCATAATATATGATATCAAGTCAAGCACATATATATATGTTAGAGAACAGTATATCAGACAGACCCACCGTGAGAGTGATACATGGATACCATGGAATGGTAATCACAATCATGTCTCATAGTGATAGTTGTGATAGTGGTTCTTAGACTAGAAATAACTACACTCATCATATGTCGTTGGGTACACTTTGACATCATCAAATGCATTCCTGAAACATGGGTGTTATAAAGGTGATGATTGGGTAACTTGGACACATGGGGTTTTGACTGTGAGTGATAGATATGGGATTTGTCCCTCCTACAAGGAGTATGACATATTGGGCCCCTTGATAAGAGAGACTGAGAAATGTATGGCCATACTCATGTGATTCAATATATGATATGTGAACCCACATGCATCTCAGACAGTCTTCTTAGAGGTCAAGGAACATGGATTGAATGTTGAAGAGGATGGCGTTCCATGCCTCGATTTCAATCTGGATGTCAGTGACAAAGGAACTATACGATCACGATAACACTAAACATATATTGTACGTTGAAAGTTGTTCTCCAACTTTCCTTCACACTTGGGTAGCACAGATATGCGACTAGGCACCACTCTTTGCTTGTGAAATACTAAGTGAGTTATGGACTTTCACTGCCAACGTGAAATGGGACCTATAGGGTCACACACATAGCATAATTTGGAAGAGGAGTTCATCCATGAATGAGGTTTAGATTGATTACTAAAGTGTTTAGGTACTCAATTAAACATTCAATTAATAGACTTGACTCAGAATCATCAAGTTCAAGTGTTGAACCAATTGATTAGAGTGTCAGATTGATTGAGAACTGCATTGACTGAGTTCTACATAACTTGGACCACCAACCGACCGGATCATTGGGTGAACCAATTGGCTCATGGTCAGTGAGACGGCCGGTTCACATGGACCAACCAAGCAGGTGTTGGGTTTCTCAGTTTGTGAGAAAAGATTTTTGTTTCACTTGTTCAATTTGATTGGGACAAGAACTAATATTTGCATTAATTAGAAACGAATAAAGAAAGTCAATTGGAGGCAAGTATGGGAAGTGAAATGACTGATTCACTAAGTGAACCGACCAGTTCACACTCCCAACCGACCAATTCAAAAGTGAACTAATCAACTCACTTGCCCAAATGACCAGTTGAGTTGTGAAATGACTGATTCGCCTGCCGCAGTACAATCAATTCATGGAAAATTCAGACCCTTCTACTCCAGCACAGACTTGGAACCCTGACCCTACCCTCTACTATAAATAGAGGGGTACATGGGGCTTCTTAGAACACACAAATCAGAACATCAGTTGCTCTACAAAGTTGTTGTCCTCTCTAGTTGTGGTAATCGAGAGAGCTCGAGCAAGTGCTACCTGACTAGGGATGCACAGTGAGGGAAAGACAACTACAGGATGACAACTGGTGGCAGGAGAGTGTGTCGGTGACTAGTACGCTGATAGAGGGGGACGACTCCTTCTAGTGTCCTTCAGGATAGGATGACTAGAGTTCCCGGTGGTCTGTGTGGACTATCTATAGAGGCAGGAGGTTTCTATCACTCAGGAGGAAGATGGTCAACCATAGTCTGGGTCAAGGATAGGAGCTTCATAGATATCATCGAAGACTAGGTGGTTGAAGACCGCACTAGATATAAGGTATTATCATTGAGCAAGCCTTAGGACCAGATACACCTTGCTAAAACCATATTTCCTATTGCGGTCGTTGATGCGATCTGTTGGTTATGGGTTTGTGGTGAGAAAAATTTTTGTTTCCACTGCCTGTTCTGTCCCACAAAACTCAACAGTGGTATCAGAGCCATGTCAACATACTATGTTTTAGGATTAATCGATATGATCAATTTTTAGTTTTTTGATTTTTTTTTTTGCATGTGATGTGAATAATTAAATTGGATAATATACATATCCGATTAAACACCACAAATCCCAATATACATATATGATATGGTATATATATGTAATCGATATGCGTCACCCCAAAATAGTTTTGATGGTGGATGTGTAGCATGATTATGGCCTATAAACCCCTATGTGTGTGCTTGGTGGTTGTGGTTGTTTGCATCTCAGTCTGTGTATCGAGTCCTTTCTTCTATCCCGATGTAACTTGAGATAACTCGAGCCTTCTCTTCTACCTTTTCTCCCCCCAAATGTAACTCGGGGTTTCCCAAAGAGATATATAAAGTAGGATATTTTATTTCCTATTATGTCAAAGAATGATGGGTGCCCAAAATGAGCAGTTGGAGGACTGAGACAATCAGTTGATGGTTCGAGATGAGTGACTGGTGGCCTGACAAAGAGAGAGACAACCCGACGAACTGACTGTTTCGAGGAGTCAGACGATTGGTTGGTGACAACCAACTGACCGGCCAGGAGGCGAGCGAATCAGTCATAGGATGAGTTGATCAACCCAGAACAACCCAAGCACAGATCTTCATCAACTACAGGTTGTTATATGTGATGTAGACCTAGATTATTATAATTCCTTGTGGCTCAAGGAATTACAATAGGAAGGCCATAATCTTCGCTTTATCGCTTTGCATGTATTTCTTGTGGGATATAGCATGTTTATGATACATAATGTATATGTGGTGATTGGATATGTATATGTATATAAATACCAAGCCCCTTAATGTAAATATTAAGTTTAAGATGTCTTCTAAAATCAATATACATGAAAAGCTTGATTGACTAAGTGTGGGCATGCCCTAGCGTGGTGCACCATCTATCTCATGGAAGTGTGATGGTGAATATATGGGTCTACCCTAGCAGGGTGCATATTCATTGTGTTGGCATTTCGGTTGGACTTAACTAGGTGACCTTGATCGGATCAAGCACCTTGAGGCATGCAAATTTTTATGGCCAAGAGTTACGCATATCATCTATCCAAGAATTGCATATGATGCAATTGGCATGATTGCTTGGTTGGGTATTGATGCAATTTTTTTCCGATCCTGGCCACTAGAAGATTTTACGCTACAATCTTTTGAATTGATACTTGAGGGTTATCAATTTGATCAAAATAGTGGAATTGATAGTTAATTAAAGGTCTAATTAATATCGTCAAATTTATCAAATCAAACAAATCAAAAATGTTTTGAAAAAGTTGCAAAATTCTTTTGTAGAATCCAAATGACAAACACAAATACATTATTGTTTCCATCAGTTCATAGATGGGATAAGACTTCAAATCTGGTTTGGGACCTTGGAGAAGTGTTCTCAATAGTGAGTGTAAACTCTAAAGTCCTTGAAAGACCAGATCCAGTAGAACCACTCCAAATGTGCCTAAGGTTAAAATTGGATGCTTGCTTGAAGTATGCCAATGATGCCTAAGACATCAAGAACCTTATGATGAGCTATATGAACTATGAGTTGCATAAATAGCTTGAAGCATGGACATTCTTTAGATGGTTATACATCTTAAGAATCATGTAAAGCATGAAAGGTATAATGTCTTCAAAGCAATGTTTGAGTATAAATAGATAGATGGAGTTCAAGTATAATCTCATATGCTCAATGTGATTATGCATATAGATTAACAATGATTTCTTATAGGTCAAGAGTTGACCAAACATATGATTCTACAAATAGTTGTGTGAATCATATAGCCAATTTATCAAATGTTGAGAAACTTGGCCAGATCGCTGTCTGAAATGATTGGCATGTTGATGCCAAAGCATGAATGAAGAAAGGAAAAAACATGTGATAATGATCAGCATAGTAAATTCCATAGACTAAAGCAAGGTCAAGAAGTGTTCTGAGGCCAAGCTTGGGTCCAAATCTTCATCACTCAAGATATGGAGAGGGGTAAGTAGGAAAGGGAAATAACATCGTTATAGAGGATCTCGAGAATATGAAAGAGATAGAGATCTCTATTTCAGGACCTGAGAAGAAGTAGGCTAGAAACTGTGTTGAGCAAGAGTTGATGCCTTTACAGTTACAATATGAAATTCATGGACATATAATAGAATTAGTGAATTGCTATTATACATCTACCGTTAATGAAATCATCATACATCTTATGTTGACAAGAGTGTAATGAACTAAAGGCAATGCCTATGTCTCATCAACTATACTTGATAGTTAAAGAGACAAATGTGTATGACACATGTAATGAATGAAATGATAACTCAAACTTGAATGCCTATAGCATAGTCATTTGCAGTGCATAAATGAGAATTGCATTTCTAGAAATCCATATGATGGTTATCCAGACTCATTTTGGTTATTGAACCAATAGAGACATGCTAATCTCATTGTGCAATATGACAAAGGTTCTTCACTAGATGTAGTGGGAGAACAATTATTCTATTAAGGATTGATGTATATAGACCTTATAGAATAAATACTAAAGGTAATCAATGGTACTTTATTATATTTATTGATGACCTCAGTAGATATGGTAGTTTGTATTTAATGAAATACAAACATGAATCTCTTGAAGTGTTCAAGGAGATCATAAATGAATCCCATAACAAACTTGGTATAAGTATTAAATTTTGATATGATTGATATGGAAATACTTTGAACCAAGAGTTTGAGAACCTTCAGGAAGATCATGATAATGTATCATGATGGACCACCTGAAAAACAATGATAATGTATCATGAGAACTGTATCAGAAAGAAGGAATCACACCTTGATGAATCAGAACGTGATTACTAGCTAAAATTTAAATTTCCTTTTGGACACATGCTTAACACTAAAAGAGGCACACTGGGAATCACAAAATGTTGTGGAATCTCAAAGTTCCTCAAGTAATACACAGAATTCCGGTTCTGGTAGAACACACCTAAATCTTGAAAGATATATGATATCTTATGGACAAGAAGGAGGTGAGTTGATCATATGATGAGTCAACAGTGTACCTAGAAACTAGTGAGAGCCAGAAACTGAGACATGGCTTGCAGCCATGAAATCCAAGATGGACTCCATGTACATCAACAAAGTATGACTTTGTTGATCCACCTAAGGGGGTAAAACCCATAGGGTACTTTTGGGTATTCTAGAAGAAAACTAACATGTAGGGTAATTTTGCTGCAAAGAGTTTCTAATAAGTTCAAGGCATTGAACATGATGAAATCTTTTCAGCAGTTACCAAGGATAAATCCATCAGGATAATGCTTCCTATTGTAGCGTAAATGTGACTGACATTTGTCATATGGATGATAAAACTGCATTCCTATGAAATATTATGTAGGCTGTGTATGTGACACAACCCTAAAGGTTTTATAAATCCAATAATACAAATAAAATCCATAAAGCCGCATAGATCAATCTTTGGATTGAAGCAGGCACCTCAGAATTGGGATCTTCTATTTGACAAGATAGTCAAAGAGTTTGACTTGAGTCAGAATAAAGAAGTAATGTGTGATTACAAGAATTTAGTGAGAGCATATGTATGTTCCACATATTGATGGGGAATGACGTCCTTATACTGCAAATATTAAAACCTGGAAACAAAGTGCATTCTGAAGTTTTAAAAGAAGCATCCTATGTGATAGGAATCAAGATCTATAGAGATATATCGAAAGGGCTTCTTGACCTAAGAAAGAGAACATACATTGGCAAGATGCTGAAAGGGTTCAACATGATGAGAGAAAACTTGTCCATGTTCCTTGGAGTTAGTCTCTCAAGAGACAAGTGCCCCAATTCTTATGAAGAATAAGGAACACATGGATAGATGCCATATGCATTCGCAATTGGATCTATCACGTATGAACTCATCTCGTTATCTTGTATGTATTGGACATGACAAGAACATATGAACTAATTATCTTGTATGTATTGGACAAGACAAGAATATACGATCTTATCATCTTGTATGTATTGGACATGATAAGAAGATATAAAATCATCATCTTGTATGACAAGATGATATAAATATCCATTTATCTTGTATGTATTGGACATGGCGAATGGATATTTGTCAAAATCCAATAAGAGTTGTTGGAATACCATGAAGGACATCTTTGTGTACTTGTAAAGTACTAAAAGGATTAGTTCCTCAGTTATGGTAATAAGGAAGAGTTGGGTGTAAAGAGTTACACTAATGCAAGCTTCCGAAATGACAAATTGTGTTTGACCTTAGAATAAGAATTGTTAGTTGGAAATGTTCCAACATGAGACAATTGATTAATTCTATAATAAGAAGTCAAGTACCTTAGTGTTACGAACACTGTAAAGGATATTTTATGGATCTAGAAGTTCATATGGATGAATTTATGGAGGTTTTGACCATTGGTGACTCAATAGAAATATTGTGACAACAATGGAGCTATTGGTTAGCCAAAGGAATTCCAAATAGCATACTACGGTACGTCCATCTTATACGAGCTGTCGTACAGCGAGGGGATGTGAAACATGAAATATACTGACTTGGAGAAAATGTTTCTTACCCTCTATAAAAGAGCTTGTATAGCAGAAACATGATGGACATGTTAAGATCACTTGGAATATGATTCGTGGGTGATTGGATCTAAATGCAAGTGGGAGTATGTTGGTATAGTATGCCCAAAGAGCCAATCATGTGATGATTGTAATAAAACATATGATACTTGATTTGATAATGATAAAGGTAATTCCATCTATTATGTTTGTCTTAGTCATGAGATGATGACACATACATGATAGATGTCTAAAGAATGATGTGACTCGATGACATATGTCTTCAGGTTGAGGACCTAAACAATGAGACCATATGTATGATAAGAGTGCATACATTCTTTTTATGTCCCTTGTCGGATGTTACTGTGGAAGAAAAAAAGACAATAATAATACATAAGAATAGAGTGTGTGTTGACTGATGATAGTGTCTCATTAGTCATGATATATGATATCAAGTCAAGCACACAGATATATGTTAGAGATCAGTATATCGGATAGACCCACTGTGAGAGTAATACATGGATACCATGGAATGGCAGTTACAATCATGTCTCATAGTGATAGTTTTGATAGTGGTTCTTAGACTTTAAATCACTACACTCATCACATGTCATTGGGTACACTTTGACATCATCAAATGCATTCTTGAAACATAGGTGTTATAAAGGTGATGATTGGGTGACTTTGACACATGGGGTTTTGACTGTGAGTGATAGATATGGCATTTGTCCCTCCTACAAGGAGTATGACATCATGAGCCCCTTGATAAGAGAGAATGAGAAATGTATGGCCATACTCATATGATTCAATATATGATATGTAAACTCACATGCATCTCATACAGTCTGCTCAGAGGTCAAGGAACATGAATTGAATATTGAAGAGGATGACGTTCCATGCCTCGAGTTCAATCTGAATGTCAGTGACAACGGAACTATATGATCACGGTAACACTAATCACATATTGTAGGTTGAAAGTTGTTCTCCAACTTTCTTTTCACTTGGGCAGCACTAATGTGAGACTAGGCACCACTCTTTGCTTGTGAAATCATAAGTGAGTTATGGACTTTCACTGTCAATGTGAAATGGGACCTATAGGGCCACACACATAAGATTAACCTTGAAGAGGAGTTCATCCATGGATGTTGTTTAGATTGATTACTAAAGTGTTTAGGTACTCAATTAAACATTCAATCAATAGACTTGACTCATAATCATCAAGTTCAAGTGTTGAACCAATTGATTAGAGTGTCAGATTGATTGAGAACTGCATTGACTGAGTTCTGCACAACCCGGACCACCAACCGATCGGTTCACTAGGTTAACATATTGGCTCATGGTTAGTGAGACGACTGGTTCACACTGGTGAAGTGATCGGTTCACATGGACCAATTGAGCAGGTGTTCAGTTTCTCAGTTTGTGAGAAAAGATTTTCATTTCACTTGTTCAATTTGATTGGGACAAGAATTAATCTTTGCATTAATTAGAAACGAATAAGGAAAATCAATTGGAGGCAAGTTTGTGAAGTGAAATGACCGGTTCACACTCCCAACCGATCAGTTCAAAAGTGAACCGATTGACTCACTTGCCCAAATGACCGGTTGAGTTGTGAAAGGATCGGTTCACCTACCGCAGTACAATCAATTCATGGAAAATCTGGACCCTTCTACTCCCACGCATATTGGGAACCCTGACCCTTCCCTCTACTATAAATAGAGGGGTACAGGGGGATTCTCAGAACACACAACTCAGAACATCAGTTTCTCTACAAAGTTGTTGTCCTCTCTAGTTGTGGTAACCGAGAGAGCCCAAGCAAGTGTTACCCAACTAGGGAGGCACAGCGAGGGAAAGACAACTCTAGGATGACAACTGGTGGCGGGAGAGTGTGTCGGTGACTAGTACACCGATAGAGCGGGATGAATCCTTCTAATCTCCTTAAGGATAGGATGACTAGAGTTCCCGGTGGTCTGTGTGGACTATCTATAGAGGTGGGCGGTTTCTGCACTCAGGAGGACGATGGCCAACCACATTCTGGGTCAAGGATAGGAGCTACACAGACACCGTCGAAGACCAGGTGGTTGAAGACCGCACTAGCTGTGAGGTATTGTCACTGAGCAAGCCTCAGGACTAGGTACACCTCACTATGGGTTTGTGGTGAGAAAATTTTTGTTTTCGTTGCCTGGTTTGTCCCACAAAACCCAATAGGTATATATTACATTCTTCTCTAAAATTAATTTGATTTGGCGATTGGAGACTTCCACTTAGCTACTTGTTTGTGGATGATAAATGGAAGCGACCTTGTGGTGAATCTCATGCTTCTTCAGTAGTGTCTCAAACTTCTTCTCTGGAAAATGTGATCATCCATCTGAGATCACCGTGCGAGGGACCCCAAACCTAGGGAAGATGGTGTTTTTAAAGGGATTCATCATAGGTTTTGAGTCTCTAGATTTTGTGGGTATATCTTTCAACCACTTGGACACATAATCTATAGCTATGAGAATGTAAGAAAAATCATAGGATGGGGGAAAAGGTCCCATGTAATTGACTCCCCATACATCAAAACTTCCAATTCCATCCATGAGTCCATAAGAATTCAATCCCTCTTGGATAGATTTTTGGACCTTTGGCATTGATCATTGGAAAGAGCAAAGTCATGAGAATCCCTGAAGATTTTTGGTCAAAAGAATATGCACTGAAGAATTTTGTTCATTGTCTTTTGCATGCTCGTGTGTCCTTCGATCAGACCAGAGCGACATTGCTCCATAATAGCTTGAGCTTCCTCCTTTGTGACACATCTATAGTAAAGCCCATATGCACAAAGCTTGAACATATATGGGTCTTCCCAATAGAACATCCTCACATCATGCAAGATTTTCTTCTTTGACTATCATTTACACTAAGGATGTAGATTGGAAAACCACAAAATGTGAATTTCAGCCTTCAGTAGCTTATCATTAGATAAGGAATCATCAATAAATGCTCTATCACTGTCCTATAAACTGATTCAGCAAAGGTGATCAGCTACCACATACTCATAACCTCTCCTATCATGGATCTCTACATCAAACTCCTACAGTAATAGAATCCATCGGATAAGTATGGGCTTGGAATATTTCTTTGTCATAAGATAACAGAAGGAAACATGATATGTATAAACTATCACCTTGGAACCAACAAAATAAGATCAGAATTTTTCTAAGGTGTATACGGTCGCTAACATCTCCATCTCTATTGTGGTATAGTTCCTTTGTGTGTCATACAACGTCTTCTGAGCATAATCAACAATATGGTGCACTTATCAATGTGTTTTCTATGAATAGCTCTCACTACATAGTCGCTTACATAACACATGATCTTAAATGGTTGAGACCAGTCCATCATGTGGATAATCATAGTAGTGATGACGATCACCTTCAGGATTTTGAAGCTACTCATTAAGGATTTATCAAAATAAAAAGTAGCTTCCTTTAATAGAATATTTGTGAGAGGTTGGACAATCTTAGAGAATTCCTCGATGAATCTTTAATAGAATCCAAAATACTCAAGAAATGCATGAACTTCCCTGACTAAGGATAGTGGTGGAAGCTTTGTAATAACCTCAATTTTTTCTTTGTCAACCTCTATGCCTCTATTGCTTAGCATATGGCCAAGCACAATGTCTTCCTTCATGATGAAGTGGAATTTCTCCCAGCTTAGTGCCAAATATGCTTCTTCACATTTTGCTAGCACAAGGGACATGTGATGTAGGCATGCATCAAAGGAGTCATTATAGATGGAGAAGTTGTCTGTGATTAATTCCATCATTGTTTCTGTCAATCCGAAAAAGATGGCGGAAATACAATGCTAAAAGGTAGTGAAAGCATTATAGAAACTAAGCAGAATCCTCCTGAAGGGGTAACTTCCAAAGGGGTAGATAAATGTCTCTTCTCTTGATCATCACGGTGAATAGGGATCTGGTATAACCTCAAATAATTGCTAAGGTAGTAGAAAAAATCTTAATGTGTGAGGCGCTCTAGGACTTGATCAAAGAAGGAAGAGGAAAATGGTCCTTCCTTGAGGCTTTGTTCAACTTCCTATAGTCAATTCACATTGTCCAACCCATGATAATTTGGGTGAGGATGAGCTCATTCTTATTATTCTTCACCATAGTGGTACCACCTTTCTTAAGAACAACTTGAACAGGGATGACCCATGGAGAATTTAAAGTTGGATAGATGATCCCTATAGTGATCAATTTAATAAATGAAATACGGACAACCTCCTTAATTTTTGGATTTAATCTTCATTGAGGTCTTTAGATGGATTGTAGTCTTAAAATATAGGAATATAGTGCATGCAAATAGCCTGTTTGACTCCTGACAAGTCAGTCATTTTTTTATCCCAGAATACCCTTTCTTTTCCTCAACTCAGTCTTAGCTTGTCCTCTTTTTTATGTGTCATATATGAATTTATGATCACCATGCTAACTCCCATTCATCAAGAAAACATATTTTTCCCCTCAGGTAAGGCATTCATTCGATGATCCTTTGGTGGTTTAGGCTTCTCTTCAACAATAGTAAAAGCCTCTTCAATTCTTCAAAAATGGCATCAGGTTCTTCTTTAAAAGCATCTAGATGGAATATGCATTGGTTGACTTGGTCATCATCAAAAATAGATCTGATAGGAAGGGTGAGAGTGTTTTGCAATGGATCCTCAAAAGCATCATCTTCCTACTTGAGTTTAGAGAGATTTTCAATCCGGACTAGTAGGAACACTTCTCATGAATGGTAGGATCCTTCATGTTGTCAAACACCTAGAACAAGAGTGTCTCTCTTCCTAGCCTTAAAATAATAGTTTCTGCCTCTACATCGATCAAGGCTTGGGATGTAGTAAGGAATGGGCAGTCAAAAATAAGAGGATATGGGAGATTATCTTTGATATCCATAATCACAAAATCACAACTGATATATGTGTTTTTCTCAACCTTCACAAGAAAATCCTCAATGATACCCATAGGTTTAGTCATGGAGGAGTCAGTTATATGATGGTCATGGCAGTGGGGAGAAGCTCAGTGAAACCTAATCATTGGCACAAAATGTATGGCATGATGGATATGTTTGCACCTAAATCTGTGAGCCCCTATGTACATATGTTGTCGCCTTGATAGCATCCTATCCCAAAAAAATAGGATCCTTCTGATTCTTGGGCATTTTACTCACAATAATATTGAAAGTGGTTCTTGTAAGTTTCACGATCTCATACTCCCTGGGGTGTACTTTCTAGTCAATAGGGTATTCAGATATTTTGATCAAGTAGGAATTTCAGAGAGGGTATCCAAGATAAATATGTCCAAGTGAATCTTTTTATATCTTTCTTTAATCTCAATAATTTGGCATCAAGTCTTGTCTACTTGAGATGTGCTTGATAAGGAGGGCATGGTTTCTAAATTGCATATCAGGTTCAACTATCTCCACTTGTGGCTTTTCAACATTTGGTGCTCTACTTGCATCAAAATCAACAACTATGTCTTGCACCTACTATTTCTCTACCATCTAGTATATCGTCATCAAAGTTGATGGGCATGGCAATTTGCTTCCGTAAAGGAGGAGGGGCATACAGGTTACCTGAACTTGTGGAAATGACTTTCAACTTCCCGTGGTGTTTGGTATTATACTATAGTTTTCTAGAAAAAGAACCTATAGGATGGTATAAAGATGTAGATAGCTAGGCTAACTGAAATATAATACATTTTTGGTAAGCTTGTTGATTGGAAAGAAAAGTCTATTGTCTAGTAATCATAAACTATTACAATCGGAGAACCTTCTCAATGGCTTAAAACTTTTGAACTACAGAAGAAATATTTGTTTGTTGTATTTGTGGTACTTGAACTAGAATTTGAAATTGTTGCCCTCAATTTTAGCCACAATTCTAGGAATTACCCCAGTAGTTGCCTTGGTTTCTAAAATCTTGTAGGTTGTTGTATTGGAACCCTGGGGGCACAATCTTGGTTGTTCAAATGAGAAAATCATTAGTGTGATGTATTCTCTACACCGGTTGGATTGCCATACTAGAAACCATGATGGTTTCTTGTCTGGTTAGGGTTGTAGTAGGCTTGGTTTGATATGTTGTGAATGGAGTTGAGATCCTCCATAAGTGGTCTGTCTTCTTCTTGTACTGGACTATTGTTCACCATGACATCATAGAGGAGTTGGCATTGTATAGAAGAATGGTCATGGCCTTGACATGCTTCACAAAATAGGTCTGGTGATTTTACTTGTCGCATATGTTTTGATTGTTTTGGTTTTCCCCTTCATAATAAGCATTCAAGGAGGACTAAATGTGGTCTTGATTCAAGGCAAGCTTCTTTAGGTATTCAACAATGGATTTAGACTCAGAACTATCTTCGGCTTTGGTCACCTAGAGGACTCTTTCTTGTCCTTGATCGGATCAGGTTTGTAATTCAGAACTTCTTTTGACGACTTCCCAAGCACTGTCAAAATTCTGGAACATGAAGTTATCTTCATATGATGTTTCAAGGAAGGTCTTGGTGTTTTCATCATCACCCCTATGGAAAATCTTAATCAGATCAACTTGAGAAATATTGTGATGTGGTCAATGGTGGAGGAGCTCTTTAAATAACTCCCTAGCTTCAACCAAGGATTTTCCTAGACCAATGGAAAACTGTGTGGTTTATCTCACGATGTGATAGGTAATCGGTGGAGGGTAGTACTTTTTAAGAAACTTGGACTAGAGGACTTCCAACTTGGTGATGTGGTCTCCTTTCATGGCATTGTACCAACTGCTGGCATGATCCATTAATGAATACTTAAACAACCCTAGTTTCATGGCATCTTTAGACTCGTCTAGTGTCTTGTACAGGGCACACATCTCGGAGAAGCGCTTGAGGTGATCTTGACAATTATCATCCTTATGTCCATTTAAAGCGCTGCCTTAGAGCATTGTGATCCACTGTGCCAAGATTTTGATCTATGGAGCATTGAAAGCAAGAGGTAGAGCGAGATCTTGTGGATCAGCGGACCTAGGGATGGAAAAGTCCTTAAGTTTGTTTTGTCACTCTTCCTCTTGAACTATAGCATCTCTATATTATTTCTCAACAACAATGGTTGCTCGTCTCCTCTAAGGGCCTCTTTTTGTGCAGCAAGGGCCAAATTCACCTAACGATTGATTTCTTTGTCGTCCATTCTATTCCAATGGGACTGATTAAGACAATGCAAAGTTTTATCAATGTATAGATCAAATGCAAGTGATGTCGAACAGAATCATTACCTAAAAATAGACCACACGATGCTAAAATTGAGGAAATAGTGATTCAAGAGGATATGTGTGATTATCGATTGAAAAAAAAATCCCATTTTTTCAAAGAAATGGGGTTTGAAACTACTCTGTTATCCCTAGCAATGGCGCCAAATTTTGATCCAAGAAATTTGCCACACAAAGTCACTAATTAAAGGGATCCCTAGAGTTTAACCTTAAGAAATAACAATCAACTCATCTTCAAGAGAACGGGTCAAGCATAGTATAGAAAAGGTTCGAATCCAAGAGATAATGTGATTAATAATAACTTCAAACCAATTTCTAAGGATAATGTTTAATTCTAATTATTTCATAGAGATTATAAGTAATGTTGGAAAATAGAGATTGCAAAGTAAAAACCTACCAAAGTGAGGGTTTAATTCAATTAATAAGAGATATTGGGACAACATCACTCATCCCCATAGCCTATGTAATTATTCTAGTCAATACAACTCTTTGGATTAAGCATGTTTATATTAGGACAATGTGGATCACATCCTTTGAGAACACAATCTCCCAAGGATCTAATTCCCCATGGATGGGGGATCTCAATTCCAACAAATCATTATCCAATAGTCTAGTAGAACTCCTTCTAGAATCTCATTCCTAGTTTTACGCATTCATTTGGTATTCTGATCCTAGGTTTTGCAGTCTCTACGCCAAGAATTATAACAAACAAGTAATGTGATTTATCAAGTCATAAAGCAAGGGAAGAGGATGGATGAAACACATCCATCAAGTAGATTTATTAGAGTTAAAACAACTAGAACAAATTACGGGCTATAGGGCTACGCCACATGCCCCAGTAACCAGATGTACTCACTCATGTTCAGAATAAGCACAAAAGTACACATAGGGATAAAGAGAAGAAGTCACATAACTAGGGGCATAGAAGAATAATTTGGTGGTCTCCATCATTATTCTACTATCCATTAGTACTCTAGAAATCTCTATGAGGAAGACTACAACTCCCTCTCTCTATTCTCCACTCTATACACCAAAAATGAGGTCCCCAAATTTTAGGTCAACTCCCATCTTTCATACATCCATCTTTGGGCCCACAAAACCAAAGTTTTGTGGCCGTATGATAGTTTGTAGAAATATTCTCAGATGCGCCAATCGTACGGTTGGGAACCAAATGGTCGAATGGGTAAGTACACACTTGGGCCCAGCTATAAGTCAACCAATCGATTTCATTGTGAGTCAACCGGTTTGTATGTATATAAAATCTTGTCAAATCTCCTGAGGTATCATTGTCCCTTTTTGGCATTTTGAGTCATTTTCTTAGATTGCCCAGTCGACCGGTTCATTTCACTACTTGATCTTATCGAAATTTTGGCCTTTGAGTCGGTCAGTTGGACAATCTAATTGACTTATTGGATATTCTTGGAGGCTTAAATATGAACTTGAATCCTCCTTAATATTTTAACTCTTGGAACTTTTGGGGATTCATGATCCTTGGAGTTGGTAAAATTGGGATATTTTCCTATAATAAAGAGAAAATTGAATCACAACTCTATTTTGAGAGACAAAAGCAAACAAAAACAAATAAATCCCAAAATTGGGAAATAACAATATAATGCGACTAATAATTAATCAAAAAGATGCAAAAAATAGATGAACATGCATTCATCACAGAACTTGCTTGCTTTTAAGACCCTTGTAAAGTGACGCGACATGTTATGTGATGGCGTGTTGTATCCCTTTGCTATTGAAGCTGGATGGATGCACTAAAGGTAGACATGGTGTGTCCTTGGAAAGGCACATTGTGTCGACAATTGCGATCGTGTGTCTAGTTCCTAGACAGGGACATGATGTGCATGGGAGTTGACACATCATATCTTACTATGAACATTACACTTTATTATTTTTACATCTCCAAATAAACACTAACAAGTATAGGAGGTCTAGATAAACCCTATCTCGTAAGACCTACATCAAGATACATCTATTTATTCAGTATGACAAAAATAGAACATTATACAAAAAAAGTGTATTTATAAGTCTATAATGTGTTTAAATCCAATAAATTGGAGGATAAAGTCAACAAAAGTAGGTATAGAACTTATAATGAACTATATTAATCAAATCAGCCCAATCTCAAACCATTGTTAGTCCTAAAGCAAGAAATTTGTGAACGAAGAATAAAATGAAGGTCATGATAAAGATACAAAGAACTAAACCAATTAAACTTTGGTTTTTCTTAATAAATTATAACATGAATGCCAAATTATTTTTATACATTGTGTGGTTCTTTTAGTAGGCATAAATAACCTAATTCTCCCCCATATCCTCAAAAATCTTCCATTCTTAATACTCTCCCCCAAATAGGGAACTCAATGATTTCAACCCATCTATGTAATCCTCACCTACGTACAGTTTCTCCCTTTATTTCTATATCAACGAATTCTAGAATTTCATAATAGGAGAACATTGACTCCTTTTTACTTCACAATCAAGGCACCCAACCATCATAACCATATCAGTGTTATAATCTAGGTTTGCATAGCAAGAACGCTATTCTTTCCTTTATGGGTTTTATGGATCTAAAATTCCAACTTAATTATTTTGATAAGGTATCTAATAATCCCATCCAAATCAATCTACCATGCTAGGTTGGCATACCAATCGAGAAATTTCATAACTCTTCTCCCGTTGAAAGAAAAAAGGTAAAGTTGTTATGGTGTGTTCCTGCCAATGGTGTTACACACTACTCAATTGGAGTTTGTATAGATGAAACCCCGCTAATACAAACACATGGTGGATTAAACTTTTGAAATTTATAAGGACCTAAACTCAACACACTCTCAAAAACCAAAACACTACACACATAAGAGCATGGGGTCGTGTCATAGTATAGGAGGTAGGCAAGTATAAGGTCGATCCACAGGGAGAAAAGGGGCCACTAGATCTAGGTTAGTTTTTGGGCTAGGTTCCTACTATGAAGTCTAGGGTTAAGGGTTTGAAGGGTGGTTTGATTGTTAAACTAAGGATGAACAAGCAAGCAAGTAAATGAAGGCAAGAAAGAACAAAACCTAAGTTGACCCTAGACAGTTAATTCTACTAAGTAAGAAAAGACAAGGCAAGACAAGAAAAGAACAAGCTATGCTAAGGCAAGAAAGAAAGGGAACTACACTACACTAATCTAGAAAGCAAGGCAAAAGAGTAGGTAAAGACCTAAACTATCAAGAACAAAGCAAGAAGCTAACTAAGCAAGTAAAGATCTAACTAAGCTAACACTAGTTAAGCAAGAAGGAATTTAGGGTTTTAAAGTAATGAAGGGAAATGGGGGTTGTTTAGGTTATGCACTTATCAATTAGGTTGGGGGTGACATATGAACATAATGATTTCATTTAGATTATCAAGTCATACAACAAGCTAGAGTCTAATGAATTATCGGAAACTACTAACTGGACATGGATATGCTAGGTTGTGTATAAAGGAACTAGTCCCTAACACTCCATACTGTTGACCTAGAGGCTATACATTGTCCATATTTTGATAATGACTTAACCATTCCATTTATATGTATCTAATATGTGTATTCAAGATTGATTTTAGGTGTTAGGTACATGAAAAGGATCAAATTGCTTAAGCCCTAATTTTCTCAAGTTCAAGTCAAAAGCTATACAAGTGTGTAAATTAGGAAATCCATGTAAATGACCTTAGAAGAATTTTGTAATCACTTGTATTGATGATATGGCTTGTAACTAATATGATAAAATTGATTGGGACACTTTGCACCAAGTTTTAATCACTTTTGATGCACTTTAGAAAATTGATCACAGGTTGTTGATCGGTCGAGTTACAATCTCGACCGATCCACTCGATCCATTTTATGGAGAGTGCATCGGTCGAGTTGTGCATTCACAGAACGCGACCGATCGGGTTACTAACCAAACACAACTTTCATTGGTCAGTCGAGTTTCCTCAAGAGAAACTCGACCGATGGTTTGAAATTTGGGTTTGTCTTTTACCCAATCGGTCGAGTTACCTTTATTGAAACTCGACCGAATGCACTGTACAGAAATTGCAGAAAAAGTTTTTGTGACCGTTGGTAACTTGTTTGGGTGAAATTAGATATGTTGCCTTGGGAAAAAATGGCTATAATTCGACCCTAAGTGTTCCCCAACTCAAAGGGGCACCCCTAGCTATAAATAGGACCACTTGGAGTTCATTCCAAGGATGCTCATTCCACATATTCTTGGTTCTTGCTTAGTTGAGAGTGTTGCACACCTTTGAGCCCCTTTCTCTCTCTCTACCTTCAAGTTAAATCTGTGAGTATGAGTGAGTTGGGATATATTGTAAGAGAGCTACCTCTTTTATCCATGTAAAGCTCTCCACCTCCATCTTCCTACCCCCTTTCCTATTGAAGAAAAGGCTGGGATCTTCTCTGAGTGAAGGAAAAGGAGTTGTTGTTCTTCAAGGTTTAAGAAGGCATGGTGTTCCAGATCTCCGAGTGAAGGAGATAGGCAAGGCGAAAGTTCATGAAGGATAGGTAATTTCTTAAAGGCCAAAGACTTGAAGGTGGAGTGGGTAAGTCCTTGTTGAAGGCTGAAGACTCCCTGGTTCAAGTGGGTAAGTTCCTTCGGTAGGTTGAAGATCCTTGCTTGAGGTATTAAGTCATTGGATGAATGTGGTTTTGTCTTGTAATCTTATGAATGAATATAAGAGTATCAAGATTGCAAATTCCTAGAGCCTAACCACCTCTAGGTAGTGGGATAACTCATTTCTAGTTTTAAGTGTGAAACCACTCTAAACCACTTTGTCCAAGTGTATGCTCTTCCTTGTCTCTCACCCCTGCTATGCATGTTAGTTAGGAACTCAAATTGGCTATATGTTTAAGTTTCTACACTTAATATAATTTGGTGGTCTAATTCATTTTGTGAGATTTGTGAAGCTCTATTCACCCCCCTCTAATGCTCTTGATCCAACAAGTGGTATCAGAGCAGTTCTTCTCCAAGCCACTTCTACAAGTAGGAGAAGATGGGTGATTTAGCACTTGGATCTCTCAACTTGGAGGGAAGCTTCTCCATGCGACCTCTGGTCTTTGACGGCACCAACTTCCTCTATTAGAAGAGAAGAATGTAGTTATATCTCTAAGGAATAAGCTATGAGATGTGGAAGGTGGTGCATCTAAAGTATGAATATTTAAAAGGGGAAATCTCCACATGGAGAAAAACCCAAATGAAGCAAGCTCAGCTCAATGCCAAAGCCGTGAGCATCATTTATGCATCCCTCACTCCATTCGAGTTCAACCGGATCTCCTCTTGGGACACCGCACATGAAATTTGGAACAAGCTATGTGTCACATATGAAGGAACGGAGCAAGCGAAGGAAGACAAGGTCTACATGCTTGGTGGTCTACTTGAGAACTTCAAGATGGGAAAGAATGAAAGAGTGGCAGACATGTACACAAGGTTTAATGTGATCATCCATGGATTGGCAGCCCTTAGTAGTGTAATGGACAAATGCACAATCAACTCCAAGATCTTAAGATCTCTTCCAAAGAGATGGGAGCCCAAGGTTACATCCATTAAAGAAGTGTACAAGCTTAGTGAATTGTCAACTGAGGAGTGGGTTGGCAACCTTCAAGCTCATGAGCCAAGGCTAGATAAGTAACAAGAAGAAGAAAAGAGAGAAGAGAAGGATTCCAAGAATATCAAGGACACATCCTTCAAAGCTCAAATTGAAGAGATGGTTCGGCAGCAACAACTTGCTCTCAAGTCCCCTACTCCTTCCTCAAGTGAAGATGAAGGCCCAAATGAGCATAAGGCTAACTACTCTAAGGGCAAACACTTCAAGGGGAAACCATCTTCATCAACTTCTAGATGATATGAATGTGGCCAAAAAGGCCATTACAATAGTGACTGCCCCAAGGCCAAGAAGAGCCACCATAAGAGAAGACACAAGAAAGACAACGAGTACAAGAAAGAAGGCAAATACAAGAGAAAGGAGAAGAAAGAAAGAAGAAGCAAAGATGCAGCTCATGCAGCTTGGGAGGAGTCTTCTTCAAGTTCCTCTAGCTCTGAAGATGGAGAATGCCACATTGCTCTCATGGCCTCTACAAGTGATGATGTAGTTGAGGTAAGTGAGGTAAGTGAAGTCAATTTGCATGAGTTGTCTAAAGAAACTCTTATTCATATGCTTAATGCTTTCCAGTCATATTTTAATAAATGCAAAGCTAAAAAGAGAAGGTCAGGAAAGATAATAGATGATCTTTATGCTAAAATTGAGATTCTTGATCAAAATGAAAAGTTGCACCTTGATAGCATTGATTCTTTGCAAGGGCAATTTCTTGACCTTGAGCTCCAATACAATGGAGTAGAGGTTGAGAATGGTGTCTACCTTAAGACCATTGTTGCTCTTAAGGAAGATAACCAAAGATGCCAAGATGAGATAGATGTTCTTAAAACTGAAATTATAGAACTTACTCTTATTGATGAAAATAGGAAGCAAGAAACCCATGCTTATCAAAAAGAAAAAAAAATCCTTAAATCTAAAAATGCTAAGTTGCTTGCTCAAGTTAATGATCTATCATCTAGACCTATTTTGCAAAGTAATGAGGTAGCTAGCACTACTTTAGAATGTGATTCTTTTCATACTAAATCCCTCTATTTAGAGGCTGACATATTGCATGCTAGAAATGATCTTGCTAGTTTATCTTCTAATGTCATTAACCTTAATTATGATAATGCTAAGTTATGATCATCTTTGCAAAAGTTTCTTAAGGGAAAGAAATCCCTTAATGCTGTCCTAGAACACTCTACCAAAAAAATTGGTACTAGTGGTTTAGGATATGATGGGATAGCTCCTAAGGGTAAGAATAAGAATAAGAATAAGGGTAATAAGAAGAGTGTGGAACCTCTTTTCTTTCATGGAGAGACTTTCGGCTCTAAGAACCCAATGGTATGTGCTCATTGCAATTATGATGATCATTACTCTATTTATTGTCCTTACAAGCCAAAGGGGACCAACCCAAAGATGAAATGGGTCCCCAAGCTAACCCTGGATCCCAAAGTTTGAGTTGGGTACTGACATCCTTCTTTCATGCAGGTCAAAAGAAGGTGGATTGTTGATAGTGGATGTTAAAAGCATATGACAGGTGAAATCAGCCATTTCAACAAATTCATGAAAAAGAAACGAGGATCGGTGACCTTCGGGGACAACATAAAGGGTAAGGTAATAGGTGAGGGTGATGTAGGCAATGAGCTAAGTATTAAAAATGTTTTGCTTGTTGATGGACTACATCACAATTTGATAAGTGTAAGCCAACTTTGTGATAATGGTTATCTTGTTTTATTTACTTCTTTAGAATATTTGCTTCTAAATTCCCTCACTTACAATGTCATATATAAGGGAATTAGAAATGGTAATCTTTATGTTATTATGATTGATGCTCTAAATCTCGTACTTGATAGATTCTTGGTTGTGGATAAAAATGACATTTCTCTTTGGCATCGACGGTTGAGTCATGTGAATATGCATCAAATGAAGAAATTGAGCAAAAAGGAACAGGTTCGGGGACTTCCTAAATTGGATTTTGATAAGGATGAGGAATTCTAACCTTGTACACAAGGCAAGAAAACCAAGTCCTACTTCAAATCCAAAGGAGTCCTTAGTACCAAAAGAGATCTTGAGATTCTTCATATTGATCTATTCAGACCTATGAGAACTCAAACGCTTCGTGGTTCCAAGTATTGTCTTATAATTGTCGATGATTTCTCTCACTATACTTGGACATTCTTTCTCATATCTAAAAGTGATACTCTTGATGTTTTCTAGAGCTTTTGTAAATGAGTTGAAAATGAAGCCTCTTGTCAGATTGTTTCTATCCGTAGTGACCATGGGGGAGAGTTTAAAATTGATCTTTTTGAGCATTTTTATGAAAAATCTAGTTACTCACACAATTTCTCTTCTCCTCATACACCTCAACAAAATGGGGTAGTAGAAAGAAAGAATAGGTCACTACAAGAGAAGGCTAGGACCATGCTTCTAGAATATGATATTCCAAAGAAGTTTTGGGCTGAAGCCATTAGCACCTCATGTTTTGTGCATAATTGAGTTTTTACGCATCCATCTTTGAAGAAAACCCCCTATGAGTTGTGGCATGGTAGAAAGACATCCATCAATTTCTTTCATGTTTTCGGAAGTCCTTGTTTTGTTTTAAACACATAGGATTCTCCTAACAAGTTTGACTCGAATTCATACAAGGCTTTCTTCCTAGGCTATAGCACTACAAGCAGGGCTTATAGAGTTTTCAATATTGAACTGACTACAATTGAAGAATCTATTAATGTTAAGTTTATTGAATCTAACCCTGCTATTGAAAAGAATGTTGTTGATAATGATGTTGCAGATGACTTAATTCTTATCTTGAAAGACCTCAACATCGAAAATAAAGGTAAGCAGGTGGTTGAAGCAGAAGATGAAGAGAAGAAGGATCCCAATCCTTGCTTCGCAAAGAATCATCCTAAAGAGCTAATCATTGGCAACCCATTCGAGAGAGTGAATACACGAGCTGCCTACAACAAAGAACAAGCAGGCAGTGCCTTCATCTCACAGTTGGAGCCAAAGAATATCAAGGAAGCTCTTGGAGATGACGAGTGGATCCTAGCCATGCAGGAGGAACTAGAGCAATTCGAGAAGAATTGTGTGTGGACTCTAGTGCCAAGACCAAATGACAGAAAAATCATTAGCACCAAGTGGGTCTACCGCAACAAACTTGACAAAAAGGGAAAGGTGGTAAGGAATAAAGCAAGGTTAGTGGGTCAAGGCTACAATTAGTAGGAAGGTATTGATTTTAACTTATGCTCCTGTTTCTAGACCGGAATCTATTAGAATGCTACTTGCCTTTGCTAGTTATAAAAATTTCTTGTTATATTAAATGGATGTTAAAAGTGTGTTTTTGAATGGTATAATCAAGGAGGAAGTATGTGTTGCTCAACCTTTGGGATTTGAAAATGACAAGCTACCGAACCATGTTTACTTGCTACAAAACGCTCTCTATGGACTCAAACAAGCGCCTAGAGCTTGGTATGAGAAACTAAAGAACTTTTGTTAGACAATGACTATGTCATGGGGAAAGTCGATTCTACTTTATTTCTAAAACACACTTCTAGCCATTTTCTTATCATTCAAATTTATGTTGATGATATCATATTTGGCGGGATTAATATTGATCTTTGCAAGGAGTTTAGTTCTCTTATGTAGAGTGAGTTCGAGATGAGCATGATGGGTGAGCTTACTTTCTTCCTCGAATTCCAAATCAAGCAAACCAAATATGGAAACTTCATCAACCAAGGCAAGTACACCAATGAACTACTCAAATGTTTTGGAATGGAGAACATGAAGTCGATGGACACACCCATGTCCAACACCGCCAAACTTGATAGAGATGAAGAAGGTGATAAGGTAGATGAGAAGCTCTATATATGTATGATTGGAAGTTTACTTTATTAAACTACCTCAAGACCTAATATTATGTTTAGTGTTGGCTTGTGTGCTCACTTTCAATCAAGTCCTAGGAAATCACATCTTATCACTATTAAGAGGATTTTGAGGTACTTAGCCAAAACTCAAAACTTTATTCTATGGTACCCTAAGTCAAGGGACTTTACTCTTGTAGCATATAATGATGCTGATTATGTGGGCTATTTGGTTGATAGAAAGTGCACAAGTGGCACTTGATTCCTTCTAGGACCATGCTTGGTGTCTTGGTTTTCCAATAAATAGAGCACTGTGGCATTATCAACTATCGAGGCTGAGTACATTGCAGTCGGGAGTTGTTGTGCTCAGGTTCTATGGATGAAGCAAATGCTCCAAGACTTTAACATACATTTTGATGCTTCTCCTATCTATTATGATAATACTAGTATAATCAATCTTTCTTTTAATCCTATATTGCATAGTAGAGCTAAACATATAGAGGTTCGCCATCACTTTCTTTGTGATTGCATTGCCAAAAAGGATATATATATCACACATGTAGACACGGAAAATTAGTTGGAGGACATTTTCACTAAACCTCTAGCTAGAGAGCAATTTAATTTTATTAGACCTAAACTGCTCATAATTGCTTCTGATGATATTGACATGTTATCTAGCTAGTTGCTTTTATCCTATATATCTTGCTCATGCTTTACTCACCTTGCTTGCCTAAAATTGCTTAATTTGCTTGTTAACATGCTTAGTTTCACTTGTTTTTGGGCATTTCTTGAATTTTGTGTTTTTATCGCTAAATAGTACCTAATGATGAGTGATATGTGCCTAAGTATGTTCAATATACATAATAGACTCAAAAAATGAACTTAATTAGCATTCATATGGCTGGAAATTTAGTTTGATGGTTTAGGTCAGGTTGACCATCGTTCGAGTTTCCCTCAGGACAAACTCGACCGATCTTTGGCCAAGAGTTGTTCTAAAATGGACTAATCGGTCGAGATTCTGACTCTCAGAACTCGACCGATCAGTGGGCTGAAGCCAACTTAAGTTGGGTTCGGCCGACCATTCTCCCTCTCAACTAGAGAATAGCCGACTGATTCCCCCTCTTCTAGCCCTAATCTCTCTACCCAAACCCTTACCTTCCCTATCCTAGCCCTTTCCCGACCTAGATAGGTTTCCCTAGACCTCCCCTTTTGCTCTTTGTTGGTGTTTGGATGGTTTTTATGGCTTGCTTTGTGCGTCTGATCTCTACTTCTCCTTCTTTTCACCTCCATGGCTTCCTATAGAAGAAAGAGATCTGCCCCAAGCAATGCTCCTTCATCTTCTTTGTCTTCCCGCTTGATTCCCTTTGATGACACCTCATTTGTCTCAATAGAAGCTGTAAATAGGTATAAGGACCTTCTTCCTAGGAGTCATTTCCCTTTTAGAGATTTGTTTGAGCCTAGACCTAGGCGTCAAGCGGTCACAGACCAAGTATCTAAGTTGTTAGTCGTTCATCATCTCTCTACCCTGGCTGTCAAGCGTGACTTCTTTCACAATCCAATGACAAGCACAAAAGTAGTTCACAAATTTTACGCTAATTTGTGTTGGAAGTACGACACCCTTGTACCCCCGCCTAATACTCAAGTGATCCTGACCTCCATGATTGCCGAGAAGAGTTTTCAAATCTATTAGGATATTCTAAATGTCTTCTTTTCTGAAGATGAGAATGACACTTGGTGCAAGGATTATGGCAAGTATTTTGACCTTTTGGATCATGAGGGTTTCTACAATTAGAATGGGCTTACTCTTCCTGACATTCATTTCTACTTGAAGAAACCTGATGTTCCATACAAGAAGAAGAGAACCCTACCCTCATCCTCACTCGATCTCAGGAAGCGTATCTTAGCCCTAGTTATCAACTGCAACATCCATCCGAAGAAAAATCAAACAGATATTGCAGAGAACACTACGGTCTTAATGTATTGCATCCTTGAGAATATCGGAGTCAAATGGTCAAGATGCATTCTTCACCACATGACCTGTTTTGATTCCAGTAAGAACACCTAAGGCACCCATCCACCCTATCCAGCCCTGATTTGTGGTTTGTTTCAGTTTTCTACTGAGAAATCACTCTTTTTTTACTATCATTACAAGCTAGCCAGGAAAGGTGTGTGTATCAATGAAACCACAATTTATAAGTATGTTCCTATTTTTGCCTCCACCACACCTAGTGCTTCACCCTCATCCTCTTCCTCTACAGTCCCTGCCTCCTCTTCCCGTGCTCCACCTCCTCAACCACCTCGACCTATCCGTGATTCGTTTCATGTATCCAATGAAACCCTTATGGGGTACATGATGCACCAACCAGCATACAACCTCTAGGTTCAAGAACACCTACATCAGGATTTATGTTTAATCATGTCTAACATGAACATGTCCTGTACACACCCCTACCCCACCTACCAACCTTTCCCCGATAGTGAGTATGCTTCTTATGTAAATCATCATTACTACCCTACCCTCGAGCATTTCGTTGATGCTCCTCCACCCTCTGATGTTGGTGGTTCTGCTCCCATGTACCTGCCATTGCCTATTGGCCCCTTGGCCACCCTGCTTGCTAGTCTTGGTGATTCTGCTCCATCCTTCCCTCAAGCCAATGAGCTCAATGCTCTTGGTATGACTTGTGATGAGCAGAATGCTCATTGGCCCGATCGTGGCTTCGGTCCTTCTGTGGATGAGGATATGCCTGACCAGGCTGATGCTAAGGCTACTGCTGCTGACGATGATGATGGTGATGGTGAGGATGCCTCTAATGATGGTGATGCCTCTGGTAGTGATTCTGGTGATGAAGCAACTACTATTGCTTCACCCTCAGATGGAGACGAGGACAATGAGCCTGGAGCTAATGATGATGTTGTTGTGGACATATATAGTCTAGATGTCTAGAGTGTTTCTTAGTTTTTCGTCTATTTCACTAATCATATACATCTTTCTAGGCTATTTTGTATTAGAAACATCTGGGCACATTATCTGAGATGTACTGTTTTTATCTTCAGTTTTTCATCGCTTCTTGCTTGTAGCTGATTTTATGAGAACATGCTTCTGAGTTGTAATCTATGTTATGTGCACTCTTGCTCTTTGTTCTGTTATATATTATGAGTTGGTGCCATAATTCACCATATTTTGATTATGACTGAGATTGTATGTTTCGTTCATCTCTGGTTGATATGTGATGTGAGATTACATGTATGATTATCTGCTTGATTGTGATTTGGAGAAGACCTGATTGTATGCTCTTATACCCTCCTTACTTTTTGATAATGTCAAAAGGGGGAGAGAAATTCAATATCTTGAAACTCAATCATAGTGCTATTCTTTTGTCATACTATTGTTTATTGCTTATGAGATCCCTTTCTTATTCATTTTACATGTTTTATCATGTGACTTGCAAAGGACCATATAGTACTTGCATGTTAAAATTTCTTTGTGTAGATAGACTAACTATGCATGTTAGAGTATGCATAGATTGAGGGGGATCAATTCACATTGTTCAAATCTTGAATCCCCCCAATTCACAAGGCCAACGCATAATTTCTATATCCTTTTCAATATGTTTGAGGAATGGTTTGTCATTATCAAAAAGGGGGAGAATGTTGACCTAGAGGCTATACATTGTACATATTTTGATAATGACATAACCATTCCATTTATATGTATCTAATATGTGTATTCAAGATTGATTTTAGGTGTTAGGTACATGAAAAGAATCAAATTGCTCAAGCCCTAATTTGCTCAAGTTTAAGTCAAAAGCAATGCAAGTGTGTAAATTAGGAAATCCATGTAAATGACCTTAGAATATTTTTGTAAACACTTGTATTGATGATATGGCTTGTAACTAAGATGAGAAAATTGATTGGGATACTTCGCACCAAGTTTTAATCACTTTTAATGCACTTTAGAAAATCGATCATAGGTTGTTGATCGGTCGAGTTACAATCTTGACCGATCCACTGGATCCATTTTATGGAGAGTGCATCGGTCGAGTTGTGCATTCACAGCACTCGATCGATCAGGTTACTGACCAAACACAACTTTCATTGGTCGGTCAAGTTTCCTTAGGACAAACTCGACCGATTGTTTGAAATTTGGGTTTGTCTTTTACCCAATCGATCGAGTTACCTTTATTGAAACTCAACCGAATGCATTGTACGGAAATCACAAAAAAAGTGATTGTGACCATTGGTAACTTGTTTGGGTGAAAATAGATTCATTGCCTTGGGAAAAATGGCTATAATTCGAACCTAAGTGTTCCCCCAACTCAAAGGGGCACCCCCCAGCTATAAATAGGACCACTTGGAGTTCATTCCAAGGTTTCTCATTCCACATATACTTGGTTCTTTCTTAGTTGAGAGTGATACACACCTTTGAGCCCCTTTCTCTCTCTAACTTCAAGTCAAATCCATGAGTATGAGTGAGTTAGGATCTATTGTAAGAGAGCTACCTCTTGTATCCATGTAAAGATCTCCACCTCCATCTTCCTAACCCCTTTCCTATTTAAGAAAAGGCTAAAGATCTTCTCCGAGTGAAGGAGAAGAAGTTGTTGTTCTTCAAGATTGAAGAAGACATGGTGTTCCAGATCTCTGAGTGAAGGAGATAGGAAAGGAGGAAGTTCATGAAGGATAGGTAATTTCTTAAAGGCCAAAGACTTGAAGGTGGAGTGGGTAAGTCCTTATTGAAGGTTGAAGACTCCCTGGTTCAAGTGGGTAAGTTCTTTAGGTAGGTTGAAGATCCTTGCTTGAGGTATTAAGTCCTTGGATGAATGTGGTTTTGTCTTGTAATCTTATGAATGAATATAAGAGCATCAAGATTGCAAAGTCCTAAAGCCTAACCACCTCTAGGTAGTGGACTGACTCACTTCTAGTTTGAAGTGTGGAACCACTCTAAACCACTTTGTCCAAGTGTATGTTCTTCCTTGTCTCTCACCCTTGCTATGCATGTTAGTTAGGAACTCAAATTGGTTGTATGTTTAAGTTTCTGCACTTAATATAATAAGGTGGTCTAATTCATTTTGTGAGATTTGTGAAGCTCTATTCATCCCCCCCCCTCTAGAGCCCTTGATCCAACACCTACTACCCTTGTAAGGCTCAATTGGGTTAGGGTTTAGGTGTTATTTCAATTAGAGTCTAAACAAGCCTAGGTTTCTAGGTTAGATGATCTTAGGATGATTAGGGGCTGAGGTTCGTAATGGGAGTGGAAGTGAGGTTTTAGACCTCCCATCACCCACATTCTAGCCTTGAGAAAGATCCATGCTAAGCACATCAAATTCATCTAAACTAGATACTTAGATCTCTCAACTAGGGTTAGAATAATTGATTAGAACGTAGGAGGATGGTTATCTATTTAGGGATCCAAGAAATGAACCTAGGAGAAAATCCCAAAATTAACACATACAAGCAATTTTCCTAAATTCCTATGTGATTTCAAGCACAAACCAACTAAAAATTCATGAAGATTGGGATAGAAATAGAACATAATCATTAGCAAACAAGATTACAATGTTTACATATCATTTTTCCCCAACATGGTATCAAAGTAACATTTTTCACCCCAAACAGTCCACCCAAGGGGGCAATGTAAAATACAAAAAGAAGGGAGAAAGAGGTAGAAGAAGCCATGGATCTTGGTGTAGATGAATAAATCATCCACTTCATCTACTGCAGGACGTCCTCCTCTCTCCTTCAAGGTGCAATGGCATGGGATGATGGTGGAATAGGGGCAAAACACTAGGAAACTAGGGTTTTGGTGGTGGAAATGGTAAAATGGAGTAGAATGGAGGTGGAAATGGAGTAGAATGGGTGGAATGCAAAAATGGGGAGCTAAGAGGTGGTAGAAGGTAGCTAACCCCGTGCTAGAGCTGCCACCTAGGTATATATAGGTGTGGGGGAAGCAATAGGTCAAGTGGGGGTAAAGTAGGAAATGCAGTGCAAAAATAGTTAGGTTTTTGTGAGTAGCAGCGCAGTGGTGGGAAGGGGTGAGAAAGGTCATGGTGGATGGGAATGACTGTGGTGAGAAATGGGAAAAATCATAGTAACATGGTTGGTTTTGAACTAGAAGTGGCACGGTTGTGGTATCCAAGGTCGTGGTGGATACCATGACCGTTGTGGATACCACGGTTGTGGTGTCTCAGATTTCTCTACATGTTCTCTGCTCCATGGTCATTCTGCTCTAGAGGTCACATGTCTGTGCAATGTGACATGGTCGTTCTGTGGTCAGTCCACCACAACCATTCTGAGTGGCACGGCCATGGTGATTTCTACTTCTCTCAGAGGTGACTCTATTGATTTGCAAGTATGCTAGCATGACCGTTCTATGGTACCACGGTCATCCTAGCCTCTGGATCAGCACTTGGACTTGTTTCTTTGGATTTTCTTAGAAATCTTTGCTTCAATGGAGATTTGGCTACTATGGGTAGGTTGAGGGAGTCTCAGACTTCACTTTAGGCCTCTCTGAGGGTATAGAAACCCTAGAATCACTCCTTCTCTCTCTCTTTCATCAAGTGTGGTCCAAATGCCTGAAAAACATGCAAATAATGTCCATAAGTGCATTTATACAAATATGCATATTAGGGGAAATAACATGTAATCTAACAGGTGTAGATGTGATTGAAATACAATATGATACAAGATGAAGTCCTAAAATAGGGTTGAATTACCACCCCAAACTTAAAACATACTCAACCTCAAGTATTCTTCAACTCAATCTCTCTACAATTTTTTTGCAATCAAGAAATGACAAATGCAATGCAAAAGATGATTATTATTGAAAAGGATCAATGTTGACTAAGTGTATGCATTCCATCTCTCTCCTTTCCTAGTTTCACAAACCAATCATGAAAAGATCACAAAGCATATGAACTTCAAATATAGTGCACAGAGTGCACAAGCTATTCATATTTCTTTCATATAGTTCTGGGTAGACTGTTTCATGATGGTGTTAATAAAGGATGACTAGGAGTGTTGTTTCACCTTCATGCATTTTATCTTATGTTTCAAACCATACCAAGTGACCTACATGGTTGTGGAAAAAGGTGAAGTGAGCTAGGTTTCATGTTTCCTAGCTCAATTGGTATGGAAATGGAAGAAAGGATTGCGGTAAAATTTTGGAGTGCTATTACATAGAGCACTCATCTTTTATTTTCTTTTTGCATTTTTTTATTTTCTTTTTCTTTTCTTTTCTTTTCTTTGCCCTTGGTGTAGGTAGGTCATATGATGGTGAGAGTGAAGTGGTGAGGTATACATATAGACACCCCAAACTTTGGGAGGTGGCCAAGGCTAAATATGTGCACTTTGACATCCTTTCATGGGGCGAAGGGGTAAGAAGATGGTGAATGAAAATTTGGGTCAAAGAGGGGTCACTAGTGTGGTTCTCAACATAAGGTCTCCTATATGAAAATTAATCCAACACTTCATCAAACAATTTCACACCACATGAATGAACATCATGAAATTGGTACTTCTACCAAGTGATTTCATAGGCACTAAGCGATCATAGCTTGCTGAAGTCACAATTCTACCAAAATATTCACGAACATAAGAGAGGTGATGTGCATGTAAAAAGTTAAGAATTGATACCATGTAGCAATAAACAAAGATAATTCACTTTCATTTGTCAAAGGTCATCATTTTTAATCCAAAGAGTAGAGATTGGGTCAAAACACACTTTAGGCAAGAAATCTCAAATTTGTGTAAAATTGGCCAAAATGGTGTCAAGTTACCTTCAATCACATCTAAGCCTACATTATTGAACAAAAAGTAGTAAATAAGTAAATCCTAGCTAAAACATACAAAAATTACAAAAAATCTACATGATGTACAATGCATGACAACAAGAGCATTTTTTTTAAATTACGCAAAAATTGCAAGAAAGTAACTATATGACATGCAGGTGTGCAAAGCAGGTAAATTCTAAACAAAAGAAAATAAACAAAAGTAAATGGCAGGTGAAATGCAAAGATAAGAGTGAAAATGAGATAAGGACATACCACCCTACCACCCCAAACTTTTGAATCATGTTGTCCTCAGCATGACACTAAAGTCTAGGAATGATAGGGTAGATGATCACTGCGGTGGCGGTGGTGGTGGTGGTGCTCCTCCCTATAGTGGAGGATGTTGGTAATAGGAACCCCAGTAGTCTAATTGTGGAGGTGGGTAGTTGTCCTGAGATGCTGACAGTGAACTCAACCAATCTTCCCCCCACTGGGGGTTCCTCTGGGACTGGGCATGTTGGAACTGATACAAGTGGTTGATCGGATAATGCATCTATTGATGGTCTAACCACATAGCATCTTGGGTGCGCTGGAAACCCTCCTATGCTATCAAAATGCCCTCTTGGGTGCTCAGTATGCGGTCATGTGTTCTCTAGATGCCCTCCACCTACACATGTATGGTAGACATGTCATATGCGTTCACGGTGGGTTGGTGTGGTTGTTGAATTGTCTCTACATCCCGTCTCCTGACTCGATGAGAATCTCTCTCCACAACTATCCTCCTCCTCTCCATGACTACATGTGACTCACCTAACCTCTCTAGTATGATCTTTGGATGTTGAAACGTGTCCCTAGGGTTCTCCTCCTCCCATCTTATCACTTTTTCCAAGAAATCTAGAGTAGGACCCCACTCTATCAACAGTGGTTTAGCATGGTATGGGAGCTCTAGTGAGACGCCTAGGTAAGGTGGGTTGACCTGATACATGATTTTCTGATCAACAACTAAAATTGTAGAAGAGTGTACAAGATAGTGTAGGTCCACCAACTCCCCCCATCCCTGGTATATCCAGAAACATCATGACCAAGGACAACAACTATGGTTGTCACAATCCCTCCTAGAATGAATGGATTCTTGATCTTGGATGGGACTGTCCTCAAGTGGTCAATCATCAAAGCTCCTAAGTTTACATGTTTTCCCTTTATTGACCAGCCCAAAACACACAAGTCTTTCTTTTTGCAGCTCCCTTGATTCTCATATCTGCCAAAAATGGTATTTGCTAGGACTTTCTAAACATAGATTAGGAAATGGTTATGTAGCAAACTAGTCTTCAATTTCTCCATAATAAAGTTGGTGTAGGTGGTGAATTCCATCCACATGGCAATAAAACTAGCATTGGCACTCTTGTCTGTCTTGCCAGTCTCAAAGTGAGCTTCTATTTCTTCATTTGGAGCAAAGAAGTTGTTCAGCATGGTTGAAGAAATGACCCAACGCTGGTCTCCAAGCCTGACTCTAATGGTATCTTAGCCAACATGGGAGACCTTCTCCAATGTGGAAAAGAACTGTTGTGTGATCTCAATATAGATCTCATACACTGTAGTCAAAATGTCATACAAACCAATCTCCTTCATCATTCCATCATAGTACTCGAGGAAACCTAGGGTGTTCAACATTTCTCGGCATGCTTAGCAGGTGGCTATCATCCTATGTGTCTAGCACTCTAGGTGCTTGGGCTTCTTCACCCACCCGCTAGAAGTCTTGGGGTCTATATCAGGCTGCTATTGTGGTGCCTCAAGCTGTGGTGCATCCTGCATCACCTCATCCTCACCGTATACTATAATTTTCATTGTTCTCTCAGCTGTGGTGATGCAGATTTTGAAGGATGAGTCGAAGTCGATGCTCGGGTCGCTAAAACTGAAGGTCGGGCTGCTGAAACTAACAGTTAAGCTAGTGAGGGTAGTGATGCCCTAGAGGAGGACAGTGTAGCACATCGAGGTTGCAGGGAGGCCTGCTCCACAATCAGATTGATCAGAGCTTCGAGATCAGCATCTGTCAAATGAGCTGTCCCACTGGAACCGGAGGCAGACGGTGGAGCGGAGGATGTCATCGAGGCTAGAGAAGATGTGTCCTTTGGCCGACATTGATAGGAAAGCACTCCCTTAGTCTTCTCTACAACCTTCTTTGCCATTTGCTTTATTTTTTATCAAAATTGGTGGAGAAATTGGATTTTAGGTTTTCTCTGAAGAATTGGGTTGTTGGGGCGGATTGGAGAGAAATGGGGGAATTTTTGGATGAAAATGGATGGAATCTAGAGATTAAGGTAGTAGAAATGATGGGGGATTGAATTCATTATGTAACATCCCTGACCTGGGTTATGAGTTAACCCTAGATTTTTTTGCCTAATAAGGTTGAGTTGATTCATAATCTTATCTTGGGAAAAGTAATTAGGGCTCATAAGAAACTTATGTTTCAATTTTGGTCCTGTTTGAACAATGTTGAAGCAATGTTTGCTTATTTTGGACGAAAGTGCAAATTACCCAAATTTGAGGGGTCAACTTGCAAATGTTGCATGATAAGATGTTCCTATGATGTTGAGACATCATAAGAATGAATATGATGTAGTGTAATGGTTTTCACAAGCTTGGGCACCAAGATTAAGCTTGTAAAGCAATGTTTATGCATTAAAACTCAGTTTTGGTGTAAAGTGCATTTTACCCAAAACCTAGGGTTCAATATGCAAATTACCACTTCAATAAGGTCCTTAATTTTTCTTGTCATCATTTAGAGCAAAGAAAATGAGAGGGGCACCTCATTTGAATTAAGTTGGAGGAGAGAGAATCTTGATATTAAAATAATCAAGATTTAATCTTAAGTGAAACCCTAATTCAATTTAAGGAAAAAATGGATGTATTAATTAAAGGGCCTTCAACCAAAATGTTATTGGTTGAATTTGAATAAGGATGGACGTTCTTTTGCCAAGATAAGGGACGAAAATATCTAAAGGAGGTGGAATTCCACTCACCTTATTATAAAGGAAAGTAATTTCCACTCACATATGAGATATTAATATAATAAGCATTAAGGTGCTTAATTTGTTTTTCTTTAAATCATGGATAATTGAGAGGAATATGAGGCAATTAAGATAGCTACGTCCTTAAGGAATTTGAGGGGGAAGAGGCGGCCATATTTTTGAGATTAAATGCATTTTAATAAGGCATTTTCTCTCTCATCAATTTCTTTATAAAAGTGCCCCTTCCAAGCCAAAACAAAGGCTTTTTTGGATTTCTTTCTTTCCCCTTGCTTGCAAATTCGACCAAGGAGCTAGGGAGGAGCAGGAGGACGACCCCCAACCTGTTGGTAAGCCCTTGACCTTCGTTCTCCTTGATTTCATGGTGGAAATCGAAAATAAATTATGGATTCCTTCTTATTTTGATCTCCTCTTCAACCCTAGCCAACTTTTACAATCAAAAGCTTGAGGACGAGCCTAGGGGGAGTTGCAAGAGCTTCATCCACCATTTATGGCATGAGCTTGGAGCTTTAGAGCTCAATTGGAGGTGGGTTTTATAACTTGAACCCTTAATCTTATTATTACATTCAATTCCTTATCAATTGGTGATCATTTCTACATTTCTGAAATTAACTTCACTAGGAGTCTACAGAGACAGGACTAAGGTTGTAGAGTCTGTTCTAAGTGTCTTTCAATTTATCTGATGGTATCTTCTACTCACATAGGAGAAGAAGAACTTGAAGATGTCTGGACAACATGAAGAACATGCTACTGAGGGCAGCACTACTGCACCAGGAAGAGGTGTAAGAGACCAGGATAGGGAAGGGCTTGCACTTGAACAACCTCAGATTGACCCAGTTGTGATAGAAAATCCAGCCCTTCATGCTCTATTTGAGAAATTCCTGACAGCCATGACACATATGGAAGACAGGATGCCACCACCTGCACCTAGGGTACCAACACATTATGAGGGTTATGGAGCCAGCAAGACTTTTGAGAGACTTCGTCGGGTTGGAGCCATAGATTATTCTGGTACATCTGATCCAGCAGATGCTGGTCTGTGGCTGACAGAGCTAGAAAAGGCTTTTAGGATCCTTGATATTCCTGAAGCTGAAAAAGTAAGACATGATGTATATTTATTAAAAGGAAGTGCTGGTCATTGGTGGATGATAGAGGAAGATAAGAGACCAGGTGAAGAAATTGGATGGGAGGTATTTCGACGAGAATTTGTCAGTAGATACTTCCCTAAAACATATCTAGATGAGAAGATCTCTCAATTTGAGAGGATTGAACAAGGACAGATGAACATTAGCGAATATGAAGCTAAGTTCATGGAGTTATTGCGGTTTTGTCCGCAAATGGCAGTTAGTGATGAGGAAAGAATTCGGCATTTTGAGAAGGGGTTGAATGCTGAACTAACCACCCATGTGTCGGCTTTAGAGAATAGGGAGAGGTTTGCCACTTTTGTAGAATTGGTAAGGAGGATAGAGAGGTCTGAAATCGAGAAACAACAGACTAGTGGCAAGAAAGTGTACACCCAGTCTCAAGAACAAAGGTTTGAATGTTTTAAGAAGTTGAGATTTTCTACATCGGCAGCATTATCGAGATTCCATACCCAGACACAATGGATGTCGAGTAGGGATAGGGATCGTAGTAATGTACCAAATAGAGACTCTGACATAGCATCAACATCGGTGACTGGGTCTCGTAGACATTCTGCTCCCAGAATCTGTTATCAATGTAGACAACTGAGACATCTGGTAAAGGATTGTCCAGGCGGGAATACGATGATGACTCAACCTCAGGGGCAGAGTCAGCAAGGCTCACAAAGGAGGCAATTTTATAGTAATAATAGAGGATGTGGACAGACGTTCCAGACAATTCAGATGAAATAGTTTTGTTTTGATACTTCATATCATGATTCTATGTGCTAAAGATATGAAAGCAATTGTTTTTTAACTTCCTTTGACTAGTCCTATAAGGACACAAGGGAGATGAGAACTTATATCTTACTCAGTGTTTCTTAAAATATTTTATAACCTCCCTTATCTGTGTGTTGAAAGATGAGACATAGAAGTGGTACCTGAAGAAAATTTAGGAATGGAAAATCTTGTGTGTATAATGATATGAAAAGTGAGGAATTTGATAGCAAATAAAGTGCATACTACCTAATCTCAGTACTTGTATACCCTGGCCAGGTATATGGTTATTGAAGATAAGGCAAGTATGGAACTCTTAGATTGGTATCTTTTTTATTGCCCTAATCAAGCAATCATTCTGAAACAATCTAGAGAGTATAATGAAATTAAATAGGAAGAACTAAGTGAACCTTCCCAAATAAAATACTATGTGAAAACCTTCTTAGTGAAGATGCTATGTGAAAACTTTCTTAGTGAAAATACTATGTGAAAACCTTCTTAGTGAAGATGCTATGTGAAAACCTTCTTAGTGAAGATGCTATGTGAAAACTTTCTTAGTGAAAATACTATGTGAAAACCTTGTCAGTGAAGATGCTATGTGAAAACCTTCTCAGTGAAGATGCTATGTGAAAACCTACTATGTGAAAACCTTCTCAGTGAAGATGCTATATGAAAACCTTCTCAGTGAAGATGATATGTGAAAACCTTCTCAGTGAAGATGCTATGTGAAGACCTTCTTAGTGAAGATGCTATATGAAAACTTTCTTAGTGAAAATACTATGTGAAAACCTTCTCAGTGAAGATGCTATGTGAAAACCTACTATATGAAAACCTTCTTAGTGAATATGCTATGTGAAAACCTTCTTAGTAAAGATGATATGTGAAAACTTTCTTAGTGAAAATACTAATTGAAAACCTTCTCAGTGAAGATGCTATGTGAAAACCTTCTCAGTGAAGATGATATGTGAAAACCTTCTTAGTGAAGATGCTATGTGAAAACCTTCTCAGTGAAAATACTATGTGAAAACCTTCTTAGTGAAGATGCTATGTGAAAACCTTCTCAGTGAAAATACTATGTGAAAACCTTCTTAGTGAAGATGCTATGTGAAAACCTTCTTAGTGAAAATACTATGTGAAAGCCTTCTTAGTGAAAATGCTTTGTGAAAACCTTCTTAGTGAAATTGCTTAGTGAAAACTTTCTCAGTGAACTTTCTTAAAAAATAAAGGATTGTTGAGTGAATTATCTGTGTTAGATATGTATGTTTCTCTTTTGGTAAATATTCTTGTGTGATGATAGAAGTATGTTCTTTTATGTTCCTTCCTTTCAATGATATGGACATCATATGTTAGGAGTTTATGCTTTGCATAAATATAAATAGTGATAAGAAGGAATCAATGAAAGGAACTATGTGTGGATTACAGATTCCATGATATCTCCATGATATTAAGATGATATGAGGATACTTGAGGACATGATTAATGAATAATTTGTTCCTCCTTTTGTCTGGGATTTCAAGGACGAAATCCTTGTTAGGGGTTTATAATTTGTAACATCCCTGGCCTGGGTTATGAGTTAACCCTAGATGTTTTACCTAATAATGTTGAGTATATTCTTAATCTTATCTTGGGAAAAGTAATTAGGGCTCATAAGAAACTTATGTTTCAATTTTGGTCCTGTTTGAACAATGTTGAAGCAATGTTTGCTTATTTTGGACTAAAGTGCAAATTACCCAAATTTGAGGGTTCAACTTGCCAATGTTGCATGATAAGATATTCCTATGATGTTGAGACATCATAATAATGAATATGATGTAGTGGAATGGTTTTCACAAGCTTGGGCACCAAGATTAAGCTTGTAAAGCAATGTTTATGCATTAAAACTCAGTTTTTGTGTAAAGTGCAATTTACCCAAAACCTAGGGTTCAATATGCAAATTACCACTTCAATAAGGTCCTTAATGTTTCTTGGCATCATGTAGAGAAAAGAAAATGAGAGGGGCATCTCATTTGAATTAAGTTGGAGGAGAGAGAATCTTGATATTAAAATAATCAAGATTTAATCTTAAGTGAAACCCTAATTCAATTTAGGGCAAAAATGGATGTATTAATTAAAGGGCCTTCAACCAAAATGTTATTGGTTGAATTTGAATAAGGACGGACGTTCTTTTTCCAAGATAAGGGACGAAAATATCTAAAGGAGGTGAAATTCCACTCACCTTATTATAAAGGAAAGTAATTTCCACTCACATATGAGATATTAATATAATAAGCATTAAGGTGCTTAATTTGTTTTTCTTTAAATCATGGATAATTGAGAGGAATATGAGGCAATGAAGATATCCTCTTCCTTCAGAAATTTGAGGGGGAAGAGGCGGCCATATTTTTTAGATTAAATGCATTTTAATAAGGCATTTTCTCTCTCATCAATTTCTTTATAAAAGTGCCCCTTCCAAGACAAAACAAAGGCTTTTTCGGATTTCTTTCTTTCCCCTTTCTTGCAAAATTGACCAAGGAGCTAGGGAGGAGCAGGAGGACGACCCCCAACCTGTTAGTAAGCCCTTGACCTTCGTTCTCCTTGATTTCATGGTGGAAATCGAAAATAAATTATGGATTCCTTCTTATTTTGATCTCCTCTTCAACCCTAGCCAATTTTTACAATCAAAAGCTTGAGGACGAGCCTAGGGGGAGTTGAAAGAGCTTAATCCACCATTTATGGCATGAGCTTGGAGCTTTGGAGCTCAATTGAAGGCAGGTTTTATAACTTGAACCCTTAATCTTATTATTGCAATCAATTCCTTATCAATTGGTGATCATTTCTACATTTCTAAAATTAACTTTCGTTGATTGATGCAATTTCCATGGAAACCACAGTAGATTTCGTGAATTTGGAGCTTGATGATGATGACATAAATATAAACACACACCTCCCCAAATATCTTGGGCAAACGGTTTCAAAGTTTGGACCAAACGGTTTCACCAAACCGTTTGGTGACCAAATGGTTTGCAAACTGTTTGGGAGAAAACGGTTTTAAAACCATTTGAGATGGTTGACCAAGGGTTGACCGTTTGGTATTCCTGTTCATAATTATGTTGGTTGATGACCCTCCAAATTTGAGGGATTAACTCCAAAGGAATCATGAGTTGAAGGCTAATCAATTAGGTAAACCTAATTGGATTAAGTGCTGATTTTCAACCTGATTAACTTGACCTTTTTGGGAAAACGGTTTCAAAACCGTTTGGGGGTCACCCAAGACCGTTTGGAGGTCTAGGGTTAAGTATAGTTGACAAATGGAAGGTCCAAAGGTATCAAATCGCTTTGCAACTAAGTGCTGATTTGATGATCAACTCAATGGCTCAAACCCTAATGATTTTTCACTAGAATCCAAGGGTTGGATGAGCCAAACGGTTTCAAAACTGTTTGGGGCTCATCCAAATGGTTTCAAAACCATTTAATGGTCATTCAAGATCATTTGGAGACCTATGGTTGAGTATGATTGGTTGATTGAAGGTCCAATGCAATCAATTGAAACACAATTAGTAGCTTGATTGTTTATCAACTTCAAAGCTCAAAATGGTGATTATAAACCCTAACACCATTGAGATCAGACCCTAATTGAATTTCTAATTGAGGGATGATTCTATGATTCAATTGAGGATTAAATTAATGATCCAATTGGTTGAAGTTCCATTGATTGGAATTGAGTTTTGTTGAAGTTTTGATTGACTTTTTGGTCCATGCGGTTTTGAGAGGTTTGGACCAAACGGTCTCAAGACCATTTGGATCCAAACGGTCTCAAGACCATTTGGGAACAAACGGTCTCAAACTGTTTGAGTTCCATGCAGTTTCAAGTCCATGCGGTTTCAAAGCTTTTTTGTTCAAACGGTTTCAAACCGTTTGTGGTTCAATTTGGTTTATTCAATTGGATGCCTAATGCAATTGAAAGATCAATTGGTTAATCCAATTGAGTACCTAATGAAATTGAAGGAACAATGGGTTTATCCAATTGAGTACCCAATGAAATTAAAGATTCAATTGACTAATCCAAATAGATACCTAGTGCAATTGAAGGTTCCATTGATCAATCTATTTGGATACCTCATGTTATTGAAGGTACAATTGATCAAACCTTTTGGGAAACCTAATGTAATTAGGTGAGAGATACATTAATGGTACTCATCAATAATGCATAACTAATGCATGGATCCATTACATGATGTAAACCCTAATTGAGGCTAATTCCATGTATTACCGTAATAAGAGGTTGTCTACATGTGAAATCACTAATTAGGATGAATAGTAAACCCTAGTTGAGGGTGCATCCACGTGAAACCCTAACTGAGGGTGCATCCATGTGAAACCCTAATTGAGGGTGATTTCATGAGAAACTCTAATTGGGAATGATTATTAAACCCTAATTATGGGAAATGTGATATGAAACCCTAATGAAGGGTGATGCTATATGCAATCACTATTCTAAAGAAGGGAGATGGTATGTGAAACCCTAATCCCTAAATGAAAGAATAGAATTCATACTTGAATATGATCCATGAGGTGAACTCCTGTAGCACGACCGTGTTAGGTGGCACGGCCGTGGTATCTTCCCTTTGCATGACCGTGCAAGGTAGTACGGCCATGGTGGATTCACTATGCACGACCGTGAAAGGTAGCACGGCCATGGTGACTTTCTTTGCACGGCCATTCCTGGTTGCACGGACGTGGTGCTCTATGATTGACTTAGAGATGATTTGAAAGTGACCTAATATGGTCGTATACCTTGATGTGTTATAAGTCCAATATAATTGGATGAATGATACATGAGATGTGTGATGGAAACCCTAATCCTGGTAAAGGAATAAGGGTAATACCCTTGAATTAATGATATATTTGTTTTTGCATGGTGATGATAGATAATTGATGTATTTCTATCATATGTGTTAACCATGCAGGTATCATGAGATGATGGGCATAGCCACGTATGAGCTATGAATGTGTCATTAATTTCAATTTGCTTATTGGGCCTTGTGTGCCATAATATACCTTGTGCCTGGTAAGAGGTGGCAAGAGAGTTAATGGGCCTCAAGTGCCATGATGGATGCTTGTGTAGCAAGTATCATACTTACCTTGGTCAGATGACCGAAAGGTGTTAGTTACCTGAGAAAGAGGTAACAATGCTCAGGCGATGAGATAAGGGTTTGAATACCCAGGATTTCATGGTTATGGTATTGAAATTGTGAAGGGATGAGAATTCCCAGTGGTGAATGGAGGGATTATGATCCCAATACTTTATGAAAAGAGTATGGCTACGGGCCATGACTCCACAATGATAATGCCAGGCTTTAGATATATGATCTAAGCCTGAAGAGAGTTAATGCAGTGGTAATGATTCTGTAGTTTGAATAGATTTTATATATGTTCTTCATATTCATCAAAGGATAAGTGACATGTTGATTCTATCAAGTTATAGCTGCCATGCTTCTGATATAGAATAATGTTCTAATCTGTTAGACATCAAAATATCTACTGTCAAATAAATATGATTCCTTTGTTCATATTTATCTTCTTAAAGTTGCAATAATAATGTTAGTGGCGGAGAGTTTTATCTCTCGCTGGGGCAATTTATAATTGGCTCACCCCCATGGGAACCACATTTTTAGGTGGACGCGGACTAGGAGACAGGAACCCTTCAGTAGGTGAAGGACAACAACAGCAGCAGCAGAGACAGCAGTGAAGTCTCAGGTGGAGATATTGGCTGTTATGCCTTGTTTAGATGTATATAGAGTCCTATGTGTCGTCTATGTACTCTCAGGTCCTCGGAGTAATAGTTGGTGCTTTTGATATTTTGGTTCAATGCCTTGAGGTCTTCATAATGTTTGTGTTTAGTTTATCAGGTCAGCTGATGCTTGTAATTCATAGAAAGAGATGATACAAGCTATGTACTTTTGAAAAACAGAATGTAAATGTGTTACTTTTGTTCTATGTGAGAAAGTTTTAATTTGAAGGACCTCTTGGTAAAAAGGTTTTAATTTTTAGTGATTTTTAGTAATCTGTTGAAAATGATTATCTTCCATTTTAATTAACTATGTTTTTATGAGTTGTATGCCACACATTAGATATGGATTGGACATGATTTGGTGGTTATTTGAGGGTGTGAGGAGGCATGAATGGTGTTGCACGGCCGCTCTCACTTAGAGGTTAGCCGTTCTGTTCAAAAGAAATGAGTAGAAGTGTTTTAGAATTGTTGTAAAATAGCTAACTTAAGTGTTGTATTGGGTTACAGCATGGCCATGCTGTGTGGTATGGCCGTGTGGGGAGGCTCGTCACACGGTCGTGCAACCTTGTACGGATGTTGTCTTTGTTCTTCACCTTGTCGTTCTACTTCACACGACCATTCTGGGTTGTTAGCAACATGGCCGTGCGGCCTTGCACGACTGTTCTGACTCTATACTTCATTTTGTTGATTTTTCTTTTATTCTTATCGATTTCCCTATTGATTTTGAGTGCACCACCACAGTCGTTCCATGTCACCACCGTTGTGGTAAGTACTTTGGCAGTTGTTCCATGCTTGAATCTCATCAAAACATCAAATACTTGACTTCAAAGTGTTTTTTCATGGATTCTTTGTCAATATTTCATCGAAGTTTCTTCATTTCACCCTATTTTCACCTGCACATCTTAAAACTAAACAAAAACTATTAAAAACAAGTGTGTGTGTGTGTGTTTTTGGAAAAGTGTAAAAACAAAACAAAAGTATCAAAAATGGAAGGGTGGGTGAAAAATTCACAAACCTAGGTGGGTTGCCTCCCACTAGCACTGAGTTTCATGCCTTCAGTTGGGCTTCTTGGTGATTCTTCACTCATTCCTCCATTTGGCATCCTCATATACCCATTCTTGCAATAAATGCAACTCTAATTTGCACTTAACCAATGCTCCTCATCCCTTTGATCACAAAAATCATCATCGATTCTTCCATCATGACCTTCTTCTCTCAAATGATCATTTGGACTCTTGAAGTGACCATGTCCAATATCCTCATATCGGGATCATCGAATTGGGGTCTTGTACATGTTAATCTTCATCTTCATGTCCATGAATGAAACTATCATCGTGCCACTGTGAATATGTATCTTGGCGTAATCTGTAAATAAGAACAGTCTTCCCAAGATAATAGGAATCTTCCTATCCTCTGACTCCATATCAAGAATAATGAAATCCACAGGGAACATTGTGCCCTTTTTTATCTATCATTACTAAAACATCATCCACTCTTCCTCTAGGCACTTTTATAGAACAATCCGCCAATTAGAGAGTGTATTTTATTGGCTTCAACTTGCCCAAACCCAACTCCACATAGACATTGTATCGCATAAAATTCACACTAGACCCCAAATCAAGTAAGGATATGTCTATGCAATGTCCCTCTACATAACTAGGTATGAGTGGGGCTCCTGGGTCTTTCCTCTTCAGAGGAAGTGAGTGTTGGACAATAGATCTCACTTGTTAAGTCAACTTCACTCTCTTTGATATTCTCCCCATTGACCTGTTGGGTTTTAGGGGAGGCAGAGAAGGCAGCGGAAACAAAAATTTTCTCCTCCCCGAACCCAAACTGAGGAAACGCGTCAACGTCTATACAATAGGATGTGAGGTCTTCACCTCCGGTCCCGAGGCTTGCTCGACGACAATACCACGCGCCTTGCACGGTCTTCACCTCCGGTCTTGGACAATGTCTGTGCAGCTCCTGGTCGCACCGGGACTGACGACTCCTAGTCGCACCGGGACTATCGGGATTGACAGTTGTCCTCCTGAGCGGCAGAAACCTCCCGCCTCTGAAGTAGTCCACACAGACCACCTGGAACTCCAATCTCCTTGTCCCACAAGGAATTGGAAGGAGTCAAACCCTCCTGTTGGTGTACAGTCGCCAACACACTCTCCTACTACCAGTCTCTTTCTGCAGTTGTCTTTCCCTTGTTGTGCCTCCCTTATCGGGTAGCACTTGCTCGGGCTCTCTCAGTTACCAAAATCAGAGAGAACGACAACTTTACAGAGCAACTGGTTGCACTGAGTTTTTTGTCCAGAGAAGCCCCCAATACCCCTATATATAGGAGGGTCATGGGACAGGGTTCTCTATCCCGGGCAATGTGGGACTAAAGCAGGAGTAGAAGGGTTCAAGAATTTTCCACAAAAACAACCAACTGTGTGACCCGAACCGATCGTTTCACAACTGAACCGATCGTTTCGGCCACCTGAGCCGATCGGCTGGACCTGAGCTGATCGTTTGGGGATCCCAACTGATTGGTTGGTACCCTGAACCGATCGGTTCACGGTCTTGATCCAACTCAAATTGACTTTCCTTCTTTTGTTTCGAATCGGTATCAAATACTAATCCTTGTCCCAATCAAATTGGGCAAGTGAAAGAAAAAGAAATTTCTCACCAATTTTACTTTCCCAACTCGCTCGGTTGCACCAGTCGAATCGATCGTTTCAACACTTGAATTGATCGTTTCATACTACGCATGAGCCGATCGAATCAACACTTGAGCCGATCGGTTCACCCAGCTCAGCTGATCGGTTCATCACATGAGCCGATCAATTGGGAGTGCAGATTGTGCAGAAATAGTCAATTGTAGTTCCAATCAATCTGATATTCTAATCAATCGATCCAACACCTTGAATACTATGATTTTGAGCTATCAATTAATTGATTGTTTAATTGAACTACTAAACTCCTTTAGAAATCAATCTAAACATAGTTTGTGGACAAAACTCCTCTTCCAGGTTAAATCCTATGTGTGTGACACTACAGGTCCTTTTTCACATTGGCAGTGAAAGTCCATAACACTTATGACTTCACAAGCAATGAGCGGTGCCTAGTCACACATCATTGCTACCCAAGTGAAATAGAAAGTTGGAGAACAACTTGTAATCCTACAATCCGTGTATGGTGTTACAGTGAATGTATAATTCCTTTGTCACTGATATCTCGAATGAACTCGTGGCATGGACCAGTCATCCTATCAACGTTCATTCACTTTCTTGATCTCAGAGTAGATTGGAAGAGATATGTATGACATCAATATCACATATTGATTCACACATGCGTGCATGCCTTTCTCAATCCTACTCATCAAGTGGCCATGGATATCAAACTCCCTCAGGAGGGACAAATCCCATATCTATCACTCACCCCTCAAAAGCCCCATGTGTCAAAACCACCCAATCATCACCTTTATAACAACCCATGTTTCAGGACTGCGTTTGATGATGTCAAAGTGTACCCAATGACATGTGTTGAGTGTAGTGATTTCAGGTCAAAGAATCACATTCACCACCATCACTATGAGTACTGACTGTGACTACCATGTCATGGTTCCATGTGTCAAACTCACGGTGGGTCTGTCCGGTACACTTGTTCTCTAACAAGTACCTATTTGTTTGGTTTGATATCTCTATATCATGACTAATGAGATTCTGTCATCAACCAACACCACAATCTAGTCTTGTGTGTCATCACTGTCTATCTACCTTCCATAATGACATCCAACTAGGGACAAAACAAGAATGTACAAACTCTTAGCATCTGTATGATCTCATCGTTTAGGTCCTCAACCTGAAAGCATACGTCATTGAGTATTGTCATTCTCTAGATATTCAATCTGTTCTATCACTATCTCATATGACTGAACCAGAAAGAATTGGAAGCTTGCCTTTGATGTTTATCAAATCAATCTTAATGTATCCCACCAATCATCCCATGATTGGCTCTCAGGGCATACATACCAATAGACTCCCACTTGCACTGTGAGCCAATCACCTTTGAATCATATTCATTGTGATTTTAAACATGTCCCAAATGTTACTGTGCTCTTGTGCCAACATACTGAGTAATGGCAACACCTTGCCAAAGTCAGTATAAATTGCATGTCTCACATCTCTTCACTGTACGTCACACGTATGAGATGGAGTTGTCGTAATATGCGATCGAGTATTCCTTTTCTAACCTTTAGCCACATTGCATGATCAAGGATTCCATACTTGTCATCAATGACCGGAATATCTATAAGTTCATCTCATGAACTTTCAGATCCATATAGTATCCACTGTTGTTCTCTAACACACGGATACTCGGCATTTCCTTTTAAATGGTTTTATTGGAACATTTCCAATTATCAAAAAACTTTCACTTTTATATATCCTATATATATTTTGCGATTAATTTTTTGTCTTTTTCTGAAAGTTCGTATCAATGTAACTCTATACATTGAACTCTTCCTTATCTCCATAGAACTAGTACTTCACAAGTACTTATCAAGTTCTCATGGTTTCCAGTAACCCTTACTGGAACTAGACAGACATCCACTCATCATGTCCCACATACGAGTTATCAGGATGAGCATATCATTTTGTCATGTTCTACATACAAGATGATAAATGCATTTTGTTCTTCCCATATGCAAGATAATGGGATGATCACACACATGATAGATCCATATCTATTCTTCGTGTTCACATTCTTCATAACAATTGGACACTTGGCCTTGAGATACTAACTCCATGTAACATGGACAAGTTTTCTCCCACTGAATCTGTGCACACTGAACCCTTCAGTACAGATTGCAAATGTATGCTCTCTCTTTTCCAGGTCAAGAGGTTTTCGATAACTATCTCTATAGATCTCTATTCCTATCATATAGGAAATGTCTCTATATTCCCTAAAGATAATTTCCACTTTGGATTTCCATTCTAGAACATTTCCAATTCACATCAATATGTGGAATGTGAATACGCTCCCATTAAATCACAGATCCCTTCTTTATCTTTGACATATCAGTCAAACCCTTTGACTATATTATCAAAGTAAAGATCCAATTCTGAGTTGCTTGTACTCAATCAATCACATTGATTAGTCCATTGTAACTTATAGACTTCATTTGCATTAGTGGATTCATAAACCTTATAGGTTGTGTCAGATACACATCCTTGTCTTATTCCTCACAGGAATGCGGTTTTAGTATCCATATGCCAAATCTCTTAGTCATTAAGTTGCAATCAACAAGCATCATCCTTCTCAAAATGTCATCCATGTGTCTTAACACTTAAGACTTATTTGCACTTATGGATTTCCATCCAACGGGTGCTACCATCAAGGTCATACCTTATGGTTCACATGGAAGTCATTTAGGATGTAATGGTCATATACCATGACTCAAAATCTGGTTCCTCATATTCATCTAGATAGTTAAATCATCACATGACCAACTTATCACATAGATAATTGAAGTGTATATGTCAAGGATATAAGAACTCACAACCCTTGTGATTCTTAATGTCCTTCATTAGTGTGGGGTATTATTATATTAAGAAGAATTTAGTTATTTGATAATCATTCTCTAACTCCTTAGAGTATGATTCCTTCTTGATTTAGACATCACCATGCCTTAATCATGAGATCACTATGATACACTATCATAATCACTCACAAGGTTCTCAAACATTTACTCCAAGTATTTCATTCATTGATCTCATCAAGAATTAACACTTTACCAAATTCGTACTTCAACTATGATAATCTTGAACACTTCAAGATATTCATATTGGTATTTCTCTAAACACCACTTGAAGTATTAGCATGTATTCCAATAGGTATGTAGATACATCACATGTATTATACCTAATAGGATAATCATTCTCCCACTACCATTAGTGAAGATTGATTAATCATGTCCAAGATATTCATGTCTCTTACTGGTATTCTAACCAAAAGAGTCTAGATCTATCCATCATATGGAAACTAGAAATGAACTTCTCATGATTGATGCTAATTTGATTGTTTGAGTTATCAATAACTTTTAGGTATCATTTTATCTTATGCGTATCATATACCACAAGATAAACAAGGCATTGCCACAAAGATCATATCTTTTAAAGAATGAAACATCAACTTTATTAAATGCTATCATTGTCATACAATATGCAATAATAAAGTGTTTCTATCTATTGGTAAATATGAAATAGCAGTTCATAACTGTATTACATGCCTTTATGGCTGAAAATAAACTAAAGTACTCCTATCTATGGCGGCAACACTTGCCCCATTTATTGAGTGCTTTACACTTTACATCTTGGTATCATATACCTCAAAAGTGTTGCAAGTTTATTTTCATGACACCTTTATGTGGAAACGACAGTTGCCTCCTTCTTCTTTTGTTCTTCCAGATAGAGAGGACAATTCCTTTTCTAATGTTCTGGCTTTTGAAAATGGTGGCAATTGCCTTTCTTGGTCACACCTCTCTTGGCCTTGAGAGCTGAAGACGACTTGGACTCCTGGCTAGCATCAGAACCTTTCTTAGCTTTGCCCTTGCCCTTGCACTTGGACTTGCCTTTCTTGCCCGTGATAACCATCACAGATTTAGGCTTATCCTTCTTCATCTGTGTCTCGGTTGTCCTCAACATGCCCAACAACTCTGACAGTGGCCTATCAAAGTTGTTCATGTTGTAGTTCATCACAAACTGACTGTAGGATTCTGGCAACGATTGCAGTATCATGTCAGTAGCCAACTATTGGCTCAGTGGAAATCCCAGTCTTTGCAAGTTCTCCACATACCCAATCATCTTGAGTGTGTGAGGACCAACTGGATCTCCTTCTGTCATGACACACTTGAACAGTGCCCTTGAGACATCATATCTCTCTTGCCGTGCTTGATCTTCATACATGTTCCTGAGATGCTGAACCATCTCAATAACACCCATGTTCTCATGTTGTCTCTACAACTCGTGGTTCATAGAGCACAACATCAAGCACTTTGCATCAATGGCATCATCTGAATGCTTCTTGTAAGCATCCCTTTCTGCCTTTGGTGCAGTAGGACCAGGTTCCTCTGGAATTGGAGTATCCAGGACATAGAGCTTTCGCTCTTGAGTGAGAACAATTCTCCATGTCCTATACCAGTCGTGGAAGTTTGTCCCATTCAGCTTGTCCTTGTCAAGGACCAATCGCAAAGAAAAGGTATTGTTGTTTGTTGCCATTTGTACTAAAGTTATTGTTGTTTGTTGCCATTTGTACTACAAAAAGGAAAATATGCAATTTTATTCCAAAACTCATTTTTGACTTATTTGATTGATTTGAAAAGTTGACGATAAAATTAGGCCTTTAATTAATTATCGTTCCCACTATTTTACTTCAAATTGATAGCCCTCACCATCAATTCAGAAGATTGCAACATACAACCTTCTAGTGGGCAAGATCATGAAATCCTCTAAGTCATGGACCAGCTAGGGCTGTCACCCACAACTTAGATCTCTCAGGTAGGCAACTCTTGCCAATTGCATCATATGCAACTCTTGATAAGATGTCATATGCAACTCCTTGCCATGATCATCTCCATGCCTCAAGGTACTAGATATCATCTAGATCACCTTGTTAAGTCCGACCCAAAGCAAACACGATGAATATGCACCCTGCTAGGGCAGACCCACACATTCATCCTTCACGCTTCCACGAGATAGACGGTGCACCACGCTAGGGTGTGCCCACACTTGGTCGATCAAGCTTTTCACATGTGTTGCATTTGGAAGGCATCTAAAACTTAATATTTAATGAGGGATTTGGTTTATATACATATGCATATCCAATCACCACAATACATAGTATGTATCATATACATGCTATATCCCACAGAAAACATGTGAAACGATAAAAGCGATGATTATGGCCATCCTAATGTGATTCCTCGAGCCAAGAGGAATCACGGTCATCTAGGTCTACATCACATGCAACATGTACAAGATGAACTATGTGCTTTGCCTTTTGGGTTTGATCAATTCATCACATGAAACGATCGGCTCGCCATGGCCCGGTCGTCTGGGTGCCACCAGCCGATCGGTTGGCTCCTCCAACCGATCGATTTGCCTGGTCGTCGTGCATCTCCTTCTGGCCATCACCCACTCTTCTCGATCCTCGAACCAGGCATCAACTGATCGGTTCACTCCTTGAACCGATCGTCTGGAATGACAACCGATCGGTTCACTCCTTGAACCGATCGTTTCAGCTGTCGTCAGGTGTCCGTCGTTCTTCGATATAACAGGAAATAAAATCTATCCTATTTTACATTTAAAAGGTGAAACCCTGAGTTACATTCGGGGGGAGAAAAGGTAGGAAAGAAATCTCGAATTATTTCAAGTTACATCAGCAATAGGAGAGGGAAGATCAGTGCGCAGACCGAGATGCAAGCAACCACACACAACCATACACAGATAGGGTTTATTGGCCATAACCACACTATACATCCACCACAAAACACATTTAAGGGCGACGCGTATCGAGTGCATTAATATTACATATCATATATGTAGTTAGGGATTTGTGGATTTAAGATTGGACATGCATAAAACCAATTTTATTCGCATCGTATGCAATAAATAAAGGTGACAAACCAAAATCGATTATATTATTTATCCTAAAGTATACAACAGTTGACGTGGCTCTGATACTGTAACATCCCTGACCTGGGTTATGAGTTAACCCTAGGTGTTTTGCCTAAAAATGTAATTAAATCCTTGTGATTATCTTTTGGAATGTAATTAAGTTCCTAAGGAACATACATTTTCATTTCTGTCCCTTTTAAACAATGATTGTAGTATTGTTTGGTAATACAGGGACTTATGTGCAAATTACCCAGGTAAGGGGTTTAACTTGCAAATTTCACAAGTTAAGATGTTCCTCTAATGATGAGACGTCATATGAGTAAATATGATGAGGTAAGATGGATTTCCCAAGCCTGGGCATCAAGATGCAGCTTGTGGAATGATCCTTGTGCTTAAAAACCCTAATTTGGATTAAAGTGCAATTTACCCAAATGTGGGGTGCAACTTATAAAATACACCATCTTGAACATATATTATGACTCTTGAAATCATTTAAAGTAATAATGATGAAGGGGGCACTTCATTTGAATAATCATATAATAAGAGAACACCTTTGTAATTAAATCACCTAGTATGAGTAAAGAGACCTTTCATATAAGTACCTTAGTATGCATGATGGTTTTTCTACCCTTAGATCTTGAGTTTTGGTGAGATTTGCATAAGATTATCATGCTTGGACGTGCCTTATAAAGAAGGAGGGACCTATATGAGAAAAGAAAAAGTAAGTTGTCCTAATGTTGAAATTAACCCCAAAGGTACTTATACCCTTTCCTTTGCAATCAAAGGCAACGTTTCCCTTTCACTCTTCACTTATCTCTTGCTGTGGCCAACTAAGGAAGGAGATCAGGAGCTCAAGGGGACGACCAACCTGTTCTAGGTAAGAGAACACCACCTTCTAGCTTGGATTCATGGAAGGAATCCATGTATAAGGTTGGTTTCATGGCTAATTCATTTAGGTTTCTTGTTCTAGCCGATCATCCCCATCTTTTCCTTGGAGAATCACCTATGGACGATTTGTGGAGCTCAATACACCATTAGAGGCTTGAATCTTGGAAACTTGGAGCTCTAGGAACAACGTTCTAAGGCGGGTTTTATAACTCTAACTCCTAGCTTTGTTATGCATACCTTGTTCTTACTTTTTGTGCTTAGTTCTTCTACCCCCCCCCCCTCCTTCCTTGCTCTTTTGCAAGCAAAACGATGGTGTAACCGACCTGATCAGAGGTTAGGGATGATGGGCGTGGATTCCTAGGTCACTTTATGAAACGACCTTGGACCCTTTTGGTCCAAACGAGTGCAACTCGTTTAAGGTCAAACGGGTTCAACCCGTTTGATCTCAAACGATCTTGCAAGATCGTTTGGATCAAAACGATCCCAAGACCATTTCATAGGGTTGACCAAGGGACGAACGTTTGAGGGTCTGTTCATAATGTATTGAATTTCAATCCTACAAAGAATCATAATCTAATTCCTAACCAATTGAGAGTTGAAGGCACTTCAACACCCTAACCCTAATCGGGTTAAAATTGCTGAATTAAAATATAGATCTTGTTGAGTTTTGGGTTGAAGGACCCAAACGGGTTCAAACCCGTTTGGGGTTCACCCAAACGGTATCACACTCGTTTAGTGACACCCCAAGACCGTTTGGAGGTCTAGGGTTAAGGAAAATTGATCAATTAAAGTACCAATTTCAATAGGTTGAAGAATTGATAAAAGTGCTGATTTTAGACCTAATTAGGGTGCAACCCTAATCAAATCAACTTAGATTTTGGTCAAACTTAGGGAAAATGGTCTCAAGACCGTTTGGAGGTCATCCAAACGATCTCAAGACCGTTTGGGCCAAGTTTGGGCCCAATTGGAGTTCAATTGAAGGGTTCAATTACACTTTGTTTCACATTGTTGAAAATTGATGATTAGCCGATTGGAAACCCTAATTGAGTTAGACTTAACCCTAGTTGGCTTTCAATTGAGGGTCACATTGGAGTCCAATTGATTGAGGCTCATCCTAATTGACTCAATTTATAAGTGGTTAACATGGCTTTGGCCAATTAAAGGCTTCAACATAGGAAACCCTATTCAAACATAACCTATGTGTCACCTTTATGTTCATGTGATTTGAACCCAAGTTGGTCCACACTCGTTTGAGTCCAAACGAGTCTACACTCGTTTAAGCCCAAAAGAGTCCACACTCGTTTGACCTCAAACGGGTTCACACTTGTTTGAACTCAAATGGGTTCACACCCGTTTAGACTCAATTGGGTTCACACCCGTTTAGACTTCAAGTGGGTCCACACCCGTTTAAGATCAAGTGGGTCCACACTCGTTTAAGGCTTAAATGGGTTCTAGGTCATTTGAGGTTAAACGAGTTCAAGGTCATCTAAGAATCAAATGGGTTGAAGGTTGAAGGTCAAACCCTAAACCAGTTAGAGGTTGTCAAGGTTGATTATACTTAATCACTTGAAGGTGTAAATAGTCCAATGATGATCTTATTTAAACCATAATGGTAACTTAAGATATTAAGGGACCAAATGATTAATGAATTGACCCATGATGATGATCAATGGGTAATTTACCAAAATACCCCTAAGAGGTTCAATTGAGTTATACCTTATTCTAATCAAACCCTAATCACTTGATAGTGGTGATTTGGTTTATGTAGATCAAAGGGGACTTAACCCAACCTAATCTAAGTGGTGTAATCACCATCTACTAGTGAGAGGAGAGAGAAAGTACCATTTATGGTGGAAATCCAAGTAAAATACCTTCAATATACATGAATGTGCATGATTAGGGTATGATCCACTTATGAGAGATCATGTAAACCCTAATTATGGTAATTGGTGAATCTTAATCTTATCTGAGGGCTTTAATGATGATGTTTCTCATACATGGTGATGTAATGAGGTTAATTCACCATAAGGTGAATAGTAAACCCTAATTCTAGGGTGATGACATGTATTGTGTATAGTAAACCCTAATTGATGAAAATCAGGGAATCTAACCCTTGTAAGAGTATGAGGGTACAACTCTTGATATGAACTGCCTACTATTATCAGTTGAATTAACCATGTAGGTTTTTATACATGATGGTGATCATATCCAGGTAAGGATTATGACTTCATATTCATTGAAAGCATGTTATTAGCTTTATGAATAATGATATATGTTGATGCCTAGTAAGTGGCATCTTATGAGAATAATAGGTTATGAGAGCCATGAATATCATCAAGGTCATGCTTGTTAGATGACTTGTGATGAGATGATTGAGAAATGATAATTGATGTGAGTTAGACTTGATACATTTAGTATTCTACTTTCATAGCTTCTATGCTAATGATTAATGTTTGAGAACATGTATGATGTTAAATGAATACTGAAATGTACCTAACTAATCAAGTATAATCATACCATGTAGAGCCATGATCATAGATCCATCATTGTCAGGAGTTAAATGATGGTCAAGCAGGTTTTCCTAAGGGAATTCCTGGATCACATACTTTTGAGTATGTGGGGAAATATGGATGTGAATGCCCTTACATCCTAGTGTAGGAATTGATGTAGATGTATCTAGTCTATCAATCCTTCACTATGTGTTTATGCCGGGGTGATGTAACACTAATCTCCCGAGGAAATCTTTTGTACCGCATCGATGAGAGATAAACAAGAAATCTTTCGATGGTGAAGAGAGTACAGAATGCCACTGTGACTCTAATAGCGAAGTACCAGAATACCCTAGTAAGCTATAGTAGCAGAGACACTAGATGTCCTGCATGTTGATCCTCATTCTGACTGAGGAAGATGAGGTCATAAGAATCCATCTCTTTTGATGACCTATGTATGATACCGATGCAACTTAATAGTGATCGGTTGGAGTATGAGCGGTATACCACATCTCCGCAGGGCATAATAATAATGTTTATAAAACATAATCAACCGCGTAGTATATCTGCTTAGGTTGAACTACGAGATACATTGGTTGAAGTTACATTACTTAGTATACATGTTCTTCATATTCCTTAAATGTTGTTGTTCTACATGATAATAATCGGTTGTTGTTTACCTTAAAGCTTTTATTGCTTATGTTATCCTTTGATTGCTACAATAAAGCTTCTGGTAGAGAGTTATAACTCTCGCTGGGACAATTATTTAAAATTGTCTCACCCCATAGATTTCAACTTTTTAGGTGGTCGTCGAGGACAAAGGAATCAATCTTCAGGTGACCAATATCAGTAGCAGCAACACCAGGAGCAGCAGTAAATCTCAGGTGGAGATTCAGACTGCTGAGTTGTGTAGTTAGAAAGTCTTATGTCGTCTCTGTACTCTCAGGTCCTTGGAGTTATGGTCTGAGATTTTGGTTTGACTCTTGAGATTTTGTATCATGCTGTGTATAATTACTCAAGAAGTAATTTAATAGAGATGTAAACATTTTATCTCCTTTTATGAAGGAAGTTTTATGGTTTCAAGATCTTGTCTCAAAAATTTTTAATTTCCGGTGATTTTTGTATTCCGCTGCTAATCGAATCGCTTCCGCTGAATTTAATCATATTTATCTCGGGTTTTGGATATCAGAGCCCACAATTAAGTGGTATCAGATCTCTAGGTTCGCTGAGTCTACAGAGACATAGGACTTAGGATGTCGAGTCTATCCTTAGTATCTCTTTCGTATCTAATAGAGTCTTCTGCTCCTCAGGAGAAGAAGATTATTATGAATGTTCGAACCACATGAGGAGTACGTGGTAGAAAGTAGTGTCGCTGCACCCCAAGAAGGTGCAAGGAACCCGGAGATAGAACAACCTATACCTGAGCCACCCAGAGAGCAACCTCAGTTTGACCCAGCTGACATGGGAAACCCAGCTGTTCAGACAATGTTTGGGCAGTTTATGACCGCCATGACGCATATCAGCGACAGGATGCCCATGCCTGTACCTAGGGCACCTGCCCAGCCTGAAGGACAAGGTATCGGTAAGACGTTCGAGCAACTTCGTCGTGTCGGAGCAACCGAGTACTTTGGAACAGCTGATCCTGCAGATGCCGATCTGTGGCTAACCGAGTTAGAGAAAGCTTTTAGAATTTTGAACATCCCAGAAGCTGAGAAGGTTAGACATGCTGTCTATCTTCTCAAAGGAAGTGATGGTCACTGGTGGACCATGGAAGAGCATAAGAGACCTGGAGTGGACATCTCGTGGGAAGATTTTTGTCAGGGATTTTTCAACATATACTTTCCAAAGACATTCCTAGGTGAGAAGATCTCTCAGTTTGAGAGATTAAGACAAGGTATGATGAACATTAGCGAGTATGAAGCTAAGTTCATGGAGTTGTTGCGGTTTTGTCCGCACATGGCTGCCACAGAAGAAGAAAGAATCACAAGGTTCGAGAAGGGTTTAAATGCTGACTTGACTACTCCCGTGTCTGCCCTAGAGAATCGGGAAAGGTTTGCTACCTTCGTTGAGTCAGTCTGAAGGATAGAGAAATCCGTAGTCGAAAAGAGGCAAACCCATAAGAGATATCCGCAGTTCCAGGGTTCTTCATCTAGAGACTTTAAGAAGCCTATATTCTCTGCACCTACACCTCCACCACCCAGATCTAGTTCTCAGACTCAGTGGTCACCGAGTAGAGGTAGGGGACGAAGCCTACCACTACAAGAGACTCGTAGTTCAACATCAATGTCAGTCACAGGACCACCCAGACCACAACAACTGGAAAGAAGCTGCTACAACTGTGGGAAGGTGGGACACTTGATGAAGTACTATAGGTCTAGGACTGTCAGTGTGACACAGCCCCAGAGACAGAATCAACAGGGATCACAGAAAAGGCAGTCTCAAGGAGCAGCTAGAGGACGTGGACAAGCGTCCCAAGCTGGATCGTCAGTACCAACTCAACCTCAGGCGACAGCAAGGTTCTATGCTATGAACCCACCAGATGCAGTGGTCAATCCACGAGTTGTGACAGGTCAGATGGAACTTCTATATTCTGATATGTCTACATCCTGTGTTGTGTCTGTTTTGATTGACCCAGGTGCTACGCACTCCTTTATCACTTGAAGAGTGATTCGTAACTGCAATATGACGGTCAGTCATAGGGCAGATAGCTTGTTGCTTGAGACTCCGTTGAGAGCGTCTGCTGTGTTGCAAGAGGTATGCTCTCCTTGTATCCTCTTCTTTTCTAATCATTGCATTCAAGTGGATCTTATACCACTTGAGATGCAAGGATTTGATATAATCCTTGGGGTGGATACCTTGGAAAGGTATAGGGTTGTCTTGGATTGTGAATCCAAGCAGGCTGTGTTTGCTGATGAAAGCAACACATGGATCTTTCAAGGGGAAAGAGAGATTCTGCCCACCTGTCTTGTATCAGCCATGGTTGCTAATAAGCTGATGAGGCAAGGATGTTATGCATTCTTGGCCCATGTAGTTGATACTACCATGGAAAGTCCTAACCCTACCGAAGTTCCTATAGTCAGGGAATTTGAAGATGTATTTCCTGAAGAACTTCCAGGCGTGCCACCGCCTCGGGAAATTGATTTTGAAATCAATCTAGTCCCAGATACAAAACCCATATCCCAGACACCGTATAGGATGGTGCCTGCCAAAATGGCAGAACTCAAGAAACAACTTCAGGAGTTGCTTGAGAAGGGTTTTATCCGACCGAGTACTTCACCTTGGGGTGCTCCAGTTTTGTTTGTTAAAAAGAAAGACGGGTCAATGCGGTTGTGCATTGATTACAGACAACTAAATAAAGTAACAATAAAGAATAAGTACCCTTTGCCGAGGATTGATGATCTCTTTGACCAGTTGCGTGGTGCAACCGTCTTCTCAAAGATAGACTTGAGGTCTGGATATCATCAACTCCGTATTAAGGATAGTGACATATCCAAGTCTGCCTTCAGAACAAGGTATGGTCACTATGAGTTCACAGTTATGTCGTTTGGACTAACTAATGCACCGGCTGCATTTATGGAACTCATGAATAGAATCTTTCAACCTTTCCTCGATCAGTATGTTGTTGTCTTCATAGATGACATCCTGATCTATAGTAGAGATGCTCAGCAACATGAACAACATCTTCGTCAAGCTCTGACTTTGCTAAGAGAACATAAGCTATATGCTAAGTTTAGCAAGTGTGAGTTTTGGTTGCTAGAAGTATCTTTTCTTAGATATGTGGTATCTGCCTCGGGTATTCGTGTTGACCCTAAAAAGGTAGAATCTGTTCTACAGTGGGAACAATCGAAAACACCGACGGAGATTCAAAGTTTCCTAGGGTTAGCTGGCTATTATCGAAGGTTTATCAAGAACTTTAGTTCCATAGCCTTACCCTTGACTAGGTTAACCCGAAAGGATATTCCTTTTGTCTGGAGCGATAAGTTCCAGCAATCTTTTCAGTTGCTGAAGGAGAGGTTAACAAGTGCACCAGTACTTGTGTTACCTGAGCAAGGCAAAGGATACATAGTTTTCTGTGATGCCTCTAAGAATGGACTCGGATGTGTGTTGATGCAGGATAAACAAGTGATTTCTTTTGCTTCCCGACAGCTTAAGAAACACGAGGAGAATTATCTGATACACGATCTGGAGTTAGCTGTTGTGGTTCATGCCTTGAAGATCTGGAGACATTATCTCTACGGAGAGGCATTCCATATTTTCACTTATCACAAGAACCTTAAGTATATCTTCTCTCAGCATGAACTTAACATGAGGCAACGTCGCTGGATGGAGTTAATCAAGGACTACGATTGTACAATTGATTACCATCCAGGAAAGGCCAATGTTGTTGCAGATGCCTTGAGTAGGAAATCAGCAACATCAACCATGGATAGAGCACAATTAAACTCTTTAGTATGCTCTAAGAGAGATATGCTTATCTCTTTGAGGCAAGACAATGTACAGTTGAAGGTGTCATTGTTAGTCGGATTGTTGGCTGAGATGCAAATAAAGCCTACCCTAAGAGAGCAGATTAAGGAGGCACAGCAAATAGATGTAGCAGTTCAACAGATTAGATCGGAGTATGGTAATGAGAAGCGAGATGGTTTTCATGACTCAGAAGATCAAGTAACATGCTATCATGGGAGAATGATAGTACCAGATGTGGATAACTTGAGAAAGTTAGTCCTGGAAGAAGCTCATTCTTTGATGTATGCTATGCATCCAGGGAGTACCAAGATGTATCGGAACTTGAAAGATATGTATTGGTGGCCCGGGATGAAGAAGGATGTTGCAGAGTTTGTGATGAGGTGTCCTGTGTGTTAGCAAGTTAAAGATGAACACCAGAAGCATGCAGGGACAATGCAATCTTTACCCATACCATAGTGGAAGTGGGACCATGTTACCATGGACTTTTTTGTTGGCCTACCCAGGACAAACAAAGGACATGATTCCATATGGGTAATTGTTGATAGGTTGACAAAGACAACACATTTCTTACCTGTCAAAACAACCTATTCTGCTGAAAGGTTATCACAATTGTATGTCCAAGAGATAGTGCATTTTCACGGAGTTCCTGTCACTATAGTTTCTGACAGAGGTCCCCAGTTTACAAGTCGTTTTTGGGAGCAGTTGCATAGAGCCTTAGGAACCAAGTTAAGGTTTAGTACAGCCTTTCATCCACAGACTGATGGACAGTCGGAAAGGACTATACAGACCTTGGAAGACCTGTTGAGAGCATGTGTTCTCCAGTTTACCGGAAGTTGGGATTTGCACCTAAGCTTAATAGAGTTTGCCTATAACAATAGCTATCAACATAGTATTGATATGGCACCTTATGAGGCTTTGTATGGTAGACGTTGTAGATCACCCTTGTGTTGGTATCAGACTGGTGAGCATCAGTTGTTGGGTCCTGATCTTGTACAGCAAACCACAGAGAAGATTAAAGTAATACAACAACAGATTAAGACTGCACAGGATAGGCAGAAATCTTATGCTGATAAGCGTCGTAGACCGTTAGAGTTCCAGGTTGGGGACAGAGTGTATCTCAAGGTCTCGCCTTGGAAAGGAGTCCTTCTCTTTGGAAGGAAAGGGAAGTTAGCCCCTAGATTTATGGGGCCTTATCCAATCATTGAACGGGTTGGAAAGGTAGCCTATAGACTAGAGTTACCACCAGAATTACAAAAGTTACACCCTGTGTTTCACATTTCTATGCTGAGGAAATGTCACCCTGATACTGAGTCAGTTCTACAACCTATGGAAGTAGAATTGAATGATGATATAACTTATGAGGAAGGACCAGTGTCAATCCTTGATAACAGAATTAAAAAGTTAAAGAAGAAAGATATAAGCCTTGTGAAAGTCCTCTGGAACCACCGTGGTGTTGAAGAAGCCACATGGGAACTAGAGGAAGAGATGAGAAGGAAGTACCCTGCTCTTTTCTCCTAATACGTCTTATCGATTTCGGGGACGAAATCCTTGTAAGGGGTGGATAATTTGTAACATCCCTGGCCTGGGTTATGAGTTAACCCTAGGTGTTTTGCCTAAAATGTAATTAAATCCTTGTGATTATCTTTTGGCATGTAATTAAGTTCCTAAGGAACATACATTTTCATTTCTGCCCCTTTTAAACAATGATTGTAGTATTGTTTGGTAATACAGGGACTTATGTGAAAATTACCCAGGTAAGGGGTTTAACTTGCAAATTTCACAGGTTAAGATGTTCCTATGATGATGAGACGTCATATGAGTAAATGTGATGAGGTAAGATGGATTTCCCAAGCCCGGGCATCAACATGCAGCTTGTGGAATGATCCTTGTGCTTAAAAACCCTAATTTGGATTAAAGTGCAATTTACCCAAATGTGGGGTGAAACTTATAAAATACACCATCCTGAACATGTATTATGACTCTTGACATCATTTAAAGTAATAATGATGAAGGGGGCACTTCATTTGAATAATCATATAATAAGAGAACACCTTTGTAATTAAATCACCTAGTATGAGTAAATAGACCTTTCATATAAGTACCTTAGTATGCATGATGGTTTTTCTACCCTTAGATCTTGAGTTTTGGTGAGTTTTGCATAAGATTATCATGCTTGGACGTGCCTTATAAATAAGGAGGGACCTAGATGAGAAAAGAAGAAGTAAGTTGTCCTTATGTTGAAATTAACCCCAAAGACACTTATACCCTTTCCTTTGCAATCAAAGGCAACGTTTCCCTTTCACTCTTCACTTATCTCATGCTGTGGCCGACTAAGGAAGGAGCTCAGGAGCTCAAGGGGACGACCAACCTGTTCTAGGTAAGAGAACACCACCTTCTAGCTTGGATTCATGGAAGGAATCCATGTATAAGGTTGGTTTCATGGCTAATTCATTTAGGTTTCTTGTTCTAGCCGATCATCCCCATCTTTTCCTTGGAGAATCACCTCTGGCCGAGTTGTGGAGCTCAAGAAACCATTAGAGGCTTGAAGCTTGGAAACTTGGAGCTCTAGGAACAACGTTCTAAGGTGGGTTTTATAAGTCTAACTCCTAGCTTTGTTATGCATACCTTGATCTTACTTTTTGTGCTTAGTTCTTCTTCTACCCCCCCTCCTTCCTTGCTCTTTTGCAAGCAAAACGGTGGTGTAACCGACCTGATCAGAGGTTAGGGATGATGGGTGTGGATTCCTAGGTCACTTTATGAAATGACCTTGGACCCTTTTGGTCCAAACGAGTGCAACTCGTTTAAGGTCAAACGGGTTCAACCCGTTTGATCTCAAACGATCTTGCAAGATCGTTTGGATCAAAACGATCCCAAGACCGTTTCATAGGGTTGACCAAGGGACGACCGTTTGAGGGTCTGTTCATAATGTATTGAATTTCAATCCTACAAAGAATCATAATCTAATTCCTAACCAATTGAGAGTTGAAGGCACTTCAACGCCCTAACCCTAATCGGGTTAAAATTGCTGAATTAAAATATAGATCTTGTTGAGTTTTGGGTTGAAGGACCCAAACGGGTTCAAACCCATTTGGGGTTCACCCAAACGGTCTCACACTCGTTTAGTGACACCCCAAGACCGTTTGGAGGTCTAGGGTTAAGGAAAATTGATCAATTAAAGGTCCAATTTCAATAGGTTGAAGAATTGATAAAAGTGCTGATTTTAGACCTAATTAGGGTTCAACCCTAATCAAATCAACTTAGATTTTGGTCAAACTTAGGTAAAACGGTCTCAAGACCGTTTGGAGGTCATCCAAACGATCTCAAGACCGTTTGGGCCAAGTTTGGGCCCAATTGAAGGGTTCAATTACACTTTGTTTCACATTGTTGAAAATTGATGATTAGCCGATTGGAAACCCTAATTGAGTTAGACTTAACCCTAGTTGGCTTTCAATTGAGGGTCACATTGGAGTCCAATTGATTGAGGCTCATCCTAATTGACTCAATTTATAAGTGGTTAACATGGCTTTGGCCAATTAAAGGCTTCAACATAGGAAACCCTATTCAAACATAACCTATGTGTCACCTTTATGTTCATGTGATTTGAACCCAAGTTGGTCCACACTCGTTTGAGTCCAAACGAGTCTACACTCGTTTAAGCCCAAATGAGTCCACACTCGTTTGACCTCAAACGGATTCACACTCGTTTGAACTCAAATGGGTTCACACCCGTTTAGACTCAATTGGGTTCACACCCGTTTAGACTTCAAGTGGGTCCACACCCGTTTAAGATCAAGTGGGTCCACACTCGTTTAAGGCTTAAATGGGTTCTAGGTCGTTTGAGGTTAAACGAGTTCAAGGTCATCTAAGAATCAAATGGGTTGAAGGTTGAAGGTCAAACCCTACACCAGTTAGAGGTTTTCAAGGTTGATTATACTTAATCACTTGAAGGTGTAAATAGTCCAATGATGATCTTATTTATACCATAATGGTAACTTAAGTTATTAAGGGACCAAATGATTAATGAATTGACCCATGATGATGATCAATGGGTAATTTACCAAAATACCCCTAATAGGTTCAATTGAGTTATACCTTATTCTAATCAAACCCTAATCACTTGATAGTGGTGATTTGGTTTATGTAGATCAAAGGGGACTTAACCCAACCTAATCTAAGTGGTGTAATCACCATCTACTAGTGAGAGGAGAGAGAAAGTACCATTTATGGTGGAAATCCAAGTAAAATACCTTCAATATACATGAATGTGCATGATTAGGGTATGATCCACTTATGAGAGATCATGTAAACCCTAATTATGGTAATTGGTGAATCTTAATCTTATCTGAGGGCTTTAATGATGATGTTTCTCATACATGGTGATGTAATGAGGTTAATTCACCATAAGGTGAATAGTAAACCCTAATTCTAGGGTGATGACATGTATTGTGTATAGTAAACCCTAATTGATGAAAATCAGGGAATCTAACCCTTGTAAGAGTATGAGGGTACAACTCTTGATATGAACTGCCTACTATTATCAGTTGAATTAACCATGCAGGTTTTTATACATGATGGTGATCATATCCAGGTAAGGATTATGACTTCATATTCATTGAAAGCATGTTATTAGCTTTATGAATAATGATATATGTTGATGCCTAGTAAGTGGCATCTTATGAGAATAATAGGCTATGAGAGCCATGAATATCATCAAGGTCATGCTTGTTAGATGACTTGTGATGAGATGATTGAGAAATGATAATTGATGTGAGTTAGACTTGATACATTTAGTATTCTACTTTCATAGTTGCTATGCTAATGATTAATGTTTGAGAACATGTATGATGTTAAATGAATACTGAAATGTACCTAACTAATCAAGTATAATCATACCATGTAGAGCCCTGATCATAGATCCATCATTGTCAGGAGTTAAATGATGGTGAAACAGGTTTTCCTAAGGGAATTCCTGGATCACATACTTTTGAGTATGTGGGGAAATATGGATGTGAATGCCCTTACATCCTAGTGTAGGAATTGATGTAGATGTATCTAGTCTATCAATCCTTCACTATGTGTTTATGCCGGGGTGATGTAACACTAATCTCCCGAGGAAATCTTTTGTACCGCATCGATGAGAGATAAACAAGATATCTTTCGATGGTGAAGAGAGTACAGAATGCCACTGTGACTCTAATAGAGAAGTACCAGAATACCCTGGTAAGCTATAGTAGTAGAGACACTAGATGTCCTGCATGTTGATCCTCATACTGACTGAGGAAGATGAGGTCATAAGAATCTGGCTCTTTTGATGACCTATGTATGATACCGATGCGACTTAATAGTGATCGGTTGGAGTATGAGCGGTATACCTCATCTCCGCAGGGCATAATAATAATGTTTATAAAACATAATCAACCGCATAGTATATCTGCTTAGGTTGAACTACGAGATACATTGGTTGAAGTTACATTACTTAGTATACATGTTCTTCATATTCCTTAAATGTTGTTGTTCTACATGATAATAATCTGTTGTTGTTTACCTTAAAGCTTTTATTGCTTATGTTATCCTTTGATTGCTACAATAAAGCTTCTGGTAGAGAGTTATAACTCTCGCTGGGATAATTATTTAAAATTGTCTCACCCCGTAGATTTCAACTTTATAGGTGGTCGTCGAGGACGAAGGAATCAATCTTCAGGTGACCAATATCACCAGCAGCAACACCAGGAGCAGTAGTAAATCTCAGGTGCAGATTCAGACTGCTGAGTTGTGTAGTTAGAAAGTCTTATGTCGTCTCTGTACTCTTAGGTCCTTGGAGTTATGGTCTGAGATTTTGCTTTGACTCTTGAGATTTTGTATCATGCTGTGTATAATTACTCAAGAAGTAATTTAACAGAGATGTAAACAGTTTATCTCCTTTTATGAAGGAAGTTTTATGGTTTCAAGATCTTGTCTCAAAAAGTTTTAATTTCTGGTGCTTTTTGTATTCCGCTGCTAATCGAATCGCTTCCGCTGAATTTAATCATGTTTATCTCGGGTTTTGGAGATCAGAGCCCACAGATACCACTGTTGGGTTTTAGGGGAGGCAGAGAAGGCAGCAGAAACAAAAAATTTCTCCTCCCCCGAACCCAAACCGAGGAAACGCGTCAAGGTCTATACAATAGGAAGGTAAGGTTTGTGGAATCATACCTTGTCCCGAGGCTTGCTCGGAAACAATACCTCGCACCTTATGCGGTCTTCACATCCAGTCTTGGACGGTGTCTGTGTAGCTCCTGGTCGCATCGGGACGGACGACTCCTGGTCACACCGGGACTGTTGGGATTGACAGTTGTCCTCCTAAGCGGCAGAAACCTCCCGCCTCTGAAGTAGTCCACACGGACCACCTGGAACTCCAATCTCCTTGTCCCACAAGGAATTGGAAGGAGTCAAACCCTCCTGTTGGCGTACTAGTCGCCAACACACTCTCCTGCTACCAGTCACTTTCTGTAGTTGTCTTTCCCTTATTATGCCTCCCTTATCGGGTAGCACTTGCTCGGGCTCTCTTGGTTACCAAAACTAGAGAGAACGACAACTTTACAGAGCAACTGGTTGCACTGAGTTGTGTGTCCAGAGAAGCCCCCAATACCCCTATATATAGGGGGGTCATGGGACAGGGTTCTCTATCCCGGGCAATGCGGGACTAAAGTAGGAGTAGAAGGGTTTGAGAAATTTCCACAAAAACAACCAACTGCGTGACCCGAACCGATCGTTTCGGCCACCTGAGCCGATCGGCTGGACCTGAGCCGATCGTTTGGGGATCCCAACCGATCGGTTGGTACCCTGAACCGATCGGTTCACGGTCCTGATCCAACTCAAATTGAATTTCCTTCTTTTGTTTTGAATCGGTATCAAATACTAATCCTTGTCCCAATCAAATTGGGCAAGTGAAACAAAAAGAAATTTCTCACCAATTTTACTTTACCAACTCGCTCGGTTGCACCAGTCGAACCGATCGTTTCAACACTTGAACCGATCGTTTCATCTTGCGCATGAGCTGATCGACTCAACACTTGAGTCAATCGGTTCACCCAGCTCAGCCGATCGGTTCATCACATGAGCCGATCGGTTGGGAGTGCAGATTGTGTACAAATAGTCAATTGCATTTCCAATCAATCTGATACTCTAATCAATCGATCCAACACCTTGAATACTATGATTTTGAGCTATCAATTAATTGAGTGTTTAATTAAACTACTAAACTCCTTTAGTAATCAATCTAAATATAGCTTGTGGACAAAACTCCTCTTCCAGGTTAAATCCTATGTGTGTGACCCTGCAGATCCTTTTTCACGTTGGCAGTGAAAGTCCATAACACTTATGACTTCACAAGCAATGAGCGGTGCCTAGTCACACATCATTGCTACCCAAGTGAAATAGAAAGTTGGAGAACAACTTTCAATCCTACAATCCGTGTATGGTGTTACAATGAATGTATAATTCCTTTGTCACTGATATCCCGAATGAACTCGAGGCATGGACCAGTCATCCTGTCAACGTTCATTCACTTTCTTGATCTCAGAGTAGATTGGAAGAGATATGTATGACATCAATATCACATATTGATTCACACATGCATGCACACCTTTCTCAATCCTACTCATCAAGTGGACATGGATATCAAACTCCCTCAGGAGGGACAAATCCCATATCTTTCACTCACCCCTCAAAAGCCCCATGTGTCAAAGCCACCCAATCATCACCTTTATAACAACACATGTTTCAGGACTGCGTTTGATGATGTCAAAGTGTACCCAACGACATGTGTTGAGTGTAGTGATTTCAGGTCAAAGAATCACATTCACCACCATCACTATGAGTACTGACTGTGACTACCATGTCATGGTTCCATGTGTCAAACTCACAGTGGGTCTGTCCGGTACACTTGTTCTCTAACAAGTACGTATGTGTTTGGTTTGATATCTCTATATCATGACTAATGAGATTCTGTCATCAACCAACACCAAAATCTAGTCTTGTGTGTCATTGCTGTCTATCTACCTTCCATAATGACATCCGACTAGGGACAAAACAAGAATGTACAAACTCTTAGCATCCGTATGATCTCATCATTCAGGTCCTCAACCTAAAAGCATACGTCATTGAGTATTGTCATTTTCTAGATATTCAATATGTTCTGTCACTATCTCATATGACTGAACCAGAAAGAATTGGAAGCTTGCCTTTGATGTTTATCAAATCAATCTTAATGTATCCCACCAATCATCCCATGATTGGCTCTCAGGGCATACATACCAACAGACTCCCACTTGCACTATGAGCCAATCACCTTTGAATCATATTCATTGTGATTTTAAACATGTCCCACATGTTATTGTGCTCTTGTGCCAACATAGTGAGTAATGGCAACACCTTGCCAAAGTCAGTATAAATTGCATGTCTCACATCTCTTCACTGTACGTCACACGTATGAGATGGAGTTGCCGTAATATGTGATCTAGTATTCCTTTGCTAACCTTTAGCCACATTGCATGATCAAGGATTCCATAATTGTCATCAATGACCATAATATCTATAAGTTCATCTCATGAACTTTCAGATCCATATAGTATCCACTGTTGTTCTCTAACACACGGATACTCGGCATTTCCTTTTAAATAGTTTTATTGGAACATTTCCAATTATCAACAAACTTTCACTTTTATATATCCTATATATATATTGCAACTAATTTTCTGTCCTTTTCCGGAAGTTCGCATCAATGTAACTATGTACATTGAACTCTTCCTTATCTCCATAGAACTAGTACTTCACAAGTACTTATCAAGTTCTCATGGTTTCCAGTAACCCTTATTGGAACTAGACAGACATCCACTCGTCATGTCCCACATACGAGTTATCAGGATGAGCATATCATTTTGTCATGTTCTACATACAAGATGATAAATGCATTTTTTTCTTGCCATATGCAAGATAATGGGATGATCACATACATGATAGATCCATATCTATTCTTAGTGTTCACATTCTTCATAAGAATTGGACACTTGTCCTTGAGATACTAACTCCATGTAACATGGACAAGTTTTATCCCACTGAATCTGTGCACACTGAACCCTTCAATACAGATTGCCAATGTATGCTCTCTCTTTTCCAGGTCAAGAGGTTTTCGAGAACTATCTCTATAGATCTCTATTCCTATCATATAGGAAATGTCTCTATCTTCCCTAAAGATAATTTCCACTTTGGATTTTCATTCTAGAACATTTCCATTTCACATCAATATGTGGAATGTGAATATGCTCCCACTAAATCACAGATCCCTTCTTTATCTTTGACATATCAGTCAAACCCTTTGACTATATTATCAAAGTAAAGATCCAATTCTGAGTTGCTTGTACTCAATCAATCACATTTATTAGTCCATTGTAACTTATAGACTTCATTTGCATTAGTGGATTCATAAACCTTATAGGTTGTGTCACATACACATCCTTGTCTTATTCCTCATAGGAATGCGGTTTTAGTATCCATATGCCAAATCTCTTAGTCATTAAGTTGCAATCAACAAGCATCATCCTTCTCAAAATGTCATCCATGTGTCTTAACACTTAAGACTTATTTGCACTTATGGATTTCCATCCAACGGGTGCTACCATCAAGGTCATACCTTATGGTTCACATGGAAGTCATTTAGGATGTAATGGTCATATACCATGACTCAAAATCCGGTTCCTCATATTCATCTAGATAGTTGACTCATCACATGACCAACTTATCACATAGATAATTGAAGTGTATCTGTCAAGGATATAAGAACTCACAACCCTTGTGATTCTTAATGTCCTTCATTAGTGTGGGGTATTATTATATTAAGAAGAATTTAGTTATTTGATAATCATTCTCTAACTCCTTAGAGTATGATTCCTTCTTGATTTAGACATCACCATGCCTTAATCATGAGATCACTATGATACACTATCATAATCACTCACAAGGTTCTCAAACATTTACTCCAAGTATTTCATTCATTGATCTCATCAAGAATTAACACTTTACCAAATTCGTACTTCAACTATGATAATCTTGAACACTTCAAGATATTCATATTGGTATTTCTCTAAACACAACTTGAAGTATTAGCATGTATTCCAATAGGTATGTAGATACATGACATGTATTATACCTAATAGGATAATAATTCTCCCACTACCATTAGTGAAGATTGATTAATCATGTCCAAGATATTCATGTCTGTTACTGGTATTCTAACCAAAAGAGTCTAGATCTATCCATCATATAGAAACTAGAAATGAACTTCTCATGATTGATGCTAATTTGATTGTTTGAGTTATTAATAACTTTTAGGTATCATTTTATCTTATGTGTATCATATACCACAAGATAAACAAGGCATTGCCACAAAGATCATATCTTTTAAAGAATGAAACATCAACTTTATTGATTGCTATCATTGTCATACAATATGCAAAAATAAAGTGTTTCTATCTATTGGTAAATATGAAATAGCAGTTCATAACTGTATTACATGCCTTTATGGATGAAAATAAACTAAAGTACTCCTATCTATGGTGGCAACACTTGCCCCATTTATTGAGTGCTTTACACTTTACATCTTGGTATCATATACCTCAAAAGTGTTACAAGTTTATTTTCATGACACCTTTATGTGGAAATGACAGTTGCCTCCTTCTTCTTTTGTTCTTCCAGATAGAGAGGACAATTCCTTTTCCAATGTCCTGGATTTTGACAATGGTGGCAATTGCCTTTCTTGGTCACACCTCCCTTAGCCTTGAGAGCTGAAGACGACTTGGACTCTTGGCTAGCATCAGAACCTTTCTTAGCTATGCCCTTGCCCTTGCACTTGGACTTGCCTTTCTTGCCCGTGATCACCATCACAGACTTAGGCTTGTCCTTCTTCATCTGTGTCTCGGCTGTCCTCAACATGCCCAACAACTCTAACAGTGGCCTATTAAAGTTGTTCATGTTGTAGTTCATCACAAACTGACTGTAGGATTCTGGCAACGATTGCAGTATCATGTCAGTAGCCAACTCTTGACTCAGTGGAAATCCCAGTCTTTGCAAGTTCTCCACATACCCAATCATCTTGAGTGTGTGAGGACCAACTGGATCTCCTTCTGTCATGACGCACTTGAACATTGCCCCTGAGACATCATATCTCTCTTGCCGTGCTTGATCTTCATACATGTTCCTGAGATGCTAAACCATCTCAATAACACCCATGTTCTCATGTTATCTCTGCAACTCGTGGTTCATAGAGCACAACATCAAGCACTTTGCATCAATGGCATCATCTGAATGCTTCTTGTAAGCATCCCTTTCTGCCTTTGGTGCAGTAGGAGCAGGTTCCTCTAGAGTTGGAGTATCCAGGACATAGAGCTTTCGCTCTTGAGTGAGAACAATTCTCAATGTCCTATACCAGTCGTGGAAGTTTGTCCCATTCAGCTTGTCCTTGTCAAGGACCGATCGCAAAGAAAAGTTATTGTTGTTTGTTGCCATTTGTAATACAAAAAGGAAAATATGAAATTTTAGTCCAAAACTCATTTTTGACTTATTTGATTGATTTGAAAAGTTGACAATAAAATTAGGCCTTTAATTAATTATCGTTCCCACTATTTTACTTCAAATTGATAGCCCTCACCATCAATTCGGAAGATTGCAGCGTACAACCTTCTAGTGGGCAAGATCATGAAATCCTCTAAGTCATGGACCAGCTAGGGCTGTCACCCACAACTTAGATCTCTCAGGTAGGCAACTCTTGCCAATTTCATCATATGCAACTCTTGATAAGATGGCATATGCAACTCCTTGCCATGATCATCTCCATGCCTCAAGGTACTAGATCCCATCTAGATCACCTTTTTAAGTCCGACCCAAAGCAAACTCGATGAATATGCACCCTGCTAGGGCAGACCCACACGTTCATCCTTCACGCTTCCATGAGATAGACGGTGCACCACGCTAGGGCGTGCCCACACTTGGTCGATCAAGCTTTTCACGTGTGTCACATTTGGAAGGCATCTAAAACTTAATATTTAATGAGGGATTTGGTTTATATACATATACATATCCAATCACCACAATACATAGTATGTATCATATACATGCTATATCCCACAAAAAACATGTGAAACGATAAAGGAGATGATTATGGCCATCCTAATGTGATTCCTCGAGCCAAGAGGAATCACGGTCATCTAGGTCTACATCACATGCAACCTGTGCAAGATGAACTCTGTGCTTTGCCTTTTGGGTTTGATCAATTCATCACATGAAACGATCGGCTCGCCATGGCCTGGTCGTCTGGGTGCCACCAGCCGATCATTTGGCTCCTCCAACCGATCGGTTCACCTGGTCGTCGTGCATCTCCTTCTGGCCGCCACCCGCTCGTCTCGCTCCTCGAACCGGGCATCAACCGATCGGTTCACTCCTTGAATCGATCGTCTGGAATGCCAACCGATCGGTTCACTCCTTGAACCGATCGTTTCAGCTATCGTCAGGTGTCCGCCGTTCTTCGATATAACAGGAAATAAAATCTATCATATTTTACATTTAAAAGGTGAAACCCCGAGTTACATTCGGGGGGAGCAAAGGTAGGAAAGAAATCTCGAATTATTTCGAGTTACATCAGGAATAGGAGAGGGAAGATCAGTGTGCAGACCGAGATGCAAGCAACCACACACAACCATACACAGATAGGGTTTATTGGCCATAAGCACACTATACATCCACCACAAAACACATTTAAGGGTGACATGTATCAAGTGCATTAATATTACATATCATATATGTAGTTAGGGATTTGTGGATTTAATATTGGACATGCATAAAGCCAATTTTATTCGCATCATATGCAATAAATAAAGGCGACAAACCAAAATCGATCATATCGATAATCCTAAAGTATAGAGCAGTTGATGTGGCTCTGATACCACTGTTGGGTTTTAGGGGAGGCAGAGAAGGCAGCGGAAACAAAAAATTTCTTCTCCCCCGAACCCAAACCGAGGAAACCCGTCAACGTCTATACAATAGGAAGGTAAGGTTTGTGGAATCATACTTTGTCCTGAGTCTTGCTCGATGACAATACCTCGCACCTTGTGCGGTCTTCACCTCCAGTCTTAGACGGTGTCTGTGCAGCTCCTGGTCGCATCGGGACTGACGACTCCTGGTCGCACCGGGACTGTCGGGAATGACAGTTGTCCTCCTGAGCGGTAGAAACCTCCCGCCTCTGAAGTAGTCCACACGGACCACCTGGAACTCCAATCTCCTTGTCCCACAAGGAATTGGAAGGAGTCAAACCCTCATGTTGGCGTACTAGTCGCCAACACACTCTCCTGCTACCAGTCACCTTTTGCAGTTGTCTTTCCCTTATTGTGCCTCCCTTATCGGGTAGCACTTGCTCGGGCTCTCTCGGTTACCAAAACCAGAGAGAACGACAACTTTACAGAGCAACTGGTTGCATTGAGTTGTGTGTCCAGAGAAGCCCCCAATACCCCTATATATAGGAGGGTCATGGGACAAGGTTCTCTATCCTTGGCAATGCGGGACTAAAGCAGGAGTAGAAGGGTTCGAGAATTTTCCACAAAAACAACCAACTGTGTGACCCGAACCGATCGTTTCACAACTGAACCGATCGTTTAGGCCACCTAAGCCGATCAGATGGACCTGAGCCGATCGTTTGGGGATCCCAACCGATTGGTTGGTACCCTGAACCAATCGGTTCACGGTCTTGATCCAACTCAAAATGACTTTCCTTCTTTTGTTTTGAATCGGTATAAAATACTAATCCTTGTCCCAATCAAATTGGGCAAGTGAAACAAAAAGAAATTTCTCACCAGTTTTACTTTCCCAACTCGCTCGGTTGCACCAGTCGAACCGATCGTTTCAACACTTGAACCGATCGTTTCATCCTGCGCATGAGCCGATCGACTCAACACTTGAGCCGATCGGTTCACCCAGCTCAGCCGATTGGTCCATCACATGAGCCGATCGGTTGGGAGTGCAGATTGTGCAGAAATAGTCAATTGTAGTTCCAATCAATCTGATACTCTAATCAATCGATCCAACACCTTGAATACTATGATTTTGAGCTATCAATTAATTGAGTGTTTAATTAAACTACTAAACTCCTTTAGTAATCAATCTAAATATAGTTTATGGACAAAACTCCTCTTCCAGGTTAAATCCTATGTGTGTGACCCTGCAGGTCCTTTTTCACGTTGGCAGTGAAAGTCCATAACACTTATGACTTCACAAGCAATGAGCGGTGCCTAGTCACACATCATTGCTACTCAAGTGAAATAGAAAGTTGGAGAACAACTTTCAATCCTACAATCCGTGTATGGTGTTACAGTGAATGTATAATTCCTTTGTCACTGATATCCCGAATGAACTCGAGGCATGGACCAGTCATCCTGTCAACGTTCATTCACTTTCTTGATCTCAGAGTAGATTGGAAGAGATATGTATGACATCAATATCACATATTGATTCACACATGCGTGCACACCTTTCTCAATCCTACTCATCAAGTGGCCATGGATATCAAATTCCCTCAGGAGGGACAAATCCCATATCTGTCACTCACCCCTCAAAAGCCCCATGTGTCAAAGCCACCCAATCATCACCTTTATAACAACCAATGTTTCAGGACTGCGTTTGATGATGTCAAAGTGTACCCAACGTCATGTGTTGAGTGTAGTGATTTTAGGTCAAAGAATCACATTCACCACCATCACTATGAGTACTGACTGTGACTACCATGTCATGGTTCCATGTGTCAAACTCACGATGGGTTTGTCCGGTACACTTATTCTCTAACAAGTACCTATGTGTTTGGTTTGATATCTCTATATCATGACTAATGTGATTCTGTCATCAACCAACACCACAATCTAGTCTTGTGTGTCATTGTTGTCTATCTACCTTCCATAATGACATCTGACTAGGGACAAAACAAGAATGTACAAACTCTTAGCATCTGTATGATCTCATCGTTCAGGTCCTCAACCTGAAAGCATACGTCATTGAGTATTTTCATTCTCTAGATATTCAATCTGTTCTGTCACTATCTCATATGACTGAACCAGAAAGAATTGGAAGCCTGCCTTTGATGTTTATCAAATCAATCTTAATGTATCCCACCAATCATCCCATGATTGGCTCTCAGGGCATACATACAAATAGACTCCCACTTGCACTGTGAGCTAATTACCTTTGAATCATATTCATTGTGATTTTAAACATGTCCCACATGTTACTGTGCTCTTGTGCCAACATAGTGAGTAATGACAACACCTTTCCAAAGTCAGTATAAATTGCATGTCTCACATCTCTTCACTGTACGTCACACGTATCAGATGGAGTTGCCATAATATGTGATCTAGTATTCCTTTGCTAACCTTTAGCCACATTGCATGATCAAGGATTCCTCACTTGTCATCAATGATCGGAATATCTATAAGTTCATCTCATGAACTTTCAGATCCATATAGTATCCACTGTTGTTCTCTAACACATGGATACTCGGCATTTCCTTTTAAATGGTTTTATTGGAACATTTCCAATTATCAACAAACTTTCACTTTTATATATCCTATATATATTTTGCGATTAATTTTATGTCCTTTTCTGGAAGTTCGCATCAATGTAACTCTGTACATTGAACTCTTCCTTATATCCATAGAACTAGTACTTCACAAGTACTTATCAAGTTCTCATGGTTTCCAGTAACCCTTACTGGAACTAGACAGACATCCACTCGTCATGTCCCACATACGAGTTATCAGGATGAGCATATCATTTTGTCATGTTCTACATACAAGATGATAAATGCATTTTGTTCTTTCCATATGCAAGATAATGGGATGATCACATACATGATAGATCCATATCTATTCTTAGTGTTCACATTCTTCATAAGAATTGGACACTTGGCCTTGAGATACTAACTCCATGTAACATGGACAAGTTTTATCCCACTGAATCTGTGCACACTGAACCCTTCAGTACAGATTGCCAATGTATGCTCTCTCTTTTCCAGGTCAAGAGGTTTTCAAGAACTATCTCTATAGATCTCTATTCCTATCATATAGGAAATGTCTCTATCTTCCCTAAAGATAATTTCCACTTTGGATTTCCATTCTAGAACATTTCCATTTCACATCAATATGTGGAATGTGAATACGCTCCCACTAAATCATAGATCCCTTCTTTATCTTTGACATATCAGTCAAACCCTTTGACTATATTATCAAAGTAAAGATCCAATTCTGAGTTGCTTGTACTCAATCAATCACATTGATTAGTCCATTGTAACTTATAGACTTCATTTGCATTAGTGGATTCATAAACCTTATAGGTTGTGTCACATACACATCCTTGTCATATTCCTCATAGGAATTCGGTTTTAGTATCCATATGCCAAATCTCTTAGTCATTAAGTTGGAATCAACAAGCATCATCCTTCTCAAAATGTCATCCATGTGTCTTAACACTTAAGACTTATTTGCACTTATGGATTTCCATCCAACGGGTGCTACCATCAAGGTCATACCTTATGGTTCACATGGAAGTCATTTAGGATGTAATGGTCATATACCATGACTCAAAATCTGGTTCCTCATATTCATCTAGATAGTTGACTCATCACATGACCAACTTATCACATAGATAATTGAAGTGTATCTGTCAAGGATATAAGAACTCACAACCCTTGTGATTCTTAATGTCCTTCATTAGTGTGGGGTATTATTATATTAAGAAGAATTTAGTTATTTGATAATCATTCTCTAACTCCTTAGAGTATGATTCCTTCTTGATTTAGACATCACCATGCCTTAGTTATGAGATCACTATGATACACTATCATAATCACTCACAAGGTTCTCAAACATTTACTCCAAGTATTTCATTCATTTATCTCATCAAGAATTAACACTTTACCAAATTCGTACTTCAACTATGATAATCTTGAACACTTCAAGATATTCATATTGGTATTTCTCTAAACACCACTTGAAGTATTAGCATGTATTACAATAGGTATGTAGATACATCACATGTATTATACCTAATAGGATAATCATTCTCCCACTACCATTAGTGAAGATTGATTAATCATGTCCAAGATATTCATGTCTCTTACTGGTATTCTAACCAAAAGAGTCTAGATCTATCCATCATATGGAAAGTAGAAATGAACTTCTCATGATTGATGCTAATTTGATTGTTTGAGTTATCAATAACTTTTAGGTATCATTTTATCTTATGTGTATCATATACCACAAGATAAACAAGGCATTGCCACAAAGATCATATCTTTTAAAGAATGAAACATCAACTTTATTGATTGCTATCATTGTTATACAATATGCAAAAATAAAGTGTTTCTATCTATTGGTAAATATGAAATAGCAGTTCATAACTGTATTACATGCCTTTATGGCTGAAAATAAACTAAAGTACCCCTATCTATGGCGGCAACACTTGCCCCATTTATTGAGTGCTTTACACTTTACATCTTGGTATCATATACCTCAAAAGTGTTACAAGTTTATGTTCATGACACCTTTATGTGGAAACGACAGTTGCCTCCTTCTTCTTTTGTTCTTCCAGATAGAGAGGACAATTCCTTTTCCAATGTCCTGGCTTTTGACAATGGTGGCAATTGCCTTTCTTGGTCACACCTCCCTTGGCCTTGAGAGATGAAGACGACTTGGACTCTTGGCTAGCATCAGAACCTTTCTTAGCTATGCCCTTGCCCTTGCACTTGGACTTGCCTTTCTTGCCCGTGATCACAATCACAGACTTAGGCTTGTCCTTCTTCATCTGTGTCTCGACTGTCCTCAACATGCCCAACAACTCTGATAGTGGCCTATCAAAGTTGTTCATGTTGTAGTTCAGCACAAACTGACTGTAGGATTCTGGCAACGATTGCAGTATCATGTCAGTAGCCAACTCTTGGCTCAGTGGAAATCCCAGTCTTTGCAAGTTCTCCACATACCCAATCATCTTGAGTGTGTGAGGACCAACTGGATCTCCTTCTTTCATGACGCACTTGAACAATGCCCTTGAGACATCATACCTCTCTTGTCGTGCTTGATCTTCATACATGTTCCTGAGATGCTGAACCATCTCAATAACACCCCATGTTCTCATGTTGTCTCTGCAACTCGTGGTTCATAGAGCACAACATCAAGCACTTTGCATCAATTGCATCATCTGAATGCTTCTTGTAAGCATCCCTTTCTGCCTTTGGTGCACTAGGAGTAGGTTCCTCTGGAATTGGAGTATCCAGGACATAGATCTTTCGCTCTTGAGTGAGAACAATTCTCAATGTCCTATACCAGTCGTGGAAGTTTGTCCCATTCAGCTTGTCCTTGTCAAGGACCAATCACAAAGAAAAGTTATTGTTGTTTGTTGCCATTTGTACTACAAAAAGGAAAATATGCAATTTTAGTCCAAAACTCAATTTTGACTTATTTGATTGATTTGAAAAGTTGACGATAAAATTAGGCCTTTAATTAATTATCGCTCCCACTATTTTACTTCAAATTGATAGCCCTCACCATCAATTCAGAAGATTGCAGCGTACAGCCTTCTAGTGGGCAAGATTATGAAATCCTCTAAGTCATGGACCAGCTAGGGCTGTCACCCACAACTTAGATCTCTCAGTTAGGCAACTCTTGCCAATTGCATCATATGCAACTCTTGATAAGATGTCATATGCAACTCCTTGCCATGATCATCTCCATGCCTCAAGGTACTAGATCCCATCTAGATCACCTTGTTAAGTCCGACCCAAAGCAAACACGATGAATATGCACCCTGCTAGGGCAGACCCACACATTCATCCTTCACGCTTCCACGAGATAGACGGTGCACCATGCTAGGGCGTGCCCACACTTGGTCGATCAAGCTTTTCACGTGTGTCGCATTTGGAAGGCATCTAAAACTTAATATTTAATGAGGGATTTGGTTTATATACATATACATATCCAATCACCACAATACATAGTATGTATCATATACATGCTATATCCCACAGAAAACATGTGAAACGATAAAAGCGATGATTATGGCCATCCTAATGTGATTCCTCGAGCCAAGAGGAATCACGGTCATCTAGGTCTACATCACATGCAACCTGTACAAGATGAACTATGTGCTTTGCCTTTTGGGATTGATCAATTCATCACATGAAACGATCGGCTCGCCATGGCCTGGTCGTCTGGGTGCCACCAGCCGATCAGTTGGCTCCTCCAACTGATCGGTTCGCCTAGTCATCGTGCATCTCCTTCTGGCTGCCACCCGCTCGTCTCGCTCCTCAAATCGAGCATCAACTGATCGGTTCACTCCTTGAACCGATCGTCTGGAATGCCAACCGATCGGTTGACTCCTTGAACCGATCGTTTCAGCTATCGTCAGGTGTCCGCCGTTCTTCGATATAACAGGAAATAAAATCTATCATATTTTACATTTAAAAGGTGAAACCCCGAGTTACATTCGGGGGGAGCAAAGGTAGGAAAGAAATCTCGAATTATTTCGAGTTACATCAGGAATAGGAGAGGAAAGATCAGTGCGCAGACCGAGATGCAAGCAACCACACACAACCATACAGAGATAGGGTTTATTGGCCATAACCACACTATACATCCACCACAAAATATGTTTAAGGGTGACGTGTATCGAGTGCATTAATATTACATATCATATATGTAGTTAGGGATTTGTGGATTTAAGATTGGACATGCATAAAGCCAATTTTATTCGCATCGTATGCAATAAATAAAGGCAACAAACTAAAATCGATCATATCGATAATCCCAAAGTATAGAGCAGTTGACGTGGATCTGATACCACTGTTGGGTTTTAGGGGAGGCAGAGAAGGCAGCGGAAACAAAAATTTTCCTCCCCCGAACCCAAACCGAGGAAACACGTCAACGTCTATACAATAGGAAGGTAAGGTTTGTGGAATCATACCTTGTCCCGAGGCTTGCTCGGTGACAATACCTCGCACCTTGTGCGGTCTTCACCTCCAGTCTTAGACGGTGTCTGTGCAGCTCCTGGTCTCATCGGGACTGATGACTCCTGGTCGCACCGGGACTGTCGGGATTGATAGTTGTCCTCCTGAGCGGTAGAAACCTCTCGCCTCTGAAGTAGTCCACACGGACCACCTGGAACTCCAATCTCCTTGTCCCACAAGGAATTGGAAGGAGTCAAACCCTCATGTTGGAGTACTAGTCGCCAACACACTCTCCTTCTACCAGTCGCTTTCTGTAGTTGGCTTTCCCTTGTTGTGCCTCCCTTATCGGGTAGCACTTGCTCGGGCTCTCTCGATTACCAAAACCAGAGAGAACAACATCTTTACAGAGAAACTGGTTGCACTGAGTTGGGTGTCCAAAGAAGCCCCCAATACCCCTATATATAGGAGGGTCATGGGACAGGGTTCTCTATCCCGGGCAATGCGGGACTAAAGCAGGAGTAGAAGGGTTCGAGAATTTTCCACAAAAACAACCAACTGCGTGACCCGAACCGATCGTTTCACAACTGAACCGATCGTTTCGGCCACCTGAGCCGATCGGCTGGACCTGAGCCAATCGTTTGGGGATCCCAACCGATCGGTTGGTACCCTGAACTGATCGGTTCACGGTCCTGATCCAACTCAAATTGACTTTCCTTCTTTTGTTTTGAATCGGTATCAAATACTAATCCTTGTCCCAATCAAATTGGGCAAGTGAAACAAAAAGAAATTTCTCACCAGTTTTACTTTCCCAACTCGCTCGGTTGCACCATTCGAACCGATCGTTTCAACACTTGAACCGATCGTTTCATCCTGCGCATGAGCCGATCGACTCAACACTTGAGCCGATCGGCTCACCCAGCTCAGCCGATCGGTTCATCACATGAGCCGATCGGTTGGGAGTGCAGATTGTGCAGAAATAGTCAATTGCAGTTCCAATCAATCTGATAGTCTAATCAATCGATCCAACACCTTGAATACTATGTGTTTGGTTTGATATCTCTATATCATGACTAATGAGATTCTGTCATCAACCAACACCACAATCTAGTCTTGTGTGTCATTACTGTCTGTCTACCTTCCATAATGACATCTGACTAGGGACAAAACAAGAATGTACAAACTCTTAGCATCTGTATGATCTCATCATTCAGGTCCTCAACCTGAAAGCATACGTCATTGAGTATTGTCATTCTCTAGATATTCAATCTGTTCTGTCACTATCTCATATGACTGAACCAGAAAGAATTGGAAGCTTGCCTTTGATGTTTATCAAATCAATCTTAATGTATCCCACCAATCATCCCATGATTGGCTCTCAGGGCATACATACCAACATGACCTTCTCTTCATAAAACATAAGTTCTTAAGAAACTTGACATATGACGGGATTTTCTTGATAGCATCCAATAATGGAATATTAACCTTCACTTAGAGAAACACCTCAAGAATGTCAGCATTATGCTTTTGTCTCATCCTTACTTTCGGTGTCTCATCTAATGCTTCAACAAATGATGGCTCATTTACTTTGGCCTTACTTGCATCAACATGAGATGGAACACTAGGGATGGTGGGATCTACAAATGGAGTGTGAGGTGGAGCACATGGTATCCCAAAATCAACAGGCGGTGTCACGGAATCATTTTTGGCAATTTCAATCATAGTATCACCACTTGGATGCCCTTTCTTTGCTTTATCAACCTTTTTTTAACTTGCAGGCTGCTCAAGAGATTTCCCACTCCTTAGAACTATCACAACACTTCCTTTCTCATGGTGGAGGGGGGATCTAGCTATGGTTGTGGCGAAGTGGAGGTGGTACTTGGTATTGAAATTGAGGTGGAGGGGAGAACTGAGGTTGGAAGGTGAATTGTTGAGAACTTGGTGTTGATGGAGGGGGAGGAGTATAAGGATTGGGATCACCTTGGAAGTGGTATATGGGTTTCACTTGCATGGGAGGTGACCTATAAAAAACTTGTGAAGAAGGCATTGGTCCACTTGCTTCATTGGAACTCAAGATGGGTTTTGAAGACAAAATTTCTTCTTGGAGAGCAATTATGGAAGATAGTTGCTCAATCCTCTCCTCAAGCCTTTTCATATTCATTTGTATGTCATCAAATCTCTTAAACCTAGAGAGGACCTCTTCCTCAAACCTTGAGCTATATCTTGGACTGTGTGTATCCTGGTAGCTATATGAGTGAGTTGTCTTCTTTTCTTCACCATAGAACTCAATAGAATTGACCAAGTGGCAAGGAACATTTATCACTTTGTTCTTCATGAATCTCACCATGTCACCAGCAATCTTCATCACTTTCAGGCTTGCGTCATTAAGAGTCGGAGATGTCATATCAAAGGCATGGCCATCGTCATTTATCGTGCTTGAAGCTCAAATTCTTGAACCTTCTGCCAACTACTTATATAAGGGTTGTATCTCCTCAGGTGGCCTAGCCATGAAAACTCCTCCACAAGTAGAATCTACTGAGGTTTGTCTCTTTGGAGATAGATTGGAGTAAAAGGACTGAACTATCTACCATAAAGGGATCTCATGGTGTGGGCACTCTCTCAACATCTTCTTAACTCTCTCCCACGCATTGTGAAATTGTTCATTGCCTAATTGAATAAAACTTGTTATGGTACGTTGCATTTGTTTTAACCTTGCTATAGAGTACAATTTCCTTAAGAAGGCGTTCCTCATTGTTTCCCAATTCATAATGTCCCTCCTTGAATCATACCAATCTTTGGCTTTATCTTTGATGGAGGAAGAGAACAAGGTCAATCGGATTGTGTCATCACTAGCCGTCAGCATCCTGAAGGTGGAGCATACTTCAAGAAATGAGTCCAAGTTCTTGTAGGGTTCTCACTCTCTGAGTCGTAGAATATGGGAAGGAGCCCAAGAAGACCTAGAGGGATAGATAATTTCTCCCCTAGCATTTGATCAACCCTGCTAGCGATTGGTGATTTATAGTTTCTAGGCATGAAGTAATCTTGAAGTGGCTGGTGAAGTGAATTTTGGCCTTCCATCTTGTCTTCCCTTGAGTGGCTTGTCACATGCACAAGGCACAACCAAACAAAAGAGAACAAGTTAGCAAACCAATATGCACAAAGAATACAAAGAATAAATAATAGCAATGATGGGGGCAGTAGGAAAAGTCAAAGCAAAACTAACTAGCTAGGTCGAGCACCTTTCTCCCCGACAACGGTGCCAGAAAGCTTGGTGTGTTCTTGCCAATGGTGTTACACACTACTCAATCGGAGTTTGACTAGATGCAACCTCACAAACAGAAACACACGGTGTATTAAAATTTTGAAATTTATAAGAACCTAAACTCAACACACTCTCAAAAACCAAAACACTATACTCGTAAGTACACAGGGTCGTGTCGTAGTATAGGAGGGAGGTAAGTATAGGGTCAATCCATATGGAGAAAAGGGGGCACTAAAGCTAGGTTAGTTTTTGGGCTAGGTTCCTACTGCGGAGTCTAGGGTTAAGGGTTTGAAGGGTGATTTGATTGTTAAATTAAGGATGAACAAGAAAGCAAGTAAAGGAAGGCAAATAAGAATAAAACCTAAGTTAACCCTAGATAGTTAATTCTACTAAGCAAGAAAAGACCAGGCAAGATAGGAAAAGAATAAGCTATGTTAAGGCAAGCAAGAAAGGGAACTACACTACACTAAACTAGAAAGCAAGGAAAAAGGGAAGGTAAAGACCTAAACTAGCAAGAACAAATCAAGAACAGAGCAAGAAGCTAATTAAGCAAGTAAAGAGATAATTAAGCTAACACTAGCTAAGAAAGAAGGCAATTAGGGTTTTAAAGCAATTAAGGGAAATGTGGGATGTTTGGTGGAAGCACTTATCAATTAGGTTGGGGTGACATATGAACATAACGATTTCATTTAGATTATCAAATCAAACAACAAGCTAGAGTCTAATGAATTATCCTAAACTACTAATTGGCCATGCATATGCTAGGTTGTGTATAGGGGAACTAGCCCCTAACACTCCCTACTACCCTTGTGAGGCTCAATTTGGGTTAGGGTTTAGGTGTCATTTCAATAAGAGTCTAAAAAACCTAGGTTTCTAGGTTAGATGATCTTAGGATGATTAGGGGTTGAGGTTAGTAATGGGAGTGGAAGTGAGGTTTTAGACCTCGCATCACCCACATTCTAGCCTTGAGAAAGCTTCATGCTAAGCACACCAAATTCATCTAAACTAGCTACTTAGATCTCTCAACTAGGGTTATGAGAACTGATTAGAATGTAGGAAGATGGGTAGCTAGCTAGGGATCCAAGAATTGGACCTAGGAGCAAATCCCAAAATTCACACATACAAGCATTTTTCCTAAATTTCTAGGTGATTTCAAGCACAAACTAACAAGCAACTCGTGAAGAGTGATATAGAAATAGAACATAATCATTAGAAAATGAAATTACAATGTTTACATATCATTTTAACCCACCATGGTATCAAAGTAACATTTTTCACCCCCAAACATTCCACCCAAGGGGCCTAGCTACTCATAGCAATGCAAAATCCAAAAATAAGGGAGAAAGAGATAAAAGAAGCCATGGAGCTCGGTGTAGATGAAGAATCCTCCACTTCAGCTGTTGCAGGACGTCCTCCACGGCCTTGGGGGAAGCAATATGTCAAGTGGGGGTAAAGTAGGAAATGCAGTGCAAAAATAGTTAGGTTTTTGTGAGTAGCACGGTCGTGGTGGGAAGGGGTGAGAAAGGTCATGGTGGATGGGAATGACTGTGGTGAGAAATGGGAAAAATCACAGGAACATGGTTGTTTTTGAACTGGAAGTGGCACAGATGTAGTGGTGCAAGGGGAGCACGGCCATGGTGGGTACCACGGCCGTGGTGGATTGGATTTCTCAGTTTGTTCTCAGCTCCACGGCCATTCTTCTATGAAGGTCACACGACCGTGCAATGTGGCACAGCTGTTCTGGGGTCAGTCCACCATGGACATTATAAGTGGCACGGTCGTGGTGATTTCTACTTTGCTCGGAGGTGACTCTGTTGATTTTCAAGTATGTTATCACGGCCATTCTATGGTACCACGTCCATGTTGGCCTCTGGATCAACACTTAGACTTGTTTCTTTGTATTTTGTTGGACATCTTTTCTTCAATGGAGCTTTGGCCACTAGAGGTAGGTTGAGGGAGCCTCAGACTTCACTTTAGGCCTCTATGATGGTAGAGAAACCATGGGATCACTCCTTCTCTCTCTCTTCCATCAAGTGTGGTCCATATGCTTGAAAAATATGCAAATAATGTCCATAAGTGAATTTTATACAAATATGCATATTTGGTAAAATAACATGTAATCTAATATGTGTAGATGTGATTGAAATGCAATATGAAACAAGATGAAGCCCTAAAATAGGGCTGAATCATGTTACTAGATAGAACTTATCCCAAGTATAATTCGTTAGGGTCGTGTATTTAATGTTACAACCCTAATATTGTTGATTCACTAAATTTAAGGTTGAGAATAACCTTAATCATTATTAACACTTCATTAGTAACTTTCATGATTTATTGATAATTAATGCTTGAATTTACCTTGAACTATTTTTGGTTAAGTCACAAACATATCATGTGTATACGTCAATATTTGAGCTTTAAAGAGGTAACAATGACAGTGCAATATCCCATATATTTGTGTGGGAAGGACCTTCCAAAATTGAAGGTATTTAATAAATTGATTAATTAATCAATATTTAATTAATTAAGAATTTATCTAACTTTTATTTGATTTTGTAAAGAATTAATTATGTATCCAAAGAAAAAAAAAGTGCAACTAGAGTTCAAATGATAAAGTTATCATGTTTTCAATAATCATGTGTTCAGTATCCATCGATCATGATCACTCGACATCCCTGCTCAGTCTTTGATTTTGATCATGTGCATCCATCGACACTCTTGCATGCATCCATCGACCATGCTCGTTTGCAACCATCGACCATGCCCGTCGATAAGTGAGTAGTGTCACCGCCCAACTCAACCAATTAGAACACTTCATAACTCTTGATGCTTATTGGAATTCAACAAATTTCTTTCCATGGCTTTTTATTTTGATTTTCTATGCAACTAAATCTCTAGAAAACATCAACCATGAGCATGAGGGAAATATTGAGGAAGAAATTGAAAAAGTGAATAATAGAAGACTTGGTCCTAGATTGATTGTGTAAAACTAATCCTAGCCATTTATTCCTTCTCTCTTACTCTTTTCTTTGGTCAAAGCCTAGAGTAAGGCTAATTAGAGGTTTCTTTCTTCAATCCCCTCTTATTCCTCTTCCTTCAATAATCTGATCCTATAACACGTGCTCAGGGTTGACTAGCAGGTTAGTGGACTTTGTGCTTTTAGCTTGAATTCAAGTTGTGTAGACCAAAATCTAGGTGAATCAAGCCTAGAATCGAGATCCATAAGCTAGGATCGGTTAGAGGTGAGTGGGGATCATCCTTTAGCCTTAATATTTTAAAAATTAAGTCCTAAAATGTGAAGAATAGGTTTTTCCTTGTATATTGTTTATTGATTTTGGGTTTGAAAAGGATGATTGGTGATTTAGAATACTTGTGATAGTTTATATATGATCTTAGCTTCATAAGAATCCTCTATTATTTTGTGGTTCTTCTTGATAGTATGGTTAGATGCACAGGAATACCAGGTTATCCTTGAATTCTAAATAATACAAATAATAGTTGACATACGATTATTCATCTTTCTGGGATTTGCCCATGAATTTGAGAAAATGAAAAGCATAGTTCCTTCATTTATTTCCCAAACCTACTCAGAAAATCACTTTAAGTTTATGCATTATTAATCGCTAGTGGCTCTGTATATTCCAATATTCATAGAAAATATATGGAAGCATTACATACTGAGATAAGATAAGAAAAGTGTAGTAGATAATTCATCATTTAATTTAAAGAATAAACTACTAGTTCCCTAAACACTATTAAATCCATCATGGAGTTCTGCATCATAGAGAAGGAAATGTGCATACTAACTGGAACAATCCAAGATGAGGTAGTCAGAGCATATCGGCGAGGTAAGGTGGTCTAACCCAGTGTGAACACTATAATTAAGGCATTGAGGTACCCAACGTTAAATAGAGGGTACATAGAATAGTTTAGTTTGTTTAGATACTACCTAGTGAGTTTGACATGTGGAACCATGATGGAGCCTCCATTCGTGTGAAGTTGCATCCACCACTAAAAATCCTAGAAATAGTAAATCTCTAAGTTTAGCCTTGTGTGTGCTATAATAAGATCTCCACCCACGTATGATAGGGTACGTGGAAGTCTTATCGTAGTATAGTTGAGGGTCGAATCCATGAGACAACAGTCTTGTTAAGGTTTAACAAGATGGAAAAGGTTATAATTTTACTTATCCACTTAAAAGTTGATATTTAGATCGAAGAGTTGAATTAATTATTAAACTAAAGTGCAAAGTAAACTAAATAGCAGTAAAGTAAACTTAATATTGTAAACAATATTTGGAAACCACTAGGATGTGATCGAGTTTCACCACCACTACATATGAATCATAACATACATCGTAATAACATGGCATGCAGAGAGAGTCTAATCAGTTAGTATCTTTGTAGACTTAGTTTCCTTTCAGATAACTAACTATGAGAAACGTAGGAGTATTACAATGACAGCCATCCCCAAACGAATGGTCTCTTACTTTGCATCACTCCCTTCACAAAGTGTGTTCCTTGACCTGTCAAAGTTGTACTTTCATACGTCAACATATTCCATTTCATAGTACGAAAGTACAATGATGGAAGTGAGTTTACTCCACTCCTTGAAGAACGCTCCTAGATACTGAAATAGATATATGGTTACTACATACATCAAGAACCAACATGCATTCGATATTCAAATCTAAAAGCACAAACGTAGAAAATTCACACTAATAGATAATAGATAATACAAGTTGGTGATCAAGCAACGAGCATTCATTAAACGATTGATGTTGAACTGAAAAGATAGTATATCTCTATTGCAAATTCATGAATTACAATTCATGGAATGAAAATATGGATAGTGGGGCTACTCCCCGCACCCTAGTGTATGAAACTACTCACTCATGGAAATAACAAAGAAGGAGGCGGGAAGAGAGAAAGAGAACATCATCCCCACGTAGGAGGGAGGAAGGTTGACCCCTTAGAGTGGAGAGCAACTATCTTCACACTGTGTGGTTGCCTTGGTGATGAATCCTTCACTTCCCACCTTCTTTGTCAATGAGAGAGAAAGTAGCTGGTGCATGGAGTGTGGATCTTAGACTGGAGGCTTCGAGGCGAAGGATGGAGGATGGAACAGCTCTGGAACAGATGAGGCAGCCTTAGGGCATCCAAGAGTTTGCTCTCAAGTGAGGACCCATTTGGTCCTATTTATAGGCTTCCAAGGGATCTTGAATGGTCTTGGGACTGTTTGGATCTTTAACAGTTTGGAGACCATTGGGATACTCACGGTCTTGATACTGTTTGGCTTTAATTCGGTCTTGGGACCGTTTGGCCTTCATATGGTCTTGGGACCGCTTGGCTTCATATGGTCTTGGGACCATTTGGCTTCACATGGTTTTGGGACCGTTTGGCCTTCATACGGTCTTGGGACCGTTTGGCTTTATACGGTCTTGGGACCGTTTTGCCTCTTTGCAATTTTTTGGGGTTTTTCTGTAAGAAGAAAAAGGAGAAATGTTAGTCTATTGGTATATTAACAATAAAGTGGAAAGTTAAGTATTCTGTCTAATTTTTCTAAGAAAGAGTATGGAAAACTAAGAAAAATTAGTAAGATAACATCAAAAAATGGGAGGTTATCACCCCCCCAACTTAGAGTCTAGCTTGTCCTCAAGATGGATAGAGCAAAGGAACGTTGTGGCGAGGCGATTTTTATATAGTGAAGATTTCCATACTCTTGCTTCAATTTTATACCAGAGATCCCCTAGAATCTTATCAGGGATTCTTCTTGCTCTTACTCTTTCGAGAGTTGCGTGGACCTCAAGTTTCTTCCATATCGCGTAGCTCGCGTTGGGACCACCCTTTCCTTGATCGTATTCTATGCATGTCTTCGACTCTAAGCAGTTTTATACTTCTTTGTAGTTCATACTGGAAGCTAAGATAGGTACGAGGGTTGGCTGAAGGCAGCTGTATAACTCCCCCTTCGAAGGGGGAGGGTTTATCTAAACTTGTAGGGTCTTACTACTGGGCGCGATACATTTGTCTTTGTGAGGGAAGTTGAATGTACCGGCTGGGCAAGACCTTTATCAGTATTTTTATATATTTGGAGACCTTAGGATTTCACTACCAGGCGTGACACATCTACCTTTGTGAGGGTAGCTGAATGTACCTGTTGGGTGAGACCTTTATTGGCTCTTCATATAGGTCCTTACGCATGGCACAACTCCCATGTTTTTATTCAACACTCTGGCTTGTATTCATATGCTCACCGGCTTAGGAATTGGGTATTTTAGGGATTTTATTTGGGCTTCCAGGCCTCTTTTTGAAAAGAAGAAAACTATTCCTTAGAGTTTTCCGACATGCACTTGTTTCAGTTTTCGTACTTGGTGGTCCACTTGCGAGGTTCTTGATTTGGATTTCATTTGGTTCCCTTCCGACCTTGAGAGTGTTCGGCTTGTTTCGGTCGCAATTTTGACCTGTGGAGAGTCTAATGTAGAATTGAAACAAAAACATGGAAATCGAGTGTGGAAGTGATTTATTAATTTGTCATTACATGCCTAAATGCTACTTATGTAATTGATTTTGAGGACTACTTTGTCTCTAACTTAGCTAGGGGTGATCCTTTTCCAACACAAATGTTGTTCTTATGTACAAAAGCTATTCTATCAAAGAAATTATCAAAAGGATCTAAATGTCAAATAGTTTGTGCGAGAGAAAAAAAGGGAAGAGTGGAGAGAGGAAGGTTTGAATATAATACCTCTGTTGACTCAAGGTCAATTAGTTCAATGTTGACTCACGTCTAATTTGACTAAACCCTTGTTTTGATGATGACTAAACCATTCCACTTATTTGTGTCTAATGTCTCTACTTGAGTGATTTCAGATTAGGTATAGATACACTCCAAATGCCCTAACTTACGCATCTCAACTTAGAGAAAAGACAAGTCAAAGTCAATACAAGTGCACATTTTTATAGTATGATGTAAATCCATTAGAATCATGTTGTCAATCACTTGTAATGATTGTATGACTTGTAATTAATCTTAGAAAAAATCAGGAGCACTTAGATCAAATATTTAAGCACTCAAAAGCCATTTTCCAAAATTCACATCAGGTTGTTCGTCGGTTGAGTTCTGTGAGTTGCAAACTCGACCGATCCTGATTGGATCTTGAAAATGAATTTTGATCGGTCGAGTTGTGGTTTCACATAACTCGACCGATGGAGTACCTGACCAATTCGATTTTTATTGGTCAGTCGAGTTTCCCTAGGACAAACTCGACCGATGCTCTGAATATCGGCTTTGTCTTTTACTCTATCGGTCGAGTTACCTTTATAGAAACTCGACCGATTGCACTGTATGGAAAAGTGCAGAAAAACTTCTAGCCATTGTGGAGTTGCAACAAGTGAAAATATATTTGTTGCAAGCCACAAAATGGCTAGTTTTCATTCTCAAGTGTTCCCAAAGGCAAAGAGGCATCCCCATCTATAAATAGGATCCCTTGGTCTTCATTCCAAGGTTGAGCATTCAATGCAAAACTCTATGTGAGGTTCCTATTATATAGTTGAGTGCTTCATACAGCCTCCTCTCTCTCTAAGCTTAATCACTTGCTACATTCATTAGAGTGAGTAGGAAATATGTAAGAGAGCTAGTCCTACATGTATATCTTGTGAAGCTCTCACTTCCACCACCTCCCCATCTCTCTTTTCAACCATGAAGATGAAAGTTTTCTCTCTTGGCTAAGAGAGGTGAAGAATAACAAGCGAAGGACTCCCTTGGTGAAGATTAAGGCTGAAGACTTGGATCTAGAGTGGGTAAGCCCTTGGTGAAAGAAAAAGACTCCTTGCTCAAGTGGGTAAGTCCTTGGTGGAATCTTCTCTGAGTGTAGGTGAAGTCAAAGGTTGAAGATCCAAGAAAAGTGGGTGATTCCTAGAAGGCTGAAGACTTGTGCAAGAGTGGGTAAGTCCTTGGAGAAGGCCAAAGACTCTTGCAAAGTGGGTAAGTCCTTTGTAAGGTTAAAGACTCTTTGTATTGGATAGGTAAGTCCTTTGTTTGGTCATGTGTTGTAAGTCTTATGAATGAATATAAGAATGCAATGGTTAGGAAATCCTAGAGGTTGACCTCTCTAGGTAAGTGGACTGACACACTTCTAGTTTGAAGTGTGGAACCACTCTAAATATCTTGTCTTTTAGTGTATGTTCAATCTCTCTCGTCCTTGATATGCATGTTTTCGTTGCCCTCAAATTTCCTATTTAGCAACCTTATCTTGTGATATATCTTGAAGGTCTAATGAAGTTTGTTTAAGTGCATTCATCTCCATTCACCCCCCCTCTAGAGCATCCAATCACCCATCTAGGATCCAACAATTGGTATCAGAGCGGGCTTCTCCAAGCATACTTCCACAAGTAGGAGAAGATGGGTGACTACCAAGGAGGGAGATACTTGATCAGCCTACCAATCTTTGATGGGAGAAATTTCCTCTATTGGAGAAAAAGGCTTCAATTCTACATCCAAGGATCAAGTCTTAAGATGTAGCAAATGATGTACAACCCATACAAGCTACCAAAGACAAAGATTGAAGAATGGGATGATGCTACCTTGAAGAAAGCAACCTTGAATGCTAGAGCCATGCACATCCTCTATGCCTACATGACCTCCACCGAGTTCAACCAGATTTCTTCTTGTGAGACGGCCTATGAGGTATGGAGAAAGCTATGCATCACCTATGAGGGGACAGATCAAGTGAAGGAAAGCAAAGTCTACATGCTCAAAGGGCTGCTTGAGAACTTCAAGATGGGAAAAGAGGAGAAGATATCCAACATGTACTCAAGGCTCAACACCGTTTTGAATGGTCTTGCTGGTCTAGGAAATCCTATGTCTAGTGGAGATATCAACTCAAAGATCCTAACAACTCTCCCCAAGAGGTAGGAACCCAAGGTGACTTCCATTGAAGAAGCAAGGTCTCTTAAGGATGTCCCTATTGAAGAGCTCATTGGAAATCTACAAGTACATGAAGATACACTTGAAAAGAGGGAGGAAGTAGAAAGACAAGAAGAGAAAGAACTCAAGAGAATTAAGAAGTCTAAAATCAAAGCTCAAATCAAGGATATTGTTGATCAAGATTCTCCATCCTCTCATGTTGAAGAAGATTTTATGTACTCCAAGGGTAGATTCTACAAAGGCAAGAATACCTCTTCCATCTGGTGCCTCAAGTGTGGAAATAAGGGTCACCACAAGATAGATTTTCTACAAGGAAAGAAGACCCATCATCACAATAAAAGAGAAGATAAGTGGCACTCAAGCTCAAGTGACTCCTCCAACTCAAGCTCAAGTGAAGATTCAAGTGGAGGATCAAGCTCAAGCTCTAGTAATGAAGGAGAATGCCATTTTGCTCTTATGGCGTCAACAAGGAAAGACTCAAGTGAGGTAAATCTAAACTCTTTAGATAAATAATCTTTGATTGCTATTATTCATGATACTCGTGCCTCTCTTAAGTCTTCAAAAAAAAAAGCTTACTAGAATTGTTGATAATATGCATGTAGAAATAGATGATCTTAAACATGTAAATTCTTGCTTGCTTGATGATAAAAATGATTGTCTTAGTCAAGTAGATTCTCTTAAACTTGAAAATGCTAGTTTGCTTGATAAGATTAGATTACTAGAAGCTCAAACTCTTATGCCTAGTTCTAATGAAGAACATACTTTAATTGTTGATTCTCTCATGCATGATATTGATGTTCTTAAATCTGAAAACAAGGACAAAGATTTTGTTTTGCAAGGATTAGAATCTGAAAATAGTGTTTATCTTTCTAAGATTGCTTTGCTTGAAATAGAAAATGCCTCCTTGCTTGCTAAAATCAAGGTGCTTGAATCTTGTTCTAGTTCTACTAGTAGAGAGAATGATGTTGTTGATCTTCATATTGATAGAGATTCTTATTTAACTAAAGCGCTTTGCTTAGAAAATGATCTTTTGCATGATAGAGATAATATCAATCATTTTTCTTCTACTATTACTTCTCTTATGCATGATAATGATAGTTTGAGATCTTCTTTGCAAATATTCTTAGTTGGTAAAAGGAATCTTAATGATATCCTACACCATACTACTAAACAAATTAGTAGACATGGTTTGGGGTATGACAGTAGTCAAAGGAACAACAAAGGTAAAGGACCTCCAATCTTCCATGGAGAATCCTCTAGTTCTAAGACTATGGGCACATGCAACTATTGCAATGAAAGTGGTCATTATTCTACTTGTTGCCCTTTTAGGAAAGCACCCAAGATCAATATGACTTGGGTTGCTAAACTGACCCCTCCGGACCCAAAAACATAATTGGGAACCATTTCATCTTTCTTCTTGTAGGTACTTGCAAATAGATTGACTTGAGCCATTGAATTACAAATTGACTTCTCAATCCACATGAAAGAAGAAAGGTGAGATATGTAGAGGGTGACAACAAGTGGAAAAAGGAATGGTAAGAACAAAGATAAATGTTTTCTTGCTTATAACCATTTCTAACTTGTTTTTGTCAAGTTAATGTGCATTATACATATGGTTTTTGAGTCAAAAATGGTATTGTGTATTTCTCTTCACACTCTTGCTCAAAAATTGTGTCTAATGCTTTTATAGTGCATTAATAACTTGATCACACATGTTTGGATATGGTTAGTATTTTTTAGCATGCCTTTAAATATGTTTTATGAAATATATGTGTTTTTTGACAGTAGCTATGTCGGTTGAGTTTGTCTTGATAGAAACTCAACCGACCAGTACCAATGAGTGTTGCCAACAGCTGTCATCGGTCGAGTTGTCAATACACAGAACTCGACCGACAACACTGTGCATAGAATATACATTTGGCTTATTGAATGAGAATTTCCCTCTCAACTAGATTCTCTCAACCAATAACCTTATTCTTTGGCACTCTCATTTGGTACCTTTATATGTGCATATTGCCATGTTCTAAATTGCATATCTTGCTTACAACTCTATCTTTCAAATTTCTCTAAATTGGTATATCTATATCTTGCAATTACTTACTTTGAATTGTTTTGTAGGTTTTGATGATGATCTCTTTGGATCTCTTGGTTGTGTCTAAAATTTCTTCCGTTGTACTCTAACTTGCTACATCTATCTAGGTGTATATCTTGTGTTGATACAACCTTGAGTTTCTTAGTGGTAATCATCTTTTGGTAATGATGCATATTTTGTTTGGATATATCTCTACATCTACTCATAGATTGATCTATCTTGTGTATCTTTTGATATCTCTTGCTATGATCTATACCCTACTAGTAGTCCTAACTTGTGATATCATCTACTAGTAGTTCACATACATGTAGTTCTAACCCTATTTATAATTGGTATCTTTGCTCATCTAGTGGTATTTCACTATATGCTATGCTTGTATCTTGTCTCATACATGCTCAAGCTTGTTCCTTGAATTGCATATCTACTATCTTGAGTTGCTTGCATAACTTTGTAATGTAGGGAACATAGAGCTACATTATATGTAGAAATTGGAGCATTTTTTTGTTTTCATGTAGATTTTTCTCCAGTTCTAGTTTTTGGTACAAGAGTAGTGTTTTTCATGCAGAAACAACCTTCTGAGCAAGACACAATGAGCTCTGATGGTTTTTGGTCAAATTCCGTCATCTTGAGGGTTAAAATTGTGTTTTATTATTTTTCTACAGCACTTTATCTTGCATTTTTGGTTGTTCAAATGCATGCTTTAACTTGCTTTTGTTCTATGCTTAGACAATCCCCTATTTGTGCTCTTCTAATCTCCTTATATAACTTTTTGTTATCTCCTTTCTCTTAACAAGTGGTATTTCTTATTTCTTCATATACCCCCACTTTTTGAAATGACAAAGGGGGAGAAGGCATTTCTTACATGAAGAAGAGAAGTATGTCCATGTAAGGGGGAGAAGGTAAAGGGGAGAAGGCATATATGTGTAGAACATATATGAGTAGAAGACATAGTATTCTATAAATGTTATGAAAGCTAACCATGCAGGAGAAATAGCATCAATTGAGGGGGAGTATGAGAACTCCACGAGCATCAATTGAGGGGGAGCATATGAACTCAATTCTATTGAAACCCCTAGGTTTCTCTAAAGGTATGACTTTACTTAAATGCTTTAAATACATTTATGGAATAGTTTGTCATCTTTAAAAACGGGGAGAATGTTGACTCAAGGTCAATTAGGTCAATGTTGATTCACGTTTAAATTTATTAAACCCTTGTTTTGATGATGACTAAACGATTCCACTTATTTGTGTCTAATGTCTCTGCTTGAGTGATTTCAGATTAGGTATAGATACTCTCCAAATGCCCTAACTTGCGCATCTCAACTTGGAGAAAAGACAAGTCAAAGTCAATACAAGTGCACATTTTTGTAATATGATGTAAATCCAATAGAATTATGTTGTACATCACTTGTAATGATTGTATGACTTGTAATTAAGCTTAGAAAAAATCAGGAGCACTTAGATCGAATATTTAAGCACTCAAAAGTCATTTTCCAAAATTCACATCAGGTTGTTCGTCGGTCGAGTTCTGTGAGTTGCAAACTCGACCGATCCTGATTGGATCTTGAAAATGACTTTTGATCGGTCGAGTTGTGGTTTTACAAAACTCGACCGATAGAGTACCTGACCAATTTGATTTTCATTGGTCGGTCGAGTTTCCCCAGGACAAACGCGACCAATGTTTTGAATATCGGCTTTGTCTTTTACTCTATTGGTCGAGTTACCTTTATAGAAACTCGACCGATTGCACTGTACGAAAAAGTACAGAAAAGTGCTTCTAGCCGTTGTGGAGTTGCAACAAGTGAAAATATATCTGTTGCAAGCCAAAAAATGTCTAGTTTTCATTGTCAAGTGTTCCCAAAGGCTAAGAGGCATCCCCATCTATAAATAGGACCCATTGGTCTTCATTCTAAGGTTGAGCATTCAATGCAAAACTCTATGTGAGGTTCTTATTCTATAATTGAGTACTTCCTACAGCCTCCTCTCTCTCTCTAAGCTTAATCACTTGCTACATTCATTAGAGTGAGTAGGAAATATATAAGAGAGCTAGTCCTACATGTATATCTTGTGAGGCTCTCACTTCCACCACCTCTCCATCTCTCTTTTCAACCATGAAGATGAAAGTTCTCTCTCTTGGCTAAGAGAGGTGAAGATTAACAAGGGAAGGAGTCCCTTTGTGAAGATCAAGGCTGAAGACTTGGAGCTAGAGTGGGTAAGCCCTTGGTGAAGGAAGAAGACTCCTTACTCAAGTGGGTAAGTCCTTGATGGAAGCTTCTCCGAGTGAAGGTGAAGTCAAAGGCTGAAGATCCAAGAAGAGTGGGTGATTCCTAGAAGGCTGAAGACTTGTGCAGGAGTAGGTAAGTCCTTGGAGAAGGTCAAAGACTCTTGAAAAGTGGGTAAGTCCTTGGTAAGGTTGAAGACTCTTTGTATTGGATAGGTAAGTCCTTTGTTTGGTCATGCATTGTAAGTCTTATGAATAAATATAAGAATGAAATGGTTAGGAAATCCTAGAGGTTGACCTCTCTAGGTAAGTGGACTGACACACTTCTAGTTTGAAGTGTGGAACCACTCTAAATAGCTTGTCTTTTAGTGTATGTTCAATCTCTCTCATCCTTGCTATGCATGTTTTAGTTGTCCTCAAATTTTCTACTTAGCAACCTCATCTTGTGATATATCTTGAAGGTCTAATGAATTTTGTTTAAGTTCAATCAGATCTATTCACCCCCCTAGAGCATCCAATCACCCATCTAGGATCCAGCAACCTTGCCCTTGCCCAGTGTACTCTCCCCCCCCCTAACTTATCACTCACTCTGTCCTCAGAGTGTCAAGGTGATAGGTTGAGAAGTACATGGGCAAGGGTATCAAGGTTCTGTTAATGCCTTGTTTGCTCCATAAGAACGGAGTAGATTAGCTACAAATTTTCCTCATAAAAAGTGATAATCCACATCCTTCATGTCCTCCACACATTTTTCAGGAACAATGAGGGTATACTTCCAGTAAAGGACGTGGAAACCATAGTCATTTGAATCTCTCATCTGTTGGGGACATTTGTGGCAGAAGGCTGGGCGGTGGAAATGTTCTTTGTTGCACACCTTTGTGTGTTTGCCCAGAAGATCATGTAGTCACTCAGCACAATCCTTCACCACTTCTTCTGTGGGCGTCTTTGCTGTAACAACATGCTCTTTTTGGTTTGGATCAAACTGGCTATCGGAACTATTGTAGATGATTGTAGTTCCCTCAAGTAAGTTTGTTGCCAGTAGCATCCAATGCGTAGAGTGAAGAAAAGGGAGCATAATGAACTTCAGAGTCATATGTTGAAGATATGAGATAAGGGCCTCTGTGGTTTCGAAGTTCTTGGATCTGAGTAAATCATCCTTCATGTATGATGACGCCATATAAACTGTAGGCAGGTCTCGTGCTAGGAGAAATTGATAAGCAGCCATCACGCTCACGGATAATGAACCTTTTATTTGTATGGTTTCATGGAGTATATATGCCATTACGAGAATGTTCCCTTTCAGGAAAACAAGCTCATCGTTCTCTGCATAAAGCTGATACATGATGAGTCTGAGTTCATTATTTGAGAGACTCTTACATGCAGCAAGGTCGAAGTGTGGGAACGTTGGTTATGTAGTAGATAGGGACACCATATCTTTGGATGATCTATTGATGGTGGCCCCTGTTAACAAATCGATGTCCCCCTTATCTTCCATCGTATCAAAAGTATAAGGGTCCCATTGGTGTTGTTCTGGGACCTTGGCGGTCTGTTGTTGTTGTTTCTCAACCTCCTTTAGAGTTTGTCTGAAAGGTTACTTTTGCGGACGTTGGATAGCAGAGAATAAGTAGTGAGGTACATCGTCTGGCGCCATTGTTGGGTCCTTGAAGAACTGTCTGTCACAGATGAGCTCCATGGCATAACGTCCCCGTAAGGAGTGCATATCTTCTGTGGCTAGCTCGGTAAAGGGGATATGTCTGTTGAGCACTTCAATAAATCTTATTATACAGAAAGCGCAATCCCCTAAACCTTGTAGCTATTGGACTGATGGGTTGATGATTTGGAACCAAGGTTGGTTCCAACCATGTTGAAGAGATGGGCAGGCAGCCCATATTACTTTGAGAAGTCGAAAAGGAATGCATCGTGCTTCTCCGGCTTCAGAACCAACAAAGTTTATCTGCCCAGCTTTGAGCTCGCTGGCACAGAAATTGTACACCTTGGCATCGCGGGCTGTGGTTTCGACAATCATAAGTAGCCAGTGACCTAAAACTTTAAAAGACATTGTGATGTAGCATGCCTTTCACGTGAGTCCTGTTTGCAGCCGCTCGATGGACTTTGCACGTAAGTCCTTGTTTAATAAGCATAGAGCCAGAGCAGGTGAAGCGTTGAAAACTGGCTGCAGTCTCTTTGGGATCTGAAATTCTTTGATTGAGTTGGCTAGCAGGACATGAAATATTGCCAACTTCACTGTCGAGTGAGGTCATAGAAGAATATAGAAATCTTCACGTGTCATCTTGTGCTTTGTCTTTGTATTATTATAGATGATATCCCCTCATCCTTGGCATCATCTACAATAGTGTTCCAGATGAAGATGTCATGAACATATAATGTAGAGATGGCCGCCATGTCCAAGTCGTGCATCTTGTGAGGTAGAGGTGGTAGCAGGGGAAGGTTTTGTGGTGGAGGAAGTGATGTCTGGCCGTTGTCGTCCATATATTGTGGTAGATATTCATCCTTGTCAGAATCAGAGTCGAGTCTATTGTTACTTTCGAGACTCACTCTATCCTCACAATCCTCTTGCTCTGGAGGGAGGGGTGCAGCTTGTTCCAGGATAGAATGTTGAAGAGTGATAGTTGTTGTGATAGGGCTAGTGTTGGTTTCCATAATACATTGTTGAAACTCAACAAAAGTTGCATCTTTTGCAGTGTCCCCTAGGGATCCCATGGCTGAGAAATTAAAAAATTGATCCCCATATGACATTGTGACATTGTCATTATTATCGGGGGAGTGGTGGTCTTTGGTTTTACCTTCCTTGTGGTCTCCACCATCTCCTTTCTTTGTAGTATCTGCTTCTCAGTTGGTTCCCTCCCCAGCATTGCCTGGGTCATCGGGTTGGTCATCTGAGGAGGAACTGTCTGTGTTGGAGTCAGTCAAGGAGTCAGAATCCTCATCATAATCTTCATTGTCATCATTGTCATCTGCCGCTTTGTCCTTTGGCTTCTTTTGTGCTGCTTTTTTACACTGCCAATGGATGGCTTGTAATTCTTCGAGTGTCACTTGCACATGCTCGTGGGTTTCAAGAAGTGTGTCGTGGCTTTCTTTAAGATCTGTATATCTTGCTTCGGTAGATAGGAGTCATGCTGATAGATCGATTACTTGTGCTCATAGATGATTGAGTTCATCGTTTGAGTGCTCCTCTTGGCGGCAGATGAATTGTGTGAGGCTGCTATCAATGCCATCCAAGCACGTGCTCAGTGTAGTTTGATGTCACTGAAGCTCGCGAAGGGTCTCTGGCAGAGGTTGAGTTTTCTTAGAGACCCTGTAGACTTGTTGGGCCAATGATTCTTGCTGGCCTTTCATCCCAAATATCAACTCTGGCAAGTTTTGTACACGGTCGTCGACGCGATCGACTTGTTGGTCCGATGTTTCCTACCATTTTTGAATGCTTGTGAGGATTCTTAGTAAGGCGTGAGTCCACTTGTTGAGCTTGGATAATTGTGTATCAAGTCCCTGCACATAAGAAAAAATTAATTATAAGATGTTAGAAGGGTCTGTGAGGAGGTTTTGAATAGCGTCAAATTTCCGTCTGAATTCCTCACCGACCTGTGAAAAAGGGACCCCAATGGTGGATGGTTAGGATGGCTAGGGTCTAGGTGGAATGGTGGTGGTGCCTTGTGAAAGAGACACTATTGATGGGCCCACGAATTGTGTGGTGACTGTAGAGGGAGTCACCAGCGGTATCGGGGTGGTGGTGGATGAGAAGGGTGGCGGCATCCTGGGTGAAAAAGGTGGAACCGAGAATGCCGGGGGGAAAGTGGTGTAAGTGAAGGTGAGATCGGGCGTCATGGTGAAGAATGGGACGCCCGAGGAGAAAATGAGTGAGGCAGAAGATGTGAGTGTGGAGGAAGGGATAGTGGTGGGCATTATTGTGGAAAATGGTGGTAGAGTGGTAGATGGCAGAATGGTGGAAGATGGGAGTGTGGTGGGGGTGGTTGTAGAGGTGAGCCCAGCCTCCATATCCAGGGTGAAGGGTTATGGTGTTGGATTCACTATGTTTTCTACACTGTGGGGGTGTTCTTCCTCTGGGTTGATCTTTGATGTGGGCGTTCCCGAATGTTGTTGTTTCTGTGCACGTAGTTTAGATGGCCGTGTAACTGGAATTTTCTTTGGCCTTGTCATTGGGACAGTGACGCTATGCTCTGTCTGCCCTACTTTTTCTTGTTTCTCCTTTTCTTTTATCGAGTCTAGGAGGTTAGCAAGCTCTTCTATAGTGAAGAGGAGCTTGTCTTTGTCATAATCAATAGCTCTGGAAGTGGTAGTAGTGTCATGGATGCTTTGACAGTTGGGCAGAAGATATAATGAAGTTTGGCATCCTTCTCCTTTATGATATATGTGTTCTTTAGAATCTGCTCATTTGTTAGGATGTCGCCCTTTATCACATTACATCTTGGAAGTGGTCTGTCCATCTTAAGATACTTCAGAATTGATGTTACATGACCACCTACATAGATTTCCTTCCTGAGGGCATAAGATGTGTGTTTATGTATCAAATGTCATCCGATGTTGACCGACTGCCCTTTTAGGATGGACCATAGAATAAATAGGTCCGAAGTGATAACATTCCCATTCTCTGTCCTAGAGAATAGAGCACCTATTATTATTTTGTGTAGAGTTCGCACCAGGCCGGAATGAATGTTGGAGGCTTTGCAAGTCTTTGGTTCACAGCTTGGAATCCCCGTCAAAGACTTCCAGAAGGTATGCCTGTTGAATTGGGGGTGCTCCAGGCCTGCCTCCTTAGCTTTCTTTAGCTGATCTTGGTTGTCGATGCAGATTTCATTTAGCAGATTCTCGGTTAAGACGGTCTTCTTCCCAAGGAGTGAGGTTGCCAGCCTACAGTCACCTCCGTCCTTTAGTTTGTGTTTTGCATCCATGAGTTCTTTGTTGAGGTAGGTGAAGAACTCTATTGTCAGCTCAATGTAGGAATTCTCCACGACGAAGTAGAGTTTAGAAAGATTCACCTCATTGAGCAGGGCAAGTACTCTGTCGTAGATTCCCATCCGTTTTAGTATGTTAGAGCAGACATACTTTGTTGGACACAGCACTTTCTCACCAGCTTGGAGGTGTTGGATATATAGATCAGATGATGTTGGTTCTGTGGTGGTGGCAGCAGAAGGTGAAACATATCCTACTAGGATTTGTTCTCTTGTTGTTGTGGGATGGACTTGTTTCCTTGTCCGTTTTTTAGTTGGTTGTCCTTTGGCAGCCTCGTGGGCCTTCCTTTTCCCCTTTGACTTTGTAGGTGAGGATTCTTCCTCAGAATTTGGTGCGTAGTCCGAGCCTTCATCGGGGGAGGAGAGCTCTTCAACTTCTTTAACCAGATCATCTGCTAAACATTTGTTGACTCGCTCAAGGTCATGGATGACCTTGGGCAAGTCGGCTGGAGCTTTGCCTAATTTTTCGCAAAGGTCGAGGATGCACTGGAGCCTATTTTGGCACTCCAGCAACTGCTCCCTGGTCCAGCAGGTGTCAACAACTTTCGCAGGTGATGCCATTCTAAAAATTGAATAAGAAAGCATATATGTTAGAAAAGATTTGAAATTTTAGTATAAATGTTGAAATGATTGCAGCATTGTATAAGATTCACGGTTTTGAAGCTGTTAAAAATGAAACCGTTAAGGGTGAAACCGTGATGTTCAAGATTGTTTGGGTCCAAACGGTTTCACGACTGTTTGGGTCAAAAAGGTTTTGATCCAAACGGTTTGCAAGACCGTTTGGGTCCAAACAATTTCATGACCGTTTGGGTCCAAACGGTTTTGATCCAAACGGTTTGCCAGACTATTTGGGTCCAAACGATTTTATGACCGTTTGGGTCCAAACGGTTTTTATTCAAACAGTTTGCAAGACCGTTTGCGTCCAAACGGTTTCACGACCGTTTGGGTCCAAACAGTTTCATGACCATTTGGGTCTAAACAGTTTTGATCCAAACGGTTTGCAAGACCGTTTGGCTCCAAACGGTTTCACGACCGTTTGGGTCCAAACGGTTTTTGAGTCCAAACGGTTTGTAGGTCTGTGAGGGTCCATGCAGTTGTGCGGCCATTTGGGTCCAAACAGTTTCACGAACTTTTGGGTTCAAGTCTGTGTGAGATGAACCGTTTAGGAAGGCAAAGCGGCAGGGGTGACGAGCGGCTAAATGGCGGTGAAAACGGCACCAGCGATAATGAAAAGAACGAAGGATGCACTGAGGAAGAAGAGAGTCGAGCATGCGCTTTGTTTGTCAGTGATGTGGCGAGCGTCAACTACCTGGATGAAGGGAGTGATGGCTTCAAAGAAAGCATTGGAGAGGAAGAGAGGATGGAGCGACGGCAGCAGTGTCAGAAACATTGGCATGGACGAAGACGGTGGTCATGCGGGAGCAGAGAAGTCGAAAGGAATGGAACAGGGTTTTGTGAGAGAAGATTCAGGAATCAGAGAAATGAAAGAGGAGGGGGTCGAGTAGTATTCATAGAAAAAGCAGGGGCGACTGTACAAATTCACCTTAGGTTAAATGATCTTGGGACCGTTTGGGTCTGAACGGTTTCGAGATCGGGAGCGCCAAACAATTTCGAGACCGTTTGGGTCCAAACGGTTTCGAGACCAGGAGGGCCAAACGGTTTCGAGGCCGTTTGGGTCCAAACGGTTTCGATATTGTAAGGACCAAATGGTTTCGAGACCGTTAGGATAAGACTTTTTATTTATTGATTTTTATATTTTTATATTTGTTTTGGTTGGTAATGTGGATCTTTATATTTTCTGAACAAAAATAATAGGTCTAAGAAACTAGAAAATTATAAAAACTAAGCAAAATGAAATACAAAGGTGATACTCAGTTCTTGGATTGCCTCCCAAGTAGTGCTTTGGTTTTATGTCGTTGGCTCGATGAAATTCTGGCTTGATCAGTTTAATATTGTGGGGTCCTAAATGTCGATTGTTTGTCTTTGAGTTTTATTGGCTGGAATGTAGTATTTCTTCAGTCTATGGCCATTAACAGTCCTTTCTCCTCCATTATCATAAAAGATGATGACCGCTCTAGTTGGATAGATATGCTTCATAGTGAAGGGCCCGGACCATTTTGTGTGGAGTTTCCCGGGAAATATATTAAGTTTGGAGTTGAAAAGAAGGACCTTGTCCACGACAATGATATCTTTCCTTTTAAGGTGGCCATCATGCCACATCTTAGTTTGCTCTTTGTAGATCTTGTCACTCTGGTAGGCAGTCATTATTAGTTCCTCCAGCTCTTGTAATTGAAGTTGTCTGTATTCACTGGTACTTTTGAAATCAAAATTCAATTGTTTGATAGCCCAACATGCTTTGTTTTCTAATTCAACTGGGAGATGGTACGACTTTCCATACACCAAACGAAACGGCGTTTTTCCTATTGGTGTTTTTTAAGCAGTATGATATGCCTGAGAACATCAGGAAGTTTGGTGGACCAATCTGTGCGATTTCTGTTGACAGTTTTCCCTAAAATAGCTTTCAATTGTCTGTTTGAGACCTCAACTTGGCTGCTAGTCTGCGGATGATAAGGCGTAGTGACCTTATGTTTTACTTTGTATCTTCGTAGAAGAACTTCGAAGCTTCTTTCCAAGAAATGTGACCCTCCATCGGATATGACTATTCTAGGAACTCCAAATCTAGGGAAGATGATATCCTTGAACATTTTGATAACCGGCTTAGAGTCACAAGACACAATGGGTATAGCTTCTACCCATTTTGATACATAATCCAAAGTGACCAATATATAGGATAATCCATATGATGGGGGAAATGGACCCATGTAGTCCATTCTCCATACATCAAAGAGTTCAATCTCTTACCACAGAGTTAGTGGCATTTCATTTCGTTTGGATAACCCTCCTGAGAGTTGACATTTATCACAAGATTGTACAAATTCATGAGCATCCCTTGCTATTGTCGGCCAGAAGAAACCTGGTTGTAAAACTTTAAGAGTGGTCTTCTTCGAACTCATATGCCCCCCAGTAGGGCCAGAATGACAGTGTTCCAAGACTGGGATAATTTCTTCCTCGGGAAGGCAATGGCGGAACAATCCGTCTGCGCATAAGCAAAAAAGGTATGGTTCATCCCAAAAGTACTGCTTGATGTCATGAAGAAATTTCTTTCTGTCGTGGTAGGAAGAAGAAGCATGAATAATTCTTGTGGCTAGATAGTTTACTATATCGGCATACCAAGGGAATCCGGTGGTGACTTTCATGAGTTGGTCGTCAGGTAGAGAATCTCGGATAGGTATATTGTCATCATCTTGAGACTCAATGCGACTTAAGTGATCGGCGACAACATTTTCTACCCCACTTTTATCTTTTATTATCAAGTCAAATTCTTGGAGCATCAACACCCAGAGAATAAGTTTGGATTTTGCGTCTTGTTTGTGAATCAGATATTTTATTACGGAATGGTCTATGTATACTATGACTTTTGATCCGATCAGATAAGAACAAAATTTCTCAAAAGCATAGATGACTGCCACGAACTTTTTTCTGTAGTTGTATAGTTCTTTTGGGCTTCATCGAGCGTCTTTTATGCATAATATATCACGTAGGGTTTCTTATCTATTCTCTGCCCTAATACTTCTCTGATAGTGTAATCACTGGCGTCACACATTATCTCGAAGGGTTGTGACCAATCAGGGGCTCTTAGTATAGGTGTTGAGACTAACGCGTTCTTTAGATTCATGAAGATGTGTAAGCATTCTTGATAAAAATTGAAATCCACATCTTTAGTCAACAAGTGAGTCATGGGCTTTGCTATTTTTTAAAAGTCTTTGATGAATCTTCGATAAAATTTGGCATGGCCTAGGAATGCTCTTACTCCTCTGATATCTTTTGGTGGTGACAACTTTGAAATGACATCTATCTTTGATTTGTCCACTTCAATCCCTCTTTCACTCACCCGATGCCCGAGGACAACATTTTCTATCACCATAAAGTGACATTTTTCCCAATTGAGTATCAGATTTGTTTCCTCGCATCTTTGTAATACTCTACTGAGGTTAAGCAGACATTTATCAAAAGAGTCCCCATAAACAAAAAAATCATCCATGAAAACTTCCATGATGGACTCAGTTAATTCTATGAATATGGCAGACATACACCTCTAAAATGTTGTGGGTGCATTACATAGCCCAAAAGGCATCCTTCTAAAGGCATAAGTTCCAAAAGGGCAAGTAAAGTCGTCTTTTCTTGATCTTCAGGGTGTATCAGGATTTGATAGAATCCTGAATAGCCATCAAGATAACAAAAGAATTTTTGGTGTGCTAGACGTTTAAGGACTTCATCAAGGGTAGAGGAAAATGGTCTTTCCTTGTTACCTTGTTCAATTTCCTATAGTTGATGCACATCCTCCATCCGGTAACGGTCCTTGTGGGTACCACTTCATTTTTATCATTCAAGACGGCAGTGGTTCCTCCCTTTTTAGGGACCACTTGGACTGGACTAACCCATTGAGAATCGGAAATTGGATAAATGATACCATCTTTTAGGAGTTTAAGAACCTCGAGGCGAACTACATCTTTGAGATTTGGGTTTAGTTTCCTATGGTGTTCCCGTGAAGGTTTAAACTCTTCCATCATAGGTAATCTATGCATGCACAAAGCGGGGTTTACTCTGGTTAAGTCGGTCATCTTGTATCCAATGGCTTTCTTGTGCTTTCTTAACTCAATAAGGAGTCTTTCTTCCTGGTCATCTATCAAAGTGGAACAGATAATGATCAGACATAGTTTTCTTCATCTAGAAAAATGTGTTTGAGTCCCACTGGTTGAGTTTTCATTTTAGGTGTCTTGGGTATTTCTATAGTTTCCAAGATGGTGACATATTTTAACTCCTCGAAGGTGGCTTCTGAAGCTTCTTTAGCTTGTTCTAGATATTGAAGGAATTTTTGTACTAGTTTGTTAGTTGAGAATTCGACTTCTAGATTTATTAAGACGTTCTCCAAATCATCATATGGTTTGGAAGGTTCTTTCTTTAACTGAGACATTTTATCAATTGCCTCAAGAAGAAAATCTTCTTCGTGGATACTAGGACCTTTTAATCTATCAAAAACTCTGAATTGAACGGCTTCCTTTCCTAGCTTTAAGGTAATTGTGTCGGCTTCAACATTGATTAGTGCTCTGGCTGTAGCAAGGAAGGGTCTGTCGAATATTATTGGATATCACAGGTCTTCCATTATGTCCATAATAACAAAATCACAAGGTACGTAAGAATCTCTCCCTACTCTCACTGGGATATCTTCAATAATTCCCAAAGGTGTAGTGATGGTAGAATCAGCCAATTCAATTGTCATTGTTGTGGGTAGAAAATCGGTAAATCCCAGTCTTTTACACATAGAAAAGGGCATAATGGATATGCTGGCCCCCAAATCGGCTGATCCTTTCTTACAGGAAGTATTTCTGATAGAACATTGGATGCCAAATGAGCCATAGTCCTTCTGCTTCTTCGACATTTTTTAAGAATGATGTCAGAAGTAGTCTGAGCTAATTTGACAGTCCCATGTTCTTCGATCATATATTTCTTTGATAGTAAAGTTTTAAGGTATTTGGACCAGGCTGGGATTTTAGAAAGAGCATCAAGGAATGGCATATCCACATATGGCTTCTAATAGCTTCCTTGAATTTTAGGAATCTAGTGTCCAGTTTAGTTTCTCTCAATCTACCTGGGTATGGTATCCTAGGCTGATATGGTAGGACTTCTGGTTCTTCGGAAACTAGCTCTTTTTCCTTTTCCTTCTCGGCCTTTGCAGGTTTATTAGTTTCTTGATTTGTGCTTGCAATTGGGATGACTTCAGTTATATCTTTGTCTTCCTGAATAACATTGATGACTTCAGTAAGAACACGGCCAGACCTTGTGGTGACTGCATTCAGTTGTTCTGGTCTGTGTTGATCATGTCTTGGGTTATTTCCGACTGATCATCGAAAGTTCCCACTGGAGGTTTCAACTGAGGTACAATTTGTGCTAATTGCATTCCTATAGCTTTTTGTTGAGCTTGCTGGTTGGCAAGCATGATCTTTTAGAATTGCAACATTTGCCTTATCATAGATAACTCATCTGCTGACAGAGACGGAGCATTCTTTTGTCGATATTGTGTAATTTGTTGTTGTCCCTATGGTTGCAGCTGTTGAGGTGTTGGTAACTGAGGTTGTTGATTTTGCGGCTGTTGAAGTTGAGATTGTTGTAGTTGTGGGTGCAACGGAGGATGAGTGTATTGGTAGTATGCAGAAGGATTTCTTGGGTAAACAAATCTTTGGAACCCACTTCTATAATTCCCTTGATTTTTTTATAATTGAACTAGAATCCAGGTGGTGGTCTATTGGAAGACCCACCTTGTGTTTGATGCTGCCGGTTAGCAGTTCCCGCGGGATTCCCATATTGAAACCCAGGGTGGTTTCTTAGTTTATCTGGATTATAGTATGCTTGTCCTGGTATGGAGTGGATAGAACTAACCTACTCTGGTAGCTGATCCTCGAGATGTTAAATAATTGGTTCAAATTGTTGTTGGGGTGTCTGTAAATCCATCATCACATTAAATAGGAGGCCACATGATAATGAGGGGTGATCAGATGCATGACAGGCTTTGCAAGCCTCAGTAGCTTCTTTGACTTGTTGAACTTGGGAGTTCTTCTTCCTGTCATATTCTCCAAATGATGTTTCAAGGGCTTGCTGCTTATGAGTTATGGTTTTCAGAGCTTCGGCAATGGCTTTCATTTCCATTGATTATTCAGCTTTATAGACTTTTAGGACTCCCCCAGTAGATGGCCTTCCCCAATTAGATTGGTTCTCAACTCCGAGCATAACAATCTTCCAGACATCCTCATACTTCTTTCGCATGAAATTCCCCCCAGATGAGGAATCTAAAAACTTCTTAATGTCATCACTTACTCCTCTATAGAATGCTTCTATTAGATGATTTTGACAGATTCTGTGATGTGGGCATTTCCTCATAAGTTCCTTAAATCTTTCCCATGATTCTGCCAGTGATTCCCCAGGGAGTTGGGGAAAATGGTTAATCTATCCCCTAATCTCGTAAGTCAATGAAGGAGGGAAGAACTTCTCTAGAAGTTTTTCTTCCAAGGGAGCCCAGGTGGTGATTGGCTCTCCATATAGTGAGTTATAACAGCTCAACGCCCTTCCAGACAAGGTGAATTAGAAAAGTCAGAGCATGATTGCATCGAATGTAGCTCCGTCTTGCGGTACTAATCGGCAAAGTGCTTTGAATCGCTTCAGGTGGTCCATGTAGTCATCTCCAGCATTTCTAGAGAACAAGATGCCTTGCATGATTTCGATCCATTGCGTTCGAATCTTGAAGTTAGGAGCATTAATGAGTGGTGGCCGAACTGGGTGATTATCCTCAAAGTTCTTAGGAACGGCGTAATCTCAAAGTTGCTTGTTCCTTAACACTAATTGAGCAGTTGTTGTAGCTGCTTCATTTTCAGCTTGAATGTGGGCTTGCTCTTCAGCTCGAACTTCTTCTTAGACTTGAGCACGTGTATTAGTGATGAGTTGTGCTCTCTGAGCTTCTATAGTTGTGTTGACTCTTTCCATTACCAAAGCGGTCTAGCATTGTTCTTCAGCCATCTGTCTGGCTCGTTGGCGGTTGAGTCTGATGCGTTGGTGGAAGCTTCGTTCTACCTCATAGTCGTACTCTGGTTCAGGGGAGAATCTGATGTTATGCGAAGGTTGCATACATGTGTTCTACCTGAGTAGAAGAAAAATCACACTTTAGATGGTGGAGATATGATATAATCAAAAAGATATGAATTAGTTATCAAGGTAAAGTGTAAAATCCTAATCAACCAGAAAGTTGACAAATGGAATTATAATGTTTTGTTGTCCCTGACAAAGGTGCCAATTTTTGATGGAGCCTCCACTCGCGCGAAGTTACATGCACCACTAAAAATCCTAGAGATAGTAAATCTTTAAGTTTATCCTTGGGTGTGCTATAATAAGATCTCCACTCACGTACGCTAGGGTATGTGGAAGTCTTATCCTAGTACAGTTGAGGGTCAAATTCATAAGACAACGGTCATGTTAAGGTTTAACAAGATGGAAAAGGTTATAATTCTACTTATCCACTTAAAAGTTGATATTTAGATCGAAGAGTTGATTTGATTAAACTAAAGTGCAAAGTAAACTAAATAGCAGTAAAGTAAACTTAAGATTGTAAACAATATTTGGAAACCACTAGGATGTGATCGAGTTTTACCACCACTACACATGAATCATAACATACATCATAATAACATGGCCTACAGAGAGAGTCTAATCAGTTAGTATCTTTGTAGACTTAGCTTCCTTTCGGATAACTAATTATGAGAAATGTGGGAGTATTGCAATGTCAGCCATCCCGGAATGAATGGTCACTTACTTTGCATCACCCCCTTCGCAAAGTGTGTTCCTCGACCTATCAAAGTTGTACTTTCATACGTCAACTAATTCCATTTCATAGTACGAAAGTACAACGATGGAAGTGAGTTTACTCCACTCCTTGAAGAACGCTCCTAGATACCAAAATAGATATATGGTGACTACATACATTGAGAGCCAACATGCATTCGATATTCGAATCTAAAAGCACAAACGTAGACAATTCGCACTAGTATATAATAGATAATACAAGTTGGTGATCAAGCAACGAGCATTCATTAAATGATTGATGTTGAACTGAAAAGATAGTATTTCTCTATTTCAAACTCATGAATTACAATGCATGGAATGAAAACATGGGTAGCGGGTCTACTCCCCACACCCTAGTGTATGGAACTACTCGCTCATGGCAAGAACAAAGGAGGAGGCGGGAAGAGAGAAAGAGAACATCATCTCCACATATGAGGGAGGAAGGTTGACCCATTGGAGTAGAAAACAACTATCTTCACACTGTGTGGTTGCCTTGGTGATGAATCCTTCACTTCCCACCTTCTTTATCAATGAGAGAGAAAGTAGATTGAGGATGGAGTGTGGATCTTAGACTGGCGGCCTTGAGGCGAAGGAATGGAGGATGGAATAGCTCTGGAACAGATGAGGCAGCCTTTGAGCGTCCAAGAGTTTGCTCTCAAGTGAGGACCCCTTTGGTCCTATTCATAGGCTTCCAAGGGATCTTGAACGGTCTTGGGACCATTTGGATCTTTAACAGTTTCGAGACCATTTGGATCCTCACGGTCTTGAGATCATTTGGCTTTAATTCGGTCTTGGGGCCGTTTGGCCTTCATTCGGTCTTGAGACCGTTTGACTTCATATAGTCTTGGGACCGTTTGGCCTCTTTGTAATTTTTTTGGATTTTTCTAGTAAGAAGAAAAAGGATAAATGTTAGTCTATTGGTATATTAACAATAAAGTGGAAATTTAAGTATTCTATCTAATTTATCTAAGAAAGAGTATGGAAAACTAAGAAAAATTAGTAAGATAACATCACAAAATGGGAGGCTATCAAACCATTGATGGATTTAGCTTAAGATAAGTGATATGATTCTCCTCATGAGTAACTAGGTTCAGAGGATGGGTGTAGTTTATATAGTCAATCGTTTAGCCATCAAGGTTCATGGAGATCTCCATTGCATGTGAGGGAGCTAGTTCAGTAGACATAGATTCCCAGATTTACTCTAAGTCTTGTATGGGTGAGATCATACCTTTTTGTGATACTTTCACATAATGTGGTAGACTTCATCTGGATCGATTTCATATAAAGGAAGAAGAGACAAATAAATGGGGTCTATTGTTACTTCTTTCATCTATTATTAGGCTCCTATCACGTTGGATGCTATATATTTTCAATTACCATGTGTATATTCTTCAATATGTTGAATTATCTTGCCTTCTTGATGACTTTCTATGCAGTGAGCCAAATTCTCACACACTCTACTAAAAAAATAGGTACGAAAACAACTCAAAAGTAGGAGTTAGAAGTTAATTTTCATCAGGGGTGGATTAGCTAAAGTCTTGAGAGAAATAATTGGTTTAGTTAGATGGTCTCTTATCTTTCCTCTAGTCCTAGGAGTGTGAGAGTGAGGATGAGAGCAATTTTGTAATATGTTGTACTTGATGTATATTAGTGCCAAAACTAGTTTCTTTGAAGTTTGTCATGTTGTAAAAGCAAAACTCATGTGTGGACTTGTTATGTTTATGTTTATATCATATGTTCCCTAGTAATTTTGCAAGATATTTCATTCACTTGTATACTTAAAGAATAAGGATAATTTCCTACTAATGAATAAAAGTGATGGTGGGCTTAAACCATGGTTAGTAGGTCTGGTTTGTGCTAGCTTTGGTATCAGAGCCTAGGTATGGGATAAAGGTGGTAAGAGGCCAATAGGACTATGATATTTTCCTATTTAAAATATTATTATATAAGAAATATGTTTTTGACATGGATATGCAGATGTCAAGAAGAGAGTGTGGTCGTGGTGGAGGGGGGTTGAGAGACATGATGGTCATGACCTTCAAATAATGGTTGAAGATGAAGAATATAGAGATCTGGTAGGGAAAATGTATTGTATCTTCTTGGATGTCAAATATAAGTATAAGATGAACAAGAGGCATTCACCTTCCAATAAGGATCTGATGAGACTCTATGAGATGGGGAAGAAGCTTGATGGGGCTAAGTTTTCTGGGACAACAGACTCAGTTGTGACAGATGAGTGGCTCTGACAACTGGAAAAGGTTTTTATCCTAATGGAGTTGTTACAGTACAAGCAGATTAACCATGTCATCTATCTACTTAAAAGAGATGTTGAGATGTGGTAGGCATGGAGTAGAAGACTACAGGAGAGGTATGATGATGACATGGAATGACTTTGTGGGTGATTTCCACCTTAACTATTTTCCTCCTGTCTTCTTGAGTGATAAGATTAAAGAATTAGATAGCATTAGATAGGATGGTAAGATAGTTGGCAAGTACGAGGCATAATACACAAGGTTAGAAAATTTTATCCATGGCTTGTACCTGATGACATAGAGAAGTGAAAAATGTTTGAGGGAGGTCTCAGTCCAAAAATTGGAAATCGTTTGTTAGTGGTCCTTTAAAGAGACAAATAGAATTTTGTAGAGTTCTTTGGGGCATCCAGAAATGTTGAAGAGTCAATTAATGCTAATAGACACTCTGAGGTAGAAAAATATCCACAAATTTTGGTAGATTGTACAGTAGTGATGGACCTAGTGGAGGTGATAGATTGTTTTATAAGTTTGTAAGAGGGCTTGGATGTTTTGGAAGGAAAGTATTTGGTTTGATTGATGTTGTATCTTCCCATAATAGGGCAATACCTAGACCTAGAATATGGAACTAACCACCTAGGTAGGCACCTCTACAAGCCTTTGAGGTCATAAGCATCATCGACATGTGCACTTACACAAGAAATGGCTATATGTGACACTTGTGGCATGGCTCTCTCTAGTCAACGTTGGTTAACTAATTTTCAAGGATGTCACTATTTTGGACATATGGTTCATTTCAAGAGAGACTATCATAAGCTTTATAATACATCTACATGAAGTTCAGAGTCACAATTTCAGACTCCATAGAGGCAGGCTCTAGCTAGAGAGAAAATTATTTAGTCTTTTTATGCTCAACATGGATAGAACATGTTACTAATAGTGGACAAGGAAAGTATGGTAGAGGGATAGCTATAGGATGTTTCTTCTCTATGACTCAACTAGAAGGTAATCTTTCCCAAAGTTGTCACATGTGAGATACTTCTCTTTAGTAACATTCCAGATATAGTTTTGATAGATCCTAGTGTGACATATTCTTTTATGTAGAGATTGCTTGTTGATAGATTAAATCAACTCTTGACTTATCTTATATTTTTTTGTTAATGGAATCTTTAGGAGATCTCATTGCACTGTAAAAAGTGTGTCCCATGTGTCTTTTGAGATTTAGTGAGTGTACTATAGCTATTAATATCATACCCTTAGGTAATAACTTTTTTCAAATTATTGTTGGTACGGGTGTTCTTGAGGCATATCATATCCATTTGAACTGTTGGAAGAAGGAGGGTATCTTTCATCATGGTGTATTTTTTATGTCTTCACAATAGATGGGAAAGTCTTTCCCACATGCATAGTGTTGGTTGTTGTAGCTAATAATATTATGAGGAAAGGGTGTGAGGCCTATTTAGCATACTTGGTAGACATTAATATGGGGAAAAGAATAGTTAATCTAGATTATGATCCAATATTGTGTGAGTTAACAGATGTCTTTCCTCATAAGGTCCCTTGTAACTGTCGTCAAGTGACTCCATGTTGTATAGTGATCACCAACATGTGAAGAAACCAGGTGATAGTCCCCTTCTATATATGATTGGTCTCCTCAGTTGGATGATGGCCAGTGATATCCTCCGCCCTTACTCTGTTGAACTGCTTCATACCACCACACACTGCACAAGCAGTCCTCATGTCCTCCAGCCATTTTTGACTCCTCATGTTGCCACACGTTGTGTAAGAAGTCCCTGCATCCTCCAGTCATTTCTCCTCCTCAAGCTATTGCCACCTCTCATTCGTGCTTTCTCTAGCGTTCCTGCTCCTCCTCAGGCATGGAAGAGGTAACCATCTATCCAGGTTTTAATGATACTAGTACTCTCCCAGGAGGTCATATCTTTTCCATTTTCTAGTTCTTGTGTTTGTAGATCAAGATCTTCATATGTAACCCTCTTCACTCGCTAGCTTATATCTTGAGAATATTTAATGGCATGTAAAATAGCATCCTTCATTGCAATCTCGTCCTAGACTATGGTCATTATAAAGTTCAAGTTGGTATACCTCCCTATGATTCTATTGTTTTCATTTGGTAAAGTCATTTGTACATTTGAGTTCTAGGGGTGTGATGCAAGAACTCATGTGCAAAAAAAAAAAGGATGGAGTAATTATAAGTAAAAAGTTAGGATGAAGTATTAGTACATCCCACCCTTAATTGTAAGCATGTGCACTTGTGCTAAGTAGTCTAGATCAATACGCCAGGGTATGGACGGGGCAACTCCTCAAAATGTGTTTGTAATTGCACTTCAAAGAAACATACGTGATAAGACCCCAATAGTGATTGAGGCACTTTTCATACTGAGGATATTCTTTTTTTTTTGTTTAGATCAGAAGATGTGAGTGTGTGGTTGTTGTTGAATACACAACACATCTTTCTTGACTCTCATCTTCTTCGCATTGTTTAAAAACTTTATGATGAGAAGAATGTAGGTCTTCTGAACTATGAAAGCTAGGTGGTGTAGTACCCTTTCCAAGAGGAATCCTTCCACATGATTATTGATGTCTATCCTTGCACAGGTCTTTCATGCAACCAACTAATTTAAGACCACACATAATTTCCTCTAATATTGGCTTTTTTTGTTGCATAATCATTGTGAAAAAAATGGGTGTTAGTGAGATGCATAATCACATCTCACATTCTCCAGTCTTCCCAATATCTATTTCTCATCTAAAAGATCAATATATTCCCTTTAATTTGCTTCAAACTCCTCAAAATCAATGTTGACGACATGTCATGGTGAATCATACAAAGTGATTAGAACTCAAGATGGATTCTCATCATCCCTCATATTCTTCGTCCTCATCTTTATCATCTCTATATGATTCATCAACATCTTCGTCAACTTAATCTCAAGTGTATATAACATACGCACCCAAGAAGTGGAAGATCCTCTTTGATGTGGAATGATAACATATCTTTCTTTATGCACAATTGTAGGGCTTTTCACATTGAATTAGACAAAGAGTACTTCATGTTTCAACTTGTATGCCTCCTCACCACTAGAATATAAGTTTGAGTGGAAAGATGTACTTGTGACTGCTCGACAAAACTGATCACAATGTTGATGGGAGTTTAGCTTGATATCTATCGGTTTCCTACTAACTTGGTGGGTAAATATATTCTTTCATGAGATGTCATTTTCATTCAAGAGTGTACTAGAGATGAAAGATGAACTCAGTAAAGACATCCTGACAACAAGACATATTGGGTAGGTGTGAAAGAGTTGGAGATAGTTGTTGTAGGAAAGGCTTTGATCGATTATTTAACTTGAATTATGAAGGTGTGGGATACATCAAGGAGAGATTATGAGGATCAAATCTTGTTGTCAGTGAAAAAATTTAAGGATCACAGAAATTTAGCAATATAGAAGGAGGTAACCAAAAATTCATTTATACAATATACATGGGGTGCAAGGGGTTAGGTAAAGTCAATCACGAGACTCTTTCTTTATTTCTTGTGCATCATCTTACGAGGGTGATTTTGGGGGGGGGGGGGAATGTATGTATTTGGGTGATATGCCACGTGTATTTATCCCTTAGTTATGGCATGTCTTTCTCGAGTCTCTTACTTATTCAAGTTACAGTCAATAAATAAATAATGGTGAGCTTCTTTGATGAATAGTACATGTCTAACAATATTCTTTTCTTATTGACCTCGTATAACTTGGTAGTTGATGAGCAAAATGGTCATTTTGTAGTGACCATAATATCACAACATTGATTGGAGACTTTTCCAAGATTTGTCGAAGTATCAAAACATTCAAAGGACATAAAATTAGAGAACACAAAAACTTATCAAAATGTATACAATTTCATTTTACAAGAAAAAAAATGTAAGAGCTAAATATGGTCAAGTTAGAAAGTATTTGTCTTCTTCCCAACATCTCTTAATTTTACACCTTCAACTAGTGGAGCAAATCACATTGATTCTTGTCAGATTCTCAAACATTATTGTATGTCAAGTTCTTAAGCATCATTATATTTAAACTTAGCCTTTTTTTTAAATTCAATATCATCTCTTTCCCTCCATTGCACAAGTGAATGACCATGACCATACTTGTCTAGGTGGCTAGGTGTTCCTTCTCACCCAAGGGAAGCCTAGGGGGGCTAGGCGGAAACTTAAGTGTTTCTAAGCATCCATCATATTTGCTTGTATTTTTGCACATTTATAGTGCTTTAACATGTGCATTTAGCTATATTCAAATATATACATCACTATGTACATTTGTATTGATTATCCCTAAGCTTAATCAATCATAATTTCACCTACATCACACCTATCATGACCTAAGCTAGACTCATTCAACCTTAACTTGACCTAACATGATCTAAATTGGACCTAATTTAAATTAATTTGCCCTTGTCTGGCCTAAGTCAGACATGTTTTGCCACAACATGGCCTAATTAAACATACTTGCACTAGTTTGTCATGCATTGACCTAAATGGGCCCCAATTTGGAAAAATCAGACCTAACACCCCCAAATAAGGCATGTTTTCCCAATGTCAGACATTTTCCCCCCAAATCAGACCTAATTTGCCTAGTAGATCTAATTTGGCCTAAATCAAATCCATTTCTGTCGTTAAATAACTAAACTTGGTCTAATTTGACCAAATTCAAACATAATGCATGCTAATTTGGTCTTTAAGTGTCTTAATTCGAGCCTAAAAGACCTTAGGCGTCCACTTTAATTATCTAAAAGCCTAGGTGCCTAGTTTAAGGCGGCCCACCTAGAGCTCAGGGGCCCTAGGCATGCCTATGCAGGAGCCTTGATAACTATGGGCATAATCATACAATAGATAGCGTCAATGCCGACATCATAAGAGGTGAATCTATCAGCCAACATTATATGTGGATTAGTTAAGGCTCTAGATGTAGGAAATGCGAGAAGTCATCATAAACTAAATATCCAACAATCCAACCATAGAAGTTTGATGGTATTGAGATACCAACATAATGTTGAGCAATGTTTGCTTGCGAGTTGAAAGCATGGCCGCATTGACTGTCACCATAACAAGTGGGTTTGAGAATTTAGAGCAGTTTAGGCAGTGAACCCAAATGCAAGAGATCCTCCTTGTAACAACCTGATCCATCCGTTCTGCTTACCATTTTACTACTCAACACTTTTCTAGATGATTTATACAACTACAGGCAGGGAGAGCCAGAGCGAGCACTAGTATGGCATTCCCATCCTGAAGAGGGACTTTATCCACAGCCATGCCACAACGAGGCAAGGCAATGGATTGGGTCAGGTTTTTGCAAACCCAAACCTTTCCCTACCGGACCCGTCCCAAAACTTTGGTATTCAGAAGGAAAAAAATCAAGCCAACCTGAAGTACCCAGTATAGCCTATTCATTTTAATACAAAGATATGCTATTGCCACAAACACAGATGGATGGTGGAAATGAACGCAATTAGTCTCCCGAATTTGGTAAGCAAGTGTGATTCTCTATTATTATGACGAACACGCATAATTACTAGTAACAGTCGCATAAAAACAAATCAAATTATTAGTGACATCATAACATCTCACCACTGACCCAAATATTATATTTATAAAAACAATCGGAATTAGTGGTCATTAAACACAATAAGCGTCTAATTGACCCAAAATTTACAATCATGAACAAATATCATAACGACTATTCAAGAACAGAATCACAATTCATACGACTTTTAATTATGCTCCTGCTACCTTTGTTGCTGCTTTTGTTGTCATATTTCCAAGCTGAACAAAACGTAGTGCACCCACAGTTTTTCTCTTCTTTCTTCACAACATGTGTTTCCCAACGCACCTTCACGGCTAGAAATATATGGCGTAGCCTGCCAGGCTGAAGCTGAAGAAGACAAGTGCCCCAGCAGTTTCCTTCAGCTGCTACCATCTTGAACAAGTTGCATTAACATCTTCATATGCGACGATGGTCTTTTACGTGGGACACAGGATGCATCATGAATTAGAAATAGAAATATATATGTATGCAAATGACATAACAAGAAAGTATCTACGAAAAGACACAGAATATGCATGCTTAATACTTTGCATGATTCAAAAATGATTTTTATCCAGATTTCCTACCAATTTTAACATGCACAATAACGTAGAATTTGACTAGAAGGGATGGCAAGATCATGGTGCAATGCAAATTAGTGAAATAATTTCCAGTAGTTGTAAATGATGCGGAGAACTTTTACCTTGAGCGAACTCTGTAAATGCAAACACATTGAGCGCAAATTTAGTAAACATCCACCTTCAAGAGTTATGATTTTTCCTTCTCTCGGCGTTAAATTAGCACCAGAACGAAAACGGTGCTTATCCAAAAGGCACGGCCTTCCTAGAAACATATAAAAAATAAATCAAGAACCAAAATGTTCATATAAGGGCATGAGCCAGGTCACAAAATCAGCATTTGGAATATAAATGCCTAAGGGCATCATCATCATCATCGCCGCCGCCGCCACCGCCACCACCACCACCACCACCACCACCACCATCACCATCATCATTGGGGTCGGCTACATGGATCTTTCGTTTCCATTCAACTCTATCATGAGTCATATCCTGGTCGAGAGGTAGAGATTCAAAATCTCTCTTTATAAGTTCTTCCCATGTTAATTTAGGGATTCATCTTCTTCTATTAATTGTGCTTGACTCAATAGCATCTGCATCGTATAGGCGCATTAGTCGGTCTATGTTGCACATGCCCATACTATCTGAGTCGGCCCTCGCGTAATTTGTCATCAATGCTCATCAATCCCACTTTATTCCTGATATAGTCATTTCTCAAGCGATCTTTTCTTGTCTTCCCACACATCCATCTCCGCATACGCATTTCAGCCATGTCCATCTTGTCGAGACTTTGTTTCTTCACCACCCGACATTCACTCCCATAGAACATGATCGGTTGTATAGCTGTTCTATACAATTTATTTTTTAATCTAAGAGGATCTTCCGATTGGCAATTAATATTTTTTAGAAATAACAATTCGAAATGAACAACATAAGGAGCAAGAAAATTGCAAGTTCACATGGCATTGGTATTCCAAATAACAGGTTCAGGTTTAAGGCTCTTGCGTGTGTGTCATGGACCGTCCAGATCTTGGGCGTCACAGTTTCTCCGTGTATCAGCTTCTGGTTAGCGTACATCAGTTCTCGTTTTCTTCTTTTTACTTATTGTATTATCATTTGTTTAACCTTCCCTCCTGCATCACAACGCATACACACCAATCCTGCCTTCACTCTACATCGCATGGCAGTGCTGCTGTCCTGTGTCTTCAACTTTACCCACCATAGCCATGCCCGAGCTTCGCCATCTGATCTGACATACCAAGTTGATCTCAACAACATTCATAATGAAGCCATCGTAATGACTGGGTACTGCATGGGCTAGTAATGTGTGTACATAAATTCTTTGTCCCAATTGACTTGAAGAGCAGTTTGATGGTGAAGTGTAGAAAATGAGATTCAGGCTCGCACCTGCTGCATACCCCCAGAGCCCACGGTGCCTGCTGCTCATTTACTGAGACCCAACAACGTTGGAATGCCTCCCAGAGATATTTTTGGGTTCAGCATTCAAAATGACAGGTGTAAGGCCCAACGGCTGTTCTTCTAAAACTTCAACAACACCGGCCAACCGACTAGGTAAACTTCCCTTAGAACTTCGTAACACCCGCAAACAGATTGGGAAGATGAGTCCTTTCTACAAATGGGAACATCAAAGGTACTTACTATAAATACTACATCATAGGTGAAACATGGGTTGCCTTCTCACTGAGCGTCGAGTTAGGAACTAAGATGAAGAAACTTGTAATAACCAGCATAACGAAATGGTGGAAATTAGAGGCTTATCCCTCTAGATGTCTTATTGATATGGTCTATCTAATATATGAATGAACCATGTCTTTATCTCCTACGGCAGGAACATGCATGTCTGCCTAAAGGCCATGGATTGTCAAAAGTGTGGTCTTCCGACACGTGATCTACAAAAATCCGGATGCTGGAAAGGAAGTGCAGCAGCATCTCGGACTACTGTTGCTTTACATTTGAGCATCCTGCTCCTTCAGATGGTTTTAGGCCTCCACCTCAATCTCCCCCGTGAAAATAAACAGCGCACACTAGCCACTCGATCTTACATTCTTACCATGGAATTCCCTTCAGTCGGCCATTCGCAGCTCAATATCATGTTGTCATTGCTTGTGAGAATGATATATGCTAGCCGTACGGCAAGGTCATTGCAGTATAACAGAATTAGAACACTGCCACTCACCTGTACCGAACATTCCGTGTAAAGAGATATCGTCACTGCTGGTCATATCCTACACCCAGTGTTGTGAACAACCATCTCTCATCAGCCATTTGTTGGGCGGAAACCCACATCACCTTGAATCCAAGAACCTCACAAACATTTCCGGCAAGAGGTATTCAGACGTGGCCGGGTGATGCAAGCCATGTTGCATAAATTAAAAGCATTTGTATATCTGTCGTACAATACACCGTGTAGGTTTATATAGAAAGGTCACGGGAAACCCTAATTGGCTTATTTCCCCTCATGAACCCCAACCAAAGTAATAAATATAACTAAATAATTAAGAACTTGTAAATCCCTAATACTACACTTGGGTCGTAAAATTGAAATAATTGTACAATAAACCCCAAGAAAACACCAAGACGCAAAAACTAAATGAAGGGCCAACGTAAATATAAAGACGACCATGACACACACTAATCTAAGAGGCACCAAACCCTAGCCAAGCTCTGGATGGGTAGCTTGTCCTACATCAAATCCCCCCGGGCTGACAAAAGAGCCTCCAGCGAATGGGGGCGTAGCTATGGTACTGCATGGCAATCTGACGTGGGTAGCATCTGAACAGTGAACAGGGTGTGCTAAGGTGTATCCTCATCTGCTTGTCGTCGCTAGGACCGCTTGCAAGAAGGACGTCCACTCATATTCTTCCTTGTGATCATCAGGGGCTTAGGACAATGGTTGGAACGATGTCCAAACCCCTTGCAAGAGAAGCATTGAATCCGGGTGGAGGATGTTGTTGTTGAAGACATGGGTGTAACAGTCGTCGTGATTGCGGTGTAGTTGGTAGACGAATGTTAAAGAAGAACGTCTCCAAGAGGTGGAGTCTATAGGGTGTCATTTCTGCTCATGTTCTATCTGTTTAGCCATGTGAGTTGCATCATCCATAGAAGAAATTCATGAAGTGGCCAATGCTGAGGTGATAGAAAAATTGAGCCGACGACAAAACATAGTGATTTCGATGGTAGTATCCCAGATAATGTCAGAATTGTAGATCAAATCATAGAATTTCCATGTATATTCATCCATAGAATCATATCAAATTTGTAATTCAGATAGCTTGAGGCATAATTATTGTTTGTAATTAATAGGGATGAAGGACTCCCATGTCAACTTTTGTCTATGTCCAGGTGTTGATGCGATGAACTATACACATTTACTTCCACCAAATGTGGAGTCACAGAGCTTGGCTTATGCATACTAGATCTTGCTATCATCCACAAGATGGTGCCAGTCAAAGAATGACTTCATGTTGTGGGCCCGCTCGTAGAATACATCAGGGTGCCATAGAATTTTGGATTATCGATCTTAAGCAAACAATCTTGTCCGAGAGAGGCTCTTGATGTTTTGGAAGTCATTGTTCAGGTTGCATATCATGTATACAAGAAATACTCCATGTTATGGGCCTAGTCAAGGAATTACTCCATGTTGTGGAGCATATCATAGAATACATCGTGTCACAGAATTCTGGAACATCTATCTTAAGCAATCAATCTTTTCGGGAAGAGGCTCTCGATGTTCATGACATTGTTGTTCAAGTCGTTGGTCCATGCGGTTAAACAAGATGTGTATGGTTGCATATTGTTAATATATTTAGCATCATATTATAACTTTGTGTAATTATCCTATCTTTTATCCCATATTGGTGAATTTTGTAATAGTTGTCCTATCATGTCCTCTATAAAGAGAGGGCATGTACTTGTTTTGATCATCCAAATATAAACCTTTTCCAAATTCACATGGTATTAGAGCACCATCCCCCCCAAGCCTCTCCTGACCCTAATGCTTCCCACCCAATCCTAATGCTTCCCTTCTCCCTTTTCCCTTAATCCTTGTTGTCGACCCTACCACCCCCCCCACTCCTTTCTTCATCCTCCCCTTCTGCCTCCTCTCCCTACCAGGTGTCTTTGTTGCTCCTTCCCCTCTCCTCTCCCTACCTGCCACCCCTTCTCCTTCCCCTCTCCCTCCTCCCCGCTTTGCTGCCACCTCACCGCCCCTGCCCCTGCCCCTTCCTACCTTAGGCCATTGTCGCCCCACACCTTGTTGCCCCCCCAACCCATATCCCACTATTGTCGACCCTTCCCTTCACAACCCGCCACCACAACCCCTCCCTCCACCTCCCTACCGCCACAACAACCTCTACAAATTCCTGCTTCCACCCACAGCCTGTAGCCACCTTTCCCATCTCCCCTGCCCACTCGTCTCCAGTCACCCGTCACCAACAACAACATCACCCACCAGCCACGACCATCTCTGACCACTTCCTCGTGTCTTCTATCGCCGCTAACTATCACCACCACGTAAATCGGATCTGCACACACTGTTCCTTTTCTAAACGCCCTTCTCCTCCAATTAGTTTCTACAAATTGGGGAGGAACTTGTTCCCTCCCTTCTACCTTCGTCGTGTCTGTCTAATTGACGATGTGACGTTAGTTTTTTATCTTCTGCAACTGCGCATGTATTGGATTTATCTGATCTACTACTGCTAGGGGTGATGCTCTCCTTCTTACTGATATACTGGTACTTTGTGTGCTTTGCCACACCCTCTTATGTTTTGGTGCCTTGTGTGGTCTAAGCACAATCTTCTTTCTATTATAGCCTCAACTGATAACTCCGGATGACCAATGTCAAACTGGATGAGTCCAACTACCATAACTGGTCTGCATATTTTGAGTTGTATGTCAAGGCTCAAGACTGGTACTCTCACCTTATTACTATTGCCCCCTACTCCTACTGAGACTGTTGATGAGAAGACCAAACATGCCATATGAACTGTGGGTTAAGGACAATTCAAGCGTTATGACTTGGATGGTGAATAGTACACAACCAAAAATAGCAATCTCTTCTTCACCTTTGGACTACCAAGCCCATGTGGGACCAGCTTCCCATGTCAATTCCCATCAACAAAATGCCAAGAAAGTGAAACACCTTTAAAAGTTTGGGTAAAAAGGTATTCTCTAATGATCATTCTCAACCAGTGATCTGCACTCTGAGCTGAGTTTGATGTCTACCATCCTCTTTCTGTTGACATCACTGAAGTTTAACAAACAACGTTCTGAATTATAGCTTGTGCAATTTCTTGTTGGGCTTCTTGCTTTTTCTGGTGTGGTTGATCAAATCTTGTCTAGCAATCCCCTACCTAAACTTCGTGATGTTCTAAAGAGAGTCCAACGCCTCCCATTTGTTTCTTCTTCACCTGTTGATTCATCTGAGGCATCAGCCCTAGCAATTTGTTTAGGCGACTTTGGTCGTAGCAGGGGTTGCGGACATGGTAGAGAACATGGTCGCTCTACTAGGAATTCTAGACTTAGATGTGGTCAACCTCCTTCTGGACATGGTTGTGGTCAACATTCTACTAGACCAAGAAACGGTTAACCTCCTAGATGAAGACATTGTATCTTCTTCAGTAATCGCAATAACCACACTAAAGACCGTTGTAGGGCCAAACATCAAGAAGCCATATGGGTTAATCAGGCCTTTGCTAACTACACCAAGGCAGATCATGCACAACCACAAGCCTTTACTGGATCTGGCGAACTGGATCGCGTTGAGCTCGAAAAACTACTCCAAGAACGGCATTCCTCGCTTCCTCGGCCCGCTATGGTAAAAACAAATGGGTCATCGAGTTTGGTGCTTCTACTCATATTTCTGGGAATTCTACAATCTTCTCTGATATGATTGTGACCTCAGCTATTCCTCCTATCACTGTAGGAGACGGCACTCAATCCCCAGTGGATGTTGGAAATATTCGCACATCTAATAATTTTTTGCTTAGATCTGCTTTATATATTCCCCGCATTCCTCTTAATTTGCTTTCACTTAGCAAAATTTTTGAACAAGTTTGATGCATTATTACTTTTGACCCTCGTGGGTTTGTCTTTCAAGATCTCCATGCGAGGATGAGGATTAGTTCGGGTCACGAGGGACCAGACGGCTTATACTATCTTGACTCTCCACAAGTTGTTGTGTTGCTATCTTCATCTGTATCAGATAAATCCAATACATGCGCAGTTGCAGAAGATAAAAAACTAACGTCACATCGTCAATAGATCAATTTACCAATCAACCTCCTGAATTTTTTATGATCAGCAAACATAGCAGAGGAATCATCATCCCAATTGACATTGGGATCAAGAGGAGTATCTGCAGGTCTCGCTCCAAGCATACCAGTCTCCTGCAGAATATCAAGAACATATTTTCTCTGTGAAAGAACCAAGGCATTAGAATTTCTGGATACCTCTATGCCAAGAAAGTATCGAAGTCTGCCTAGATCTTTGGTAGCGAAGTGCTTGCCCAAATGATCTTTGGTAGCCTGAATACTAAGAGTGTCGCTGCCAGAAATAATAATGTCATCAACATACACAATCAGAACAGTAATCCCTGCTGAAGTCTTCTTTGTGAAGACAGAATGGTCAACTTGTGACCTCAGAAAGCCAAAATCAATCATTATCCTGCTCAACTTATCAAACCAGGCACGAGGACTCTGTTTGAGTCCATAGATAGACTTCTTAAGTTTGCAGACTTTATGAGACTCCCCCTGAGCAACAAACCCAGGAGGTTGCTCCATATACACCTCTTCCTGTAGATCACCATACAGAAAAGCATTTTTCACATCAAGCTGCAGAAGAGGCCAGTTTAGATTCACAGCAACAGATAAAAGAATTCTGATAGAGTTAAGACGAGCAACAGGAGAAAAAGTCTCAAAATAATCAATGCCATATGTCTGAGTATAGCCCTTGGCAACCAGCCTCGCCTTCAACCTTTCAACCGTACCATCAGGTTGATATTTGACAGCATATACCCACCTGCAGCCTACAGGCTTACACTGAGGAGGTGGATCCACCAGCTCCCAAGTGTCTCTGTCAGTGAGAGCAATCATCTCTTCATGCATAGGAGACATCCAAGCTGTACTTTTCAAGGCATCCTGAACATTCTTAGGTACAGCCATAGCAGATAAAGCAGATACAAAATTGCTGGAATTAGTATGCAGATGAGCAGTAGACACACACTGAGCAATGCTATGAGAAGTGCAAGAACGAGTACCCTTACGGAGTGCAATAGGTATGTCAAGATCAGAATGTACCTCAGGTGCAGCAGAACCTTCGGGAGGAGAAGATTGGTTGTCTTGGGGGGGTACTTGTGTGGAAGGTGCTTTATTCCTGCGTTGATAAACAATAAGAGGAGGATCTTGCTTTTCAGTAATCTCAGTATCAGTGCGGTCAGGCATACAGTCAGAAATAACAGGTAAAGGAGGCGCCAGAATGTCTGTCTGCAAACTATCTCCTGCTGAAGAATAATAAGGTGTATCTTCAAAAAAGACAACATCACTACTGGTAAACCACTTTCGAGTGTTGGGATTATAACATCTGTAACCCTTCTGAGTTCGAGAATAGCCCAAAAAGATACATTTAGCAGCTCGAGGAGATAGCTTATCAGAAGTAGGTCCAAGCAATCGAACAAAGCAAGTACACCCAAAAATTCTAGGAGGCACAGTAAACAAGGAGGTGTCAGGGTGCAAAACCTGGATGGGAATCTTATTTCCAATAACAGACGATGGCATTCTATTAATCAGAAAGCAAGCAGTCAAGATAGCCTCAGGCTAATAAGAGTGGGGCACATGAGAATGCATCATTATCGTTCTGGTAACTTCTAATAAGTGTCTATTCTTTTGCTCAACAACACCATTTTGTTGTAGGGTATAAGCACACGAAGTCTGGTGAATAGTTCCCACAGATTTACAAAAAATAGCCACATCTTGCTTAACAAACTCTAAAGCATTATCAGTGCGAAAAACTTTAATAGGCAAGCCAAACTGCGTTTTTATTTCAGCAAAGAAGTATTTGATAGTAGACAGAACTTCAGACCTACTCTTTAACAGAAACAACCAAGTAGTCCTCGAAAAATCATCAATAAATAGAATGAAATACTTGTAACCAGACAAGCTTGGTACATGACATGGACCCCATACATCAGAGTGGACTAAATCAAAATGTTTTTATTGCTCACAGTACTACGTCTAGGATACACAGTAAGATGTTTGTTTCCCTAGCTGACACGATTCACACTGAAAATGACCACTGCCAATATCAGGAACTAAACTACGCAGCTTCTCTGACGAGGGATGTCCCAGCCTGTAGTGCCACTGTAGAGCAGAAACAGAAGCAGATAATGCAGATATCATAGCAGCTTTCTCTGATCGAGGTAACTGATCCAAGTAAAAGAGCTCATCAGCACCTTCATACCCCCCACCAATCTTCGTCCTCGTGCGAAGGTCCTGAAAGACGCATAAACCAGGAACAAAGGTCAGGCTACATTTTAAATTCCGTAAAATTTTGCTGACAGATAATAAGTTAAGAGGAAATCTGGGCACATATAAGGCAGACTTTAGACCAGAGTGAGAAACAATATCACCGACTCCAAGAACCGAAGACTTGGAGCCATCAGCAAGCATAACAGAAGAATGTCGAGCAGGTGCAGATATATGTTTAAACAAAGACATATTTCCAGAAATATGTGCAGATGCACTAGAGTCTATCACCCATTTGGTATTACCAGAAGTAGAAGGTGAGGAGGAGCTCAGGAATGCAGTATCATAACCAGAAAAGGCAGCATGTGCTCCGCTAGTAGATACAGCAGGAGAAGATTCAGCACGCTCCAGAAGAAGACGCTCCACCTCAGCACGAATGTAGTCTGCGGTAGCCCCCGCAGAATCTGGTGCAGGTGTCTGAGTACCACCCTCAGACGCAGTAGATGAGGAATCAGCAGCAGCATTGGCCCACGCCGGCTTACCATATTTTTCCCAGCATTTTTCTTCAATATGGTTAGACCGGCCACAGAAGGTACATACGCGTTGTCCTTGCTGAGGACGCGCAGCAGCAGAAGATGGAGCTGTAGGTGGAGCTCCACGTCCAGCACCAGGTCCATGTCCCCGGCCTGCACCCAGGGGAGGACGGCCATCATTGGAGCGGCCACGGCCACGACCACGACCACGCCCGCCCCAAGCAGCCAAAGCAGTAGAGTCTCCAGTCTTAGGAGGCGGAGACGGTGTAGATGACGGAAGGCGCTGGAGACGCTTGTAGGCATCCTGCAAGGTAGGAAGTGGATCACTCGCCAAGATCTGATCTACCACTCCAGTATAGGACTCAGGTAAACCACTGAGAAACTGAATCAGCTGAAGCTCCGCCCGCTGTTTTTTCATAGTAGCTAAATCGGTGGACAGTGGGTGATACATCTCCAACTCACCCCACAGACCAATGAAGGTGGAGAAGTAGTCTGAGATGTCAGATCCCGTAAACTGTAGGCGCCCCAGTTGCTTGGTGATATCAAAAAAATTCTTGGGATTTTCACTATGAGAGTAGGTACTGGCGAGCTGATCCCACATCTGCTTCGCTGTAGGCAGCTGAAGAAGAGTGACGCTGATCTTCTCAACGGAGCTGTTGAGAATCCATGTCATAACTGTCGAGTCATCACGAACCCAGTCATCAAAGGCTTTGATGTCCTTTGCATCCGCCTCCTCTGCAGGCTGTGGCGGACCAGTCCGAATCAGGTGAGAGTACTTCCCTTGCGATTTGGCAAAGATCACAAAGGAGCACACCCAAAGCTGGTAGTTGCGCCCGTCAAGTTTAACAGTAGTGACTTGACGGCGCGAGTCTCTCCAGATGTCATCCCCAGAAGACGCCATGAGGATAGTCAAGAAGGCAGGCACAGGCACAGGTAGGCACAGACAGAAGACGGACTACGCCGTCAGGCAGGCAGAAGCAAGTCACCGTGGACCTCTCACATACACACTACGCCAAAGCGTAGCAGAAAACCCGGAGGCCGAAGCCTACACGGGCAGGCAGGCACAAACGAACACGAACCGAAGGTTGTCCTTTAGACGAACAACTCGCCGATCTCCCCCTGAAGATGGAACTAGTCCAGATCTACAAGCGGCTCAGTGGTCCCGTAGAAGACGGCCACCCGGCAGCGCACCTGCTGTGCGAACAACAACCGAGGTTGCTCAAGCACTAGCGGTGCACCAAGCCAGGAGGCTAGACAGAACCACAAGCGGCTAACGACCGGCGGACAGCCCCGAAGTGGGCGGCGGCCCTGCTGCCCCGGGCGGCCTGACCGGCGGCGGCCAGCCGAGCAGCCGGCGGGAGAGGAGGGAGGGGCCGCCGGCAGGGGGGGCGGTTGAGAGAGAGAGAGACCCGGAAGGGAGGGAGGCAGCTAGGTTTCGACCTGCTCTGGTACCATGTGACAGAGTCAGGAATTCCGAAAAGCTTAGGGTTGCACAACGTGTGCACCCTCATATATATATTACTGAGAGAATTACAGAGAGGTCCATATATAAATGAAAATAACAAAACAAATAACATGCTAAGTAAAACAGGAAATATATAATGTAACATAGTCATTATTGGCATTATCGACTGGGTCATCCATCTACTTCTAAGCTCAAGCATTTAATTCCAACTGTATCTAAAACTATGTTACAATTGTGAGGTGTGCCAACCTACGAAGCACGGATACTCCAAAACAGGTGTCGTACCCGCATTTGATACTCATCGGATACCAATACTCTGTAAATACTCCCGAATATGTATCAGATACTCTTAAGCCATATCCACGTCGTATACGGACCGTATCCAACTAGTAAAAACTAGAAAAAAAATCCAGCTATGGTCCGGCGAATTTAGCACCTGACACTGGTTATTATCTCAACCCTCTCTACTAAGTAGCAGCTACAAAATTGTCACAGTTGTTCCCTTGATGTCAGTTATTTTAAACAAATTTCCATGTGTAATCATGGATTTTTTTACTTGTTCTTTATTGCAAACCAGTTCACTCACCTTTACATGGTACTTGTGGATGCTTTTCCTGGTTAAGGTGCAAGTTTTATGCACGTTGATGTCCTCCACATTCTTTGAAAGGCTTTAGTTTAGTATTGGTGGTTCACATGCCTCTTCTTTTGGTGACTAAATCCAATGTGGTTTATTCTGGATTTCTATCTAGACAATAAATATATTTCATCTACTTTGAAGATAAACATTGCATCCCTAGCCTTCTGTCTCCCCCTATGAAGCACTAATAATCTAAAATAGGTGTCCTACCAGCACTGAATACATATATGATATCGATACTCCCTAGATACTCTAATACGTAGCGGATACTTCTTAAGATGTATCCCCTTTTTTTATTAGCATGATACAACCTCCATACATCTCGGATACGGCCAGCCCATTTAGCAGCCAAGGGAGCAGCACCCCACTCACACAATCTCTCAAAATCCCAAAACTATCTGACTTCCCAACTCTAGACTCCCCCTAATATATTGTGATTTGAGAACGAGATTGGATTGTCTTGATCTATTTTTTAAAGATAAATTGGTATTTTTTATTTAAATAAATATTAGAAAATGGCGTCTCCACACCGTACCCGTGTCTGATATTTTCAAAAATGTGTGTATCCCCACACTGAACTCGTACCCATATCCATACCCGTATTTGTATATGTGCTTCATAGGTACCAACTTGGCAAACACACCAGATGCATCTAATCTCAAAAATCAAATATTTCTTCCAAATCTGTGTTTGATATTGTGCATGTCGATATATGGGGACCTTATTCGATGATTGGTGTGACATGATTTTGTTACTTTATGACTTTCATTGATAATTATTTTGGGGCTACTTGGTTGTTTTGCTTAAAGATAGGGTACACATTCTAGATACCTGTTGGGATGTGGTGGTGGTGATGAGAGACCCGAACAACAAGGCCCAACGAGCTTGTTGCGGAGATGCGAAAGCGTGAGATCGAACAATTTAAACTGAATACGTACGAAGAAGATCAACAATGAACAAACAAGCAACCACAAAGACGAGATTTATAGTGGTTCGGCAAATTCCCAATGTGAGAGCCTACATCCACTGGCGGAGATGATATTAATGATAGAGAGACTATAGAGATGATGATTACAGAAGAGAGAAGAAGTACCCAATCCCCTTTTACACCCGAAAGCCAACCGTGGAAGAAGACGGTTGCTTGGAGAGGAGCTCTTGGAGGCGTGAAACCCTAAGGAAAGCCCTAGGTCCGTCCAAGGCTTTAGGTCTTCGAAAAATGACGTCTCTTAATGTCTCTTTGTTGCTCTTCATGCTTGGGACGAGTTGGGGAAGTCTATTTATAAGAATAGAACCCATATCCAAAGTCCCGAAATCACTAGGTTGTTTTCCGGCCGCGTTTACGATCCGGCGGGGACTGTATACGGTCCGTAACACGGACTGTATTTCCAAATCAGCAACATTTACAGTCCGGCGTTGGACTGTATATGGTCCGGCTAGACCGTAAATGCAAATACAGTCCAAGCAGACCATATATTGTCTGAAGTATGACCGTAAATACACATGTAGATGCCCAAAACGCATCCCGAAGATGCTGAGGCTTGGTGTAGACCATATAGAGAGTTTAAGACACTCTCAACAATACCATTACTGATTTCTTTGCTAAATTAAAACCCAATTTGATAAGCCCACAAAAATCTTTTGGACAGTAAATGCTCTCAAATTCATGCAAATACTTTGTTAGTGTTTTTGTAAAAATCTAGGTACCATTTATCAAACATCTTGTTCCTACCCACCTCAGCAAAATGGTATTGCCAAAAGGAATGGTCATCTTCTAGATGTCGGTCGAACAATTCTATTTCATTATCATGTTCCTAAGATTGTGTGTGCTGATGTGGTTTCTACTGTTTGCTTCCTGATAAACCAAATGCCTTCCTCTATTTTGAATAACCAGTTCCCTTACAATATCATGTACCCTGAGGCTCTTTTTGTTTCTGTTCCTCTTAAGAATTTTTGGAAGTACATGCTTTGTCTAAAAATCTTCAATCTAGTTTAACAAAACTTGACACAATCTACAAGGTCTACAAAATGTATCTTCTTAGGGTACTCCAGAAATCGGATTGTGTACAAATTGTTGGGATATGGTGGTAATGAGACACCTGAAAAAACAAGGCCCAACGAGCTTGTTGCAGAGATGCGAAAGCGTGAGATCGAGCAATCCAAACCAAATACGTACGACGAAGATCAACAACGAACAAGCAAGCAACCACAAAGACGAGATTTATAGTGGTTCGGAAAATTCCTAATGTGGGAGCCTACATCCACTGGCGGAGATGATATTATTGATAGAGAGACTACAGAGATGATGATTACAGAAGAGAGTACCCAATCCCCTTTTACACCCGAAAGCCAACTGTAGAAGAAGACGGTTGCTTGGAGAGGAGCTCTTGGAGGCGTGAAACCCTAAGGAAAGCCCTAAGTCCATCCAAGGCTTTAGGTCTTCAAAAAATGACGTCTCTTGATGTCTCTTCGTTGCTCTTCATGTTTGGGACGAGTTGGGGAAGTCTATTTATAAGAATAGAACCCATATCCAAAGTCTCGAAGTCACTAGGTTGTTTTCCGGCCGTGTTTACGGTCCGGAAGGGATTGTATACGGTCTGTAACACAGACTGTATTTCCAAATCAACAACATTTACAGTCTGACGTTGAACTGTATATGGTCCAGCTAGACCGTAAATGCAAATACAGTCTAGGTAGACCATATATAGTGTGAAGTATGACCGTAAATACACCTGTAGGTGCCCAAAACGCATCCCGAAGATGTTAAAGCTTGGTGTAGACGTCCCGTTCATCAAGGAAGCTTTTCTAGAGAGTTTAAGACACTCTCAACAATGCCATTACTGATTTCTTTGCTAAATTAAAACCTAATTTGATACGCCCACAAAAATCTTTTGAACAGTAAATGCTCTCAAATTCATGGAATACTTAGTGTTTTTGTAAAAATCTAGGTACCATTTATCAAACATCTTGTTCCTACCCACCTCAGTAGAATGGTATTGCCAAAAGGAATGGTCATCTTCTAGATGTCGGTCGAACAATTCTATTTCATTATCATGTTCCTAAGATTGTTTGGCCTGATGTGGTTTCTACTGTTTGCTTCCTGATAAACCAAATGCCTTCCTCTATTTTGAATAACCAGTTCCCTTACAATATCATGTACCCTGAAGCTCTTTTTGTTTCTATTCCTCTAAGAATTTTTGGAAGTACATGTTTTATCTAAAAATCTTCAATCTGGATTAACAAAACTTGACACAGTCTACAAGGTCTACAAAATGTATCTTCTTGGGGTACTCCAGAACTCGGATTGTGTACAGATTGTTGGGATATGGTGGTGATGAGACACCCAGAAAAAAAAGGCCCAACGAGCTTGTTGCGGAGATGCGAAAGCGTGAGATCGAGCAATCCAAACCAAATACGTACGACGAAGATCAACAACGAACAAGCAAGCAACCACAAAGATGAGATTTATAGTGGTTCGGCATATTCCCAATGTGGGAGCCTACATCCGCTGGTGGAGATTATATTATTGATAAGAGATTACAGAGATGATGATTACAGAAGAGAGAAGTGCCCCATCCCCTTTTACACCCGAAAGCCAACCGTGGAAGAAAACGGTTGCTTGGAGAGCAGCTCTTAGAGGCGTGAAACCCTAAGGAAAGCCCTAGGCACGTCCGTGGCTTTAGGTCTTCAAAAACGACATCTCTTGATGTCTCTTCGTTGCTCTTCATGGTTGGGACAAGTTGGGGAGGTCTATATATATGAATAGGACCCATATCCAAAGTCCCGAAGTGATTAGGTTGTTTTTCGGCTGCGTTTATGGTCTGACGGGGACAGTATATGGTTTGTAAAACAGACTGTATTTCCAAATCCGCAACATTTACAGTCCAGCGTTGGACTGCATACGGTCCGACTAGACTGCGTACGGTCCGACTGGACCGTAAATGCATATACAGTCCAGGACCTCCAGGAGACCGTATATGGTCTGGAGTAATGACCGTATATACACATGTAGGTGCCAAAATGCATCCCGAAGATGTCAATGCTTGGTGTAGACGTGTGGTTCATCAAGGAAGCTTTTCTAGAGAGTTTAAGGCACTCTCTCAACATACTCCACCTTGTCTTCAACTCAAAAATGATGGAAGTAGAAAAGTACTTGTAATCTTCTCCAATATCAGAAACTGATTAAGAATACCATTTCCTCTACATGCCCTGCATGGGCAAAGCTCAAGTAGACAGAAGACCAGCTAACTTTGAGCAAAGCTCAAACTTAGCTAACGGAAGAATCTTCATGATCATGTCGGTTGGATTCTCAGATGTACCAATCTTCTTTATTTGAATCTTGCCTTCATCTGTGACTTCTCGAATGAAGTGGTACTTTGACATTAATGTGCTTCGTTCTCTTGTGGAATATTAGATCTTTGCTAAGATGTATAGCACTTTGACCGTCACAATGAACATTAACTTGTTCTTGAACCATACCCAACTGATTCATCAAGCCCTTGAGTCATAAAGCCTCCTTCACGGCTTCTGCTGCCGCCATGTACTCTGCTTCAGTAGTATATAAAGCAATAGTACTTTGTAGAGTGGCTTTCCAACTAAGTTGTAGATCCCACCGTGAACATGTAACCTGTGAGAAATCTCCCCTTGTCGAGGTCGCCTGCATAATCTGAGTCACTTTGAATCTCCATGCCAAGAATCGTCTTAGCTTCACCTAGGTCTTTGATATCAAATTCTCCACCTAGATAAGATTTCTCCTTGGCAATCTCAAATGTGTGTCTAGAAGCGATCAAAATGTCATCAACATACAGCAATAGGTAAACAAAGAAATTGTCATCCAGCCTTTTGTAGTAGACACGAGCGTCATAGCTACTCCTGGAAAATCCATTGTGCGTCATGAAAGAGTCAAATCTGTTGTACCGTTGTCTAGGAGATTGCTTCAGCCCATAGAGTGACCTCTTGAGCAAGCACACATGATTCTCTTTGTCTTCAAAACCCTCTGCTTGTTGCATGTAGATCTTTTCTTCTAGTTCACCATGCAGAAAAGTTGTCTTTACATTTAGTTGTTGCAACTCTAGGTCTTCAATGGCTACCAAAGAAAGAAGCGCCTGTATGGAACTATGCTTGACGATGGGTGAGAAAACCTCATTATAATCAATGCCTTCAATTTGATTGTAGCCTTTTGCAACAAGGCAGGCCTTGTATCTATCACCTTCTTTCTTCTTATAGGCTCACTTGCAACCCACTATTTTCTTGCCTTTGGGAGGTACCACCAACTCCCAAGTTTGTTTCTTGTGGAGAGATTCCATATATTCCTTCATTGCAACAATCCACTGCGGAGCCTGCAACTGCATCACGGATATTGATGGGCTCATCACCAATATTCACATCAACGGCGTTGGAAATGGAATAGGCTACCATGGAGTCACCAAAGCCATAGCGTTGGAGTGGTTTGACGTTCCGTTTGTCTTTGCCTTTGGCTACACTGTAAGAACTCTTTGGAATCTCCTCTTTATCTTCAGTAGGCACTAAATCAACTGGCATAGAAGAGGGATCTTGTTCATCAACCTGTGAGCCAACATCTTCTTTGGTCTCCACCTGTAGTGAGACGCCTTGTTGAGAACCTGTAGAAGAGCTATTTGTGTCTTGCATAGTAGACACCATGGCAGATTCATTAAAAGTAACGTTACGCTCTACCAAGAAACGTGGTGAAGAAGGATTCTTGCACCAAAGATGGTATCCTTTCACCCTAGAAGCATAACCAAGGAATATGCATTTGATAGCTCTAGGTTCAAATTTGCCAGTATCAAAATGTGCATAAGCAGGGCAACTGAATATTCGCAGATTTGAATAATCAACAGGTTTACCAGACCAAGCTTCTTTAAGAGTCTTGAAATTAATAGAAGACGATGGAAACGGTTCACCAAATAACAAGAGGTATTCGAATAATCAACAGGTTTACTAGACCAAGCTTCTTTATGAGTCTTGAAATTAATAGAAGACGATGGCGAACGGTTCACCAAATAACATGAGGTTAATATAGCTTCAGCCCAGAAAGATCTATCCAAACCAGCATTGAGAAGCAAGCATCGGGCCTTTTCCAACAACGTTATGTTCATTCTTTCTGCTACATCGTTCTGTTGGGGAGTGTGACGCACTATACAATGTCTTTTGATCCCATGATCACTGCAGAAATTATTGAACCCCTTAGAACAGAACTCTAAGCGGTTATCAATCTGAGAAGTCTTTATGCTCTTGTCGGTTTGATTCTCAACAAGAACCTTCCAATGCTTGAAAGTCGAGAACGCCTCGTCCTTGCTCTTGAGAAAATAAACTCAAACCTTCCTTGTGCAATCATCAATGAAGGTCATATATTTAGCACCACCTTTGGAAGGAACACGAGAAGGGCCCCATAGATCAGAGTGAACATAATCTAGAGCATCCTTGGAACAATGAATTGCCATGTCGAAGCTATTGCGTTTGGCCTTCCCCATAACAAAATGCTCACAGAAATCTAGCTTTCCAATACTTTCGCCACACAACAACCCTCTCTTGCTCAAAAGTGCCATCCCTTTCTCAGACATGTGTCCCAAACGCATATGTCAGAGCCTTGTGGTGTCTTTAGATATAGTTGTAACCGCTGCGGAGCTTGAGATAGTGGAACCTTGCAAGATGTACAGTTTGTGTGAATTTCTCACTACCTTCATGAGGACCCGATCAGCTTTAAGAACTTCAAGAACTCTGTTTTCACCGGAGAACTTGCAGCCCTCGTCTTCAAGTGTGCCCAATGAGATGAGATTCTTCTTCAACCCGACAACATGTCGGACGTTCGTCAATGTTCTGACTTCACCATCAAACATCTTGATCTTCACCGTGCCAACACCAATCGTCTTACAAGGATGATCGTCACCCATAAGGATATCTCCACCTTGTAACTCATAGGTATGGAAATAATCCTTACGCTCGGTCATGTGGTGTACGTGCATGTTGAATCAATAACCTTAATCGTAGGACGGAAATGAAGCAAGAACGTAGTCATCGTTTTCAGAATCTCCATGAGCCACCTTTGCATGAGCTACAGCATCAATTGATTTCTCATGCTTTTGCTTGTTTTACAACTTGTAGCATTCATCCCGGGTATAACCTGTCTTCTTGCAATAGTTGCACCTCTTTGATTATGTGACTTTGACTTGTTTTTCTTTTGCTTTGAACTTTTAGGGTCTTTGTCACGTGGATGCTCCCTTCCTCTAGCGGCCAAAGCTTCACCCGCTACTTTTGATGAAGTAAGATCCTTCTCTAATTTCTCTTGAGACGTCAAGGCCGTTTTGACTTCATGGAGTGAGATAGTCTTTGAATCACATAATATCATCATATCTCAAAGATTCTTATAGGATGGTGGAAGGGTACAAAGCAACAAAATAGCTTGATCCTTGTCCTCTATCTTCACATCGATCTGCCTGAGGTCATGGATGACTTCATCGAACTCATCGAGAAGAGTCGTGAAGGAACCACCTTCTTCCATGTGAAGCATGAAAAGGCACTTCTTTAGTGCAAGCTCGTTGGTGATGGACTTCTTCATGTAGAATGCTTCAAGTTCATCTCAAACGTCTTTGGCGGTCTTCAGATGGACGACCTCACGGAGGACTTCATCCTCCAAACAGAGAAAGATGCATGTATGTGCCTTCTGATCAATCTCCTCCCACCGGTCATCTGTCATGGATTTCAATTTCTTCTCCTTTCCAAGAAGAGATTTGTAGACTCCTTGCGTGAGGCAAGATTCACACTTGACTTGCCAGAGAGAGAAGCTCTTCAAGCAGAGCCTACATCCATTGGTGGAGATGATATTATTGATAAGGCATTACAAAGATGATGATTACAGAAGAGAGAACAAGTACCCAATCCCCTTTCACACCTAAAAGCCAACCGTGGAAGAAAACGATTACTTGGAGAGGATCACTTGGAGGCGTGAAACCCTAAGGAAAGCCCTAGGTCCGTCCATGGCTTTATGTCTACAAAAACGACGTCTCTTGATGTCTCTTCGTTGCTCTTCATGGTTGGGACGAGTTGGGGTCTATTTATAAGAATAGGACCCATATCCAAAGTCCCAAAGTGATTAGGTTGTTTCCCGGCCGTGTTTACAGTCCGACAGGGACTGTATATGGTCCGTAACACGAATTGTATTTCCAAATCAGCAACATTTACAGTCCAGCGCTGGACTATATACGGTCTGGCTGGACCGTAAATACATATACAGTCCAGGGCCTCCAAGCAAATCATATATGGTCTGGAGTAATGACCGTAAATACACTTATAGGTGCCCAAAACGCATCCCGAAGATGTTGAGGCTTGGTGTAGATGTCTGGTTCATCAAGGAAGCTTTTCTAGAGAGTTTAAGACACTCTCAACACATATGCTATGATCTGACGACTAAGAAATGACTTATAAGTGTGTATGTGGTATTTTTTTAAGATACACTATACTTCTCTAAAATGAGTTGAACCTTATCTACGGAGTTGCTAATTTATACACCTCTTCATGTGATTGTCGAGCGGGATTCACATGAACCTACTTTTGTCCTCTCAAGGTTTATTAAAGGCACCGCAAGACTACAACTCCCTCTATGGTCCCTACCTCACGCAATTTTCTATCTTTCTCGGCACATCAAGACACCAATCGGATAACTTCTGACATGAATCTTCATATTTGCTAAAGAAAAGGAGTGTGTTCTTGTACTTTACATCCTATCAGCAATTTTTGTTCTAATGCTAATCTTGGGACCTGTTCTGCCAATTTTAATGTTGCTCTTTCCATTGTCTTTGGCCCTGAGACTGTAGTTGAAGCCCTGACACACCCTACATGTTGCCATACCATGGTGGAGCGCTCTTCGTACTCAACATACATGGGATCTGGTAGAACCTCCTTCCCATGTCTCTTTTGTGGGATGTCGATGGATTTTTACTGTTAAATATTATCTAGATGGCACAATTGAACACCTCAAAGCGCACCTGGTTGCTAAGGACCATACATAGACCTATGGAATAGATTCCTTTGAGACTTTGGCTCCTGTTGCCTGTCTTAATTCAATGTGTGCTTATATCTATTATTGTCAATAATTTTTGGCCCCTTATTTCTAATTAGATGTCAAAAATGCTTTCTTGTATGGCAATTTATAGGAGGTGTATATAGATCAACCTCCAGGTTTTGTGGCTCAGGAGAGTGTTCTGAGGTTTGCCGACTAAGGAAAGCAATCTATGGTCTGAAACAAAGCACACGAGCATGATTTCACAAATCCAGTCAGATTCTTGCTAAGTTTGACACTAGATGCTTTAATTTTGACCATTCAGTGATCTATAAAGCAACTAATGTTGGGCTAGTAATTATGATTGTATAAGTGGATGATGTCATCCTTTTGGGTAGTGATCATCAAGGCATTCAAGCTACCAAGCTATATATGCGCAAACATTTCATCACTAAAGACCTAGGTAAATTACACTATAATCTAGGAATTTAAGTATCACATTCCTCCTCTGGAATTTGGCTATCCCAGCGCAAGAATATTCCTCATCTATTGCGGGAAACTGACATGTTGGGGGCCAAGTCGATTAGTACTCCTCTTGATTCCAAGACAAATTGGGATGATGACTCTTCTCCTCCATATCCTAATAGCAAACATTATATAAGACTAGTTGGTAAACTTATTTACTTAACTATTAGAAGAGTTGATATTACATATGCAATCGGACTTGTCAATAGGTGTCTAGACAGACCTTAACAATGCCATAGAGATGTTGTCTACCATATTCTCAAATATTTAAAGACTCTCTTGAAAAAGGTGATGCAGGATAGGCTCCACCTTTACACACTTATGAGCACAGGCGTCGACGTGTCATTAGTTAAACTTTATTAGCTTGCATAATTTCATTATGTTCTTTTCTTTTACTGGGCTTTTCTAAAGTCAAGTGGTTTAGTCCCACATTGGCTACCGCCCATTTTGTCTCATTTTCTCATATGCCCCGCATGAGGCCGCTTATGTGGTCGCATATGTGTATGCGGCCCTCAAGCCGCAAAGCATATAACTATGCAGTGCTATTTTTGAACATGGACCGAATATGCGGTTTGCAGTCCGCATATGCGGCCGCTTAGGCCCTGCATTTCATTTGGTGACTTAGTAAAAAAACCCTCAAATAAAATCAACCAAATTAAATGACAACTTCTATATAGTTGATTTTAGACCAGATATTGAAATTTTGCTACCTCATAAATAATTCTATTTTAAATGAGTGGTGCAAAATATATTATTACATTTTACAATTGTCAATGTTTCGTTATGATCTTTCCTTTGCTCTTTTTTACTCTTCTATTTTGCTCTAAGATTAGAACACGTTGCACTTGCAACAGTTCTTATCTGTCTTGTATAAGAGGGGAATCTATTGTAGATATCAATTGGGTATCATATTTTCTTTTTTACAAAGTATCAAATTTGTGTTGTCTAGAGAGTAATTTATATTCCCTACGAATGTTCTTCTCTATTTATTACTGACTTGATTTCTTCATATCATTTTGATGTTTTGATTTTGTTTTTAATGTTCTTTTTCTATTTCTACTTTGAACTACCATGTGTTGTGTTATTGTGGTTATTCTTATTGTGTTCATTCAATAAATGTTTTGTTGTGAACTGCATGTGTTAGTGTGTTGTGTTACTTGTATATTCTAGTACATTATATAAACTTAGGGTTTTGTTGATTGAGTTTTCTTCTTGATGATTGAAAAATATGTGTTTCTTCTTCCATGATGTAATTATCTGTTGGTACATTTTGGGCTATTAGGCTAAGAAACTAGATAGTATGAAATTTATGATTATAGTTATAATTTTTAATTAAATATACGTGTATAAAATATAGATTTTTTTAAAAAAATCCAAAAACGCATATGTCTTGCTTATGCTCCCGCATTCCGCTCTATGCGGTACCCTGACCAAACGTATACCGCATGCCGCGTTTCAGAACATTGTTTCGTCCTGTTTTTGGAAGCCTAGCTAAATGCTCTATTTGCATCCACGTAGAGACACACTTGATGAATAAATAATTATCCGTTCTAGCCATTGCTTTGCATTTACTAGTTCGCAGATTTACATTGTGACGGTCGTCGTTCTCCGCCAATGTCTTAAAAAGCGGGCCAGGCGCCCACCTGAGCGGCCCAAAGGGCCTGCCGCTTCATTTCTTGCTTGTGCGGCCAGTAGGTGATGGACCAATAAGTGATCGCTTGGCCCCGCCTACGCACCCGCCTCAGTTCTATTCTTGGGAGCCCGCTTCAGGCCGCCTTTTGGTTGGTTGGGTGCCTTAGCCCATATGATGGGCCCAGAGAGTTATTGGCCCTAAAAAAACGACATTGTGGCCAGCAGGGTTAGAATACCCCAATTCATGCAAGCGACAGGTTGCTCTTCGCTCCCTGACTACAGTAAACGAAACCGCTGCCTTCCGCGGACGCTCTTCTCCTCTCCGTCGCATCTAGCCGCAACCCTTCTCAGGGATTGCACTTGGATCTCACCCAAGAGACTACAGCAGCGCTAGTGTTCGTGTTCCCGACCAATTTTTACCTTCTCCCTTCCTCCTTTGGTTGATGTTTAGAGGGTGCCGACGGTTGATGTCTTGTTGATGAAGAATCAACGTTCCAAACTGGATTTTGGTGTTGTTTGACGTTTGGGGAAGACTTTTCCTGCTCAAGAGAGGACGGATCATTGCAAGGTAATGAACTAGACACTTATTTCCATTATGTGTTTGATCATTTTCTCTTTTTCTACATAGATACATATGACAATTGTATTGTTTCTTCTTTTTTTCATTTTTTTTAGTTAAATGGTGTTGTTGTTGCTATATGATTACATTCCTAGTAACCATGTATGTGTATGATTGCCTATACATTCCTAGTAACCATGTATGTGTATGATTGCCTATATGTCTATGTATTTGTCATATAATAGTACAAGTTATAGCACATTACTGTTGTACATTTTTTCATGGCATTATACGTAACCCAACTTCATCTTACATTAATAAAACAGCCTATAGTGTGCATTATTCTATTGTTTACTGGATAAGTGTATAGTACTACATTATATTATATATTGAAACTAATTCTATACTTTGTATTGCTTATTGCATAATGTACATTAATAATATATATATATATATATATATATATATATATATATATCTTCTACGATTGTATTGTTGTTCAAATTAGTACATTACTTTACTACTAACAGTAAAAGGAAAGAGACTAGAAATATAAATTTGATTAATGTATTAAATGTTCATTATACTTATGTTATAATTTGCATTTTGTGACTTTTTGTACATGGTCAACGATATGTCTGCTCCTCCAACCCTTCAGAATCAAGAAAACGTTGTGCCAGCTTCCAACAGTAGGTCATAAGATCCGGGTTGGAAGTATTGTGATCTTCCAGACCTGGCTCGTAGAGATCGCCTTCGCTGTACTTTTTGCAAACATATCTCCATGGGTGGGATTTTCAAATTGAAGAAACACCTTGTTGGAAGGAAAGGGAATGTGGATCCTTGTATGAGTGTACCATCATAAGCAAAAAGGGAGATTATTAAGTATTTGGATAAATTAGTTGCAAAGAAGGCCAAGAAACAAAAGGAAATGGATGAAGCTAGAGAGGAGGTCAACATTAGGGAGCGGTCTGATGATGAGGATATGGTAGTTCTTGGTGGTTCACGACCAAAGAAGCTTAAGATGGTGGGACAGATTAACTAGTATTTCAATAGGGACTTAGAAGTTGTAGTGAAGGAGAGGTTGTCATCAAAGCAAGAGGAAATTAACATGAAGTTGAAGAAAGAAGAAAGGAAGAAGGAATGCAGTTTATTGGAAGATGGTTTTATCAAGTCAATAAGCATGCCTATAATTATTTTAGTATATCACTATATCTTGTTCCTGGGATTATTATAACATATTGTATACCGACATAAGCATGTTCTTACATGAAACACTATGAAAATTGCAGGGATAGCAATGAATACAGTGACATTGAGGAGCTTCAATGTAATGTTGGAGGTTGTTGGCCAATTTGGTCCTGGATGTGGGGCCCTACCATACATGAATTGTGGGAGCCTCTCTTGAAAAGAGAAGTGGAACATACTAGGAACTCGTTGGAGACTCACAGAGATGAGTGGAGGAGTGGCTGCTCAATTATGGCATATGCATGGACAGATAGAAGAGGAATAAGTATAATGAATCTTTGTGTCAATTGTAAGAGGGTACAAGTTTCCTAAGGGCTATAGATGCATCTGTTGACATTCACAAGCTGAATTCATATTTAAGTTGGTGGATAATTGTATAGAGGAAGTTGGAGCAGACAATGTCGTGCAGGTGGTCACTGACAACGCCACAGCTAATATTGCAACAGAAAGGCTTCTCAAGGGCAAGAGGCCTGCAATTTTTTTAAATCCTTGTGTCGAGCACTGTGTAGATCTCATGCTTGAGGGCGTTGGGCAGTTGCCTAGGATAAAAATTGTGATTTAGAAGTGTAGGAAGTTGGCCATCTTTATTTACAGCCACCACAGCACCCTCAGTTTGATGAGGAAGCTCACTAAGGGTAACTTGGTTAGGCCTGGCGTGAAACGTTTTGTCACAGCCTGCCTTAGTTTGCAAAGCTTGTTGGATAAAAGAAATGAACTGAGAAGTATGTTTTGTTCCTCAGAGTGGGACTAATGCAGGTACTCCAAGACATGTGAGGGGGAGCGCGTAGCAATTATGGTGACATCATCAACATTTTGGGCTGAAGTGGTGTCTACTTTGAAAACATTCAAGCCGCTAGTCAACGTGTTATGAATTGTAGACAGTGAGAGGAAGGCAGCTATGGGCTTCATGTATGTTGCAATGCTTGATTTTGAAAAAGGGTTGGCACAGAGCCTAGATCATGATCAACCCTTCCTGAAGAGGGTTATGGAGATTGTTGATGAGAAATGGGACAAAAGGCTCCACCGTCCCTTACATGTGGCAGGTAAAGAAATTTTCTACATTACTTTTTATATTCAATGACTGTTAAATGTATTCTAATTTCTAATTTTCTATTCTATTTGCTGAGAATAAGATTATATTGAATTGAATAGAATGGGATGAATACAAGACTGGACGCGCTCTCCTTTATATAGGAGAGGGGAGACGCCCTAAGACTTAGGATGCAAGTAATCTCAACGGGCCAAGACACTAAAGGCCCACTAACTAATTAACATATTAACTAAATAGGCTAATATAAACTCTCTAACACTCCCCCTCAAGCTGGAGCATGGGTGAAACACATGTCCAAAGCTTGGAGGTTACAAGACTCCATAAAACGATAAAAGAAATGATAAATGAAAGATAAAAGATAAATATCACTCTCCATACAAAAATTGATGCTCCCCCTTAATTAATACTCCCCCTGAACCATGTGGTGACAATGCCTCTCTTCTTTGAAATTGTATTCTGCATACTGGAGATCGTAGAGCTTTGAAGGTCTTTAGAGTGCATCTGGAATGAAGAGCATCTGAAGAATGGAACTTGATACTACAGCAGTAATTCGCCACTTGGAGCAGACGATCCTCAACACCATTACTACGTCATCTTCATTGGATTACGTACTTAACGCGGCAGGAACGCAAATGCCCAATGTCGATGTAGCAGTAGCGGAATCTTCAAAATGTCTGAGAAGACGTGCATAACGTGGCACGAACACGAACGGACGATGTGTTGATGATACGATGCAGGTACCATAAAACTCTGACGCATGAACCTTGGGGGCTTAATGGGAAAGGAGATCATCCATCAAGGAAAGTCCCACTTAGATCAGCAACAGGTAATGTCGAAATAGCAGATGCGGCTCAGAGAAAACGTGACGAAGTAGCTCGGTGAAGATAAACTGGATGAATCAACCTTGCAGAAGTAGATTCGCAGGCTTGTTGAGCTTCTGAAAATCTAAAAAAACACCCATATATCTCATGTGCAAGGAAGAAAATGTCCGATTTCGACGCCGTTTCGGTAGCCACAGAAACAGAAATTTCGACAAATTTTGACGAAAATTTCGACAGATGCATTCCTGTCGTTTCGACGACCAAATGATTGAATTATTTATCGAAATTTTCCCAGAACAATCTACTAGTGTAGATCTACTCAAATATGTAATAATATTTCATATTGGATATGTGAGGGGTGGGGCTCCTCATGTGTGAGTGAAGGAAGCTGAACAATTTCTATGGGCATTTTGATGGAGAATTTGAGGTCAATTGAATGGAGAAATGAATGAATGAAGTCATCATAGTTTGCAAGTGCAATATATAGACTTAAAAGACACAAATTTATGGAAACATAGCATGATCTAGGATGGTAGGACCTCTCGGTAGGATGACAGGATGTAATACATAAACAACGTTGCAGTGGTATGTGAGTGAGTATTGAGGAAGCATGAAACAACTATGGTTTATGCATCTAGTTGAACCATGATGGTTTTCATCCTCCTTGTTGATTATACCTATCAACATATTGGCTCATGCTTATTTTGTTTTATACAAGCATAGATGTGTCTCACTGTTAATCCCCATATGCTTACAAGTGATAAAATGCATACTAATGGATTAACTCAAGCTTTGTTCTTAGTCGTGTGCTTTTGTAGCGAGAGCTTATAGGAGGCAACCATGTAGTTAGAGGTGTGATTGATAATAGCATACATACAAAAAATCTCGATAGTGATGCTAATTTTGTGCACTATAACATAAATCATGTGACCTCAAAAATGAAAGTTAGTGGGTCATCATAGTCATAGATATCACTCCTAGACACATTTTTAAATATTTCCTATGTAGATCTTTATAGAAGTGAGAGAAATAGGAGAGAGAGGTAGAATTAGGCTAGGAAGAGAAGAAACATAACTTAGATTGCCCCTAACAAGCCCAAGGAATCACATAGAAAAATCTGCACACATCGTACCCCATTTCTCAAAATAATAGATGTGTTTCTCGAAATTTCGTCGAAATGCGGACGAAATGGGCCTATTTTCATCGAAATTTACCTAATTTCGTCGAAATTCGAAATAATTGTCGAAATTCAATTTTTTCTGGAGAAATTCTCTACGTACAGACATGTAAGGCTATTTCTATGTCCGATCGTTGGCGGCATCGAAATAATTAACGAAATTTCGCCAATTTTGACGAAATTTTGAACATTGCTCATGTGAGTGCAGCTGAAGTACACCATCGACACCTGACGTACATAACGCGGTATGAACGTGGATAGCTCGGTGATGACGCTGAATGAAGATCCTTCATTGTTGTCTGGAAGTAGAGAACGGATGTGTTGAACAATGCGAAGCTCCATGAAGATAATAGCCTGGAACATATACAGCCTGAATACATATATCATTTCTTCTCATACTCTCTCTCATACATATTCTCTCACACACACACTCTCTTCTCATCTCTTCCTCTCCTCTCTATCCCCCCTGCACACCTAATACTACAAGAGTGAGTGTTTGGTGTGGAGAAGTGGATATATGACCCCCCCCCCCGCACTGTAGAAAGGGATACACACATGATATGGATGGGTGGGAAAGGAAATGGTGGATTTGAGAAGATTTTGTGATATGGAGATGTGAAATATGTGGATAATGAAACCGATAACTGGAGAGAATATGCTAAATGAGTCAATGTAAGATCCGGGTAGAAAATTAAATGGTCTGATTAGGCTTAAAATTGGATCTGATTAGCAAAAGCTAGATCCGAGTAAGGATCTGAATATCAATATAGAGAAGTTGAGGGCAGTAAAAGTAAATATAGAGGAGGACGTCACTCATACTTGGGAGAAGACAAACTGATTAGGGGGTGATGGCATGGTTGAATATGGTGGGGTGCTTTGGCCAGGGATCGATGATGGTGTTGGGGCAGCAACAACGAGGACTCAACGACGATGGCAATGGATAATGGATGTCAGCAGCAGCAGGATGGAGCAGAAGTCAGGGGGCCAGGATAATGGCAACGGCGACTGAAGAGTGTAATCGTCGGCTGGAAATACGGTTGTTGCTAAATGAGGCAACAACACTGCAGTAAACGGACACGCCATGATGGCGATGATTGCAACGGCTGGTGGCAACGTAATCGGCAGCAACGGGATGGTTGTCACTGGCTGCGGTTGTCGTTGTTGATTGGTTGCAGTGGCGGTGTTGTTGTTCGTTGACGGCGTCGGGCGTACGGTCAGCAGGCATAGGCAGTGCATTGACAGGCAGCAACTGTTGTTGTCCTGGCCGACGGAGGTTGCGGCTCCGCTGATGGTTGCGGCCAACGGCTGCAGCAATATTGCTATTGGAAATCAACGACTCTGTTGTTGCAGCGACGCTTACACCGGATGCAGGAGGATGCGACGGCGGCGTGATGTGGCAGCGTGACTGATGGTGACATTAACTGTTGTTGTCGATGATGGCTTGATGGTGGCTAATAGCGTCGGGAGATGCAAGATAGATAGGAGATAGCCGGGATGGATAGCGCCAGCGTACGGAAAAGAAACTCGGATCTTAAGGAGGAGAAGCCATGGAAGCTAGGATATGCCCGGCGGGCAGCCGGCTTAAGCCATGGCAATGGCGGCGGTGGCCGCCCACAGGCGGGTTCTCCCCCGGTTGCGCTCTCTCGGAGAGAGGCGGCGGCTACGTCTAGGGCTGTTGTTTCTCGGCGGCTAGGAGAGAAGGAAAGCAGAGGCGGCTAGGGTTCCCTCAGGAGCGAACACGCTCTGATACCATGTTGAGAATAAGATTATATTGAATTGAATTGAATGGGATGAATACAAGACTGGACGCCCTCTCCTTTATATAGGAGAGGGGGACACCCTAAGACTTAGGACGCAAGTAATCTAAACAGGCTGAGATACAAAAGCCCACTATCTAACTAACCTATTAACTAAATAGGCTAATATAGACTCGCTAACACTATTCATTACAAAATGTAGGCTACTACTTGAATCTGTACTATTACTAGTCTGATCCTAAGTTTAACACACGAGAAGGTGTGATGGAGGAACTCGTGGATTGCATAGATTTTTTTTTCTTAAAATTGTCATTCAAGATAAAAATGATTTGGAGAAAGAGATGGCTGTCTATAGAGTCTTGGGGCATTTGGGAAACCAAGTGTCATAAGACAGAGATCAAATCCTGACTTGGAACCCGGTAAAATGTCTTGAAACATAATAATTATGATAAATTCAATATAAAGAAATATTATGTTATTTGACCACTTGCACAACATTGTTTGCTCCAACGTCCTCTATACAACTATCCACCAACTTAAATATGAACTCAGGATTGTGAATGTCAGCAGATGCATCTATAGCCCTTAGGAGACTTGTACCCTTCTTACAATTGACACAAAGATTCATTGTACTTCTTCCACTTCTATCTATACATGCATCTGTCATAATTGAGAAGCCACTCCTCCACTCATCTATGTGACTCTCCAACGAGTTCCTAGTCTGTTCCACTTATCTTTTTAAGAGAGTCTCCCACAATTCATGTATTGTAGGGCCCCGCAATCCAGGACCAAATTGGCCAACAGCCTCCAACATTACATTGAAGCTCCTCAATATCACTGTAATTTTCATATTGTTTCATGTAAGTACATGACGTGGTAAAATATTGCACTACAAATTCACTCGGTGTTGAAATCCCCGAGCTTTTACCTAAACCTCGTGCAATAATACCACCCACAAGCGGACGGGTCTTATCGCAGTATAGTTAAGGTTCGAACCTAAAGAACAACGTTTTTAAGAATCTTTGTCAGTCGAGTCTAGCTCAAGTAAGACTAATATTTAAAACGATTGATTGGTTTGTGGTTGATTAAACTAAATGCAAGAAAGTAAAAGAGCAGAATTAAAGTTGGGTCTAGATTTATGATATGGGATCCCTGGGATGGTCTCGGGTTTCACCACCACTACACCTGCAAACACATCCAAACATCAAACTTCCAGGCAAGATATAACTATCCAAATGGAGCTGCTACGAACCCTCCGCGAGGATAGGCTCACGTAAGTGTCACCTTCCGGATCACTCACTTACAGCTCCGAAGATACAACATCCAACTAAGGTTGAGGGTCCCCCACGAGGGTAGATCCACAGAAGCGTCACCGTGGGCTAGATGGCTCGTCCCCTCACGGATCATACACTTACGACCTCAAGGAAACTCATTCTATTTCTAGTCAAGGTGTCAACCGCGCTAATCGATAAGTAAGCAGGTGATTAATCTATAAACAAACATTGACGATTAACAAAGACGATACAAAATCCAACTAAGGTTGTGGCCCTCCGTAAGGGATGTTTAGGTCACAGAAGTGTCACCGTAGAATAGATGTCTCGTCCCCTTACGGATCATGCCCTTACTACCTCAAGAATCCTATCCTATTTCTAGTCAAGGAGTCAACTTCGTAAATCGCCATTCTACCCTGCATAGAGAAAATCTCACAACATAGGAAAGAACAAGATGAAAGCAAGTAAGTAATCAAACTACAAACATTATCAACTAACAACGAAATGAAAGGTTATATACATTGCCATGGAATGTTTAACTAAGGAACATGCATGCATGGGCAGCGGGGCTAGTCCCCGAACCCCAGCGAAAAGGAACTACTCGCTCATGATGCGAGAAATAAGAAGGATAAGAAGAGAGAAGTAAGATTCCGCCATGAGCGTAACGAAGTAGGTGGTCGCAGCTCGGTGAAGATGATGCGGTCTTCTACGTCGCGTCGGAGCAGATCTGGAAGAGGAAGGACCACCAAGACAGGTCGGGCAGATCTTCTTCTCCACCTTCCTTCTCGCCTTAGCCTCCTTGCTCACAGTAGGAGGAGCATGTGAAGTAGTGTTGGCGTGGATGACGTGGATGACGGGCGGATGCGCAAGCCTGGCGCTAAGCTTGGCCGTGTAGAACGTCCTCCACCAGGGGTCGAGTGCTTCTTAGGCACAGCCTGGTGGTGGAGTGAAGGAAGAGGAGATACGTAGGCGGAAGATTTCCCCAGGGGTCGAGTGCTTCTTAGGCACAGCCTGGTTGTGGATTTATGGCTGCGGATTGGAGGGAGCAGGGGTCGAGCTTGCAAGAAGCAGCCTGGCGGCGTCCCAGATCCAATGCCCAAATGAGGATCCTTGTCGTCCTATTTATAGGCTTGGATGGGGTCTTCACGTTTTTGTTGTGAAGCAGCTCCAAGCGGTTTGGAGCAAACAGTTTGCTTGATCGATTTGGAGCAAACGGTCTTGGTCCAAACGGTCTTGAGTTCTATCGGTTTGCTCCAAACGGTCTTGAGAATGCATGATCATTCGGTCTTGACGGCCAAACGGTATTGGAGACCGTTTGACATCCAAACAGTCTTGTCTTTGACGTTCCTTTCCTCTGATCGGTCTTGAGTCTTTGTCCAAACGGTCTTGCAAACAGAACAGATCCAAACGGTCTTGGACAGTCGATCTGCAGTTAACGGTTTTGGAGACGCAAACGGTCTTGAAGACCATTGAGTTCCAATCGGTCTTTCATCTTCATACGGTCTTCGTGACCCAAACAGTCTTGAGCACCCAAACGGTCTTAAGGTCAAACGTTCTCGCGGCCAAATGGTCTTGAAACCAAATGGCTCCAAACGGTCTTGGGGTCAAACGGTCTCGCGTCCAAACGGTCTTGGAACCGAATGGCTCCAAACGGTCTTAGGACCGAAATGTCAAAACCGCATGGGTAGACCGCTAGGTGAAACCATTTGGTGAAACAGTTTGGTGGAAACCAAATTTGAGAGGATCTTGACTGATTTTCATATGATGATTTGAACCTGCATAAAATCAATATAAATGTAGTAAATAATCTTGATAATTGAATCAGTTAAGAATCTTGTAATTTGTGAGATTTAAGAGATGAAATTGAAAGTACTGAATCGAATTAGTCCAAAAAGGCGACTGAAAATCATGATGAATATGCATTCATCAGAATACCCCAAACTTAAACGTTGCTCGTCCTCGAGTAACACAAAATCTGAAGCAGTAATCAAATGAATACTTTATGATCATGTCATTGCCTCCTCTTCACATCACGATTATTTCTCTTTGCTCAGTATGACTAAGTATCTCAACTCCTGAGACCACTAAACACATCTTACCATATCTTCGTTTCTGAGTTCGCTTTCCAATATCACTTCCTCTTCACTTTTTCCAACAACAAGCATGTCAAAGAGTTTTGTAAGAGTCCAGAGATACCCGCATAACAACAAGTATACATCTGATTTGACACTAGTGTTTTTCGGTATTGTGGAGGCATTCATTGTGCCAATAGGTAGAAAAGGAGTGAAGGGTGGTATGGAAGGAAGAAATAAATCTCTCCTTTGTTCGACTCGAGATTTTTATTATTTTATTTGCAATTTCTTTGATTGCATTTTTTTGTGCGAATCTCTCCTCTATTCAACTCGAGATTGCATTTTTGTGTGCGCTTTGGCATCTTTTCTTGGTGGTACGCCCTATTTATATGCAAGGGGTATGGAAGAAGCGGATATAGAGGGAGGTGGCGTGCCTCCCCAAACTTAGGGTTTGGCAGTATTTTGGCTATTTTTGTTTCTTTTTGATGGATGGAGGGGTACGAAGATGATGGAAGAAGTGTAGAAGAGAGTTCAGATCAGAATGCAACATGATTTACAATTCAGTGCACCGGGTTGTTCTCCTTATCGTATTCTGCTCAAATAATGACTTGTTGAGGATCCGGTGGAGATTCCATGTTATTATTCTACTAATCAGTTAGGAAGCACGATGTGTTTGATCCCTATTAGTTCGACAAACACTTGTCATTTTCTCATAAGTATCATGATGTTAGAAATCATAAGCTTCACATGATGATTTCAACCAAAAGGCTAGTTTTCAGAAGAAGGTCCTTTTGAGGATCTGCTTCGAATAAGGGGGTATAACGATTCAAAATGCATAAAGATTAAAACAAAGAGTGTCAAAACTTCATCTTGTATCTGTTCAAACTCTTAAAAACTTTTGAAAATTTTGAAAATTTCGGTCAAAAATGCAGCCGTGAAATCTTAAGTCAGGAAAGGATGGGTGTAGGTGGAAAGTGAGATACGTACCACCCACCCTCCACCCCAAACTTAGAATTTTGCTCGTTCCGAGCAAACTCTAAATCCGAGATGGAGGGGAGATTTCATGTCGGTTGGACCACGAGATGTGGTTGCGTTCCAGTTGGCGTGCGTCCTCCACCTAAAAATCTCAAAGATAAGGAACAATCAGAACTATGCGATTTTTATTTGGTGAAAAAATATCTAAAAAGGTAAAAACAAAATTAAGCAACATTTTAAATTCAAAATTAAATGTAAATTATGAAATTATTGATCAGGTTGCCTCCCGACAAGCGTCTTTGTTTTACGTCGATGGCTCGACGTGGATACTGTCAACATGGTGGTGCTCTAAGTGGAGCTTGGGCTGGCTTGTCATATTCTTTTGGTGGTTTCTTTTTCAACAATTCATTTACTCTTGCTTTGATTTGAGCCTCTTGTATTCTCCTCAAAGCAGTGCGAGCAACGTCAGAACACAAATTGTGGTGACTCTGAACGGCATCATTGACGAAGTAGTGTTGTTGAGGCTCGGAAAGAAAGTTCGTTTGTTGATGCACTGTCCCCTCTTCATAGAAATTTTGATCACATATATCCATCAGATACGGATCCGGGGGGGTGATCTTGGTAGAAATTGCAACCCAGATCTTGTTGTGGCGTAAAAAAAAATATCAGTAGTCTCTGTTTGTTGGGTTACCGGTGCATCCCAAGAGATAGTTGTTTGAGGGGGATCATTGACAGCTAAAGAATTACCAGAATGAGTAACCACATGGTTGGGAGGTGACTCCTCCACAATTTGTGGCGTTTATTTCGTCTCAATAAACACTGGTCCATTGTCAGCTTTCTCTTCCTCATGTTCTTTTTCTGAAGTAGTATCTGATTTTGAAGAAAGACATTGCCGCTGCATCTGAGTGAATTGATTAACACAATCGACAAAATATGCCTCTTCTTCTTGAGTGCGCTCCTTAGCACTTTTTGTTGCATAGAAATCAAAAGATTTGTTTCCTACTCTTAGGGTCAAAATTCCAGCCTCAACATCTATAAGAGCTCTGGCGGTTGAGAGAAAAGGTCTTCTAAAAAGGAGGGGGTATCGTGGATTTTCCCGGATGTCCATAACTACAAAATCACATGGGACATATAGATCTCCAAGCATTACAGGGATGTCTTCTATGATGTCGACTGGTTTGATTATTGAGGAGTCAGCAAGCTCGATGGACATTCTTGTGGGTGCGAAGTTGGTGAGGCCCAGTTTGTTACATAGGCTGAATGGAATGATATAAATGCTAGCTCCGAGATCAGCTAGGCCTGGTCGGTTGACAGCATCGCTTATTGAGCAGTTAATTTTGAAAATTCCTGGGTCCTTATGTTTGCGAGGCATCTTATCCATCACTAAATCAGATGATGTTCCTGCCAGTTTCACTAACTGGCGATCTTCAATTTTGTGCTTGCGACTAAGCAGGAGTTTGAAGAACTTTGACCATTAGGCCATTTCAGCCATGGCATCCAAGAGCGGAATGCTGACCTACAATTTTCTCATAATTTCCTTAAATTTGTTGAATCTAGTATCAAGCTGGGTGAAATTCATATGATTTGGGAACGGCACACGGGGTTTATATACAGGCACAACGGGCTCAGGTGAGTCTTCCACATCAACAACAATAGGTTCCTCAGAACTGGCTTTGTTTGTCATATCATTCTGAGTTGCTACTGCGCTATGCTCATCACCTTGGACATTCGTCGCGGTGACGGGAGTCATGGATCCCAGTAAGACACCGCCTGAACGAGTTGCCACAATCTTAAGTTGTTCCAAATGCCTTGGATTGTCCTCTGGTTGCCCAGCTAAAACTCCAGCAGGTGGCTTCAGACTAGCAGCAAGTTGGGCTAGTTGAGATTCAATAGCCCTCTGATGGGCTTGATGTGACTGCAACATTCTCTCAATTGCCTTTAGTCTGTCATCAGGAGAGATGGGGTTAGCTTGTTGTTGATAAGGGACCTGGTTTGGATCTTGGAATTGATTCCTATTCTAGAAATTACTTCTGAAGTTACCTTGGCTTCCAAAATTTTGTTGTTGGTTGTTTGAACTAAATTGATGCGAGTTTACCGCTCCAGAAGGAATTCCATATTGAAAATCGGGATGGTTACTATTCTGATTTGGATTGAAATAACTTTGACAAGGGTTAGTGTTCACAGCATTCAGACTCTCCATCTGGCCATTATCTCCTTGTCCACTGATTCTGCTTAGAGCGGCTTCGTAAAGAATATTACAGTACAAAGTAGAGTGGTCATTGCTCTTCCATTCTTCACAGAACAATGGCGCTGACTTGACTTTCTCCAGTTGTTGTAGGGGTAAGCGTCCTCTTTCATAAGCGGCAAAAGATGATTCGAGACGATCTTGCTTGGCAACTAAGAGTTTGAGGGATTCAGCGATAGACATAAACTCAGGAGTGGCTTCAGCCATAGCTACCTTCAATACTCCTTTACTTACCGATCTACCCCAATTTGCTTGATTTTCAGCTCCAAGGGTAACAACTCTCCATGCGCTGTCTTAACTTTGACGCATGAAGTTTCCTCCAGATGAGGAATCTAAGAACCTCTTAATGTCATCGTCCACACCCCTATAGAAGATCTCAATGAGTTGATTCTTAGGAATGCCATGGTGTGGACACTTACGTAGAAGCTCCTTATATATCTCCCATGCCTCAGCAAGGGTTTCTCCAGGGGCTTGAGTAAACATTGTATTTTTCCCCTAATTTCATAAGTGAGAGGATAGAATTTTTTCAGAAAAACATTTTGCAGTTGTTCCAATGTAGTGATGGGCTCGCATTGCAAAGAGTTGTACCAACTTATAGCTCTATCAGCGAGAGAATACTTGAAATGACGGAGTCAGATGGCATCGTCCGAAACTCCATTTTGTTTTGTCTTAGCACATAGATCGATGAATCCCAGAAGATGTTCTTGGTTATCTTCTCCTTATTTACCATAGAATGGGTTGTTTTGAAGCAAGGTAATCCAATGTGCTCGTATCTCAAAGTTAGGAGCATGGATGGGAGGAGGTTGTACTGGGTGATGAACATCAGCAGCTTTAGGGATAGAGAATTCCCTAAGGTCCTTCTGCAGTTCTGCTGCTTGTGCTGCTGCTTGTGCAGCTAGGATTTCTTCTTCAACTGCAGCTCTTGCCTCTTGCATGAGCCTTTCTCTTTGTATAGCAAGGGCTTGCGCTACCCTTCTGGCTATTTCCTCCTCTTGAGCCATTCTTGCTTGGTTTTCTCTGTTCTGTTCTGACGATAAAAGGTTCTGTCAATCTCCGGATCAAAGCTAGTCGTGAGTCCGGGACTGTTCAGGCGGTGCATGCACTAGTCTTGAGGGTACCTAAAATGAAAAAATTCGAAAGTGAGATCCACAGAGTAGAGTCGAATTCAAGTAAATGATCAATTATTTCAAAAAGAAAAAGCAAAATCCTAGACTAACCTTAAAAGAACTAGATCTGACTAACTGATTCTATTGTCCCCGGCAACGGAGCCAGAATTTGACGTGGTAAAATATCATACTACAAATTCACTCGGGGTTGAAATCCCTGAGCTTTTACCTAAACCTCGTGCAATAATACCACCCGCAAGCGGACGGGTCTTATTGCAGTATAGTTAAAGATCGAACCCAAAGGACAACGTTTTTAAGAATCTTTGTCAGTCGAGTCTAGCTCAAGTAGACTAATATTTAAAACGATTGATTGGTTTGTGGTTGATGAAACTAAATGCAAGAAAGTAAAAGAGCAGAATTAAAGTTGGGTCTAGATTAATGATATGGGATCCCTGGGATGGTCTCAAGTTTCACCACCACTACACATTCAAACACATCCAAACATCAAACTTCCAGGCAAGATATAACTATCCAAATGGAGCTGTTGTGAACCCTCTGCGAGGATAGGCTAACGTAAGCGTCACCTTCCGGATAACTCACTTATGGCTCCGAAGATACAACATCCAACTAAGGCTTAGGGTCCCCCGCAAGGGTAGATCCACAGAAGCGTCAACGTGGGCTAGATGGCTCGTCCCCTCATGGATCATACACTTACGACCTCAAGGAAACCCATTCTATTTCTACTCAAGGTGTCAACCGCGCTAATCGATAAGTAAACAAGCGATTAATCTACAAGCAAACATTGACGATTAACAAAGACGATACAAAATCCAACTAAGGCTGTGGCCCTCCCTGAGCGATGTTTAAGCCACAGAAGCGTCACCGTAGGATAGATGTCTCGTCCCCTTACGGATTATGCGCTTACTACCTCAAGGAATCCTATCCTATTTCTAGTCAAGGAGTCAACTTCTTAAATCACCATTTTACCCTGCATAGAGAAAATCTCGCAACATACGAAAGAACAAGATGAAAACAAGTAGGTAATCAAACTACAAACATTATCAACTAACAACGAAATGAAAGGTTATATACATTGCCATGGAATGTTTAACTAAAGAACATGCTTGCACGGGCAGTGGGGCTAGTCCCCGCACCCCAGCGAAAAGGAACTACTCGCTCATGATGCGAGAAACAAGAAGGATAAGAAGACAGAAGGAAGATTCCGCCATGAGCGTGATGAAGAAGGTGGTCGCAGCTCGGTGAAGATGATGCGGTCTTCTACGTCGCGTCGGAGCAGATCTGAACGAGGAGGAAGGACCACCAAGACAGGTCAGGCAGATCTTTTTCTCCACCTTCCTTCTCGCCTTGGCCTCCTTGCTCACAGCAGGAGGAGCAGGTGAAGTAGCGTTGGCGTGGATGACGAGCGGATGCGCAAGCTTGCCGCTAAGCTTGGCCGTGTAGAACGTCCTCCACCAGGGGTCGAGTGCTTCTTAGGCACAGCCTGGTGGTGGAGTGAAGGAAGAGGAGATACGTAGGCGGAAGATTTGCCCAGGGGTCGAGTGCAGCTTAGGCACAGCCTGGTTGTAGAGTTATGGCTGCGGATTGGAGGGAGCAGGGGTCGAGCTTGCAAGAAGCAGTCTGGCGGCGTCTCAGATCCAATGCCCAGATGAGGACCCTTGTGGTCCTATTTATAGGCTTGGATGGGGTGTTCATGTTTTTGCTGTGAAGCAGCTCCAAACGGTTTGCTTGATCGGTTTGGAGCAAACGGTCTTGGAGACCGTTTGACATCCAAACGGTCTTGAGTTCTATCGGTTTGCTCCAAACGGTCTTGAGAATGCATGATCATTCGGTCTTAACGGCCAAACAGTCTTGGAGACCGCTTGACATCCAAACGGTCTTGTCTTTGACGTTCCATTCCTCTGATCGGTCTTGAGTCTTTGTCCAAACGGTCTTGCAAACCGAACAGATCCAAACAGTCTTGGACAGTCGATCTGCACTGAACGGTTTTGGAGACGCAAACGGTCTTGAAGACCGTTGAGTTCCAATCGGTCTTTTATCTTCATACGGTCTTCGTAACCCAAACGGTCTTCAGCATCCAAACGGTCTTGCAAACCGAACAGATCCAAACAGTCTTGGACAGTCGATCTGCACTGAACGGTTTTGGAGACGCAAACGGTCTTGAAGACCGTTGAGTTCCAATCGGTCTTTTATCTTCATACGGTCTTCGTGACCCAAACGGTCTTCAGCATCCAAACGGTCTTGAGGTCAAACGGTCTCGAGGTCAAACGATCTTAGAACCGAATGGCTCCAATCGGTCTTAGGATCAAACGGTCTCGCGGCCAAACGGTCTTGGAACCGAATGGCTCCAAACGGTCTTGGAACCGAAAGGTCAAAACCGAATGGGTAGACCGCTAGGTGAAACCGTTTGGTGAAAACCAAATTTGAGAGGATCTTGAGTGATTTTCATATGATGATTTGAACCTGCATAAAATCAATATAAATCTAGTAAATAATCTTGATAATTGAATCAGTTAAGAATCTTGTAATTTGTGAGATTTAAGAGATGAAATCGAAAGTATTGAATCGAATTAGTCCAAAAAGGCGACTGAAAATCATGATGAATATGCATTCATCGGTACATGCTTATGTAGGTATACAATATGCTATAATAATCCCAAGAACAAGATATAGTAATATACTAAACAAGTAAAGACATGCTTACCAGCTTGAGAAAACCATCTTGCAATAAACTGCATTGCCTTCTTCCTTACTTCTTTCTTCAACTTCATGTTGATTTCCTCTTGCTTTGATGATAGCCTCTCCTTCACTACAGCTTATGGGTCCCAACTAATATTCTTGTTAATCTATCCCGCCACCGTAGGCTTCTTTGGTCGTAAACCACCAAGAACTACCATATCCTCATCAACAGATCGCTCCCTAATGTTAACCTCCTCTCCAGCTTCATCCATTTTCTTTTGTTTCTTGACCTTCTTTGCTGCTAATTTATCCAAATACTCAATTATCTCCATTTTTACTTCTGGTGGTACACTCATACAAAAATCCACATCCCCTCTCCTTCCAGCAAGGTGTTTCTTCAATTTGAAAATCCCACCCGTGGAGATATGTTTGCAAAAAGTATAGTGAAGGCGATCTCTATGAGCCGGGTTTGGAAGATCACAATACTTCCAACCCGGATCTTACGACCTACTGTTGGAAGCAAGAGCAACGTTTTCTTGATTTTGAGGGGTTAGAGGAGCAGACATATCATCAGCCATTTACGAAAAATCCCAAAATACAATTATATAAGTATAATGAATTTATAATACATGAATTGAATTTGAACAACATATATTTCTAGTCTCTTTCCTTTTACTGTTAGTAGTATAAAATAATATACTAATTTGAACAACAGTAGAATCGTAGAAGATATACATTGTATTAATGTACATTATGCAATAAGCAATACAGCGTATAGAATCAGAATCAAAATATAATATAATGTAATACTATACACTTATCCAGTAAACAGTAGAATAATGCACTATAGGTTGTTTTATTAATGTAAAATGAAGTTGGTTATGAATAATGCCACAAAAAAATATACAGCAGTCATGCGCTATAACTTGTACTATTATATAACAAAATACATAAACATATAGGCAATCATACACATACATAGTTACTAGGAATGTAATCATATAACAGAAACAACAACATTTAACTAAAAAATGAAGAAAAAAAAACAGTACAGCCATCATATATATCTATGGAGAAAAAGAGAAAATGATCAAACAAATAATGGAAATAAGTGTTAGAGAGTCTATATTAGCCTATTTAGTTAATAGGTTAATTAGTTAGTGGGCCTTTAGTGTTTCGACCCGTTTAGATTACTTGGGACACAAGTTTCAGGGTTTCTCCCTTGCTCCTATATATAGGACAGGGGTGTCCGGTCTTGTACTCATCTAATTCCATTACGTTCAATACAATCTTATATTTTACATGGTATCAGAGCAAGGTTCCTAACCTAACCCAACCCAGCGCCGCCGCCGGTCGCCCGCGTGAATAGTAACTTCGGCGGTGAACAGTGTTTCCGTCGGTGAACAGTACGGCGGAGTGAACAGTAATGTCTGTGTGAACAAAGCCTGTTCGCTCTTGAGGTAAACCTAGCTACCGCCCCTCGTCTTTTCCAGAGAGCAACTGAGGGGAAGAACCTCCGCCTGCGGGCGGCCGCTGTAGCCATGGCTTAGGCCGACCGCCTGCCAGGTACATCCCGGCCTCCATGGCATCGTACAAAATTTCGATCGAAATTGCGAAATTTCGACCGAAATTTCCGATTTTTTTCAATCGGACATCGAAACGCTGGTACGCAAGGATACGTTCGTCATTTCGCAAAATATTTCGCACTGTGGGCGACATTTCACAAAACGGGAGAGGTTTCGGTGCAAAAAGCCCAGTTCGGGCCTTGAAATCGCGAAATTGCTGCGAAATGCAGTCACTGTTTCGCGAAACAGTGTTCCGCGGACTGTTGTTGCTGGAGTTTGGTGATTTTCTTGGGATTTCTTGCTCCCGGAGGCTTCTCTACTTGATTCTAAGGTATGTAACCCCTCATCCTAGCCCATCTATTCCTCCTTCTAACTCTACTCTCATTTAGACATAGCTTAATAAGAACTCCGAAAATCCTAAATTTCAAAGTGAGATTTCTCTTTAAAAACTCAAGATCTTGAAGTGAAACTTGTACATCTAAGAAACAATAGTGTGAAATACATACAACTACACTTATTTTGAAAATCTAATCAATATATTTCGTATTTATACACAAAATGGCTAAAAAAGCTTTTTTTAATTGAAATTTCTTATATTTTTTTATTTTTCGCTTATGTAACCCTAAATATATTACACTAGTAGACTTATACCATAAATGCTAACTAACTTCAGTGTCACAAGTTCAATTTGTATATTTATAACAATTTAAATATTAATTTCAGACCTTAAATTAAACAAATATTATAAAAATGAATTAATAAAAATAAAAATGATGAACTACTTAGTTATACTTTGACCTTCTAAGTTTCTAACATGCAATTTTAGGCTTTAGTAACTAGTTATGGTTTATTTATACACGTTTTGACTTGATGTGATTATTGTTTCATGTTTTTATTTTTCTCAATTGCAGTAGATGGGTTCTTCATCTGGTGACAGTGATGGTGGAGGGAGAAATGATGGTGGTAGAAAGGCAAAAGTCATTGATTTTGCACGGGCTCATTGTGAGCAAGTTCCTGGCACTAAGCAACAAGTGATTTGCAAATATTGTACCAAGAAAATAGGCGGGGGGGGGGGGGGGGGGGGGGGGGGATTACAAGATTCAAATCCCACATTGTTGGCGGTGACAGGAACGTGGCAATGTGCAAGCAATGTCCTCAAGGAGTGAGAGACAACTTCAAGGAAATGATAAGTCAGAAGAGAAACATTCGTCAACATCAACCAGAACTTGACCAACTCGCGATTGATACCCTCTTTGACTATGGGAGAGGAGGTTCTTCTGCCGAGTCTGACTCAGATGTAGATTATCCTGAAGGTTATATCACCTCCCAACAACATCGCATGTATCGCAGGGCGCTTAGAGATTCCAAAAGGCAAGCATGGGAGAGAGAACAACATGATTCATATAGGAGGGGCATTGGCCCATCTGTTTTTGAGCATGGTGGAGGCAGTGGTGCAGGTTATGCGGCTGGTTACCGTTCAAGAAGCCATCCCCACGGTTGACTTAGGAGATGATAGTGATATGCCTGCCCAAGTGAAAAGAAAGAAAGGGACAATTGATAGCCTATTCAGATCTCACAGCACAACAAGAGGTAGGTTGGGTGTGGATGCAGACGAGCCAGGTATGAGAAGGTCAAAACCAGTACAACAGAAGTTGAAATCTATGTTTTTTGGTGCAAAGAATAAGGTTGGCAAAGCAGTTGGTAAATTCTTTTTTGCCCATGGGATCCCTGCACACGTGGCTACTGAGCCATACTTACAACACATGTTGAGAACTGCAGGGGAGGCAGGATCGGGTGTAAAAGCCCCCACTGCATATGAGCTTATGAATGTCTGCCTTCCTGAACAAAAATTGGAGATCCAAAAATGGATTGAGGATAAGAAACAAAGGTAACTAAGCTTATTTCTTTATTGTCCATTCCATTCTTGATTGTTGAAGTCTTCAAGACTTTGAGGTTTTAAATCTACATCTACTTTTTGTTTGTTGTACTTGTAGGTGGGAATCTTATGGTGTGACATAATGGCTGATGGTTGGACATCTGGAACTAGAAAACAGATCATCAACTTTCTTGCCTACTGTAATGGATCCACCATTTTCCTTGGATCTATAGATGCTTCCGCTGAGGTTCGGACTGCTACATACATATCTAAATTGATGAAGAGGTATATCAAAGAAGTTGGTGTGGAAAATGTGATTCAAATTGTAACTAATAATGGAGCCAATTTCAAGAAAGATGGAAAGTCTTTGATGGATAAGTTTCCAATCTATTGGACTCCTTGTGCAGCTCACTGCATTGATTTGATTCTGAAAGATATAGGTGAGTCATATATGAAATATGTTTGACTCCTTGACTCCTTGTATTCCAATTTCCAATTCCAAATGACTTATAGTGTCATTATTTGATTTCATACTCTGTTTTGTTCAAATGTAGGTGGGTTGTCGCATGTGAAAAAATTGATCATTGAAGCCAGGACAATCACAAGCTTCATATACAATCGCTCATTTCTTTTAGCTGCTATGAGGAGGAAGGAGTATTGTGGTGGTGACTTGGTGCGACCAGGAGTCACCCATTTTGCTACCAATTTTTTGGCGTTGCAAAGTCTGAAGTCAAAGAGGGATGGGTTGAGAATTTATTTTCCGGAGTTGAATGGAGTTCAATGAAGGAAAGTAGGACAGCCGCAGGGGGCAAGATAGAAGACATTGTCAACAGTAGGAGCTTCTGGGAGAGGGTTAATAAAATTCTTAGAATCATGGAACCAATAGTGAAGGTGCTCAGGTTGGTGGATGAAGATAAGTCGCCAACCATTCCCTACTTGTATGAAGCAATGACCCTGATGACAGATTCAATATCAAAAGTTGTTCCAAGAGGAAGTGCCCAATACAAGAAAATTATTTGGAAGCGGTGGGAGAAAATGCTTTTGCACCCTATGCACAAAGCTGGCGAGCATAACTGATACTTATTCAATAATTATATACATTTCTATATCTTGATAACTGATGACACATTCAATACAAGACAATTTTATTTATAGCCATTTCTATTTCTTGTAGCTCATTACTTGAACCCTAGATTCCAATACAAATACAAGTTAGGGTTCAAGAGCGACTTCATGGCAGCTATTAAAGAAGTTGTGGAGAAACTTGTCACCACATCTGAAGAGAGGGTGATTATTATGGACCAGGTAATACATATAGTCTGGAACTTTGTATTTACTAATTATTGAGAAAAAAAATCAGATTTTATTACCCTTGACCTTATCAATGTTGTCATGTTAATTTGCAGTTGAGGCAGTTCAGAGAAGCCATTGGATGCTTTGCGCATCCAAGCGCTATTGCCGACAGAGAAAAAGTTGTTCCATGTGAGTGGTGGTCATGGCATGGCACAGGTTGTGAAGAGCTATGTCAAATTGCTATGAGAATTCTATCACAAACAGTTGTTGCAGGTGGTTGCGAAAGAAATTGGTCCACATTCAACCTCATTCATAGCAAAAGACGGAACAGACTTGGTGCACAACGTCTAAATGACTTGGTATACGTTCACTATAACATGAGGTTGAGGGCAAAAGATCTTAAAGAGCCCAAATTTAGAGAAGTGGGCCTCTCTGTCATCCATGATCCACTTGATATTGCTTTTACCTTTGGTGGTGGTAATGAGAATATTGATCCAGAGGATAATCCATTGCAACAATGGATGACTAATATTGGTGGTGCCCCAGTTTTAGATAGAAATGATGGCGGGCCGGATCCCACTGTTGAAGCAACATTCATGCCTAGCACTAGAGCAGAAGAAGAGACAGCTACAAGAGACCGCAGCCCTGTACAAAGATTTGAAGAAGAAGAACAGCACATTCAAGATGAGATGGATATTGCACAGGCACTTGAAGAAGGTGGAACTCGTTCTAGTAGCCACTCTTCTAAATCTGATGGTGGTGGTGATGATGATCTTGACGATGATGATGATGATGATGATGATGATCTTGACGATGATGATGATGCACCTGATGATGATGATGATGATGATGATGGTGATGGTGATAGTGATGGTGATGGTGATGACCAAGAAGGTAATGATAATAATGAAGAGTGGGCAGGATTTGAGAATGACAATGATGATCGACCTTATCTCTCTGGCCCTAGGGCTGAAGTTGCACCTGTTGAAACTCAACAACCATTTGCTCAAAAGACATTCCAGAGAAGAAAAACCAGAGGTACAAAAGAATATATTGGCACACCACAAGGTCCAACACCGTCACCACCACCTCTAGCTATTCTTCCAGCTCCTCAATACCAGGCTGAATCGGTTGGGAGCATTAGCATTTCAAACAAGGATCATCTTCTATTGCTAATTCTTTATTTGGGTACCCTTCTGCACAAAGACAACCCGCACCCGCAGTCGCACAACCACCACAACAAGATCCCTATAATTATGGCTATAGTTATGGTGGGAGTCGTGGGAATTATGGTAATGCACCTGATGCTTATTCTTCTTCTGGAGGTATACAACCAGGTTATATGTATGGATATTGATACAATGACCCACTAATGCAAGGTTATTCTTACACTGGAGAACATGTTCATATGGAATCTAATGATGGTGGGCAAACTTGGCAAGGATACTGTGATGTTTTGTATGTTCCTCCATTAGTTGTTGCTCCTCCAGCTCCAGTTGCTTCAGAACCATATATCAATCAAGTAAAAACACTTGAGTTTTTCCCAAAACATGGGATGATGCAGTTTGTGTCTGATGAGATCTACCAAGAACACATTCAAACATATAACCAAGTATACAGGAATCATATGAATTGGGCAACATATGTTGATAGAATCAATGAGGATATGTATGGTCAACCATCACAAGGACAAGAACCACCATGACACTTAAGCTTCAACTAGGATTGTTGGACTCCTAGTTTACTACTACGCAAGACTTATGGAACATCATAATGTGTAAGTTTGTTAGTTGTTAATTTGTTTTATTTTATAATTATATATTATAAGTCGTAACTTGTAAGCTTGTAAGTTGTAAGTTGTAACTGTAAGTTTTAAAGTGTAGTTGTTCAAACTTGAAATTTGTAAGTTTGTAACAAACTTAGTCTCTAACTGTCTAGCAGACTTGACATTTCTGTTCATTTGTGTACTCACTCATCAAGACATGGATCCCACCCTAACCTCTAAGCATATAAATTTATTATATAATCTAGTGTGTTTATGTCTAGACTTTGTGTTTGCATAATTTCAAAGCTTAATTCCTCCATTTTGCCATCGAAATTCTATCGATATTGTTCAGCTTCCTTCACTTACAAATGTGGGAGACCCCCCCCCACATATCCAATATGAAATATTATTGCATATTTGAGTAGATCTTGGCGTTTAGATCATCATGGTAAATTTTCATGATTTAATTCGCTTATTTGGTCGTCGAAATCGTTAGGGCCGTAAATAACGAAATTTAGTGCGAAATTTCAAAAAAAATCTTTTTCTGGGCCATCGGACACGACATCGAAATCGGACATTTAATTCTATGCTCCATGGCTTCTCCTCCTTAAGATCTGATTTTATTTCTGTACGTCGGTGCTATCCATCTCGCCGCCGTCAACAGCAACAGTCAACGTCACCATCACGCCGTCGTCGCATCCTCCTGCATCCAGTGCAAGTGTTGCGGCCAGCAACAGAGTCGTTGGTTCCAACAGCAATACTGTTGTCGCCGTTGGCCGCAACCATCAGCGGAGTCGTAGCAGTCATCGGCCAGGACAGCAGCCGCTGCTGCCTGCCAATGCGTCGCCCATGCCCGCCGACCGTACGCCCGACGCCATCAGCTCACAGCAGCAGTGCCACCACTGCCAATCAGCAGCGACAACCGCAGCCAGTTCAGCCATCCCGTTGCTGCCGATCACGTCGCCACCAGCTGCTGCAATCATCGCCATCATTGTGGGTCCGTTCGCTGCAGTGTTATTGCCTCATTTTGCAGCAACCGTATCCCCAGTCGACGATCGCACTTTTCAGTCGTCGTTGCCATTATCCAGGCCCCCTAGCTTCTGCTCCATCCTGCTGCCGCTGACATCCATTATCCATTTCCATCACCGTTGAGTTCTCATTGTTGCTGCCCCAACGTCTTCATCACCTTCCCGGCTATCTTCATCATACCATCACTCTCCACCGCTACCAAACAACCATGTTTACTTCCCCCATATGCATTATCCATGTCTCTATTCGGATACTTAATCGGTCCTATTTTTTTGCTAATCGAATCCCATTTTGACCCTAATCGGATTTTTTCGGGATTAGATCCATTTAATTTTCTACCTGGATCTTACTTTGACCCATTTAGCATCTTCTCTCTGGTTCCATTCTCCACATATTTCCCATCTCCATATCACAAAATCCTCTCAAATCCACCAATTCCTTTCCCACCCACCCATATCTTGTGTGTATCCCTTTCCACAGTGCGGGGGGTCATATATCCATTTCTCCACACCAAACACTCACTCTTGTCGTATTTGGTGTGCGGGGGGGATAGAGAGGAGAGGAAGAGATAGAGAAGAGAGAGCGAGCATGAGAGAGTATGAGAGAGAATGTATGAGATGAGATGATGATATATGTATTCAGGTTATATATGTTCCAGGCTATTATCTTCATGGAGCTTCACGTTCTTCAGCACGTCTGTTCTCCACCTCTAGCCAGCTTCATTCAGTGTCGACATCGTATCCGCGTTCGTATCGCGTTATGTACGTCAGGTGTTGATGGTGTATTTCTTCAGCTGCATTCATATGAGACATATGGGTGCTTCTTCAGATTTTCAGAAGCTCAGAGTTTATCTTCACCGAGTTGCTTCATCACGTCTTCTCTGAGATGCATCTGTTGTTTCGACATCACCGGTTGCTGATCTTCTTGGGACTTTCCTTGATGGATGATATCTCCTTTCCTGTCAAGCCCCTAAGGTTCACGCTACAGAGTTATGGTACCTGCATCGTATCACCAGCATATCGTCCGTTCGTGTTCGTGCCACGTTATTCACGTCTTCTCAGACGGTTTGAAGACACCTCTACTGCTACATCATCATTGGAGATCCGTGTTCATGCCGCGTTAAGTACGTATTCCAGTGAAGTTGTCGTAGTCGTGGTATTGATGATCGTATGCACCCAAGTGGTGAATTATTGCTGTAGTATCAGGTCCATTCTTCATATGCTCTTCAGATGCACTTCAAAGAAAGACATTCTTTAAAGCTCGAGTATTTTCAGCCTGCAGAGTCATCATCACTATATGATTCAGGGGGAGTATTGATTAAGGGGGAGTAACATCTTTTGTATGGGAGTGATATTTATCTTTTATCTTTCATTTATCATTTCTTTTATCGTTTTACCGAGTCTTGTAACCTCCAAGCTTTAGACATGTGTTTCACCCATGCTCCAGCTTGAGGGAGAGTGTTAGAGAGTCTATATTAGCCTATTTAGTTAATAGGTTAATTAGTTAGTGGGTCTTTAGTGTCTCGGCCCATTTAGATTACTTGGGACACAAGTTTCAGGGTTTCTCCCTTGCTCCTATATATAGGACAGGGGTGTTCGGTCTTGTACTCATCTAATTCCATTACGTTCAATACAATCTTATATTTTACAATAAGTGTCTGGTTCATTACCTTGCAATGATCCGTCCATTCTTGAGCAGGAGAAGGCCCCCCCAAACGTCAAACAGCAGCGAAATCAACTTTGGAACGTTGATTCTTCACCAGCTAAACAGCAACCGTCGACGCCGTCCAAAACAGCAGCCAAAGGAGGAAGGGAGAAGGTAAAAATTGTTCAGGAACATGATCACTAGCACCGGTGTTGTCTCTTTGGTGAGATCCAAGTGCAATCCCTGAGAACGGCAGCGGCTAGATGCGGCGGAGAGGAGAAGAGCGTCCACGGAAGGCAACGGTTATGTTTACTGTAGTCGGGGGTGAAGAGCAACCGCCGCTTGCATGAATCGGGGTATTCTAAACCCCTGCGGGCCACAATTACATTTTTTATGGGCCAATAACTCTTTGGACCCATCATATGGGCTAAGGCACCCAACCAGCCAAAAGGCGGCCTGAAGCGGGCGCCCAAAAACAAATCTGAGGCGGGCGCGTAGGCGGGTGAGGCGGGACCCAGGCGGCCGCTTATTGGGCCAGCGCTTGTTGGCCGCACAAGCCAAAAATGAAGCGGCAGGCCCTGTCGTGCGCTCGCTTGGCCCGCTTTTTAAAAACATTGGGTTGCTTTATTTTATTATGTTCTTTTCTTTTTCCGGGCTCTTGTAAAGTCATGTAGTCTAGTCATACATTGGCTACCGGTCGTTTAGCCATGTTTTTTGGAAGCCTATATAAAGGCTCTATTTGCATGCACGTAGAGATACACTTGATGAATAAGAAATTATCCCTTTTAGCCATTGTTTTGCATGTACTAGTTCGTGATTTTACATTAAAAGGTCTTCTATACAAAAAATGGGCACTATAAGCTTTCTGGGTATTTTGATTCCGCCATGCTAGAAGCAGATATGATCGCAATCTACCTGAGGCTAATGCACCTTTATAGGTGGTAATCGAGAATAAAAAACAAATTGTTGTGTCTAGATCTAGTGTTGAAGCCATTATCGATCCATGGCTCATACTAGTGAATGAATGTGGGTTGAAGGTCGGTTGATAGGATTTGACATCTATGATTCTGAACCCATCCCAATATACTGTGACAACAAAGATTCTGTCTTCATTGCAAGTAATCCGACATTTCATCAGCGTACCAAACAGAGTGAAGTGGACTGCGACTTTTTTAGGGAGTCTATTATGTCGAGACGCATATCCAATCCATACATCAGGACTAATGATCAACTTGTTGACATTTTCACAGGACCTCTGTGGAAGACAAGATTCATCTCTATGGTGGACAAGTTGGGTATGTAAGATATCTATGCTCCAGCTTGAGGAGGGTGTTAATATATTTAGTATTTTGTTATTCTTGGGTGTTTTATTATCCTATCTTTTATCCCATATTGGTGAATTCAGGAACAGATGTCCCCTCCTATCCTATGTAAGGAGAGGGTGTGTACTTGTTTTGACCATCTAAAATAAACCTTTTCTAGAACTCACACATATCATGTATCAAGGCTTATAGGCAGTTGAACCGCTTATCGTGGCCTGACCAGCGTTCCCGCAATTCTGCAACTTTAGCATTAAATTATTCATTGTGCACCATGTTGTGATGGTGGAGTGTCTAGCCAGTATGCAAGGGCTTCTCAGGCCCTTGACCCATGAAAGAAAATTTTGAGTACCCGTGGACCGCGAATTACACATCGAATGGAGTTGAATCTGAGAATTTCAAAGTGTCACAAAAGATTCCTAGTATCGTAGATAAAGCGTGTGGAGGAAGGAAAATTGGCAAATTTTTATTTTTGAGGCTTCCCCATAATTGCTATAGTAGAGAGGAAATTACCGTCAACAATTGTGGGTTTTGTGATTCCTCCTTGGTGCTTCGAATGACTTTGATGATTCTTGGGGAAGGTGGAGGGTTATGTGTTCCTTCCCGTGAAGTCCTTGAGGTGAGGTAGCCTCCATGTTGGACCCCAAGAGCGACAGAGGTGTCTGGTGGTCCTATTGCCGACATGGAGAGAAAGTGTCCTTGTCACCCCTCCAAGGTTTAGCAGCGCCTAAGGACTACCCTAGAAGGCCAGTATGAACCTAAGGGAGTGGGTGGCACTCAATGTTTGAGGTTTGTGTGCGGCCATCAACGCTGATAGCAACCGCATCCCCGCGGTGCGACAGGTTGGTATTGTAGCACCCATGAAAATGAAGCATGATACAGAAAAAATTGGTACACGGAGGGTGGAGAAGGAATGTTGATGTGTTTTATGATGAATAAGCGAAGGGATGTGAAGGATTTTAGGTGGGGAAGGATTGTTGGAGGAAGATGATGATCTAGGAAATAAGGAGTGGTAGCATAGGGGAATAATAACTTTGTTTGAGCGGATACCTGGGATTAATCCTATCATCCCAGACCTAGGTTTTGAGATCAATCAACGATGGTTGATATTTGGGTTGGGCTAGATCTAGGGTTTAGTTGTTAAGCGGGTGGGATCTTGGGATATAGACCTAGGAATTAAATCTCGGACCCTAATAATATCTATTAATGCAAATCACGTTGCAAAAACAAAGCATTCTTATAATTCAATTCTATCAGACAATACCCCGGGTGTGGGTTTATATAGAAAACTTGCGTGATGCCCTAATTAGCTTATTACACGATGACCCTATGGTGAATGCATATTCATCCTAATTTTAGTTGAGTTTTCAGCTTAGTTTTGCTTTCATTTTGATCATTTTGCATTAGAACTAGCTTACAATTAGGTTTTCTTAATTTGATGTTAATTTATAGGATTTTGACTCAAATCCATGATTCTCATGGCAGGTTTGAACCACATATCTCATGCACCAGTGTAGGAAATGGTGGTCCCGCCAACCTGCTAGCGGACAGAAGAAATTTTTGAATAAATAGACCATATTTCCATTGATCCGTCCCTTAATCGATTGATGTCCCCATTAGTTGACGCCACATGGGCACAAACCCCACAACACATGCCAATCCCCCCCACGGGGTGGGTTTGCATCACTCTAACATTCCATCAGTTGACAGCCAATGGAAGTCATTCCATCAGTTTGCCCCACTTTGCCCTTCCTTTGGTTGACTAGAGTCCGCCTTCCGATGGTCACCCAGCGCTTATCTTCCGATGTAAATCTGGTGCACGTATACCGACGGTTGGCCAGACTATCTACCGATGGCCAATCTGCACTTAAACAGAGTTGCCTTCCGATGTGTGTTCTACACATATCTACCGATGCTCGCCTTCAGATGGGACTTCTAGCTCATCTTCCGTTGGAGCCGTGTGTGCCCTTTCCGATGGTCGGATAAACTTCGTCTACCAATGGCTGACCTACACTCAACAACTGACGAATCTTCTGCACCCATCTTATGATGGCTAACCTGCACTCAACAACTGACGGATCTTCTACACCTACCTTCCGATGGTCATCTACCAATGGAACATTTGCTTCAGCTTTGGGTGTTCTGCTCTCGTCTTCCGATGAAAGTTCAGACACTTTGCCTATTGATGGTTGTCCAGACCATTCACCTTCCACATAAATATTGCGAGATGCAGACCTTTTGTCTACCTCCCACTGCTACCTCTTCACCTCCATGGCGTCCAAAGCTTTAACTGCAAGGCGGTTGGGAGGGTTCCAAACCCTAGCATCCACCTATAAATACCACCACCCCCAAAGAATGGAATCGCCAGTGACGTAAGCCAGGTTGTCGCTGTTGAGAATAAGATTAGATTGAATGCAATGCGCTGAATACAAGACTGGACGCCCTCTCCTTCATATCGGAGAGGGGAGACGCCCTAAGACTTAGGACGCAAGTAATCTAAACGGGCTGAAATACAAAAGCCCAATAACTAATTAACCTATTAACTAAATAGGCTAATATATACTCTTTAACACTCCCCCTCAAGCTGGATCATGGGTAAAACACATGTCTAAGCTTGGAGTTACAGGAGTCGATAAAAGAAATGATAAATGAAAGATAGAAAAGATAAATATCACTCCCCATACAAAAGATCAATACTCCCCTTTAAACAAAACTCCCCCTGAATCATATGGCAACGCATCTTTTCTTTGAAATTGTATTCTACAGGCTGGAGATCCTCGAGCTTTGATGAAGGTATTTTGTAGTGCATATGGAATGAAGAACATCTGAAATGGGACCTGAATACTGCAGCAGTAATTCGCAACTTGGAGCAGACGATCCTCAATACCATGACTACGTCATCTTCACTGGAATACGTACTTAACGCAGCACGAACGCGGATCTCCAATGATGATGTAGCAGTAGTGGTGTCTTCAAAGCGTGTGAGAAGGCGTGCATAACGTGGCACGAACACGAACGGACAATACGTTGGTGATACGATGCAGGCACCATAACTCTGATGCATGAACCTTAGGGGCTTGCCAGGAAAGGAGATATCATCCATCAAGGAAAGTCCCAAGTAGATCAGCAACAGGTGATGTCGAAATAACAGATGCAGCTGGGAGAAGACGTGATGAAGCAGCTCGGTGAAGATAAACTAGATGAATCAACCTGGCAGAAGTAGATTGGCAGGCTTGATGAGCTTCTGAAAATCTAAAGAAGCACCCTCTGTCTCATGTGAATGCAGTTGAAGTAGTACACCATCAACACCTGACGTACATAACGCGATACGAACGCGGATAGCTCGGTGTTGACGCTGAATGAATATCCTTCAATGTTGTCTAGAAGTAGAGAACAGATGTGCTAAACAATGCGAAGCTCCATGAAGATAATAGCCTGGAACATATATAGCCTGAATACATATATCATCTCTTCTCATACTCTCTCTCATACATATTCTCTCACACACTCTCTCTCTCTCTTCTCATCTCTTCCTCTCCTCTCTATCCCCCCCGCACACCAAATACGACGAGAGTGAGTGTTTGGTGTGGAGAAATGGATATATGACCCCCCCCGCACTGTGGAAAGGGACACACACATGATATGGGTAGGTGGGAAAGGAATCGGCGGATTTGAGAGGAATTTGTGATATGGAGATGTGTAATATGTGGAGAACGAAACCGATAACCGGAGAGAATATGCGAAATGGGTCAATGTAAGATTCGGGTAGAAAATGAAAAATCCAATTAGGCTAAAACTTGGATCTGGTTAGCAAAAATATGACCGATTAAGGATCCAAATAGGCATAATGAATATGGGGGGAATTAATAACTGGGAGTAGACATAGATGGGAGGTGATGGTGGAGTGATGAAGATAGCCGGGAAGGTGACGAAGAGCACCAGCTTGCGGGATGTAGCAAAAAAATGGCCGGATTATGTCACTCAGTTGATGTAGCACTTGGTGATAACAGAGGAGATGACAAAGGGTCTCCTACACAGCTCCGGAGATATTGCATGCCAAGAGGATGCATGCGGAGCCAAGGGCAGAGCCTCTCCACGATCGACGATGAAGGTTGATGTTGAGGACGTCAGGAGATGGCCTGTGCAAAACTTGGTACTACCGAGTTGACGTCGGTAGTACTGAGATCATTCTGGACGGCGGGTAGCAGGTTGACGGCGGCTGATTGCTGCTCGATGGCGATTATGGTTGTTGCTTCTGCGGTTGGCGGCACTTATGATGTTGTTGCTAGATGGTGATAGTGGCGTCGATAGGCAGTGAAGGCGCGGAGATGGCTGCTTGGAGGCCGGCGATTATGGTTGTTGAATGCACCGGGATGAAGATAGTCGGCGTACGGAAAGAAAATTTAAATCTTTAAGAAAGAGGAAAAGCCATGGAGGCCAGGATGTGCCCGGCGGGCGGCTGGCCTAAGCCATGGCTACGGCGGCCGCCACCTGCAGGCGGAGGCAGAGCCTCTCGGTTTCTCTCACGGAGAAAGGGGCGGCGACTAGGGTTGTGTGTGCGCCGGAGAGAGGGAAGGGAGGACGCCTGCTAGGTTTTCCTCAGGAGCGAACGTGCTCTGTTCACGCAGGAATTAATGTTCACTCTGTCGTCTTGTTCACGCCGAGTATTGTTCACCGTCGGAGTTATTGTTCACGCCGCCATTACTATTCACCGCTCTGAAACCATGTTAAGAATAAGATTATATTGAACACAATGGGATGATTATAAGACTGGACGCCCTCTCCTTTATATAGGAGAGGGGAGATTCCCTAAGACTTAGGACGCAAGTATTCTAAACAGGCTGAAATACAAAAGCCCAATAACTAATTAGCCTATTAATTAAATAAGCTAATATATAGTCTTTAACAGTCACCTTTGTTCCTGAGCATCCACCTCCAGAAACCATCGACCATTTCCATCGGTTGACGAACATCAACCAAAGACCTTTCCACATTTCACAGTCGGCAAGTTTCCAAGGTTCGGAACTTGAAAGAGGTTGTATCATAATCATTAATGAAACTCAAGGGAGCCCTAATTAGCTTATTTCCGCTATGAATCTACCAAATAAGAAATAAAACTTGGGTTGATTTATATAGAAACTCGTTGGAAGCCCTAATTAGCTTGTTTCCGCAATGACTCTACTGAATAATAAATAAAACTAAATAATTAAGAACTTACAAGTCATTCTCTAAAATTACACTTGGTCCTAAAACTGAAACAATTGCATAATAAACCCTAGACAAAAACCAAGACGCAACAACTAATAAAGGAAGAACATAAATAAAATACGGCCATGACGCACTCTAATCAAGAGGCACCAAACCCTAGCCAGGCAATGGATGGGTAGGCTATCCTACATCACTGGGTCTATGAAGTTGGGCAACGGTAGCAAATTCTTGTAGGAAGCAGTAGGTACGAGTGTAACGTTCATCTATATCGTTACACCGATAAATTGCATCCAAGCACGTATTTGGACGTCACTTTTCTGATAATAGACAATGGGGGCAAAGCATCTACATACACACATTAGTGGTCCCTCAGTAGCACCCAGTCAGTTCCATGGCTTAATTATGAATACAGTTGAGGTCAATTACTGGTTGCGACTTGCGACCAGTGTCCAACTAGGTGGCGAAGCACAGAGCAGTGTTGCTCTGGATGAAGCTGGAAAAGATGCAGGATGGTAGGAGTATGGTCGGGGACGCGCCGTGAAGGTGGGTTGTGTATGTGCAGCTGAGTGATTGAGCATTAAGCTGATCATTGAAAAAAATGGAAACACATGCATAGAGAAAAGTGTCGATACACAAAGAAATTGGGAATTGTGCAATCCACATGGTCTAGTAGATCGCCCTATATATATGCCAGAATTAAACATAAACCAACCAAAAGGACTTCTTATATGTGGTATTTATCATAGTAAATGTTGTATCTAATGGTCAATCCACCAAATAATAGACATGCAACGCAATCAATTGAAACACGAACAATTCCTTAGTGAAATGTTTTTATAGTTTTAATCATTTATGTTTGTAAAAAGCATACACTAGATGGCATTAAAGCAAAAGGAATTAGAAATGGCAAGAAACATTGTTGGATTACATACAATAGGATCTAGAACTAGAAGTCAAACCCAAGTACATCATTACTAGAATTTATCGCCTTGTTTATCACAATAGATCTATATACAAATGAATGGAGTTGATATAAATTATCATGAGCAAGATCTAATGTATTGCGTTGTCTTCTAACCAAGCTATTAACCTATTTACGTTAATATTTTTAAAGATGTGAAATATGCATCAAATTAGATTTTTTAACTGAAACTAATCAAAGAGGTATTACACGACTATTTCTATGGGTCAAAAAGCAAAAAAAAATAAAACATACAAGTGTTGAATACGGCGAGTATATATCCCTAAACTTAAAATCACATGAATAAATCGATCATGATTGTCTAGGTGAGGGGAAGAGGAGGCAAGGGGGAAAAGAAAAAGACCATTTACCTCTATGGTGAGTTATTTTAGGATGCCTAAGAGGTACAACCCCCAGTATCTCTACATAATTTACTAACTTTAACAATCGTGCTATGCAACTAGGTAGAGTTGCATTGCTACCTTATACGACCTTATCACCACCTTTAGCAACATCCTTGTCATACGCTCCCCCTTGATCTAGACTTCAATCACAAGTTCATTTTTTCCTTCACCTTCTAGCCAAGCTAAACACATATGGTAGAAGGGGGATGGAAGTGGGTATTGCAGTCGAGCTAGGATACATATTGGTGGGAGGCGATTAGACATTATAGGAGGGGAAAATGAGGTGTTGCTAAGGTTAAGGTATATATGAGTTTCCAATTGTTTGCTAGAAGAGAGAGACCATAGTTATGGATAGGCTACTAATAGCCAGAACCCTATCCTAAGCAATAGGCGATGGATCCACCGAAATACATATGGACTTTCTTAGCCACGTTTGCACACAACCTCATGCTCCATGAGTCTTGCTTGATGAACCCCGTGAGTACATCAATGTTGTTGAAAACCACAATGTAGAAGTTGAGAAATTTTGTCATGTCTAACCATGACTAAAACAAATACACAATGCGGAGCAACTTGCTATATGTCAATGTAGTAGAAGTTGTTGAGATTGTGTAAAAAGTGATTATACAGTGCATCGAGCATAGGCAATGGATCTAACGCTTGAATCTAACGACATTAATCCAATGAGACATTTAGGCAAGGAATTGAACAACTTGATATTGTCTCATAGTCGTTGTAGATAGATGCAAAGCTCGTCCCATGTGCTCTAAAGTTAGCAAAATGGTCAACAAAGGAAGTCCTCTCAATAAATTATTGCATTTTAAACATTTATAGATTAAAAAAACTCTAAGATGAGTTCCTCTTATGAAGGTAGAACCTGTAAAGAGGAGAAATCAATCCAAATATGAAATTAGTTTTGCCTTTGAGAAACTTTAATATGTTAAATAATTCAAAACACATTTTCTCTTTCCTCATTTATTAATGGCATTAGGATTATCCAAAAATTACAAAACTTCACTCATAACTCACATTAAGTATGTTAGATACGAATTTGCTATTATTTCCATTTGTTGAAATTGTTTGTTATTTTAAATATTGAGTTGAATATTTTACACGTTCTCTCTCCTAAATTTATCTTCTCATCAAACATTTTCCAAATTGATTCAAAATTCATCCAAAGATACATTTTAACATGTAAAATACGAATTTGGCGTTATTATATTTTTTTGAAGACCTTTATTATTTTATTTAATATATTTAAATTTTATCACTTATTTGTCCTTTTAATTTATTAGAGGCATCTAGAAACTTCCTAAAAATATGAAACTTGGTATACAAGTAATAATAAACGTTAGGAACACGTTTTTGAGATTAATTAATTTTATCATCATATATTTAATATTTTTGGTCTTTAAATCATTTTCTCTCTCCTGAATAAAATAAAATATTAAACATTGACCAAATTAAATGAAAATTTTCCCAAAGGATTATTTTTACGTTTAGATTACGAATATGGAGTTATTTTTCTAATTTGAGGATAATAGATATTTTATTCCTCTTTCTTGGCTTATTTCCCATTATCCTGTATTAAAGGTATTAGATATTTATTTATTATCCAAATTAGATGATACTTGGCCATTAAGTAACTTTTAAGTCAAGAAAATGAAATTGATATCCAAATTATCTTCTTGGATTTCTATTTAGGATTTTTGGAACAATATATTCTTCATTATCTTCTTTTATCCAAAATATTCCATATTATCCCCAATTATTGCATTTATCATCTCCTTTATTTATATTTCGGGATTTTATTTCTTTTTCATATTCTAAAAAGCACTAGAAAGGTCTAGGACGAATTTATTTATTCTATTTATCACTTAAGTGGACATTTTACATATTAGCCCCATTGCTAAGCTTTCACTGAAGTATTTGTGCATAAACCCAAATATTGGAATAAAAGATGAACAAATGTTCATTAGACCATTATATTCTCCACAAAATAAATAGAATGGTGAAAGAGGATAGAAATGAGAGGAAAAGATGGAAAAGATGACCAAAAGGCAAAATGCCCAGATTTCAGTATGTTACAGAACCAAACGATCCCAAAATTCCTTCATGGTCGACATGTGTACCATACCAAAAAAAACCCGACCTGACTCAATATGGCACAAGCCTACTTGAAAATTCAGCTTTTCAAAGCTTTGGTCGGGTTCTGAGTCCAATAGAGTTTGGTTAAGGGCAACATATCTAGTTTGATGTGTATTGTGGTTAATACACTTCCTAGTAATTAGCATGCAGCACTGTTGAATGAACAACTTTTTCTTACTCCAAGATAGCTAAAGCCTAGCGAAAATTTCATTTAAATGTCAGTATTCCCCCTCTTTGTCACTTCAACTTCCATTAGAATAATGAAACCCCAATCAACGAAACTTATTGCATTTTGGACACCGTTTCCATCTTGACCTTACTTCCTTCAAGACTTCAATTATCTGAAATTGCAATGCATGTACCTCCTTTTATTTCTATTGATGTTACAAACGTTAGATCCCAAAGCAATTTTGGAAGTCGTGGCTAGAGAAATAATCCCTCTCTAGCTTCACCAATCCAAACAATATCATAAGCAAATATCATGCGCATCAAGAAAAAGTATTGTTAGTTCATCCATATCACAACAACTAAAAGTGACTCAAGGTTCATCCTTGATGTACCTCAACTCTTATAAGAAAATCATGGTGATTCCCCTTCCATTCATTGGTATTCGAGCAATCGAGCATGTTTTTAATTAAGGCATGTATTTAATTAAGTCAAATACATAAGATAAGGACCCCTTATTTTCCATAATCCACAAAAGTGCTTCTCCTTTGAACCCAATCATGAGTCTTTTTGTAGTCAAAGAAAATCATATGAAGATGGTCGTGTTAATTTCGTTCGTAGATTCCTTCTTTGCTAGCTCTTATCTATGGAATGTCACGGTGTCCAAGGTTTTATAGTGCCCGAGACATAACAAGGTGTTTTCGTCCTAGTGCGACAAGCGAGGTGTTTCATCCTAGTGTGGCGATGCGTAAGCCTCGAGGCATTTGACGTGTAAGCCTCGAAATATGTACAATGTCCATCAATTAATAAATTATACATACAGTCCAAGATGCGACACCTAGATGGTTAGATCGTTGGTTTGTTACCAAGAGGTCTCTAGTTCAAGCAACGACACAATAGAACCGCCACTTCTGTAAAATATAATTACACATATAAATACTTAATGCTTTTATGCATGTATATGTGTGGATAATGTCAGTGAGGGATAGCACAGTGGAGAATTGAGGTGTTCCCCAATGAAGGCACCTAGGTTTTATGCTAGATCCAAATATGCACTTGGACAAAGAAAATTACGAGAAATGTACTTTGGAATTAGTACAAGCAAGGAACGCACAGTAGTTATGAAAGAAATTTAGAATTTAGAGACATGTTAATAAAAATAAAAAAAGGTAGCTGAAAGAGAAATTTAGCAATGAATACTTATAAATCTAAAATGGAGAGTGTAAATTAAAAAATTGTTAATGAGAAAATTACAACTAAGTACAAAATTGTGAAAAGATAACTTTTGTAGAAAGTATGTGATTATCACAAAAGTAGAAAAGACATAGGTTAACATAAGACATTATCATCTAGATCTAAGGGTTGCGCCTTTTCTAAGCCTCAGATGTTGAGATGGAAGCCTCAAAGATTCAAACTCGATTTTGAAGACCAAATTCATTCATCCAATTCAACTCTATCGAACAACACCCATGCATGGGTATATAAAGATAACACGTGAAGCCCTAGTTGGCTTGTATTCGCCCGTGACCCAACTAAAATAAGAAATAGATGTAATTAATTGAGAAGCTTCAAATAAGTTCCCAACTATTATACATAACTCCTAAACTGAAACAATTGCTAATGGAACCCTACACAAAACCAAAACAGATTACTAACTAAAAGACAAATACCAACCAAAGACGAATTTGATGCACCCTAGTCAGAGGCACCCAAACCCTAAAAGGTTGTGGATGAGCAGCATGTCCTATATCAACTCCCCTCAGGTTGACAAAATGAGTCTCCAGCAAATAGGGGTGTACTTGTAGTACTCCATGATAGTCCAATGTGGAGGGCATATGTCCAATGCACAAGGTGTTCAAAGGTGAGTTTGCATCATCATGCTCATTGTCACTATGTTCGCTACATGGAAGTACATCCTCGTACTCTATGTCATCATCTTTCTTGGCATTAGCTGTCAGGGACATTACACGGTTGAGACACTAGCAGGAACGGTGTTTTAACCCTGGAATGAGAAGCGCTACACCTTGGAAGGTATTGATGCAGACTTTGATGAAGACATGTGAATGGTTGATATGACTTAAGTAGTGCATGTTGTCACTGTAGATGTCGTCTGGCGTCACTAATTGAGCTCCCTAACACATGGTTCGCGTCGTGCTCATGCTCTATCTATGCCACAACGTGTATTACATCATCCATGTTGAATGTGTGTAAGGTAATTAAAACGGCAGCCAATGGGTCTGAAAGGCCACAAAGGAATGTTGTGATCACGGTAGTGTCATCCCAACAAACCTCAAACGTGTAGATCAAGTCACAGAAGTGTTGTACTCATCAACAAAGTATGAGCCTTGTTCCAAATCAAATAGCGTGAAGCAAAGTTATTTCTTATAGTTGATCAAGATGAAGGATTATTGTGTCTGCCTGCATGTTGGTCCATGTGTTCATGTGGATGATGCACGGTCGTTTCCACCATACAAGAGCAATTTTGAGAAACTTTGCTTCAGAGACAAAAATCGACGCCCCTTTGCCAACTGGTGTCAGCTAAAGAGCATGTTGATGTTGTGCAACCAGTCATAAAACTCGTCACCATCGCCTATGTCGTGGAAGTCAAAAGCATCGATCTTGAGTTATCGATTGGGTTCAATCTCGCAGGGACAAAGACTGGTGATGGACGTTTGTTGCCTTGCAAATTTTGATTCTTTCAATTATCATGTAGTAGAAAGTGCTCTATATGCGTAGCCAAAGTGGAAATCATAACTTTGATCTCTGCGATCTTTGTTTCTTGGGTTGTGAAACAAGTGTCATGCTCGGTCATTTTGGTGTTGAAGTCGTCATTGCACACTATAATCCAAGTTGATCATGTTTATAGCCGTTGTAGAATTTTTGGAGGTAGAATCATTTGGTTTTGAAATAGCCTTGTTGGACCGCCGCTACAATGTCGGTGAGGATACATGAAGTAACAGTAAAGCACCTTGCTCTTATGGCTCCACCATCCATGAGCCAATGGGGAATCCTATAAGGGCCATGGGGCCCCTCTTAGCCCTACCCTCATTGAAGGAAGCCCCCTAGGAGGGCCACAGTGTAGTCGGGGAGGCGTGGGTTGTCGCTATTTGTTGTTGGATATATATGCAAGTCTTGTTTGGGCGCCGCTAAGGGACTGCACTGCATGGATCTCGACCTCCCTAGGCCTCTTTGACCATGGAGAGGTAGATGAAGGTGTCGCAAAGCCTTCAAAGCCATCATACTGGACTTGATAATCCCTTAGATGGGTGATGGCGCCCACAATTATTGTAGCACGCAATATAAATATAGAAGGGAGATAGCAGTCATTAGTAAGCGTGGTGAACCTGGAGAAGAGGGATTTGGGTAAAGGAAGGAAAATGTGGTGGAAATTCTGATAGGAAGAAGACGGTCGAGTAATGAACAATGAAGGGCAAATTCTTCATGATGAATTGTGTTTTTATGTTGATAGGAATGGATCTAATCTAGGATTTGGATCCAACAAAGGGTGGTGATGGTTGTCTTTTGGGGGATAGGTAGGTTGGGTCCACCTAGGATTTTGGTTGTCTTCTGGGGTCCTTGGATCTAGACCTACGATTAAATCGAGAAAAATTCAATAAAAGTTTGGCTCAATGTTCAAAATTTCGTCGAAATGGGTGAAATTTCGCCAATTATTTCGATGTCGGTGGCAATCGGACATAGAAACAACAGTACCTCTACTTACGTACGTGATTTCGCCGACAAAAAAATTTCGGCGGTTTTTTCAAATTTCGCCGAAACAGGGGAGTTTCACTGCAAATTGGCCACTTACAGCTATTACTTCGTCGGCACGGCTCGGCACGCTGCACTGTGCCGCCGAAAGAGTAGACAAGTGCTGTAGTTTTGTTGCTTGGGCGATTTTGAAGGTTCCAAAGGCTATTTTGAGGGATTTTGAGGTATGTTTTCTCTAATCCTCTTCTTCTCCCCCCATCTAATGTTCTACCTATTCTCTCTCTCTAATCTCTCCTCCTACCATATTTCTCTCTCTATTCTCTTAGATCTAAAGTACTAGATCTACCAAAAATGGTGGATCTATGCATTAAATCCTTAAATGTTGTAGATCTAAACATGAATCCTACTAAATATCACTAAATCCATAGCCTAAACCCGTATTACTACTTAAATCTAATCTTTGGGCTTAGATGTTGAAGAGCCATGTATTAGAAAATCTCAACAAGCTCAACAGAAGTTGAAGGATATGTTCTTTGGAGCAAAGAATAAAGTTGGAAAAGCTCTGAGAAAGTTTTTCTTTGCACATGGGATCCCAGCACATGTGGCTTCTGAGCCATACTTGCAACACCTCTTGAGGACTGCGGGGGCAGCTGGCCCGGGTGTGAAAGCCCCAACTGCATATGAGTTGATGAATGTTTACCTTCCTCAACCATTAAGAAGAGATCCATAAGTGGATTGATGAAAAAAAGGAGAGGTATGAATAATATATTTTGTGGTATTTTTTATTATATGAAAATTATTGTTGAGACTTGAGAATTTGAGATTCATTTATTTATTGCATTGCAAATTGTAGGTGGTTTGAATATGGAGTTACGCTGATGTGTGATGGGTGGGCATCGGGTAACAGAAAGCAAATAATCAACTTGTTAGCATATTGCAATGGTTCCACAATTTTCATTGGTTCCGTTGATGCATCTGATCAAGTTCAGGATAGTAAGTACATCAAGAAGCAGATGAAGACATTTCTGAAAAATGTTGGGGTGGAAAATGTTGTCCAAGTAGTGACAGATAATGGGCCAAACTTCAAGAAAGTTGGGAAAGAGTTAATGAAGCAATATCCAATATATTGGACACCTTGTGCAGCCCATTACATCGACCTGATACTAAAAGATATAGGTAATTCAAAATTTCAAATTCTATTACTTATACCTTCAAGATATATCTATGACTATTAATATAATCACTTAAGATTTAACCATCATTTCCATGTTTGAATTATTGTAGGGGGGCTGAGTCATGTGAAAGCAGTGGTTACTGAAGCTAGAACCATTACAGGTTTTATCTACAACCACTCATTCTCATTGGCAGCAATGAGGAGGAAGGAATATTGTGGTGGTGACTTGATTAGGCTTGGAGTCACAAGATTTGCTACTCATTTTTTAGCACTTCAGAGCCTTAAGGCCAAGAGAGATGGATTGAAGAAGTTATTTGTTGGTGTTGAGTGGAGTTCAATGAAGGAAAGTAGAACAACTCTGGGAGCAAAGATAGAAGAACTTGTAAATAATAGGAGTTTTTGGGATAAGATAACAAATTTGTTGAAAATAATGGAGCCAATTGTCAAAGTGGCGAGGTTAGTAGATGGAGATAAGTCACCCACCATTCCATGGTTGTATGAGGCCATGGAAAAATTAAAAGAGACCATAAAATTTAGTGGCTCCCCGATCTCATGCACAATATATGTATATTATTAAAGATAGATGGGACAACATGTTAATGCATCCTTTGCACAAAGCTGGTGAGTTATTTGTGACTTATAACTTATTATTCATTATACTGGAATAATTATGTTGCTCTCTCTCTAAATGCATGCTTATGCATCTTTGCAACACATTGTTTGAATCCACGATTCCAGTACAAATACAAATTGGGTTCAAATAGTGTGTTCATTTCAGCAATAAATGATGTGACAAATAGACTTGTTACAACATCTGAGGAGAGACTGACTATAATGAATCAGGTTTAATTCAGACCTTACATCCTTTTATTATGTAATACATAATTTTATTATGTAATTAGAATTGCATCCTAAAATTCAGCTTATTTTCCTTATATGCAGCTAAGACAATTCAGAGAAGGGTTGGGCTGTTTTGCGCATCCAAATGTTGTTCAAAATAGGGATAAAAGCATTCCTTGTGAGTGGTGGTTGTGGCATGGCACAAGTTGTCCCGAGCTACGAAGAATGGCTTTGAGAATTCTATCACAAACAGCTGTTGCTGGTGGATGTGGGAGGAATTAGTCCACGTTCAACCTTATTCACAATAAAAGAAGGAATAGACTTGGGGTTGCTCGTTTAAACAACTTGGTCTTCGTCCATTACAATATGAGATTGAAGGCAAAAGATCTTAGAGAACCAGAGTTCAGAGAAGTGGATCTCTCAGTTTTGCATGATCCCATTGATATTGTGTACACCTTTGTCGGCGCCGATAATAATGATGAAGAAGATCCATTGCAAGAATGGATGAATGAGATTGGCGGTTCCCCAGTTTTAGATGGAGCTACGGGTATGCCAAATGCAACAGTTGAAGAAACTTTTGAACCTGCTCGTGCTGAAGATCAACAAGAAGCACAAGATGACCGCAGCTCCGTTCAAAGACTAGAGGAAGAGGATGTGCATTTAAATGATGACATGGACATTGAAAGTGTTGTGAATGCTGAACTTGGTGGTTCTGCTACCAGATTTGGTTCCAAAAGCAAATCTTCATCATCAAAGTCTCCTTCTGCTAGTGATGATGACAACAATGACGACAACAATGACGATGGTCAAGGAGGTGGAGGTGGAGGTGGTGGTGGTGGCATTGAAGGATGGGAAGGATTTACAAATGAAGATGATGATCGCCCTTATCTCACTGGCCCAAGGGCTGAATTTGCACCACCTGACCCTACTCAAACTCAATACCCAACAGCTCAAAAGACATATAACAGAAGGAAAACTCGAGGTATATAGTGGTGCACTAGTACCAACACAACCTCCCCCTGGACCAGCACCAGCTCCTCAATACCAAAGTGATTATTTTTCTGACTTAAATGAATCAAATATCGAGTTTGAGTATTTCTGATAAGGAACCGTCCTCTGCTCTTGCTAATAGTATTTTTGGATTTGAACCTTCACAACCAAACCACAACCACAACCCCTACCACCACAACAACCTCCTTATAGTTCCTATGGCTATGGAGAATCTGGTGTTGCTTATACTCCTTCTGGATATGATGCTAGTGGTGGTTATGTTTTCCCAGCCTATGGCTATGTTTTACCTACTGAAGGTGCTAGTGGTGGTTATGTTTTTCCAGCCTATGGCTATGTCTATGGTGGTGCATCATCATCATTGCCTCCTACAGTTCCTAGTATTGGCGATCAGGAGAAAGATCTTATGGAATTTTTTCCAAAACATGGGATGTTGAAGAATGTGTATGGTCATATATATTTAGACCATGTTGAGACATACAATCGCGTCTATAGGCATCATTTGAGCTGGAAGGATTATGTAGATCGGATTAATGAAGTTATGTATGGACAACCACAACCACAACAAAAACCACCAAGACACTCAAGCTTCAACTAGTGCAGGTATGGAGTGCTGTGTACTACAATAATGTATGGGAAATTGGGAATACTACTATTATTGCGTGTTTTTAAGTTTCTACTTCATATACTTGGATTGTATACTTGTAGACTTGTAGTAACTACTAACTAGTAAGTTTTAATTGAAGTTTTAAGTTGTGCGTTCCTTAATACTTACTCACAATCAGATGATCATATCAACATTGCTTCTGTACAGTCTGTCATCCCACCTAGATGTCCTACCATACTAGACCATATTTTCTTTGCAAATGTGTGTCTTTAAGTCTATTTATCGTGCTTGCAAACTATAATGACTTAACTAATTCATTTCACTATCAAAATTGACATCGAAATCCCCATCGAAACAGTTTAGCTTTCTTCACTCACTCATGAGGAGACCCCCCCTAACATATCCAATATGAAATATTATTACATATTTGAGTAGATCTAGACTAGTAGATGCTTCTGGTAAAATTTCATCAAATAATTCGTTAATTTAGCTGTCGAAACGCCTGGAACGCATCTGTCAAAATTTCTGTTTCTGTGGCCACCGAAACGGCATCGAAATTGGACATTTTCTTCCTTGGTTTGGCCAACTATTCAAAAAACAAATCGGGAAAACATGTATATATACACATACATATATAACACATGATATGCATATTAAACCAATACCAATGCTCGATAATCAAGTCAAATATCATGTTCCTACTCCTTAAAAGGAATCAAAAGATAGTACACGAATGCGACTGTGACGATAATGAGTCCATAAGATAATAAAGGAACTGGCCACAAGATAATAGAGGAACTAGATGTCATCAAAGTCACTATTCAACATTTAAATCTAAATCAAAGTCGCATCACATGAATCATCATTTGTCTCTAAAAACTATTCTCCATCGCCCGGACCGGCTTCAATACCATCTTCATCTAGTTCTTCATCTTCAATATCTCTATGTGCATCCTCAATGTCACTTGCAAATGCATCAGTTTTGTCAAGATCAATGGGCTTGGAATCTGTAACTTCCTTTGCCTTGGAAGTTTATACCAAATGCATATTCATCCTTACAAATACCAAGTTTTGTAGTCTTTTTGGATCAAGCATTTTCCTTTTTTTGTACGCGCTGCATAAAAGGCACTCCAATTCTTTTGCACGTGAATGCACTACAAGGTTGGCTTATATGAATAACCATATTCTGCAAAATCTGAAGCCCACCTCCATACATGTCCCACTGCATCCCTGTGAATTTCAAATAGCATACATTAAGATAGTAGTAACATATGATACTATATTTGAAGTAATAATTGATACTTGGATGTGTATCCTGCAAAGCTATGATGGCAAGTGAATCAAATATTTTAGGATTCTTAGAATGATAATCACATAATTCTTGGCTTATTACAAGCCTATCAACTTCATCGCGCACCAACCTTTGAATCGCCTTCAAGACCCCCCTTCTTACCTAGCATCCATCCTCGCTCATAATGCAGTTTCGGGTTGAGATAAGCAGCGGCAGCATGAACATTGTTATGCAAGTTCTTATCCCACATTTCATCAACAATCTTCCACATAGGATAATATTGAATCACCGATTATGATCTCTACTAAACATATCTTTGTTGCTTCTTTTTCTCTATCCATAGCCTTACAAATATATCCATTGGTAGATCCATCACCATCTACCATCCTAAGAACCTTAATAAGAAACTCCATCACAAGAATCAAAACACTACCAGCACTCCAAAAGTCATTGTCTTGAATGATTTCATGTATTTCAATACCATCCTCGGATTTTGATTGAGGGAAATCACTCCAATCAGAAGATGCCACCATAAAGCGCAAGCCCTGCTCCACAGTCAACACAGATTATAAGCATAAAAAGTGAGTGACAAAACATGTGGTACCAGATTTCTTCAGCTCCCTGCCCACAATGTGCTTCCTCATCAAATCAAGCCATGTTGATTCTTATACACGACTTACACAATTCTCCAAGCATTCTCCATGATAGGGTTGATAGTATCCAACTTATAAAAGTCTTGAAACATCAAATTAATACAATGTGCAATAGAACTGACTTTGAATATTGTTGGATACTTCATTTCAAATATTATTACTGCATCTAGAAAGTTAGGAGCATTTTCGTAAACAAACTGGACAAAATTATTAGGGCCTATTTCTTCAATTGCATATCAGACAAAATCACATATATATTGTGCATCCTTTCTGTTGCAAACTGTGCAAATTGATTTTAAGAATATGACACCTTGGAGAAGCAGCCAAGAGATTATATGTGAACGACTACTAGCATCCTTCCATCCATCAGACATCAAAGTGCAACCAGAATTGTCCAAAGTTCTTTGATGGACTTGATATAGCCATCAACATCACCTCTCAATTCCCTCCAACAGCCTAGTTCTCTATGTTTCACTATTAGGAGGCACATACCCAACACCGCACCTAGAAATAGCTTCAAATGCCTCCTTAAATTCAAGAGTTTGCAATAAATTGAAAGCTAGATTATTAGCAACAATACACTTCATTATAGCTTCGTCAGCGAATCTCCTCTCCTCTTTCTTCGTCAAATCATTCAATGTTTGTTGCTTTTGGATATGATTACGTAATCTATCCACATCAATGTTACCCATATTGTTTTGTGTAGCAACACGAAGAGCTGTCGTGTTTTGAGCTAAATGAGAGCATGTTTGTTCAAAACCCAATGAGCTTTTGCTTCTTTGCCCTGTTTTGGAGATCATGAATAGAGATCAAAGCAAGATCCCAAACATGATCAGGCACTAAAGCACGTGGATTGATATCTTTCTCGGATACCTTACCTAGATGAGATCTAATGTGTGTGAACCCGACATGAATTCCAATTGGCAGTATTTACATTTAACTTTGGACCCCTCTTGTTCAATATGCTCCCATAATAGATCCTTCACACACAGCAGTGTTCAAACTCAAATACCATAGTTCAACCTCACATTGTTCAAATAAATGTAAACAAAACAAAGCGAAATGATTAGAAACAGACAGTTTGAGAGAAATAGAACAAGGGAATCATATATAAACAAGCTAGGAGATAGGAACAAATGGACTGCACGTTAGAAAAGAGTTGTAAATAGCTTTGTACTACAGAGTCTGTATCGTGTACATTGTACATACCCAATTCAGTTTGACAAAGAAAATCACACGATTAAGCTTCTAGAATGTAAGATATTGATAAGGTATTAATGTGTTAGGAGTAAACCTCATGAATAAATAGTAAACACAACATTAAACATGGGAAATAGACTAAACCACGACTAAGGTCTCGAATCAGTATCAGTCTGTATATAATCGTCAGCAATACAGCAAGTCATTCATGGTAAACACAAGCTTCTATAAATGAAGGGGAACAAGCAGTAGGCTACAAGGCCACAGGAGAAGTAATTGTAAATGAGTGGCTATAGGGAGAAGCAATTGTAAACGAATTTGACAGTAGATGGGTCAAATGTCATAAAAACAACAGATAGGGGAGAGTGAGGCAATGATCGAAAGAAAACGAAAAGAAGAGAGAAGAAGAAAGTGGTATATGTGCTTGGTCGCCATATGGTCTGCTGGTTGCTGTTGGTCACACTGCTTGTTGGTTGGTGGCCGCCGTTGTTGCTCCTTGCAGTGGCTGGTGTCGTTGTTGCAGTAGGCGGCAGCGTTGCTGCAGGGGCCGGCAATCTTTGTCGGCAACATGGGTTGGGGGTGACGGCAAGAGCATCACTTATCAGGCGTCGCGAGTTTGGGTTAGGTTGGGGTTGAGAGTTGGGAGGAAGATGCATGAAACAAACATAGCCAGTAAGTGGATCGTTGTTCTGTTGCACATACCGTTTTCTAAAGAAAATGGGAAATATTCGTGTTTTTCACGTTAATTACCAATTTAATACACGCATGACGAATTATTTGTGAATAATTTTTAAGTTTCGGGTTTGGTGCGCTATTCTTGAGCAGGTCAGCTGTAGCATGTGGCTAGTGAATAATGAGTGAATTTTTCACTCATTCGGCGAATATTGTGATAGCGGTTATGTTTCTTAATGTATTAAATTATATGCTAAGCATGCATTCAATGAGCAAATAATTGACATTTAACATTCTAATGGACTCCCATTCAAGTGACCAACTCATCTGTAGCCAGTTTTATCTATGGTTCCTGTAGAAGTGGTGGTGTGGATAGATGTAGGTAGTGATGATGGGTGGAGGCGAGCTCAGTTGGGGATAGAAGAGGAAACATGACTCCGATGAGATACGACAAGAGTTGTGGCTGAGGGGATGTATAATCACACTCTTGGGTTCAGCTGGCTCTCGCAAATTGTGCATATTTCTTGGATAAAGGGAGGTTGAATACATGTGTGCTCGATTTTGTGAATCTCAAGGAAGCGGTCATGGAAGCAACATTCACAATTTAGGTGAGGATGAGAATGAAGGTTGTAGTTGAAGAGTATAGTGACGACAGACACAATACACCGCCATACAAGAGGAGGGTGAGGCAATTGCATTAGTTAATGTGTCTGCTTGAACAACACGATCATGAGGAGATAACGCATGCAAGATGAACTTTTACACCTGAATGCTTATCCATATACAACCTAAGCCTTGATGGCAGCAACTACATTACCGGAGTCACTGAGGTTAGGAATGGGAAAGGACGGACTGATCAATAACCCATCAGTAGTGGTTATAACATAAAGTTTGATATGGTCCTAACTCCTAACTGATAATTTAGGCAAACGAGAACGAGATATACTTTAGGAACTATGAGATTATAATGTCATCAATTTTCCTAGGCGGTAAAAACGATATGTTCATTTTTTATCTGGCGTGAAATATAGCATGTAGATTTACTACCTTTCAGATTCGAGCTTCTTGAGTTAGTTGCCCACAGATCAAGCCAATATAACAGAGTTCAAGACTTCCCACTCCCTGAGTCAGCAAATTAACTTAAATGAGTTTTCAAAGGAAAGAAAGAATAGCCTATCTTAACACCACATTGCACTCCAAAACAGAAAAGTGGAACGTGGTCTCAAAGGTCAAGGAATGAGTTTGACACAAAATATAGCCTCAAAATAACAGTAACAAAAAGCCCATAAGGGTTGTGACCTGATGAAGGAAGTTGTGTATACTTCGAGCAAGATCTATAGAAAAATGAAACTCGGTCATAGAAGAACAAAAATGTATGATAAATCACCTTAGGTGTCAGTCCTCTTGCACTCCTTCAGCATGGTCTCAATATCTTGAGAAGGTGCCAATGACCTGTTTTTCATAGCAGTTGCCAATTTTTCTGCTTGCTTGGAATTGCCACATCGACACAAACTTTTGATTGCAGATGTATAGGTAAGTAGGCTAGGCAAAGGCCCTTTCCCTTCCATTTCAAAGTAAAGTTTCATAATATCATGTGAACAGCCTTTTTTACCATATCCATTTATAAGATACGAGTATGTGACTTCATCAGGTACAAAACCTTTATCTAACAAAACAGTCAGTATGTCGTTTGCTTTCTTTACCTCACCATCAGCACAAAGTTTACTCATCATTGCATTGCATGCTGATAAAGATGGCAAGAAGCCTACCTCAAGCATGTTATTGCATAGGCTTACACTGTGATGCAACTTGCCCATAGTGGCAGAAAACTCTATGAGAACATTGTAAGTCTGATCATAAGGTTTTAGGCCAGTAGACAACATTTTTTGCAATAAATCATAAGCCTCTTCTAGTTTCCCTTCACGACAATTACCTAAGATGAGTGAAGTATATATAAAAGAATTTGCATCGTGTCCCCTATGATGTATTTCTTCAAAAGCTTGATAAGCAAGCTCTAATTGACCCATTTTACAGTAAGCATAGACAATCAGGCTATAAACGACGTCATCCAGGCTCATGCTCTTTTGTAATAGCCTTTTTAATAATATAATTACATCCTCAGACCTTCCATCCTCGATCATTCTCATGGCTAAGGAGGTGGTAACGACAACATTAGGTGAACATCGTTTTCCATGAATTTTGTCTAGAACATCACGTACAGCCTGCAAAGCTCCTTCCTTGCAAAGTGCGCTAACCATGATTTCAATTGTGACTAAATTAGGGTAAATCCTTTTGACAAGCATGTGTTCAAAAAACTTCCAGGCCATATTACATGAGTTTGATCTCTGCACTAGATGCAACAATGTGTTGAAGGTTGGCAAGCTAATAGAGATTCCGCAATTTGCCAGATGATGACAAGCTTCAAGAGCAGCCTCAAACATCCGGAGCTTAGCAAAACACAACACTAAAAGATCAAATAGCCGGTGATCTGGAAGATGCTTTTCACAGGTTTCAAGAAGCATAGCAATTACTGTGATACTTAATCCCCCAGATTCGTGGTGTTTCTTAATTGATGCCTGGAGCAATGCCCTCGCATCTACATGCAACTCAGCACAGACAAGGTTGTGAACCATAATGCAGTATGAGCGAAGTGTGACCTGATACTTCCTCTTATTGGAACACCAATGGAAGAAAAGCAATGCTTTCTTAGCATCATTTGGTTCTTTTAGAAGTGTCAGAACTTCCTCAACAAGTGTATCTGACAACTCAACAGAGCCACACCTTACATCTAAGCAGTCCCAACTTCCACCACCTCTTAGCAGGCTGCAAAAGATGTCAGCAGCATCTGTGGTACTATGACTTATAGAAACGGATTGAATAAGTTTGGAACATGAGGGATTAAGCTGACAACATGAAACCACAAAAGGTGCAGCATGCAACAAATGACTTCCACTGAGAAATTTGGCAAAGCGTAAACATCCATGTGCTCGATTAAATAAAGCCATCAAGGGGATAGGAGCAGGCCAAGGGAGGTTCAGGTTCAGGCCTCACCTGTTACTTGAAACAGAAAGAAATCATGTTCTTCCCATCATTTCTATACAAACCTGAGCAGCAAGTAGACATCGGAGTCACCAATGACTAAACGGCAATGCCCATGTCAGTTGCGACCAGGTACTCATGAGAGCCACACTACTCAAGCCCAATATCCTGCAGCCGTTCACATCCTTATTTTGTTTTTGGTACCCTTTTAGTGGCAGGCTATCTTTTAGGAACTCGCATTAGGACCTTTAAGCTACAGTGCCATTGCAGACAGGTATATCTAAATCATCATCAGTTCCTACTGGTAAATGGCAAATTTATCCTCCCTGATGTGTCTGCATAAAGAAAATATATTGTGTCAACAATAATTGTAGATCATGTCATGTCAAAATAGAGGAACATCCTAAACGTGCAATGGTACCATGTAGCTGCATTGTACATCCAAAAAAAAAAGGTTATTCTAGCATTCATAGAAGGCTAGAAGTATTTCTGATCTATGGTTAGTACCTAGCAAGCACGGATACAGATACGTATCGGATACGGGTACGGGGATACGGCAATTTTTGAAAATATAGGATACGGGTACGGCATGGATACGGCAATTTTTTAATATTTATTTTTATAATTTTAAAAATAACCACATATTCGACATAAATGGAATACATAAGAGAGACTCATATCCTATATAAGAGATAAAGAATACATAAATGAGATAGACTCATAGAATAGAAAGATTGGTATCAATCGGGTACTCATATTGGATCACAAATATAATTCACAATGTCGGAGGTGATATGACTCACAACAAAAGAAACCCCGATAAAGTATAATTAAAACTACAAGACGGATTGATTTGAATTTGTCAAGGGAAGATTATAGTTTATAGATGTACAGGAAATACTACTACTGTCCTACAAGTAAGAAACTACAAGAATTTCTTTGAGTAGCTCCTGTCATAATGGGCAATTTAATATCCTAACAGTAACGAGCTAACAATGAACAACTTAATAAATTCATAATTGATATCAGTCATCAGCATTTAAGCATATTAGGAAGAGATCAAACACTAGAACTAGTAATTGAATATTTATGTATACAAAATGCATATTCAAGAATCAAAATTTAAGAAAATTTTAAACTGAAATATGCAACAGCAGAGACATTTATAGATAAGTAGGTATATAAACAGCAAGACACGATTATAAAACCAGAACAACTAAACAGAAAAATAGAAAAAGCTAGGGAGGCTTACCTTCAAAGGGGACGAACAAAGACAAAGCCCCAAAATAGAATTTCGAATAGATTGAAGAGTCAAGGTAGAAATTCGGAAGCTAGAAGGTTGCACATTAACCACCAATAGCCTTTTGGAGAAGATGAGGAACAAGCCGCAAAATGTGACGTGAATTGAAGCAAAGCCAAGCTTCAAATATATCACACAGGGCAAAGGAGCCGTTCCACTGATTTGCACAGAGAATCAGTAGACACAGGTCAATCCATTGAACAGAGGTCTCAAAAACGAAAAAAGAGAAGGAAGAAGATGGAAGTGAAATAGAGAGGCAGTAGAGAAGAGGATGACGTACCTGAAGGTGGAGAAGAACAACCCCTCCAGCCACAACAGTAGAATAGAGAAGATGGCAGGGAGAAGGTTTTCTTCACAACGCCGTGGAGATGCTAGCTCTGCAGCAGCGGCGGCACAAGGGGAAAAGGAACCCCCACTGGTCGTCGACAGTAGCCAGAGAAGCCAGCAGCGATCAGCCCTAGTAGGCGGAGGTGGGAGCCATGCGAGTCGAGGGCTCAGGTGTCGGGTTCCAGGGAGTGCGATCGGGAAGTTGGGGGTTTAGTGGGGTTTCGCGTATTTCTTGATCACACGTGTGTGGGGTCGTGGGTTATTAGGAAAAGGATAAATGGGCCGGGCCGTATCCAAAACGTATCCAGGCCGTATTTAGGCACACAAAAAAAAGCACAAAAAATGGGATACGGCTGGAGAGGTATCGGATACGTATTTAGGTGTATCCCGCGAGTATTGGTATACGTATCGGATACGGGTACGGCACCTATTTTGGAGTATTTGTGCTTCCTAGGTTAGTACCAACCTACTTTCGTCGTCAAAAGATTTCCAAAGGTTATGTTCACGTAAGAGCTAGGTCTTTGCATGGTGATTAGTTCTAGATAGCATACACTTCTAATGATACAGTGCAGGACACAGTCACAATAAATATTAACGAATTCCACTCCTGAGTTGGTTGCATGTTCTTTCGTTTTGTTTGCCCAACTAAAGCTCCTAGAGCCTACTCGATAACTCCTATCAACAATCAACAGAACTGCTAAGGAGCTATTTTAATGCAAGACAGCTGTTTCACTCTGCAAAAACTTTTTAGAGAAAAAACATGAAGTTTCATGTTCATTGAGAGATGAGAATGTAAACAGGTAATAATACATCAATATATCAGTTGACATTTTTATATCATTGTTATGGTTTACATTTTTTGGTTGTTTAGACTTCTAACACACTTATTAGGCTACATGCTACCTTAAGACCACATAAAATTTATAGAATATACAGCTTCTCCTGCTTGCACGAGGTATAAGAGCACGAACCCTAATATAACAAAAAAAATCAAAGGGAAAGATAATGAGGCATGAAAACTCAAAGCCGTTGACATTAAAAACGTCCTCTTTCGCCTTCTCCCCTTATTCCTTCCCTCCTATAGGCACCCCCCTCCCCTCTTGTCATAGTCTCCCTCCTCAAGGGGACACCACTAGCAACGTCGTATGTGGCCTGGTACCTAACTCTTGTCACTACCAATTTAAAGGGAAAGTCAAAAGTACAGAGGGTGGTCATTTAACGTTGTATGTAATTGTGGCCTGGTTTCTAGCTTATGTAGCCATCAACACCTTCGACCACGTTGTATGTAATTGTGGCCTGGTTTCTAGCTTATTTAGCCATCAACACCTTTGACCATACTTGTCAAGGTGCACCTGAGGGTGCGTCTTGCCCTACACCCCATGTAGATTGTCGCCTTGTGATTTCCATCATCCCTCTATGTCCTAAGAATCTATAGACCCATACATGCATGCTTGAGCATGTTGGTGTGATTGCATACGTGTGCTTCTTTGTGTGATTTTGTCATCAACTACAATTTGTTCAAAATGCTCACTCGCAATGTTAACATCAGTCAAACTAGACGTTCAGAGCATAGAATGTGTTTTGAGTAAGGATTCACTTAATAGGTCATCTTACTTGTTTTGTTGAGTATTTGAGTGATATCAAGAGTACATAACTCTTAACTAAAAGATACATTTATATGTTTCCCCCTCCCTCAAAACCACATCTAGTCGAGTAAGTGTCTACTCAATGGCCATGGTTCCTCTCTTTCCATATTTGCCTAAGCAAGTCTACCTATAGAAATGCTAACCAAGGATTGAGGCTTGAGTGCTACTTTTATGAATGTCCAACACCATCATGAAGCATATTCTACTCCAAATTGGTTGTTGACCACAACATAGAACTCGCAACCTATAAAAATTATGAATCAAATGATCCACATAATGTCATAGATGCCAATGATCGAGTTCCATAATGCAAAAAACGCATCCAACTTTTGTTCCTCTAGGAAAGTGTTAGCAACCATTGTCACCAACTACTCCCTAAAACATGTGCCACAAGAAAATTTGAATTCTTTGTGGAGAATTTGGGACAAAAAACTCATTACGCCAACAAATGATGACACTGCAATGACCAGACATTTTCAATAACATAGACTAATAATAATTTTCAGTTATAAATAATGAAGAAGAACCTCATTGCCAACTTGCAACAAAATCTCAAACTTGTGGTGCCCAGTAGATCAAGGGGGCAATCAAGTTTCCTTCTGAACACATCTAGAGAATGATTTGATTTTGTGGTGGATTTCAGGAACGAGGGACATCATAAGCAAGTACTTGCATTACCATGTGACTTATCTTCCCACAAAGACCTTTCTGACCTATTAACCATCTTACAAGGAGTCAAGAAAAAAATTACCATTGTCGGTCCACATCGGTGACACCCACCTCCAAAGTTGCCTCGCCGCCAACCATCTTATAAGGAATTCTGTCACAAAACCAAAATGTCCTCTACATACCCTACGATCCAACAACCACTTAGCCAAAAATCCAAATTGAACTCCTTGAAAGGGATAAGCCCAGCATTTCATGCTCGTTTGGCAAGGGTTCTCTATTTAATGCAATCAGATTATAGCATCTATGGGAAATCTGACCCTTCAGAAACAAGTGTCTTACTCACTTCGCAGAGCCTCTTAACCACTCTACTAGAAGGTTAATTTGACACGTACATATGTAGCAAAGCATCTATGACCAATATGGAAAAAATCCACAAAGGAAGAAATTATCTTTCCATTCTACCAACAGATAGTGAAGAGACTCGACCTTTAATCAATCCTCCATACCCTTGTACGACATAAAGGTGTCCCAAGTTAAAATCTACAAGCCACTATATTATTAATCATATCTACAATCCCCATGCAAATAATTTCTAAATAGTTTGTGTTTATTTTTCAAGACGTAACTCCTTCGAGAAGGAATAGTATATGTAGGGAGCTACTATATAGCCATCTTGATCGTGGGAGAAGAACTACCATTATAATCAAGTTGAAAAGGTAACATTGACATTATGTCCATCTCAACCGCGGCGATCCCTTTGCACGATAAGAATCAACATTTTGTGCCACTACTGAGATAGTTATTGGATATGGAAGAATTCATTGGCTTAAGCCTCTACTAAAGTTGAAATGTCTCATAGGTTCATCATAATCAATGTAAAAATATAGTTGTAGCAATTAATGGTCTAAATTCGTCCAACCATCTCTTTGTGATACCTATCTCCTTTGAAGAAAATATAGATTGTGTCAACACACCATATAATGTAAAGCCTAATGACTAAAAGATTATGAAAGCAACTTGCAATTTAAGTCACAATCATCAAGTTGTCTAAAGAATAACATAATGCAATATTTATATAGGCATGCAAACCAAGTCGAGTTGGGCAGTAGGCAATGTGGGACTACACCCCATGACTTTACAAGAGCCCAAAATAAGAAAGAAAATAGCATATTAAATTAAAGCAAATGCAAACTAAGTAATGTCTAAACAATGGAGGGAAGATGTGTGCTCATAAGTACACAGAGGTGGACCTACCCAGCATCAACTCCTCTCAGCTACAAGACTCCACTCCAATCGAGTCGGTACTGAGGTAGTTCTCCATAAGGTCGGCATCAGTATGGTAGAAATCAACCTTGGTGATGCATGCGGTGTCAGTGTGAGGAAAATCAAGTCAACAAACTAGGAAACGTCATTTGGCACCCTGATTGGTGAACAGGGTGTGGTCATCAAGGACAGTCTTATTGCGCTCAAATGGTTGTTGAAGGAGTCGAGGAAGAGGAGGCAGGCAAGGCTTGCAATTAGTGAAGTATTGTGATGACCAGAAAAATATTAAATCAATGGACGGGACTCAAATGTACTACGGTAAGGAGAAAGATGCTCTACATTAAATACAACATTAATGCCCCAATCTGCTGGCAAATCCAATATGTAGGCATAAAGTCCCTATCGACTAAATATTTGGAATCTTGACATCAACATGAAACTTCTTTAAAGAATTTGTTGGGGTTGCGTTCAGGGCGCAGACATACTAAGACATAACCTCCCACTTTGAATTCTTGGAGTGTGCAGTGGGCATCTACCAAAAAGCGACAGTAACTTTTTGGCAAATATTCATATGAAAAAGGAAAGTGTTGGTTTAAGGTCTCTATATTGTGGGCTGGCAAGCATCAATGGGTACAAGCACGAGATCGACAGACTAACAGGGCTTGTACCTGTGAACAACTAAAAAAGGACTCGTTTCTTGTGGTCTACTGACATAATTATCGTCAGAAAATTCATCGGTTGGTAAAAGTAAATCCAAAAACGACCAAGTGTTTGTCGACAAGGGATTGCGGAAGGTTAACCAAAATCCTATTAAGCACCTTTGATTGACCACTAGTCTGAGGATGGAAGGCCAATGAAAACTTGAGTTGGGTGCCAAAGTTTTTCTATAGTATCGTCCAAAAATAGCTAACAAAATTCAAATTGAGGTCAGATACTATAGAGGCAGGGAGGCCATGCAGCTTGACAACCTCATTAAAGCTATGTTTCGTATGCAGTAAACGGAAGGGAGGGGAGGTGAAGGTAGGAGAGGGGAAGAGGGAGAGGACAAATGTCTTGGTATGTTTGGTTAGCATTAGGAGGGGCAGGGAAGGATATCATCAAAAGCAATGTACATATAAAAAATATGGCACTTTTTTAACAAGCTATACTATTTGAAAATTTTCATGCACCACTCATATAAGTAAAGAGTAAACAAAGATATTGTAAATTTCATCTACATTTTCCTCAAATTATCACACTTTCCTGTTATTTATTCATGTGTGTTTTTATTATCTTTGCTGAGAGAGTGTCTTAAACTCTCTTTAAAAGCTTCCTTGATGAACCTGACGTCTACACTAAGCCTTGACGTCGTCTGGATGTGTTTTGGGCACCTACAAGTGCATTTATAGTCATCAGACAATATATGGTCTACATGAACTATATTTGTATTTACGGTCTAGCCAGACCATATATGGTCCAACCTATACCATAAATATTGTTGAAATGAAAACTCAGTCCATGTTATGGATTCGTATACAGTTTAGTTGGACCATAAACGCGGCCGAGAAACAATTGTATGACTTTGAGACTTTGGATATGGGTCAAATTCTTATAAATAGACCGCCCCACTCGTCCCAAGCATGAATAGCAACGAAGAGACATCAAGAGACACATTTTTCGAGGACCTAAAGCCACAGACAAACCTAGGGCTTCCCTTAGGGTTTCACTCTCCAAGAGATCCTCTCCAAGCAATCTTCTTCTTCCACAGTCAGCTTTCGAGTGTAAAAGGGGATTGGGTTCTTTTCTGTTCTGTGATCATCAACTCTGTAATCTCTCGATCAATAATATCATCTCCACCAGTGGATGTACGGTCCCAGATAGGGTATTTTCCAAACCACTATAAATTTTGTCTTTCTGGTTGCTTATTTGTTATGTTGTTGATCTTCATCGTACATATTCGATTTGGATTGCTCGATCTCACACTTCTGCATCTCTACAACAAGCTTGGTGGGCCTTGTTGTTCGGGTCTCCCATCATCACCTATCCCAATAAGTGGTAATTGAGCAGTTTCTAGCTCTGGATCTCTATCATGACGTCGAAGTACAACATTGAGAAGTTTGATCATTTGAAGAGCTTCTCTCTCTAGCAAATCAAGTGTGAATCTCGCCTCAAGCAAGGAGTCCACAAAGCTCTTCTCGGAAAGGAGAAGAAATTGGAATCCATGACATATTTTTGATGGGAGGAGATTGATCAAAAGGCTCATATAGGCATCTTTTTCTATTTCGAGGATGAAGTCCTCCATGAGGTCGTCCATAGGAATATCGCCAAAGAAGTTTGGGATGAACTTGAAGCACTCTTCATGAAAAAATCCATCACCAACAAGCGTATGTTAAAGAAACGCTTTTCATGCTTTGCAAGGAAGGTGGTTCCTTGACGGCTTTTCTCAATGAGTACAATGAAATCATGCACGGCCTCGGTAAAATCGATGTGAAGATAGGGGACAAAGATCAAGCAATTATGTTGTTTTGTACCCTTCCACCATCCTACAAGAATCTCTGGGATATGATAATATTTTGGGAATCAAAGACTATCTCACTCCATGAAGTCTGTGAAGCAACCTGCATCTCGGTCGATACTATCGACACTGTCGATAGTATCGAGCTCTGTCCAGGTTCATGTTGAAGCCAGCTGCATCTTGGTCGATACTATCGACACACATGTCGATAGTATCGAGTTTGGTTCAGGCGCAAGGAAATACTCCGTCGATACTATCGACACACATGTCGATAGTATCGACACCGGCACAGTGGCGGAACGGCAAACCAGCGTCTGACCTATTTTATTTATGAAATGTTGTTTTTATGTTTTTTCTCTCTTTGTACCTCATGTATTTACCCTAATATATAAATACAAGTGTGTAGGCTCAAGCCCTACTCACGTTTGCTGCATCTTGCAGCCGACATGTGATCGGTGTTTCAGTCTTCTTCCTCCTTCTTTTCTTCTTACATGGTATCAGAGCGGAGATCGATCTAGGGCTTCTCCTTTCTCTCTCCGGAGGATCTCTCCAGGTCTCTCTCTCCTTGACGGCCGGCTGCTTCCCACCCGTCGGCTTGGCATAATCCACCTGCTGCGAAGAACCACCGTTGACTAATCTGGGTCTGCGGTAGATATCTAATTCTACCGTAGCCACTATCACAAAGCAGTTGAGAATCTCCAGGTGATCCAACGATCATCTAAAAACACCACCGGAGGACTAGTTTCGTCTCAATCGTCATCCTAGTCACACCTCCTCCATGTGTGATTAGGAATATCATTTGGAGGCTGCAAATGCGTCAGTAACGCATTTCTCCTTGTTTTTCTTCTGTGGGTGACGTGTATCTCTCCGTCACCACATCTTCTTTGACGTGTATCAATCCGTCATATATTTCGTTCTACAATGGAGGATATCAAGACACCTATGATCTACAACGAGGTGTCACCTATCGCCTCCATCAAACTCAACGGGAAAAATTATCTTCTATGGATGAACGCCATCCACACCGTCTTGGAGGCTCGTGACAGAGCAAGGCATGTTGACTCGGGTCCCAAGGCATCTACTTACGAAGGGTATGCTGAATGGAAGCGACATGATAGTCTTGTGAAGACTTGGCTGTGGAATAGTATGGAATCTGCAATCGCCGCACGGTTCATGTTCTACTCTACAGCCAAGGAAATATGGGACGCAGTGAAGCAACATTACTCTCAAGAGAAGAATGCTCTCTGTCAGTTTATGATCTATGATCGTCTGTTTGCTGAAAAACAGGGTGACCGATCTCTTGAGGAGTATTTTGGGGCGATTCAGGCTCTTGCTCAAGAGCTAAGTTATTATCATCCTGTGAGTGTTGCAGAACAGATAAAGGATAGAGATGATCTGGTTACAGCCAAATTTTTATCTGGGCTTAACTCGACTTGTAGCTCCGCTCGGAGCGTTATCTTGGCTACTGATAAACTACCCAGTCTTGTGGAGGCTTATTCAAGGATCCAACAATCTTTGTTTGAGTCTGCTTCCTTTGTTCCTGATATACCTTCTGGAGAATATCATGCGTCTGTTGCTGCTGCGGTACGAGGAGGACGCCCCAGTATGGGTAGAGGGTGTGGGACACGTCCGAAATGTACCTTTTGTGACAAACCGGGACATACAGTGGAGAAGTGTTGGAAGAAACATGGAAGACCTGCTGCACCACCTGTGGCGGCAGCACATTGTGCAACCACTACAGGATCCTCATCCTCTACAACTGTGGGTACTACCTCTGGCACCGGCATCACTCTCACTCAAGAAGAATATGATCGGTTCATTCAGGCGACACAGCACATGAGTATGGGGTCATCATCATCTTCTTCATCGGCAAATCTGGCATCTACAACTGGTAATCAGGCTACATCTCTCATAGCATCTGGCTCATCCTCATCTTGGGTGGTTGACTCTGGCGCCTCACAGCATATGACTGGTATGAGGAGATTGCTCCACACTATTGACTCATCTATTCCTCACCAATCTGTTACACTGGCAGATGGTTCAGTGAAAAGAGTTTTAGCTAGTGGATCTGTCTCCCTAACACCCAAGATTGATCTTGAATCAGTTCACTTTGTGCCTGAATTTCCTTTTAATCTTCTTTCTGTTGCAAAACTGATTAACACTCTAAAATGTTGGGTAATTTTTGGACCTTCTTGTTTTATATTACAGGATCTCAAGAGTATGAAGACGATTGGTGGGGGGCCTAGGAAAGGTGATCTCTACCTTTTCAACGGTGACAGTCTACCTCGCCAAATGCCTGCTCCTGCTCCATCTATCCTGTTGAGTGGTTCCCCCTTACTACGGCATTGCAGATATGGACATCCTTCTTTGGAGAACCTGCGGAAGTTGGAACCAGATTTGTCCCAATTATCTTCCTTAGAGTGTCAGTCATGTCAACTGGGAAAGCACCATAGGTTATCCTATCCCAGTCGAGTCAATAAGCGGGCCTCTTGTCCCTTTGAGTTAGTGCATAGTGATGTGTGGGGTCCTGTAAAAGACCAGAGTTATAATGGTTTTCGTTATTTTATCTCCTTTGTCGATGATTTCTCACGCATGACATGGATCTACCTTCTTAAAAGTAGAGACATTTTCATACTGAAATTAAAGTACAGTTTGATTGCAATATAAAAATTCTTCAGTCTGATAATGCTTTGGAGTATGTTCAAAAGGCTATGTCTGATTTTTGTAGCTCGGTTGGTATGATTCACCGCACATCTTGTCCTCACACCCCTCAGCAAAATGGGGTGGCAGAGAGGAAGAATCGCCATCTTCTTGATATTGCTCGATCTATTATGTTTCAATCTAATGTACCCAAGAAGTTTTGGTCTAAAGCTCTTTTAACTTCTTGTTTCTTGATTAATAGGTAACCTTCTTCTGTTCTTCAAGGACAGACTCCTTTTTCTGTTTTGCGTCCCAAGGACTCTCCCTATCCTATTCCTCTTCGAGTTTTTGGTTGCACTTCCTTTGTCCATAACTTCGACCCTAAGACCGACAAGCTATCTCCTAGGTCCATTAAAACACTATTCCTGGGTTACTCTACTACGAGCAAAGGATACAAGTGTTACTGTCCTAGTCTTCGCCGCATGTTTGTGTCTAGGGACGTCACTTTCCATGAGACCACTCCATATTTCTCCAATGCTATGAGCAAGGGGGAGCTGTTGAGAGAGGGAGAGCCACCAAAAATACAAAATGAGAGACTGGCACCATCGGTGCAGAGTGAGGGAGTGCCACCTATCATTCCGGATTTTACTTCTATTCCGGATGAACAAGCAGGAGATAGACCCGTCATTGAGCATTATACACATGTATACCATAGGCGAGGCAGGCAGGATCCAGAAGAAGTAGCGGCACCAGTCCCTGAGCCCTCATCATCGCCTTCTACTCGAGAATCCTACATAGACATCAGATCTCAACCTTCCTATTGTTGTTCGGAAAGATACTAGGTCCTGTACTATTAAACACCCTATTACAAATGTATGTTGCCTGTCTCATCTGTCTAAGCAGGCTCGTGCATTCGCTATTGGGATTGATTCTGTGTCTATACCAAGAAACTATTATGATGCTATGAAGAATAGTGGCTGGACACAGGCTATGCAACTTGAAATGTCAGCTCTCTTAAATAATGGTACTTGGGATCTGGTTGATCTTCCTGCAGGAAAGAAAGTAGTAGGCTGTAGATGGGTTTTCACTATTAAACACAATCCGGATGGATCAGTTGAAAGGTTGAAAGCCCGATTGGTTGCAAAGGGCTACACCCAAACCTATGGTGTTGACTTCTTTGAAACATTTTCTCCTGTTGCTCGCCTGAATTCTGTGCGGATCATTATTTCTCTTGCTACTACCTTTGATTGGCCACTATTTCAGCTGGATGTAAAGAATGCTTTTCTCCATGGTGATCTAAAGGAAGAAGTATATATGGAGCAACTTCCTGGGTTTGTTGCTCAGGGGGAGTGTCAGAAAGTATGCAAATTAAAAAAGGCTATTTATGGGCTGAAACAGTCACCTAGAGCTTAGTTTGACAAGTTCAGTGAAGTTATTCTTCAGATGGGTTTTTCTCGCTCCAAGACTGATCATTCCTTATTTTACTCCAGCTCTTCCCGTGGATCCATTATTCTTCTTGTCTATGTTGATGACATAGTAATTACTGGCAGTGACACCATAGGAATATCTCGTGTCAAAGAGGGTTTGCAAAAACACTTCCATACAAAGGATCTGGGCAAACTAAGATACTTTCTAGGCATTGAAGTGCTTAGATCTCATGCAGGTGTCGATTTATCTCAGAGAAAATATGTGCTTGATTTGTTACAGGAGACAGGCATGGCTGAATCTAAACCGGTATCTACACCAATGGATTATCACATCAAAGAGGTGGTTGATGATGCTGAGTATAAAGATCCAAAATATTACAGAAGAATAGTGGGTAGGTTAATATATCTAACAGTCACCCGACCTGATATTTCATTCGTTGTGGGCGTGGTCAGCCAACATATGCATTCTCCGCGACAATCACACTGGACAGCAGTCTGCAGAATTCTGAGGTATCTAAAAAATGCTCCCGGTAAGGGTATCACATATTCTAGACCAAAGGCACATCCATCTACTCTGTCTCTCACATGATATTCAGATGTTGACTGGGCTGGTGATCATACTGATAGGAGATCTACATCAGGCTATTGTACCTTTCTAGGTGACCATCTTGTCACATGGAAAAGTAAGAAGCAACATGTGGTTGCTAGATCTAGCACTGAGGCTGAATACCGTGCTATGGCCCATGAATGCTGTGAATTAAAATGGGTCAAATCTGTTTTATCTGAATTGCAAATTTCTCTTCTACCTTCTATGGAGCTCAAGTGTGACAATCAATCTGCTATGCACATCGCCAGGAATCCTATCTTTCATGAACGTACAAAACACATAGAGGTTGATTGCCATTTTATTCGTGATCAAATAAAAGACGGCACTATTGTGACTCCATATGTTAGGTCTGAAGATCAACTAGCAGATATTCTGACAAAGCCCTTGGGTTCGACAATTTTTCAGAAACTCTGTGGCAAGCTGGGCATCCACGATGTGTACTCTCCAGCTTGAGGGGGAGTGTGAAGCAACCTGCATCTCGGTCGATACTATCGACACTCTGTCGATAGTATCGAGCTCTGTCCAGGTTCATGTTGAAGCCAGCTGCATCTCGGTCGATACTATCGACACACATGTCGATAGTATCGAGTTTGGTTCGTTGATAGTATCGAGTTTGGTTCAGGCGCAAGGAAATACTCCGTCGATACCATCGACACACATGTCGATAGTATCGACACCGGCACAGTGGCGGAACGGCAAACCGGCGTCTGACCTATTTTATTTATGAAATGTTGTTTTTATGCTTTTTCTCTCTTTGTACCTCATGTATTTACCCTAGTATATAAATACAAGTGTGTAGGCTCAAGCCCTACTCACGTTTGCTGCATCTTGCAGCCGACATGTGATCGGTGTTTCAGTCTTCTTCCTCCTTTTCTTCTTACAAAGTCAAAACGACCTTGACGTCTCAAGAGAAATTAGAGAACGGTCTTACTTAATTGAAAGTAGCGGGTGAAAAAATTGGCCGCTACAGGAAGGGAGTGTCTAAATGACAGACCTTGAAAGTTCAAAGCAAAAAGAAACAAGTCAAAGTAATGTCAATGAAAGAGGTGCAACTATTGCAATAAGACAAGCCATACCTAGGATGAATGATACAAAATGCAAAACAAGCAAAAGCATGAGAAATAAAATGATGATGCAGCTCATGCAAAGGTGGCTCATGGAGGCTACATTCTTACTTCATCACCGTCCTATGACTACAAGGATTGTTTTCTTGATTCAGCATGCGCGTACCACATGACCAAGCGTAAGGATTATTTCCATATCTATGAATCACATCAAGGTAGAGATATCCTTATGGATGACGATTATCCTTGCAAGACAGTTGGTGTTGGCACGGTGAAGATCAAGATGTTTGATGGTGAAGTCAGAACATTGACGAACGTCCGACATGTTGTCTGGCTGAAGAAGAATCTCATCTCATTAGGCACACTTGAAGACAGGGGATGCAAGTTCTCCAGTAAAAATAGAGATATTTATATTCTTAATGTTGATCGGGTCCTCATGAAGGCAATTAGAGATTCACACAAATGTACATCTCGCAAGGTTCCACTTCTCCAGTTCCGCAGTGGTTACAACTTCATCTAAAGACACCACATGGCTCTGGCATCTGTGTTCGATACACTTCTCAGAGAAAGTGATGATGCTTATGAGCAAGAGAGGGTTGTTGCGTGGTGAAAGCATTGGAAAGTTAGATTTCGTGCCAACGCACTGTGTCTTGGGAAAAGCCAAACACAATAGCTTCAACACGACAATTCATTCTTCCAAGCCTACTCTAGATTATGTTCGCTCTGATTCATGGGATCATTCTCGTGTTCCTTCCAAAGGTGATGCTAAATATATGATGACCTTCATTGATGATTGCACAACGAAGGCCTGGTTTATTTTCTCAATAGCAAGGACGAGGCATTCTCTACTTTCAAGCAGTGGAAGGCTCTTGTTGAGAATCAAACTAACAAGAGCATAAAGACTTTTTGGAGCGATAACGGCTTAGAATTTTGTTCTAAGGAAATAATTTCTGCAAAGATCAAGGGATCAAAAGACATCGCACAATGTGTCACACCCAGTAGAACGGTGTAGCAGAAATATGGACAGAACGTTGTTGGAAAAGGCTCGATGCATGCTTCTCAATACGGGCTTAGATAGATCTTTCTGGGTTGAAGCTATATCAACATCTTGTTATTTGGTGAACCTTTCTCCATCATCTTCTCTTAACTTATAATTCGTAAAGAAGATAGGTCTGATAAACTGATTGATTATTCAAATATGTGTATATTTGGTTGCCCTGCTTATGCACATTCTAATACTGGCAAATTATAACCTAGAGCTATCAAATGCATAATCCTTGGTTATGTTTTTGGAGTGAAAGGATGTTGTCTTTGGTGCAAAGATCCTTCTTCACCACATCTCTTGATAGAGCGCAACACTACTTTTAACGAATTTGTCATGGTGTCTATTATGCAAGACACAAATAGCTCTTCTATAGGTTCTCTAGAGGGCATCTCACAACAGATGGAAACCAAAGAAGATGACGGCCCATAGGTTGATGAACAAGATCCCTCTTCTATACCAGGTGACTTGGTACCAAAGAGAAGATTCCAGAGAGTTCTTACAATATAGAAAAAGGCAATGGCAAACGGAATGTCAAGCCACTCCAACACTGTGGCTTTGGTAACTACATGGTAGACTATGCCTTTTCCAACGTCGCTGATGTGGCTACCGGTGACGAGCCCACCAATTTACGTGATGCAGTCGTAAGTCATGATGCTCCGAAGAGGATTGTGGTAATGAAGGAAGAGATGGAATCTCTTTGGAAGAATCAAACTTGGGAGTTGGTTGTACCTCCCAAGAGGCAAGAAAGTAGTTGGTTGTAAGTGGATCTATAAGAAGAAAGGAGACAGATACAAGGCATGCCTTGTTGCAAAAGACTATAGTCAAATTGAAGGCATTGATTATAATAAAGTTTTCTCGCCCGTCATCAAGCATAGTTTCACGTGGGTGCTTCTTTCTTTGGTAGCCATTGAAGACCTAGAGTTGTAACAGCTAGATGTAAAGACAATTTTTTTGCATGGTGAACTAGAAAAAAAGATATGCATGCAACAGCCATAGGGCTATGAAGACAGAGAACCATGTGTGCTTGCTCAAGAGGCACTCTATGGGCTGAAGCAATCTCCTAAACAATGGTACAAGAGATTTAACTCTTTCATGACACACATTGGCTTTCTAGGAGTAGCTATGACGCTTGTGTCTATTATAAAGGGTTGGCTGACAATTTCTTTGTTTACCTCCTGCTCTATGCCGATGACATGTTGATCGCTTCTAGACACGCATCTGAGATTGACAAGGTGAAATGTCTTCTAGGTGAAGAATTTGATATGAGGGACCTAGGTGAAGCTAAGAAGATTTTTGACATAGAGATTCAAAGGAACCGGAAAGATAGTTAGCTTATCCTGACACAGAAAAAGTACATCAAGAAGGTTCTTCACATTTTCCACATGTAAGATGTGAAGCCTATTATAAATCTATTGGCTGCTTACTTCAGGCTATCGCCTTTGTGGTCTCCACAGTCTGATGAAGAAGAGAAAGAGATGGTGCATCTACAGTACTCCAATGCCATTGGTAGCATCATGTATGCTATGGTTTGCAGTAAACCAGACATTGCTTACACAGTTAGTTTGGTTAATTATTACATGGCTCGTCCTGGCAAGGTACATTGGCAAGTAGTTAAGTGGATTCTGAGGTATTTGAAGGGCACTTCAAATACTTGTCTAGTCCTTTGTGGAGCTCAGTCATCACTACATGGTATGTGAACTCAAATTGTGCAAGAGATTTCAACAAGAAGAGATCTCTCACAGGTTACATGTTCACAGTGGGATCTACGGCTATTACTTGGAAAGCCACTATACAAAATACTATTGTTTTATCTACTACTGAAGCATAGTACATGGCGGCAATGGAAGTCGTGAAGGAGGCTTTATGACTCAAGGATTTGATGAAGTAGTTGGGCATGGTTCAAGAACAAGGTTTTGTTCATTGTGACAGTCAAAGTGTTATCCATCTTAGAAAAGATCAAACGTTCCACAAGAGAACAAAGCACACTGATGTCAAGTACCACTTCATTAGAGAAGTCACAGCTAAAGGCAAGATTTAAATAAAGAATATTGGTACTTCTGAGAATCCAGCCTACATGATGACAAAGACTCTTCTGTTAGCTAAGTTTAAGCTTTGCTCAAAATGAGTTGGTCTTCTTTCTACCTGAGCCTTGACCGTGTAGGGCATGCGGAGGAGATGGTATTCTTAATCAATTTTTGATATTGGAGAAGGCTGCAAGTGTTTTTCCACATCCATCATTTTTTAGTTGAAGACAAGGTGGAGCTTGTTGAGAGAGTGTGTTAAACTCCCTTTAAAAGCTTCCTTAATAGCCAGACATCTACACCAAGCCTTGGCATCGTTGGGATGCGTTTTAGGCATCTACATGTGCATTTACAGTTTTACATTAGAGATATATAGCCCAGCCTGGACCATAAATGTTGCTGAAATGAAAATACAATCTGTGCCATATATTACAATCCAGTCATACCATAAATGCGGCCAGAAACAATTGTATGACTTTAGGACTTTAGATATGGTTCAGATTCTTATAAATAGACCCCCCTGACAACTTGTCACGAGCATGAAGAGAAACAAAGAGACATCAGAGACGTCATTTTTCAAAGACCTAAAGCCACGAACAGACATAGGACCTCCCTTAGGGTTTCACACCTTCAAAATCTTCTCTCCAAGCAACCGTCTTCTTCCATGATTGGCTTTCGAGTGTAAAAGGAGATTGGGTTTTTCTTCTCTCTTTTGTAATCATCATCTTTGTAATCTCTCAATCAATAATATCATCTTGGGCAGTAGATGTAGGGTCCCACATTCGGAATTTGTCGAACCACTATAAAGCATGTCTTTGTGATTGCTTGTTTGTTCTGATGTGATCTTTGCCGTACGCATTTGGTTTGGATTTCTTGATCTCACGCTTCCACATATTTGCAACAAGCTTGTTGAGCCTTGTTGGTCAGGTCTCCCATCACCACCATATCCCAATAATATTAAATTTCCAAAATTTCTACCAAAATTCTTTCTAAAGTTTTAGTAGTTTCCATCCAAGTTGTGTGCTAAATTTTGTTCTAGTTTCCTTTTATGTTTAAAGCTTTTTCTATAAATTTCACTAGCTCTTTCCAAGTTTACCCAAAATTTTCTTCCAACATTTCTTATTTCAATGAAGCGACATAAAACATTTATGATGTAAATAATTGTTATCTTTTATATGAATTGCAAGATATACAAATTTTTCCTCCATTTTATTTATGGTCTCCATCAACATTCTACCCATAGCTCAATGCTTCCCTCAAAATTTCCTTCAAAGTGTCCACTCCCATTTGGTGGGAAGAGAAGCACCTAAAAATACACATGAATCTTTCCTCTTCATTCCCCTATCTTCCTCTTCACTTTGTCTAACCAAATAGCCTAAATCTTTTCCCCTCCCATCTTTTCCCAACATTCCCCTTCTACCAAACAAGCCCTAAGGGAAAGGTGGCAATACGAGAGGCATTACAAGTCTTACTAAAGGGAATGAAATAGCCCATTGTTAGAGAGTCTATATCAGCCTATTTAGTTAATAGGTTAATTAGTTAGTGGGCCTTTAGTGTCTCGGCCCACTTAGATTACTTAGGATACAAGTCTCAGGGTTTCTCCTCCCTTGCTCCTATATATAGGACAGGGTTGTACCTCTTTTATTTATCTAATCGAATCAGTTCAATACAATATTCTTTCACATGGTATCGGAGCGGCGGTTGCGTTCGCTCCTGAGGGAAACCTAGTCGCCGCTCCTCTTCCCTCTCCTCTTCGGCGCGCCCGCAACCATAGATTCTGTCGCTCGTCTTTTCCAGAGAGCAACCGAGGGGGAGAACCCCCGCCTGCGGGCGGCCGCCGTCGTTGCCATGGCTTAGGCCGGCTGCCCGCTAGGCATCTCCCGGCCTCCATGATCTATATTCTCCATTCAAAACAATCATCTTCTTCCAGACGCTATTATTTTTAGCCATCACGCTCCCCTCTCCGCCGCACCAGTCCCTTGCTGCTACCGTACCCCTTATTCCGTACAATCAAGCTGCCGTCAAAAGCAACAGTCAATGTCACCATCAGTCATGCAGTCGCATCGCGCCACTACATCACGCCACCGCCGCATCCTCTTGCATCCGGTGCAAGCGTCGCAGCCAGCAGCAGAGCCGCTGGTTCCCAATAGCAATATTGTTGCCGTCGTTGACCGCAACCATCAGCGGAGCCACAACCGCCGTCGGCCGGGACAGCAGCCACTGCTGCCTGCCAATGCGTCGTCCATGCCCGCCGACCATACGGCCGACGCCATCAGCGCACAACAGCAGTGCCACCACCGCCAATCAGCAACGACAACTGCAGCCAGTGACAGTCATCCCGTTGTTGTCGATCACGTCGCCACCAACCGCTGCAATCTTCGCCATCATCGTGTGTTCGTACACTGCAGTGTTGCTGCCTCATTTAGCAGCAATCGTATCCCCAGCTGACGATCACACTCTTTAGTCATCGTTGCCATCATCCAGGCCCCCTGGCTTCTGCTCCATCCTGTTGCCGCTGACATCCATTATACATTGCCATCGTTGTTGAGTCCTCATTGTGGCTGCCCCAACGCCATCACCGATCCCTGGCCAAAGCACTCCACCATATTCAACCATGCCATCACCCCCTAATCAGTTTGTCTTCTCACAAGTATGTGTGACATCTTCTCTATCTCTATTGATTTTCGGATCCTTACTCTGATCTATCTTTTGCTATTCGGGTCCAATTTTAAGCCTAATCAGATTTTTCCCATTTAGCATATTCTCTCCGGTTATCAGTTCCATTCTCCACATGTTACACATCTCCATATCACAAAATCCTTTCAAATCCACCACTTCATTTCCCACCCACCCATATCATGTGTGTATCCCTTTCCACAGTGCGGGGGGTCATATATCCACTTCTCCACACCAAACACTCACTCTTGTAGTATTTGGTGTGTAGGGGGTATAAAGAGGAGAGGAAGAGATGAGAAGAGAGAGAGTGTGTGAGAGAATATGTATGAGACAGAGTATGAGAAGAGATGATATATGTATTCAGGTTGTATATGTTCCAGGCTATTATCTTCATAGAGCTTCGCATTGTTCAGCACATCCGTTCTCTACTTCCAGACAGCAATGAAGGATCTTCATTCAGCGTCATCACTGAGCTAGTGTCGATGGTGTACTTCAGCTGCATTCACATGAGACAGATGTCTTCTTCAGGTTTTTAGAAGCTCAGCAAGCCTGCCAATCTACTTTGATTCATCCAGTTTATCTTCACTGAGTTGCTTCATCACGTCTTCTCTGTTCCGCATCTGCTATTTCGACATCACCTGTTGCAGATCTACTTGGGACTTTCCTTGATGGATGATCTCCTTTCCCATCAAGATCCCAATGTTCATGCGTCGGAGTTTTATGGTACCTGCATCGTATCATCAGCACATCGTCCGTTTGTGTTTGTGCCACGTTATGCACGTCTTCTCAAACAATTCGAAGATTCCTCCACTGCTACATCGACATTGGGCATCCGCGTTCGTGCCGCATTAAGTATCCAATGAAGATGACGTAGTGATGGTATTGAGGATCGTCTGTTCCAAGTAGCGAATTACTATTGTAGTATCAAGTTCCATTCTTCAAATGCTCTTCATTCCAGATGCACTCCAAAGACCTTCAAAGCTCCAAGATCTCCAGCCTGCAGAATACAATTTCAAAGAAGAGAGGCATTGTCACCACATGGTTCAGGGGGAGTATTAATTAAAAGGGAGTATCAATTTTTGTATGGAGAGTGATATTTATCGTTTATCTTTCATTTATCATTTCTTTTATCATTTTATCGAGTCTTGTAGCCTCCAAGCTTTGGACATGTGTTTCACCCATGCTCTAGCTTGAGGGGGAGTGTTAGAGAGTCCATATTAGCCTATTTAGTTAATAGGTTAATTAGTTAGTGGGCCTTTAGTGTCTCGGCCCGTTTAGATTACTTAGGACACAAGTCTCAGGGTTTCTTCCTTGCTCCTATATATAGGACAGGGTTGTACCTCTTTTATTCATCTAATTAAATCAATTCAATACAATATTCTTTCACAACCATCTTAGAAGAAAAGATCAACAATGAAAAACACATAATAGTGACCCCAAATGAGATTCATGCTCAAGTAATCAAGTCATCTAAGAAGGGGCGAGTAGAGACCTATATTTTGTTGTATGGCTTTCGCCAACTGACAAGAACGACAGTGAGGCATGATGCATGCATCACACTGTAGGGAAGGCCTTTTGTATATCCATCACTAGAGCAGCGGTTTTATCCCTACCAAATGAACTGTGAGGCCACTAACATGTAATTTCCATACAAAAAATCACAAAGAAAGGTGTTTGGAATACATATCTAGGTAGCACGAAAGAGAGTCATCTCGGAGCACAAAATCAAAAGTAGGCCAGAATGGTTCACAAAAAGCTCTGAGTGGATCATGCCAAAAATCAGGACGAGGCATACTAATTTCAGGCGATCAAACCCGACGATTGCAATGCTCACAGAGCAAAGATAGACCACTTCTTATCAGCTACATATGTGTGTATGTGTGTGTGAGTGTGTTTGTGTGTGTGTGTGTGTGTCTATATATATATATATATATATATATATTTATATATATATTTGTGTGTGTCTGTGTGTGTGTTTCGTGTCAGATTTCATCAAGATTAATAGTCATAGGAAAGGTAAACTCAAACGAAGAAAAGATCTTCATTGCTAGGTTACCATCATTCTATTTGTGTGTGTGTGTTTGTGGTGTGTGTGAGAGGGTATATTTGTAGTATATATGTGTAAACGTAGATGTGTATGCAGTGATTTAAAAAGTGGGTGAAGCGGCCACTTAAGTGGTCAAGCCTATGTCCCGTTGTAATTTTAGCTGAAGCGGGATTTGAAGCATTTTGGACTGAAGCGGCCGCTTTTTCCCGCTTTAGGCCACTTTTTCAGCCCCGCTTAAGCGACCGCTTTAGGGCGCTTCACGGCAAATATTGCTAGAGTGGCACAATCACTCGCCAAATCTATAGAAAAATGAAAGCACTACTTTTGGGAGATGTGATGCTCCAGCTGTTGTATCTCAAAAGGTGTAAGAAAGTTTAGTAATTAGCATTTATCTTTACTTTGTTACTGTTGTTTGTACACTCGATACAGCTAGACTAGTAGTTTGTACTGTCAAATTTGTATATGATATTATCATGTATATTTAATGTTGTTTATTACTGCTGATACTCTAATAGTCTGACATTTAGTATACTTGTACAAAACCTTTGCACAACCATCTGTGGATTGTAACAAAATGATATCGTAAAATATTGTTATATTGTCAATTATGTACTTAGTGCAGTAACTTATTGCTATTTATGATTTACTATGTATGATATTGGCATGTATGTTTAATGTAGTTTATTACCAATGACAAATTAATAGTCAGCCATTTTGTATACTTGTACAAAAACTTTGCACAACCATCTATAGACTGTAACAAAATAAGGTAGTAAAAATTGTTATATTGTTTATTATATACTAAGTCTAGTAGTTTATTGCTCTTTAGGATTTACTGAGTAATATCTAATTATCTTGATTCTACTATATATTGTCATGCATTTCTCTTTATTACTGTTTAAATGTGCATCTATTTATATCATGTTGAAGACTACCTTACTCAGTCAACAATATTTGTACAGAGTACTAGTATTTAACTACTACTACCTCCAAAAAATTTTACTAAATGATAATTTTTAAGCCCAGCTGTTGAAATAATATTAAGTACATAGTACTAGTATGATACTTGATTGTTGAGCGAGGACTATGCGGTTTTATGATGTTTGAGTGTTTTTCGCTTGTAACAATTTATTTTTCTAAGTAGGACCCTTTTTCATATGTAAAAGTCATTCTGATGTAATGAAATATCATTTAGATGCTTGATTAATGATATGTTAGCAGTACGATGGTCACCAAAAGTTTTCTACATTTTTTAAAATATGCATCCCGCTTTTTCAAAAAGCACCCGCTTTAGTCCGCTTTAAAGCCTGCTTTCCGCTTCCCGCTTCAAAAGGGTCAATCCGCACACTTCCCGCTTCACGCTTTCCAAAACCTAGTGTGTATATGTATAATACACACAGACATATTTAATATAAGTATAAATACATGTAGGTGTGACACATATATGTATATGTACATGTTTGCATAGTCACATGTTTGACAATTACGGCCAAGCTGAGAAATTCAAAATTTGGGAAAGTATGAGTGAATATCGAGCAAGAATATCATGTCTAGTGCTATAGGACTCAAACTGTAACAAATAATAGCTGCTATCAAATGCTTGAATAGGAAGGGGAAGAAGAGAAAAAGAGGAAGTCTTCACATCTTATATTTAAAAAAGAAACAAAGAAGGGGGAGAAGAGAGATAGAGGAAGTCTTCCACATCTTGTATTTAAACAAGAAACAAAGAAGGGGAAGAAGAGAAAAAGAGGAAGTCTTCCACATCTTGTATTTAAACAAGAAACAAAGAAGGGGATCAAGAAAAGGAAAGAGTGACACTCTGTAATAACTAATGAAGACATTGAAGAGGAGGGAGTGTCATATTGTGATTGAGTAAGATTAGGAGAAGAGGGAGAGGAAGAGGAAGACATCATCTAATATAGGAGGGTGGATTGACATATTTGAAATCGTGATACGGGGAAAAAGAGAAGGAAGGGGAAGAGGAGGATGAACCCATTTTAGCAAAGTCAGAGCACAAAGGGTAAGAAGAGAAGAAAAGAGTGGAGAGAGGAATACATTCTCTAAAATCAAATGGGGAAGAAGAGGAGTAAAGGGGAAAAGAATGAACTTGTGTTTGGTACATGGCAAATCATGGGAAGGAGAATAATGGGAAAATAATCAAATTTGTTTGGTAAGCATGGTGATGCGAAATTGAAATTTTTGATGGGAAATTAATGGGGAAATTTGTTTTTTTTTGTCCTCGTGAAAAAACATGATGAATCATGGGAGAACAAGTTTTTTTTTTCAAGACTCCACTAACTATTTAGACACACGCAAATATTTTTTCCTAATATTTTCTTGCTCCGGACAAATATGTTTCCCTCTATGATTTTCCCAGCAATAAACTCTACTTTTCCACAAAGAAATTATTTCTTTCTGAATATTAATTCTCGATCTTACTTGTTGATTCTTTTTCAAGCTAACATTTTCAACTAGCTATATGTCCTCCCCGTTAAAGAAGTTCCTCGAAAAAGATATTAACTTCTATTAAAATTCGTATCAAGAAAAAATTTTCTCCATAGATGTCGTTCCCTCCAACTAAAGAACTTTCCTCTAAATAAATTTAATATTGTGATTATATTTCTTTACGTCAAAAAACTTCATGTCCAAAGTTTGATTTCTATCTTAATTTTAATTTCCATCCAAAATTGGTTCCTACCAGATGAATACCACCAAAAAAAATCCCTCCAAGAAAATTTTACCACTAAATTAGTTTCTATCCAAGTAAGTAGTGACATGATTATGTATAAATATTTTTAAATAACAAAATATACATTGTCAGTGTTTCAAAAAAGGGTTGCATGAACCGCATATGTGGCCACATATACAGTTCAGTCCCTTGACTGAATCGCATATGGGAATTCAGTAGCTAAAACGGACCATGGCCGCATATACGGCCGCATAGCCGCATATAAGCATGGTTGTACATGCGTCCAGGAGGCCGTGCATTGCCCATAACCGCCCAGACAGTCTAGGCACCTAGGCAGACGCCCAGGCGTTCCTAGGCATTTTTTTATTTTTTAATTTTTTTTTTTTTTTCAAGCTTATATGTATATCATCATATACATATCAATACAGTATCATATATACATAATTAGATTTTAACCTATATGAATCAATGTCAAAATATATGTATCATATATTAGGAATGCAACATAAATACAATCAATATAGTTATTAGGTGGAGCGAGAAAAACAGAATTAACTCATTGTGGATTTGTCGAGCAGCAGTCAGTGCAAAAAGAAAAACAAACAGTAAGTCATGAAGTAAATTTACTGCTTAGTTATGTGTAACAGCGTAAGGATCGAAATAGCCATGATGGGAGGCTGGTGAGGCAACAGTAAGATATGGCAGCAAATTTGATGCCCAATTAAGCAACAAGAAGAAAAAAAAAACAAAATCAATTAATTGTGGATTTGTGAGCAGTAGTCAGCACACAATAGCAATATTTCTACTAGATAGAGCAAACTGAGAAATAAACAATAATTCATGGAAGTGAATTTGCTGCTTAGTAATTCATAAGGAAGAAAAAATAGAAATAACCATGGTGATAGGAGGATGGTGAGGCAATAACAAGGTGTTAGTCATGTGGCAGCAACTTCGTCCAGCAAAATGAAAAAAAAATGGAGCAACAACCAAAAACTTGCTACTGAACCATTAAGGAAAAATGAAAAAAAAAACTAAATTATATTATGGCCCATTGACCAGGCCCAATAACCGCCCAGGCGGTCCGCCCAGCCCGTCAACCCCGCCCAGATGCCTACTGAGGCTGGGCGCCCAGGTTTTGGAGGGTGGGGGAACGCCCAGGCGGGCACTCGTACAACACTGCATATAAGGCCGATTAGTCCCCGATTTTTGAATGGAGAAATTGCTAAGCTAGCAATTCTTTAACATCACCCCCCATTCTTCATATAACTAAAACCATCACCTACATTTAGCCTACCATCTCTCATTTTCTCTTTTTTGCATTACATTCATCTACGATTGTTATACATTTAGCTCATTATTGCACATTTGTATGTATTTAACAAGTGTTTGATTGCATATTTGCATAATTGCATCTAAAATATGTAGTTCGACAAATTATATTTGTAATTATATGATTATTGTATATTTATATATATATAATAATAATAAAAAAATCAAAAATCGCATATACTCCCGCATACTGCATATACTATATTCATTGACCTCTCCGAACGTAACAACGCATGTATATTGTTATATTTTAGAATGTTGAAAATATCGCAGAGATACCAAAGATTCGGTTTCTTCCAAATTGATACCTAGTGAACCATTTTTTCCTCCAAGAAAAGTTCCCTACTAGATTAGTTTCTGGCCAAATTAGTAGCATGCTTTTATATAAACGTTTACAATGGACATGTCTACATTGGTACATTTTCCGATGTTAAAAGAATCATGGACATATTGAAAATTTACTTTCTCCCGGTTCAATTCACGTCAAACCTTTTTTCCCTTCAAGAGCCCGCCATATCATGGAAATGAAGGATCCATGTAGCCGACCCCAACATAGTTGGGATTGAGGCTTAGATGATGATGATGATGATTATTATAATGAACAACTCTATATCATTATTTTCTATGTTAATACTGAATCAAATCTATATCGTTATCATAATAAATGTTATCATAATAAAATGTGATGAGAGAATGTTTGAATTGCTCATGTTAAAAAGAATTTCATTTTAGTTTGTCTACAATTTTAACAAATAAAATTTGTACTCATATGGGATACTTTTTATAAAATATTCCCTCTCACCGTTCCATACTCAGAAACAAATTTCTCTAATATTTCCCCACCCATGTCCCCATCAAATGCATATGTTATCAAATATGACATTTTTAACGATTTTTCTTTTCCCCTTTTTCGTCTAATTTTCCACATACCAACACAGTCTACGAGTAGAAAAGGGAGTAGAAAGGAGCGAAAGACATTGAGTAAATTTAGAGGTAAAAGGAGAAGAAGAGGAATAAAGGGAAGACGAAAAGTTGGAAGCGCAAGAGGGTGGTTCCACGTCCTGACGTTCCTACTTCGAGCTGAAGGTAGGGAGGTATATAGATGCAAGACAGGGAAGAAGGGGAATGTGGAGGAGGAAGAAGGTTGTCACCGGACAAAGAGGAAGAGAACTGGAGGAAGGGGAATGCGGAAGTGGAAAGGGGTTGTCACCGGACAAAGAGGAAGAACACTGGAAGAAGGAAAGAAGAATAGAAGGAAGGGAAAGAAGTTGATACTGGTGTCTATGAAGGAGATGGAAGATGTAAAACGGAAAAAACAAAACAGAATGAAAAGTAGGAAGGAAAGAGGCGCGTACCTGATTGCTCCTGCTTCTGCCGCCACCGAGCTGCTTGGTCAGTTCTTCTCTCCTCCGCTGCCGGCTGCTTGGCTGGAGCTTTTTGCTGGCTGCACCTGCTCCGATCACCGCCTTGGTGGCTTGCGCTGCAGAATGGCGTGCGCTCCACTGCTCCGCCAGGGGAGTACACTCCAGTATCGGGACAAACGGGAAAGGGAGGGTGCGTTCGGCAGAGCGTCAGGTTCGGTCGCAGATGCCCAGACGCTGATTCATCACCCGTTATGGGTGTTCGTACAGGGGACGTATTTTTTAATGTAAAGATCAAATAGATAGATACAAAAGCGTATAAGATGTAGCATCATCAGAGTCAACACCAGACTTGTGCTGCCTAAGCCCCTGTTTGGAAAAGGCTTGGGTTTATGTCAAACCTGAGGTCTATGTCAAACCTGTTTGTATTAGAACCGGCTTGGGTCTATGTCAAACCTGTTTGATCCTGTTTGGCAAACCAATCTGGCTTACCTCGTAAGTTGTGATTTTCAGTCTGCTATATAAAACAAAATACATAAAAGACAGAGCCTAAACCAGCTTGGAATTCCTAAACCTGCTGTTGGCAGGACTGGGCCAAGCCTGCTTTTGGGTGTAACGGAAACCAAACCGTTTCAGGATTTCAAACCAAACACGCAACTGGAAAACAGGACTGGCTCGGACTGGCTTGGTACTGGATTTGCAAATGTGGCGCAGATGTGGCGCAGACGTGGCTAATAAGACAAACATTAATCCTGGTCCAAGCCAGGGGCTAACGTGCCATATAAGGTTTGATATAATAAAAAAACTTCAGAAATAAAAGAGCATACCACTAATGAAAAGAAAATTCTAGAGGAGGCACACAATGGGCCTCATGATCTGAAAAAACAAAAAAAGCAGACAAAATGGAGCAGCTCCCTTCTTAATATAGCTAGAAATATGTGTCATCGGCCATGATTTCCTCCAAGGTGTAATGACCTTTAGCGTTGTGATCACCAAAGAGCGTCATCTCAGTATGCTCGTCGCTCCTCACCTGTATCGATGTTGATGTCAGTCATGCATAACGAAATGATAGATAAGAAATGTTCAATCTCGTCCTGAATCTGAATAAAAGGACAAACTATGTTGTTGTATTTTTTGTTGTTACTCTCAATCCAAATATTCCATATAATGGCAATGATCAGGTTTGGCGATAAATGATTAGTGTGAAATGGTTTGAACTTGAAGATCTGTGCGGGTAATTTTGTGAAGTTTGTGATAGATTGAGGATGAAAAATGGATGGAGAAATTGAACTGTGATAGGACAAAGATTGAAGAGATGTTCTGTAATTTCTTCATCTTTGAGATGGAGATAACACCTAGTAGGACCCACGGATCCTCTCTTAATCAGGTTGTTTATTATTTGTGATAAGTCAAAAGAAGATTTTGAACTTTTGTGGCCATTTCATTTCCAAAAAGGTGTAAAATTGGAGATGTGTCCTCTGCATGAAAGGAAGTAGTAGGCTTTCTTTGGAGCAAAAAGGGTTCTCTATTTCCAAGATGTTACTGCTACTGGTATTGTATTCTAGATATAATATGATATCTTGTATTGTGTTTGGAATGAAAAGCCGTGTAAGGGGGTTTTGAAGGTATTAAGTTTGTTGCTAATGAGCAAATGACGAGCTTTAGCTATATTTGTATATTTCAGATGTGGAGGTATGTTGAAGTTTATAATGGAATTTTAGATAGAGTTGTTATGATGTCATGGGTTGGTCTAGAAATTAATGTTAGTGAAGGCATGTGGTGGGATGTTGATCATATTGACAATGGTGTCCAATTTTTTTTGATGTATTTCCAGAGTGGCGAGGGTATTATTTTTTTGTTTTCTTCTAAGGATTTGAAGTTTTGTAGTATTTATGGAGAATGAATGGTTTCTAGAATTTTGGGGTGTTGGTGATGAAAGAATGTATATTTTCTTTTATAAGACAGATTGCATGTGTATTTGATGATACCCTCAACCCCCAAATTCTAATGGTACACAGATGGTGTCCTAGTTGACCAAGTGTAGCCTAATTTGTTGTTTTATCTAAGAGATGGTTCCATAAAGAAAATTCCTCAAAAAGTCAATCTGATGTTTTGTTTTGGCTGGTAAAGGAATGCAACTAAGATAGTGGGTAGTAATGAGTTTTATGGTGTCGTTGAGGAGAGTAAGATGACCATCCAAGTTGAGGAAGTTATTGTTCTAGGAAGAGACTTTGTTTTGGATTTTATCTATGATTGGGATCCATCATTGGTGTTGAATGGGTTGGGGGAGATTGGTAAGCCAAGGTACATGATGTTGAAAAGGTATGCCCATAGAGCCAATCATGTGATGATTGACGTGGCATATACCATAAAGGATTTGATTAATACTCATAAAGGAAAGCTTACAATTCATTATATTTCATTCAGTTATGAGATAATGAGGAAACATTATGAATGTCTAAAGAATGACAATACTCAATGACGTATGTCTTCAAGTATGTGACTTAGAAGATGAGATCACACGAATGTTAAGAGTATGTACATTCTTATTATGTCCCTAGTCAGTTGTTACTGTGGAAGGTAGATAAACACCAATAACACATAAGACTAGAGTGTGGGTTGGTTGATGACATAATCTCATTAGTCATGATATCGCAATATCAAATCAAGCATATAGATACATGTTAGGGAATAGTGTATCAAACAGACCCGCCTTGAGAATGACACATGGAAACCATCATCGATGGTCATAGTCATCTCTCACAGTGAAGGTAGTGATTGATTCTTAGACCTGAAATCACAACACTCATGCATGTCGTTGGGTACAGTTTGACATCATCAAACACAATCTTGAAATATGGGTTGTTATAACGGTGATGATTGGGTGACTTTAGCACATGGGGACTGACTATGAGTGATAAAGATGGGATTTATCCCTCCTACTAGAGATTAATATCCTGGCCACTTGATAAGTGAGACTCAGAAATGCATGGGCATGGACATGTGAATCAATGTATGATATTGAGGTCACATTATCTCAAACAGTTTCCTCTTGGTTCAAGGAACGTGCATTGAACATTGAGAGGATGACGATTCCATGCCTCAAGTTCATCCTGTATATCAGAGACAAAGGAATTATATTGTTACACCCACATCCCATGATTACCACTAATCATGAGATTAGGGCATAAGTTTGAGGATTATACTTAATACAAAGTTCACTCCTGACTTTTTTTCTTCCTTTATTTTATTTCAAACTCTTTGTTTTCTCACATCCAATCATATAAACAAACTTTACAAGAGAATTAAACTTTGATTACTCTAATATGATCTCAACATTAATGATACACATCCATACATTCATTCTATTTCTCACACTTCCACGTACATACAACATGATAACCAAGTATATTCTCTCTTATTAAGGAAACAAAGATGCAAAACATCATTTACAACTCTCTCACATCCATACAAGGACCTAGAGTGATAGGGACCAACTGAACTAAACTAATCTCATACTTAACTCAAGTGGCAGATCTACTCTGATGCAAAGACATCTTTAGTCCACGAGTTATCCCTAGAAAAATTGTGAGTAGAGGGGTGAGCCTACTCGCTTAGTGAATGAGTACTTCAAAGAAACAGTTTAAAGCACTTAGATAATTACAGATATATTGTCAAGCAACAACAATAACAATTATAACAGCAGTAAGCTTTAAAGAGATCATTCACAAACATAAATATGGCACAATACTCTAGACATCTACAAGAATGAATCAATATATGAACATGCTTGATTGATTATAAAGAGAACTAATAACTCAGAGACATACAAAGAATAATTGACTAACTGTGCACACTTGTTTAACCTCTCATTCATTTTATTATGCCATGAACTCACATGAGGTGTACCACAACATGTGAAAGAATCGCAGCAAGCTACAATCTCATTGTACAAGACTTAGAAGCATGTCTGGGTTCCTAAGCCTATCTCTTAAGTAAGACCCCGTCTGCAGTGGGCCTTGGCATGTCTGTCTCTCAACGGCTAATGGGAGCGGCTGGATATCTCAGACTCCACCTCTCAACCTGGGTACTCAGGCTGTGAACCAAAGCCCTCTGGCTTATTGTGCATCAGTGGACCTACCGACCACTGATCACTCAACATGTAACACAGGTACCACCGGCATCCCCGATTGGTGTTGGGTACCTCACAACTGTAAAGAGTCTGCCCTACTGGTCAAGACCCCCGAACCCTACTGGTGCGCTCCGGCTTACCTCGATCTAGACTACCTCCAGTCGGGAAACTATTTTCTCCTCACAGTGAAAGCCTCATCCTACAAGGATTTTATAGTGTTCAGGGCATCTACATGTCTAATTCACTATTTAAATTCACAATTCAATCATCACATTAACATATCTTTGTTCAGCTATGTAAACTGTTCATTTCATAAACCATCTGATAACATTTACCACAATTGAACTGTTAAGCATCACCACATCTCAAACTGAGAAATATTGATATCACAATACTTGTTTCATAGAACACCCTATCATTAGGGTTTCATTTACCTCACTCACTTATCACATGATACGCATAAGGACTTAATGTGTCATAAACATTCACTGAATAAAGACTGCTTTCAACAATTCATATACAATAAACATATATATGAAATCCTGTAATTGAGCTAAATTAGGGTTTCCTCACCCTTCATTGAGATATCATTCATCAAGAATAACAACAAATAAATAGAGTCTATTATGTCAAGAAAAGCACTTCAAATGGATTTCACAATATCTATTCACAAATTTCCAACTTTCATCTAGGGTTTCACCCTCTTTACTGAGATATCAAGCAAACACTATTCACATCACACAAGATCCAAGATCCAAGATAGTATCTAACATTTATATACCACCCTTTCAGATAAACAATTCATTAATAATCAATGATATTCATATAGACAATTTTTCTTTATTTAATTATATAGCAATTTCAATCATAGCTGAAAACCTTAAATTTCGGTACATTCATGTAACCTCTATGATAACTTTAATAATTCTCATTTATATGGATTGTAACCATTTCTAAGGTGATTTCATCATCTGAAATTCATCACAACAACGAAATAGTCCATTTCATATCATCTTGCAAAAGCTAGATCAAACTGGCAACTAAGGGTTATTCTCGTATACTAATCAATTAAAGATTATTGATGATATAATTCATTTTCGTGCAAATCTACTATTTTAAAGAAGTACCCACTCACCCTAAGGTTTGGAAACACCTTAGAAACACGGCCCATCTCTGAAAATCTCGAATCTATATCAAGATCCTAGTAAAATCAACGGTTTCTTCTTCCTTTCAACCCTAAATGAGGTCTTTTGTAGGTAGAAGATGAAGGTCAGAGGTTAACCCAAACCTTAAATTTGATGGATCAAAGGTTATGAGAAAGGGGAAATGAAGAGAAGGAAGAACAGATAGTTAAAACTACTTACCAAGTTGAATCTATGACAACCCTTTTGGATTTCCGTCATTCTTCACGTTCTTCCCTAAAAAGTGCCCCAGAAATCATATTCCAGGTTACACTCTCATATAGCAAGGTATCTTAAATGATAGAGGATCGAATCGCAGTTCCAACACACTTCATGTCATTAAAAATAGATAAGTATAGCCTGAGATATGATCGTTTTATGATTGGTTGTCTTGGGCGGCATCAATCGCGGTTGCGGCACACCACACAATGTCGCGGTCGCGACACACGATGCAGCTCTTAGTATATATGCCCATAGAGCCATCCAGAGTGATTGAATGGAGTCAGATATTAATTAATCAATTAATGAAATTATTTATTAATTAATTAATTCCTGATTATTCTAATTAATCCACGAGCATTTTAATTAACGCAGTGTTTCTGTTTACCGATGGGTTTAGGAAACCCTACTTCCTCTCGTCTCCTATTTAAAGGAGTTTGACGACCGATATCTATATAAGATATTAGAGAGGCTTTTCATTTTACGCTCACTTATGTAAACCCTAGTTGTCACCATCATCAGGAGAGAAAGGAGAGCACCGCGATGCTAGCACGCCGCCGCACAGAGACGACTCCTTCCGCTGGCTTAGGAAGTACGACGTGGAGTTCTAGTTCATCTGCGTGGATGAAGTAGAGACGTAGACACTGAGACGCATACATTCGGAGGACATCTACGACCATCCATAAGCGCTACGAGTGGCATACATCACTGCACAAAGAAACACCGTCGGATCTTCCTACGAGGCACTCAGCGAACGGGAGAGAAGTTCCGTCCGTGTAGGTCAGCAATGTTGCACACCATCATGCAGCGGACATCGCCGGACTTGCTCCACGATAAGGTATATCCCACAAACACTCCTTCTGAATACGTTGTTATTGATGAGATCCTGTTTCGAGTTGCGTGAAATTTTATGTTGCTTTCGCTACGTATGTTTTCTCCATAAAACCCAATGTATCAGAGCAGCGTCGATCTACGACGTATTTGGATTCGTTTCGATATGATCAAATTGATGTATATTGTTTTCTATGTTGCATACGATGTGAATTAAAACTACTAATGTGCAAATCTAAACCTAATTCCACATATGCCGTATGCTTATATTTTTGATGTTTTGGACGGAGTCGACTATGGAAAATATTGATTTTCCTAAGTGTACGGAAGTAAAATTCCGTAGACCTTTCAACGGTATCCCCGCATAGGGGCGCTGCCCCTGTGTACACCGCATAGTCTGTGTGGGAGTCAAAAAAATTAGTTAATGGGGAATGTCCCGCATTAAAAGTATTGAAATTTTAATATGTATATATGTATATGTAGATATACCTATGATATCATACATGTTGCCTTCAAAATCTATTTTATGTGGTGAATGCATGTACAGTTATGGCCTAGTATCCCCTTTTGTGAATGTTGTGAATGAATGTGGTTGTGAATCTTGTGGTCATGTTTGTTTGAGAATTATATGGATGTATAATGGTTGTATGTGGATCTTTTATACAAAGTATTCGACTTGCATGTCGAGCCTCATCTCTTATTTCAAAGTGTAATTAATTTTTTTCCTTTATATTTGTACTCATATGTTGTAATTGAGATAGGATTAGTTTTAGTCTTTGTAAACTTGATGTAAGGAGGCCACTTGAAAATCCAACTCCAAGGAGCGTCCATGGAGAAGCACCATGAAGATCCAATTCCAAGAAGCAACATGAATATTCAACTCCAAGGAGCGTCCATGGAGAAGCAACATGAAGATCCAATTCCAAGAAGCAACTTGAAGTTCCAACCTCACGGAGCATCCATGAAGTTGTTCATTGTAATGATGATCCTTATAGGTTGATTCACAGGTGTTGTTGCATGAGATGCATAAGACCATAGGTAGATCGTAATCCTTTGTTGCTCTAAAGGATTACAATAGTATGTCCATAACCAATGTATTTGTGTTTGTGATTGCATGTCTATCGTTTGTGGTTGTGAATATAGTAGTATATGATATGTATTATAAGTATGTGGTGTTTGGATATGTATATGTATTAATAAAAACCCCTCAATTAGTAATATTAAGTTTTAGTTGCCTTCCATAAAGCAACACACATGAAAAGTTTGATCGACTATGTGTGGGCACACCTTCGCGTGGTACACTATCTATCTCGTGGAAGTGTGATGGTGGGTGTGTGGGTCTGCCTCCGCAAGGTGCACACTCATCGTGTTGTCTTATGGGTTGGACTTAACTAGGGAACCTTGATAGGATCAAGTACATAGAGGCACACAAATGCATCATGGAAAGGAGTTGTGCATGATCATATATCCAAGAGTTGCATATGATGCAATTGGCAAAAGTTGCCTACCTTAGTATTTGGTCTTTGACGCCGGCATTGGCTGGGCATTGATCTAATTATTTTAGATCTTAACTCACTAGAAGGTTGTACGCTACAATCTTCTGAGTTGATAGTGAGGGCTATCAATTTGAATAAAATAGTGGGAGCGTAATTAATTAAAGGCCTAATTAATGTCGTTTATCAAATCTTTACAAGTCAAAATGTTTTGGACTAAATGCAAACTTTTTCTTTTGTAGCAGTCAAATGGCAAACAACACTCACATTTTCTCGTTGCGATCGGTCCTTAAGAAGGACAAACTTACCGGAACCAACTTTCAAAACTAGTTTAGGACGCTGAGAATTGTTCTCACACATGAGCGTAAGCTCTATGTCCTTGAAACATCAGAGCCAGCGGAACCTGCCATAAATGCGCCCAAGGATGAAAAGGATGCTTACAAGAAGCACCTTGATGATGTCGTGGATGTCAAGTGCCTAATGTTGTGCTCAATGAACTATGAGTTGCAAGAGCAGTATGAGAACATGAATGTCATGGAGATGGTAACACATCTTAAGAACATGTATCAACATCAAGCAAGACAAGAGAGATATGATGTCTCCAAGGCCTTGTTCAGGAGCAAGATGAAAGAGGGAGACTCAGTTTGCACCCATATACTCACTTTGATTGTGTACGTGGAAATCCTATCCAAGATGGGATTTCTCACATGTCAAGAGTTGGCCACTGATGTGATTCTACAATTGTTGCATGAATCATATAGTCATTTTGTCATGAACTGCAACACGAACAATCTTGACAAGCCGTTGTCAGAATTGTTGGGCATGTTGAGGACAGCTGAAGCACATATGAAGAAAGACAAGCCCAAGCTTGTGATGATGATCAACAAGACAAAGGGAATGCCAAAAGGCAAAGCTAAGAAAGGTTCTAAAGCCGGGCAAAAGCCAAAGTCATCCGCACTTGAAGCTAAAGGTGGGATCTCCAAAGAAGGCAGTTGTCACCATTGTCACCAGGTTGTACATTGGAAAAGAAACTATCCTCTCTACCTAGAGGAACTGAGGAAGAAGAAGCAGGGGATAGAGATCTCCACTTCAGGTATATATGTTATTGAGATAAACTTGAATACTTCTTCACCATGGGTACTGGATACCATATGTGGATCTCACATATGCTCTAATATGCAAGGTCTGATAAGAAGTAAGCCTTTACAAAAGGGCCAAGTCGAGCTGTGGGTCGCTAATGGAGCAAGAGTTGATGCCACCGCAGTTGGAGTTATTAGTTTATTTTTACCTACGGGCCTTGTAATAGAATTAGAGAATTGTTATTATGTACCTGCCATTAATAGAAATATTATTTTTGTATCTTGTATGGACAAAAGTGGATTTTAAACACGGAAATATATTCGGCCTCTATTGTAGAATCCGCAACCGTCTCTTGCTTGGAACTCTTCCAGCTCACAGCTCCGTTGTTCAGGCAAAATACAAATCCAGATTGCGATCTATAGTCATCTTTGTCAGTTTGGAAGTTAGCATCGGTGTAACCCTTTACCATGAGCTCCTCCTCACCTTCGTATACCAAGAATTGATCCTTAGTCCTTCTCAAGTACTTTAAGATGTTCTTTACGACTGTCCAGTGATATTCACCTGGATCTGAATGATATCGGCTCATCATGCTCAAAGCATATGACACATCGGGACAAGTACATAACATTGCATACATGATAGATCCAATTGCTGACGCATATGGAATCTTACTCATGCGCGCATGTTCATCACATGAACTAGGACATTGGGCTTTAGATATCGTAACCCCATGGGACATGTGCAAGTTACCTCTCTCAGAACCCTCCATGCTAAACCTCTTTAGCACCTTGTCAATGTATGTGCTCTGGCTTAGGCCTAGAAGCCTTCTAGATCTATCTGTATAGATCTTGATTCCTAGTATATAGGATGCTTCGCCTAAATCATTCATAGAGAAGGTCTTCCCCATTCAACCTTTTACTATATGAAGAGTAGGGATGTCATTTCCCATCAATAGTATGTCATCCACATACAATATGAGAAATACGATTGTGCTCCCACTAACCCTTTTGTAAACACAAGGTTCATCTTCATTTTAACTAAAGCCAAAATTTTGACTACTTTGTTAAAACGTAGATTCCAACTCCGAGATGCTTGCTTCAATCCATAGACTGACCTTTGTAGCTTACAGACTTTATTGGCTTCCTTCGTATCGATAAAACCCTCAAGTTGTGTCATGTACACATCCTCGAGTAAATCCCATTAAGGAATGTTGTTTTAACATCCATCTGCCAAATCTCATTGTCATGATAAGCTGCAATGGCAAGCATGATCCTGATGGATTTAACCATGTTAACTGGTGAGAAGGTCATCATAATCAACACCTTGAATTTGATGGAATCCTTTTGCAACCAATCTACCTTTATAGGTTTGAACATTTCCATCCATGTCGGTCTTCTTATTGAAGACCCACTTGCACCCTATGGGTTTTACCCCTTTGGGTGGATCCACTAAGGTCCATACCTTGTCGGTGTACATGGAATCCATCTCAGATCTCATGGCTTCGAGCCATTTCTCAGATTTTGTCCCATAGTAGCTTCTAGATAGGAAGTTAGCTCATCTACTATGCCCAATTCATCACTATCTTGAGTAACAAGAAATACAAATCTCTCAGGCTCAAGTCGTATCCTACTAGACCTACGAGGTTCCTGTGTTATATTTGGAACTTTAAATTCCACAACAATTTGTGAGTCTTCATGTTCCTTATGTACCTCCTCAGGTTCTCTGCTTTCTTGTTGATCTTGAACTTCTTCGAGCTCTACGTTCCTCCCACTGATTCCTTTGGAAATAAATTCCTTTTCAAGAAATACAACAGTCTTAGCAACAAACACTTTGTTATCAGTTGGTGAGTAGAAGTAGTATCCCCGAGTTTCCTTGGGGTATCCAATAAAATAGCATTTTTCAGATTTGGGTCCAAGCTTTTCAGGAATTTTTTTCCTAACATAAGCTTCACATCTCCAAATCTTTAACATAGACAAATTGGGACGATTACCATTCCATATCTCATATGGTGCCTTTTGAACCAATTTGGAAGGTACGTGGTTAAGTGTAAACATTGCGGTTTCAAGAGCATATCCCCAGAACGATATTGGAAGTTCGGCTGAACTCATCATTGATCGTACCATGTCTAATAATGTACGATTCCTTCTTTCTGACACACCATTATGCTGTGGTGTACCAGGTGGAGTCCATTGTGATACAATACCACGGTCTCTCAGAAGGTCCTTAAACTCTTGGCTTAAGTATTCGCCACCTCGATCTGAACGGAGTGCTTTAATACTCTTAGCAAGTTGCTTCTCTACTTCATTCATGAAAGTCTTGAACATTTCAAGAGTTTCTGACTTGTGTTTCATAAGATATACATAGCCATACCTACTGAGGTCATCAGTGAAGGTAATGAAGTATTGATATCCTCCTCTAGCATTTGATCTAAAAGGTCCACATACATCAGTATGTATGAGCCCTAGTAGATCACTGGCTCTCTCACTGTGTCTAGTGAAGGAAGTCTTGGTCATCTTCCCTAATAAACATGCCTCACATGTCTCTAATGATTCAAAATCAAAAGAGTCTAGATAACCATCCTTATGGAGTCTAGATATGTGCTTCTCGTTTATGTGCCCAAGACAACAATGCCATAAGTATGTTTTGTTTGAGTTTTCAAGTTTTAGCCTTTTAGTATTTACGTTGTATATGCTAGTCTCAAGTTCTAACAAGTAGATACCATAAGACATAGGGGCATTGCCATAAAAGATCTCATCTTTAGAAAGAGAAATCATTCCATTCTTAATGTGAAATTCAAAGGAAGTTGTGTTGATCAAGAAGTTCATTTCCGAACTTGGAGTGGTTCCAAGCGCTAGTGATGCAATTGAGTTATTTTGTGACAACTGACAACAATGGAGCAATTGCATAGGCTAAAGAACCAAGATCGCACCAACGTTCCAAACATATTCTACGGCGGTTCCATCTCATACGAGAGATTGTACAGTGAGGAGATGTGAAGATTTTCAGAGTACCTACAGAAAGCAATGTGGCTGACCCGCTCACAAAAGCACTTTCACAGTAGAAACATGACAGACATGTTCGATCACTTGGATTGAGATTCATGAGTGCTTGGGTATAAGTGCAAGTGGGAATTTGTTGGTATGTATGCCCATAGAGACTATCATTTGATGATTGTAATGGGATACTATGTAAACAATTTGTAATACTACATTAATCATATCAATAAAGGCAAGTTCCCAATCTATATGTTTGTGTTTTATATTATGAGATGACCATAAAACTTATAGATGTCTGTAGAATAATATACTCAATGACATATGTCTTCAGGTTGATGATCTGAACAGTGAGATCATATGTATGCTAAGAGTATGTATTCTTGTATTGTCCCTAATCGGTTGTTATTATGGAAATATCCATAGACATCAATAACACATAAGATTAGAATGTATGTTGGTTGATGGAAGAATCTCATTAGCCATGATATGGAGATATCAAACCAAATACATAGATACTTATTGGATAACAGTGTATCAGACATACCCACCTTGAGAGTGACACATGGATACCATGATTGGTAGTTAGAGTCACATCTCATAATGATGGTGGTGTTTGTAGTTCTTAGACCTGAAGTCACTACACTTATCACATGTCGTTCGGTGTACTTTGACATCATCCACCGTGGTCCTGAATAAGGATTATCATAAAGATGGTTCTTGGGTGCACTGTGACACATGAGGATGACTATGAGTGATGTAGAAGGAATTTGTCCTTCCTACGGGAGTTTGATATTCCAGCCACTTGATAAGCGAGACTGAGAAATGCATGGCCATGCTGATGTGAGTGAATATGTGATATTGAGCTTACATATATCTCAGACAGTCTGCTCTAGTTCAAGGAACATGGATTGAATGTTGAAGAGGAGAACAGTTTCACAAATTGAGTTCAATCTGAATATCAGTGAGAAAGGAACTATACAATCACTATAACACTAATCATGAATGATAGGTTAAGTTGTTCTCCAACTTCTCCAATTACTTGGGTGGCAATAAAGTCTTGCTAGATACTAATCATTGCTTGTGAAATCATAATATGATTATGGATATCACTTCCAATGTAATTTGGATCCTACTGGGTCACACATATAGGATGTGTTGGAATAGGAGTATAATTGTGGATTTGATTGGAATTGATTTGAATCACATTGATTACTAAAATGTTTATGTAATCAATTAGAATAATATTGGAGTGACTGGCTCTAAGTGCAAGTGGGAGTCTGTTGGTATATATGCCCATAGAGCTATCTCGAGCGATTGCATGGAGTGGATATTAATTAATCAATTAATGTAAATATTTGGTTAATTAATTAATTCCAGAATATTCTAATTAATCTACGAGCGTTTTAATTAATGCAGTGTTTCTATTTATCGATGGGTTTAGAAAACCCTACTTCCTCTCGTCTCCTACATAAAGGAGCTTGACGGCCGATATCTATATAAGATATTAGAGAGGCCTTTTAGTTTACGCTCATGTACGTAAACCCTAGCCGTCACCATCCTCAGGAGAGAAAGGAGAGCATCGCGATGCTATCACATCGCTGCATAGAGATGACTCCTTCCTCTGGCTTAGGAAGCGCAATGTGGAGTTCATGTTCATCCGCGTGGACGAAGTAGAGACGCAGACGTTGAGGCGCCTATGTTCGAAGGACATCTACAACCATCTGTATGCACTACGAGCAGTGTACATCACCGCACAAAGAAACGACATCGGATCTTCCTACGACGCACTCAGGGAATGGGAGAGAAATTCCATTCATGTAGGTCAGTAGTGTTGTACACCATCATGCAGCGGGACATCGTCGGACTTACTCCGCAATAAGGTATATCCCGCAAACACTCCTTCCGAATATATTGTTATCGACGAGATCCTTTTTTGGATTGTGTGGATTTTTTTATTACTTCAGCTACACATATTTTCTCCACAAAACCCAACAACAACGTCGTGGACGCGGCACACGACACAACGTCACGGTCATGACACTCTATACATGTTTACTAAAAAGGGCATAACTTTCTCATTTTAACTGCGATTTGGTTCATTCTTTTTTTGTTGGATTTATAATTAAATTTTTTACAATCCTACAATATTATTTTAATAATATTATCAGAAGAAAAATTATCCATATCAAGATCCTAGTAAAATGAATAATTTCTTCTTCCTTTCAACCCTAAATGAGGTCCACTGTAGGTAGAAGATGAAGGTCAGAGATTAACCCAAACCTCAAATTCGATGGATCAAGGGTTCTGAGCAAGGGGAAATGAAGAGAAGGAAGAATTGACATTTAAAACTACTTACCAAGTCGAATCTATGACAACCCTTTTGGATTTCCATGGTTCTTCACATTCTTCCCCCCAAATTTCCCCAGAAATCAACTTCCAGGTCACCCTCTCATATAGCAAGGTGTATGATATGATATAGGATTGAATCGCAGTTTCAACGTACTTTGTTTTGTTAAAAAATGGATAAGTATAGCCTGAGATATGATTATTTTGTAATTGGCTATCATGGGTGGCATCAGTCGTGGTTGCGGCACATGACGTAGCGTCGCGGTCGCAACACACGACTCAGCTCATGATCACGACATATGACACATCGTCGCGGTTGCGACACTCTGTACATATTTACTAAAAAGGGAATAACTCTCTCATTTTAACTCTGATTTGGTTCAGTCTTTTTTTGTTGGATTCATAATTGAATTCTCTACAATCTTACAATATTATTTTGACAATATTCTTAGAGGAAAATTTATTTATTAATTATTTCCTTCAATGTCATTAACTCTCTTCTTGCATACACGTATGAGTTATTTCTCTATTACTCCAACTCAGATCTTTATAGTATGTTTAAGTCATGATTATGAATTGCCCAAACAAGTATTTAAGGTTACCAAAGTTAAGATAAAGCAAAAAATAAAATATTACGAACAAAAATATGACAAATATTAAGATTATTTTAAATCTCTAGGATTACCAGCAAAGTTAGGAACGAGTTGTAACATATACAATCACTGCAAAACCTTACACATATTGTAGGTTGAAGTCATTCTCCAACTTTCTATTCACTTGGGTAATACTGATGTGCGACTAGGCACCGCTCTCTGTTTGTGATGTCATAGGCTAGTTATGGACATTCACTGCTAACGTGATATGTGACATATATGGTCACACACATAGGAACTCATCAAGAAGATGAGTTTATCTTGAATGATGATTGGATTGACTACTAAAGTGTTTAGGTATTCAATTCACGTAACAAATTGGCTGACTGAACTTCCAAACGACCACCTCAAGTGTTGAGACAGACGTTTGGGCAGCCAGACAAGCGTCTCAAGTGTTGAGATGGCTGTTTGGGTTGTCAGGCTGATTAAAGATTGAATTGGATAAATTCTATCCAAATGAGGAGTGAACCAATTGGTTCAATCTGTTTAACTGATCGACTCGACTCATGGGTGAGAGATATGGATCGGTTGGGGCCGAATGAAGGTTTTGGATGTTTCCCTAACTTGTTCGATTGCACATTACTTGTGGTGTAAGAAATTAATATGTAATATTAATTGGAATCGAATTGCCAAATGCGTATGCTATTGGGAAACTACCAAAAGGCCATTTGACAGTGTCAGACAACCGTCTCATGTGACAAGACGACTTTCTGAGTCACCAGAAGGCCATTTTGGAGTTCGCATACCTTCCACTCCGGCACAATTCTGTATAGACTGGGAACCCTGACCCTAACCCCGCCTATAAATAGAGGGGTATTGGGGGGCTTACCAGAACACAACACAAACAACTGAGAATCAGTTCCTCTAACAATTGTTGTCCTCTTTGGTTGTGGTAACTAAGAGAGCCCAAGCAAGTCCTACCAAACAATGGAGGGATAGCTATGGGAGAGAATAATTGAGGATCGTTGTCGTGGGAGAGCAAGTTGGTGACTAGTACACCAATAGGAGGGACAAATCCTTCCTGTTTGTTCTAGTTGAATGATAGAAGTTGTAACACTTACCCATTTATCAACCGCAAAACCATATGCGAAGGAATCGACACAAATATAATATAAATTTCTAGGGCAAGACATCACATATCTGGCATACAGTAACATGCAAACTAACCATACTAACTGAAATAAAAGGATAAAATCCAACATTAAGAAACTATGAGTATGGGAATCACATTTCCCTACATGAGATAAAAGAGAAATGATAAAATTTTAATATGTAAGGATCGCCTAAGATGATGTCCCACCAGTGATATATATCCTAATTTCTTGAATTTGTGACTCCTTCAAGGATCCAACAGACTACTCCTCACTATCTGTAGACGTCGCGTCCCCAGCCATGCACAAAGAAAATAATTATAGATTAGAGTAAGTGGCATTAAATTTTATAACATGAGAGAAATAACTACATTTTGAAAACTTGTCATTCTACAACTAAAATAAATATCTTTTCTTTACTTCTTTTAGTTACATCTTCTATCTTTCTGTGGCCACGATATACCATAAGTCCTCTTTCTGTGGCACTATGTGCCTTCTATGGTGCAACGCACCTTCTGTGGCATTAAAGCCTTCTGGTGAAACTGAGGTGTCTTCTATGGCGCAATGTGCCTTCTGCGGTGCAAGCACCTTCTGTGGCATAAATGCCTTCTGTTCTGTGTACCATAGTACTTCTATTCTGAGAGGACTTGTTATATAATAATTAATATTATTGTGTCATTTTCTATTCTTTTCTATTCTTATTCTATTTCTAATACTAATTCTTTTCTGGTTCTATTTCTATTTTGATTCTGCATCTCAATTATCTGAGATAAATTCTAAAGTATGTGTTCTATCCTAGTATTCTACATTCTAAATTCTATTTGGATTTTTATGAGAAATCTAAATCATTGAATAACATAAGGAACTAGAAATGAAGATAAATTCTGATATTTCCATTCAATTAGTAAAGAACTATGATGATTGTAAATATAAATTTGATATTCTAAATTCTAGATGATAACAAGAAATTAACATACTGAATTGAATTCTAGGCATATATTCTGAGTTCTAATGATTCACATAATGATTTCTAACATTTATGCATAGATGACAACTTAAAACTGATACTTCATAAGAACTAGACATGAGATATCTGAGGAAGTAATTCTATTATACTGGAAAGTAATGAACATTAGACCACCTGTCTAATGGATTGTACTGAACATAATAATTAGACTATTAGTCTAACATATATAATATGAATTCAAAGGCATGGCCCACTTACCTGTAGTAAGTCGAATCCCTTTTTGGTATTGATCCTTTAGAAACGGGACCTACCTCTCTCCTCAATATACCCTAAAGGTTTCATTAGATATTTCATCCTTTTAGGCCAACATATTTAGGGTCATTAGGATGTTCAAATGGTTATTATTGTTATATGCACTATTCATGTACGTCACATATTCATGTTTTAGTTCATTATATTTGTTTATCATGGTATTTATGAGATTAGTCAATAATGATGAACACATTAATTATCTAATTATATTCTTAGTACATACTTATTTACATATGTGTGTATATAGCATTATGACACATTGATATTACCATAGAAACCACTTAGTCATGGTTTGGGTGATTATAGTTCACAATCTAACCTTCTAGGTTACGCCATTAACTTTTTAGTCTTGGTGTACAAGGCTGAGTAACATTAGTCTTCTCAAGGATATATATATATATATATATATATATATATATATATATATATATATATATATATATATATATATCGATTCATATTATGCTATCTTAGTATTATTCTTGATAGTTGACCACTTAGGTGGTAAGAGTGGTCGGGCATATGAACATGAGTAAGGGTCAGACCTTAATTTTGGTTTTAGTGTATACTTAAGGTGTATACACTATAGTGCCTTAGGACTACCGTTGGGAATCACTTTGGAGCTAGGTAAATTAATGATTCTGATCATAGGTTGAAGCAGTAACTTAGTGGCCAATATAATATTACTATTCACCAGTAGTCCCAATTAACACATTAGTGAATATGCTTGGGTGGGGAGTAAAATACACGAAGAATGTTGCACTCCAGGTCGAGCAAAGCTCCATCTCACAATGATATGACTATTAAATATTTATATACATTGTTTGGTACGACCTAACCAAAAACAACAGTGTGGTCGTGTATAGTTGTCCGAGTACAACATTATCTGTAGGCTTTCTAAATAGTTAAGTGGCTTAGGCCAAAGTCTAGTATCCCATGTGTAGATCATTCATCGTTATTCACATCTTAGAAGATATGATCATCAGAGAGTAGGTGTATAAATAAAGACTTAAGGGAGTAATCAATGCAGATGGACATGCTTTCCAAACCAGTATTGAGAAAGAGATCAGTGTCTATAGCATTCTCAAGGATGCTCGCAACAAGGGTGAAGGATGAGACAAATGAACCATTAGCGTGTTGGGTCACTCAGCAGCTTTGCTGAACTAGGGCGACATGTCCATGGGTACGAATGAGTGCTGGAAGATAGGGGAAAACATGAAGGAAGATATGAGGGTGCGGAACAAAGGGACCTCAAATCCTGAACCCAGTCGGAAAATACACACGAGCAGATATCATGGAATAAAAGAACATGTCATGTGCACTATCTCGGTGAGGAAAGGCCAGAGCCATGCAGCTGCTCTACCATGACCGCACAACTGGGTAAGCAGGGAAAAATTGAACCAAAATCAGAATAAGAGAAGGTAGGGGACTCGTACCCTTCAAACAGACCTTCGGGGTATCCAGTTCATCTTAGAGCCAAAGAACAGAGCGGCGAGTTTGACTGCAAAAAGTAGGCCAGCGACGTAGACATCCATCGTGCGGGACCGGGCGAGAATAGAGGAGTTGGAGAGGGAGTAATTACCTTTGGTGGTGGCTTGGAAGCTAAAGGAGAGGCTTCAGAAAGAGTAAAACTACCTCCCGGTCGCCTGCCGCTAGGCCGTACGGGCCATAAGTCCTCCGGCGGCAGGTCACCCACCAGCAGTTGTCGGGGGGTCTACGTGGTACGCCAACTCAGCAAGTCACAACCCAAGGGGAGGTCGGGGGCGCATCCCTAGGGCACCGTAGATGGTACAGGAGCAAGGAATTGGGTTGAGGTGGTGTGAGAGCCAGGAATGACGGCAAGAGGTTGGAGGTTGAAGATGAAGTAGGATGTGGGTGGCCAAAGCTAATGTAGTGAAATTAATGGTGGAGAAGAGTTAGGAGGAGTTCGTTGAAGCTTTGAGGATGCTTGGGAGATCATTCGGAAGGATAGGAGATGAGTTGCTACTCGACAGTGAGAATAAAGTGGCGACCGAGAAGGGAATTTCTTAAATAGGCGTTTCTAGGGTTCGAGCAAAGGCTCGCTGGGTGCGGATTGCTCCCCAGAAGGTAGTGGAACGGTTGGTTTCCAAAACAGATGATTGACTCGTGAGATCTTCGCAATCGAAAATGGACAGAGTTGTTTCCTATTCAGCCAAGGTAGGAGAAGGTGTCTGATGGCTGAGATCAGCCCAGTTCAAAGTAGATCTGATCTAACGGTCAGGGAAAAAGCATTCAGGCAAAAAGGGTCTATATTAATGGATTTCTATTCATTAATAACCATTAGTTTCCCAAATTTGTTTCCCTTATCAAATAAAGTCTGATGGGTCTCAAAATTTGACCAGATGCTCCCAGAAATGTCTAAAATATTCTCCCACACTTAGTTCCCGAGTTGGGTTATCAAATTAATTAATATAATTAATAGTAGATAAATCTTTGATAATGTATAACTAATTATCTAAAACAAATTATAATTTGAAACTTCGGGTATCATCGCATTTACGCATTTTCACTTATTAGAAAATCTTCAGTGCACACTAATAACTAATATTATGTAAAATTGACCTTTTTATAATATGTAACCATAAGGATATAATATTAGGAAAATCACAAATCAAGTATCCAAAAATGAGGATGTTACAAAAGTTCTAGTTGGCCCGAGTGGACAACTCTAGAGGCAAGAGTCCTTTGGCTACTACTAAGAGAGGAAAGTCAGCCTGCAATCTATGGTGAGACCACATGAGTCGCTGTAGAAGTTGTTCTGTTCGTTGTTTGTGGTGAAGACCAGGAGCTGCACAACCACCGTCCAAGAGAAACTAGTAGATAGTTGCATTAAAGCGAGTTGTTGTTGTTGGATTTGCTCTAGGACCAGGTATAACTTATTAAACCAACCTTCCTATTTCATAGTAGTTGACGCGATCTTAATATTATGGGAATACATATAGATAAAATTTTATTTCTATTGATATACTTTGTGCTCGTATTTCTTTACAACGGTGTCAAAGCCACGTCAGTTACTATGTTTTCAGATAATCGACATGATCATATTTTTGGTTTAATCGTTTATTTATTGCATACGATACAAATATTTAAACTGTCTCATACGCATGGTCGACTGAGTCTGTCCTATTGAAACTCATCTGAAAAATAGCCTGAAAAATACTCAAAAATTCTTACATTTTGCAAGAACACTTCCATTTGATTTTCTAAAACATACCAAAATATCAAGTAAATCAGATTTTTATATAAAATATTAAAAATCATTTACTACACCACTATATTTATCAAAAGATGTATACATATGCTACCAAAATCCTAATTTGTTCGATTAGGGTTCTTGATTCTCTAACCCTAATTATTTGAAACAAGGCATTGTTAGAGTTTCTCATTAGGATTAAACATCATAACTAAACTATCAACTTGAATCAAGAATAATCAATGATCATTCTAGTTAAGCATAGAATCATCTGAGTAAACTCTAATTAGATGGCTAATTTGAAAACGGGTTGTTACAACAATGACACTTCTACAGATCATCAAATAGTTCTTTGTCGTGCATAGGCTTCGTATGATAGTCCATCAGAGTAGAGACAAGTTTATCTTCTGCCATGTTGGCCTCTTGAAGAAGTCCAAGACATAGTGTCGTTGTGACAGGTTAATCCCCGAGGCTGAGCGAAGGACTTTGATCCCAAAGAAGTATTGTAGGGTGCCCAAGTCCTTTGTGTGGAAATGTGCCTATAAAGATTACTTCAGCTGGAATATATCCATCATATCATCACATGTGATGATGGTGTCATCGATATAGACAACAACAAGAACATGGACTTTGGAGAACTTGGAGAAGAACAAGGAGTGGTCTACATTGCCTCAAATTAAGATGTGCAATGATATCACTTAACTTGTTGAATTAGGCTCGTGAAGACTGCTTGAGGCCACAGAGATGTCATTGGAGACGACACACTTTGTGAGAAGACACCCCCTCAACAACAAATTCGGATAGTTGTTCTATGTAAACATCCTCCAGGAGGTCTCTACGAAGAAATGTTGTAACGCCCCTCCAAGCACATATATAAGTCAGCGGAAGCAAACCCGATGTTGTCCATAACATGGGTAGCTTAGCTCGGAGGAACGTCACAAAACATGATAATCATTGCAATAAGGTAAACGAAACACCATGCATTCAACTCAAAATATAGATTCATACAATGTTCATGAAAGGGAAAGATATAACTATCTCATCTGATATCAAAACCTATCACATGTAGGCTAAGCAAAACTAAAGCATAAACTATCTCATCTTGATCTCAGATCTAATACAAATAAACTAAGTAAATCTAAAACATGGAAATATAAGCTAGACTATAGGATCTACTGAGTGGTAGATGGCACTTCACCAAGCTAAAGTCTCCTCGATCAGCTACCCTTGAAGGCTCGCATCAAATCCCTCTTTCTCCTTGATCTAGGGACATCTCGTCCCATGGCCATGCGAAAGAAAGCATCAACATCAGTAAGCGACATTATGCATGTTATAAGAACCGAAAATAAACATATACTTGAACTGAAATAAACTTTACATAACTTGACATTACGAATTCCCATTACGCATTAATCTTCATTACATTAATGAATGAAGAACATTATTATATGCATTCTCTCCTCACTGCCCACATGGGGCACATCATGCTCAGAAAGCCCATCATTGCTAGGAAGCCCATAACGACCATAAAGGTTCATCATTTCGAGAAATATATAATAAATTACTTAATCCTCTTAACTTAACATTAACATCATTCTTCCTATCTTGCCATCAATGTAAATTGTCCTCATCCAATAATTGCACCAAAGTGCTCATTAGGCCGGTTAAGTCTCATCTTAGTTGCACAATGTCATAAAGAAAAAATAACATAAAGAGGAACAACTTACAACTTAAGTACATTACCCTAATCATCATGGGAATTCTCCGTCTTAATCTTGACATTAACATTACATGATTTTCATGATTCCTCATTCAATTTCTTAATCATTGCATGATCATAGAATTAAGCTAATTAACATCAGTGATAAGCATATGACTTTATGGACATAACAACAAGCATATAATCAAAGGCATAATCATTATCTTCATTTCATTCGTTAACATGAAATTCCAAAGCACAATCTTAAATCATACATAGCAAGCAATTCATCCAACGTATATATGACATGACCTTCTCACCTTATTGGATCAAAACCTAATCTCAGTTTCCCTGATCCTGAGTCGAGTCCTAGGTTCCTGAAATTAACATAGTTTATATTAATTTTCATCTTAATTATATCCTAAACCCTAATTGTCTCAAACCTGACACTTCGTGAAAACCAAAACAAAACACATATCAAAACCCTAACCATTTGGTAGATCTAAAAAAATTGAGCAAAATCCATATATAACTTGACTCCATCTAATAAATCGATTAAAAGTTATGAATTTTCATGCATCGGCCAATCAGAATTCAAAGAAACGCCATGTGTGCATTATTATCCAGATCAGCAGAGGGTTACCACCCTGAAGTGGCCCAACCGGTGTCAGTCGCTTGTGAAGGGCACCCTCAAGCGAACTTCTACTCTACAGGCTAGCAAATAGATTTAATTGACGAATTTTCCCTTGAGGCAGCGTGACAAACAAAGATTCAATCTAGGGCAAAATCGTGAAATCGAGACCTTGATTCATCGTCCTAAACCAGAGAACAGCTGGGATACTCAGCTCGAGATCCCTGATTGCAGATCGATCAAACTAACTCCTCGTGAGACACAAATATCAGGGACAAGTTCCCCATTGTCTGCCGAAGTCAACAAGCCCTGACTTGGGCAGAACCGTGGCCAGGAGCACCGAGAGCTCCTTCAGCCATGGCGTGACCAGGCATCCCTGAAGCAGCAAGTCACCTACTCAACTCATGATCAGAGCCCACACTCACCAAAATGATCGCCCCAAAAGAAACCTGAGGCTTCGCCGAACTTGGCAAGCCAAGGACCATGACCTACGGTGCACGAAGCACCCTGGTTCCAACCGCAAACCGTGAAAACAGAGCAGCGAGATCCAATTTCAAGACCATTAAGAAACAAGGCATTACAGTGCTAAACAAACTGAGAAAGCAACTACGGGAGGAAGGCAAAGCCAAAGCCACTTCTTCTATGGCCAACGAGTTGTAGGGTGACCCAGATGGTGAGCACCGGGGGGAACATTAGTGGTGGCTACAGGTCACGGCGATTGGGAAGGATCCACAGCAAACAAACATTGTGAAATTGAAGAACAAGGGTCCAAGATGCTCAACTGTGAGCCAATTTGTCTAGGACGGCCGGAGGAGGACGGGGCGAGGTGCAGGTCACCAGAGGTGTAAACTGAGTAGGCAGCAGTGGAAAGGGGCGCGAGCGGCAAAATTGGGCGAAGAGGGTGGGTGCCCTAGGGCTTGCGATCGTTTTTGGTCCCTCTTATATAGGTTTCATGTGCTGGCAAGACCTCTACGAAGCAAGGGCGGCAAAGGATTCCAAGCCCGATTGGGAATTTCTCAATAGGGAAACAAAACCCCTCAAACTAGGGATCAATGGAACCGCAACTCGCTCCCAGTTCCATTGGCGAAGAAATCACCTAAAACATACGATTGTGGTGAGAGAACCGGGCCCGTGAAAAAAAAGCACCAGAGATCTGCTGCTCTCGGTCTCCTACCTGAGGTAGGAGACGGGTCTGCAGCCATCAGATCATCATCCAATGGTGTGGATGGATGGCGCATCAAGGTGGTGCATGTGACATCTAAATGAAAGCAAAACCATATGAAATCGACGAGATTAAATCAAAATAATTAGATTTTAGGGTTTAAACTATAGTGAAATTTCCCAAAAATGATTGAGGGGCCAACAAAGTCTAATTAGGCTCAAATTTTTACCATAATCTAATTAGAGGGTCTAAAATCTCTCAATCCAATTGTATTTGCATTTTTTTTCTCTTTTGTTCATCAATATCATGCAAGGTGCTAATTTAATATATGCATTATAAAAATGTGACATTGATAGAATTATCATTTATTAAATGAGCTATTTGAGACAAAGCTAGGTTTATGAGATTATTTCATCATACAATGGACTAAGAGGCCCCATTAAATTCCATTTTGTTAGATAAAAGCTTAAACTTGAAAACTAGGGTTTCACATTAAGGTACATTAATAGATCTTGGATTTTGAGGATGTTACAAATGCATTCTCGATGTCAAGATGATAAAGAGGCCAACCAAGGTGAGTTGTGTAGCACCCGTGACATGGGTTATGGCTTAACCCTATAAGTTTTTCTTAAGTAAGTTATTTATAAACTTGTTCTAATCATATGAAAAGTAATTAAGACTCTTTGTGAAGTTTATTTTCAAGTGTGAGCTTAATTGCAAACTATTTGTGCATTATATGATAGTCTAAGTGTAAAATGCAATTTACCCAAGATGAGGGATTATATTGCAATATGTCACATGTTTAATGTGTCCTAAGTGTTTTAGTATCACAATAGAAAGAATGATGCTAAGTGGTGTCTTGTGGAAAACCTAAATTCCAAGTTTGAGCTTGTTTGAATAATGTTAGTGCCTTGTGTACCAATTTTGGTATAAATTGTAATTTACCCAAAATGTAGGGTTGTTATGCTAATTACCACCTCTAGAGAGTCCCTACTTCCTCTATGTATAATTTAGAGGATATATAAATAAGGATACATTATGTTTGAAACATTTATAAGTGGTAGCATTCTTGGTGATGAAAAGACCAAGAAATGTGTATAGTTGAAATCTTAGATAAGTTGTATCGAGTTGTAGACTTGATATGGGAGTGACTATCGGCTAAGGAGCCATAGAGGGGATCCCATATCGATTTGTGAACTCTTGGAAAAGGTCATGACGGCCTAAGCACCTCAAGGAGGTGATCCATGATGAGTTATATGCTCCTTGCAAAAAGTGTATCGTTTTGCATAATTTGGGAGATAAAGATGAGATATCTTATCCAACAAGATTAGGGATGGCTGAAATATCATCTCTAGATTATCCTCTAGACTTTTTCATGTCAAGATATACATGTGTGCATGCATGTACATGTGTCAACCATGCATGGCCATGTGTCATCTAGTAGCATATGGTGATGACACATCTTATACACTCTTTCTCATGAACCCCGAGTATATATACCTCTCCTTTCACCTACTAATGGAAGCTTACAAACCCCACAACTCTCTTTCTTTGGGATATCGTGCATACCCTATTATATATCGTGCATAGTAGCTCAAGGATCAAGGGAAACTCAAGAACCAAGCTTAAGGTAAGGCCATGGTCATCTTCGACCTTGGTTGAAGCATGATTCTCGGTTTATAGTTATTCCTCTCTTTTCTTCCTCACCAAGTGCTTAACTACGGTGATTCTTTGTATATGGAGGAGTTGCGAACAAGCCTTGGACCTTGTATAAGATCATATTCAAACTTAGTAACATGAATCTTTGGAGCTTGGATCTTTGAAGTTATTCTTGAGGCGGGTTATATAACTTGAACCCAACTATGTTATTATTCACCTTCAATATTGTTAAACTTGTTGATCTACTTTCAATTTCAAATTCCTTTGATTAATTGATGTTCCTTTGAGTTCCAAAGGTATCTCAGGACTGAATTCCATGAACTATAATAGTAAGAACAAGAATCTAGAGGTTGATGATGATGACATCATCAAGGTCCAACCTGATATTGGGTTGAAGCTCCTCTAACTCAATATGATGGAGTGAACACATCATTAACCCGGTATGGTAATGAGTATGTATCTCTTGCACGTTATGATGATGAAGTGAACACCTTATGTACAATATGTTGTTAAGCATACACTATGTGCATGATAGAAGGTCAAGTATACACCCTATGCACGACATGGAGTCAAGAATATGTTCCAACCGGATATAGTAAACCCTAGAGGATAAGTAACCCGACATGTTGATATGAACACACCATAAACACGATATGGTGAGGAGTGTATACCTCATGGGAAATATGAGTAAAACATATACCTACCATGAGCACGATATATGGTCAAGTATTCACCTCCTACACAATATGGTGTTAGGATTATACCCTAACCCGATATGGGTTGAAACCCTAGATGGTGATATGAAACCCTATATGATAAACCCAAGATGATGGGTAACTTGATATAGAGATGAGTGAACATCTCATGAATGATATGAGTGATACCTACAGGTACCTTGTGCATGATATGAGGTCAAGTCCATACCTCATGCACGATATGGTGTCAAATGGATACTCTAATTGATATAGTATTGAAACCTTAGTTGATGGAATGAAATCCGACACACCCTATCATTTTGTGTAAATAATTGTGTGAAAGAGATCAACCAAATATTTAGCTTGTCGTTCAATTATATGATAATAACTGATTCCTTGAAAGTATAAAAAGGGTATAAGCATAATGGTCTACCCAATATGCTAAACCGATATGTCAACCAACTTGGTGACCTGATATGATAATCCAACATAGAAACCTGATATTGTAACATCCCTGACCTAGGTTATACTTTAACCCTACATGTTTTGTTTAAGAAAGATAGTTATATGCTAGCTTTTATCTTTTGAAAAGTAATTAAGGCTCAAGAGGAACTTATATTTCAATTTTAGTCCTTTTTTATTAATGTTGAAAATAATGTTTTGGACTAAAGTGCAAATTACCCAAGTTGAGGGGTTAACTTATAAATGTTACATGATAAAATGTTTCTCAAGTGTTGAAGCATCATAAGAGTGAAAATGATGCAGAGGTATGTCTTGTGGTAGCCTGAGTACCAAGAAAGAGCTGATTGAGCAATGTTTGTGCATTAAAATCTAGTTTTGGTGTAATGTGCAATTTACCCAAAACCTAGGGTTCAATATGCAAATTACCACTTCTATAGAGTCCCTAAAATTTTTTTGGTATCAATTAGAGATAAGAAAATCATAGGGGAATCTCATTTCAATCACTTTGAAGGAGAGAGAATCTTGATATTAAAATAATCAAGATTTAAGCATAATTGAAATCCTAATTCAATTTAATGCAAAAAAATATATATTAATGGAAATGCCCTTCAACCAAAATTGTAATGGTTGAATTTGTATAAGTTTGGACGTCCTTGTTCCTTGAAATGTCAACGAAAATATCTCAAGGAGGTGAAGAATCCACTCACAATTGTTAATTAAAATGAAATATCCACTAACTTTTGGATATTAATATTAAATGGATTAAGGTGCTTAATTTGTTTTCCTTTAATTCATGGATAATTTAAAGGAATAAGAGGCAAAGAATATATCCTCGTATTCAAGAAAGATGAGGGGGATAAGTGACACCTATTTAGGGAATTGAAGGATTTTATATCACTTTCTCTCTCATTGAATTTTCTTATAGAAACTCCATTTTCAACCCAAATGTAAGACTTTTTCGACCCTTCTTTATTTCCTTTCTTTAGCCAAGCACAAGGGAGCTTAGGATAAATAGGAGGACAAACCCCAACCTGTAGGTAAGCTCCTTCATCATCTTCAACCTTAATTTCATGGTGAAAATTGAAATTCAATGCTTGATTTCTTCTTTTCTCCACTCAATCTTCAACTCTACCCATTCTTTTCACTCAAGGACTTGAGGACGAGCCTTGGGATAGTTGAAGGAGTTGCTTCCACCATTTTATATGTGAATCTTGGAGATTTGAAGCTTCTTTGAAGGCGGGTTATATAACTTGAACCCTTAAGTATTATTATTGCATTCAATTCTTCAATTCATTTTGTTCATTTGTTCTTCTTGAAATTCCTTTGGATAATTGATGGAGTTACCATGAAAATGGCAGTAGTTTTTGAAGGGTTGAAGCTAGATGATGATGACATCATCCTAAGCACACACCTCAAAATAAATTAGGTGCAAACGGTTTCAACCTTGAGTCCAATCGGTCTCAATATCGTTTGAGACCAAACGATCTCAAGACCGTTTGGTATAAAACGGTCTTAAGACCATTTGAGGAGGATTGCTTATGTGTTGTATATTGATCAAGTGGCTCTAATTGATTGACTCTCAATAGTTTCAGTGATGGATAATCTACTAATTTCAAACCCTATTCAGGTTGAAGTATTGAATTCACATTGAATTAAGTTGTTTTTAGTGATTGATGGACCAAACGGTCTCAAGACCGTTTGGGGGTCAAACGGTCTCAAGACCGTTTGGAGGTCAAGAGTTGTGGTGGATGGTTGGAGATCCAAGGTTCAGATATTGATGTACTTTAATATTTCAATTGATGAAGGACTCAATGGTGCAAACCCTAATTGATTGATAAAAGGAACCATCAAGTGATCCTTTAGGTTTCAAGCTGGTTTGGACCAAACGTTCTTGAGACCGTTTGAGTCCAAATGGTCTTGAAACCATTTGGGGTCAAATGGTTTCAAAACCGTTTGGAATCAAACGGTTCAAACCGTTTGGAGGATGAATGGCCAAAACCGAATGGAGGTTCAAGATAATCAAAATCATTTGGAGACTTAAGGTTAAGATAGATCTATTGATTCCATGGTTGATAATAATAATTATTATCAAAGATAGGTACAATGGTTGAATCCCTAAAGTACCTATATGGTTAGTACCTTTAGAATGTTTAACCCTAAAAAGTTTATGAAAGAAGTAACTCAATACACTATGTTAATCATAGATGTATGAACTTGAATGAAAGATTGATGTAACCTAATCAAGTTGGGAGTAATTAACATCCTAGAAAGGATGATAGAAAGGAATTCATACATGAGTGTTAATCATGTAGTGATTAAGCCTTAACACTTTCAACATGAACAAAGTATGTAATTAGTGTATGATCCTTGATAAAGAGATCATGAAACCCTAATTGAGAAGGTTGATGAGCGCTAACCCTAATTAAGGGCAATTTTGAGTGAAACTCTAATCTAGGGTGATGATGTAACCCTAATCTAGGGTATTGAAATGAGGAACCCTAATTTAGGGTATTTTAATGATAAACCCTCATTTGAGGGGAATGCTTCATGAAACCCTATAATAGGGTATTGGTATGTGAAACCCTAATCTAGAGCAATACTATGTGAAACTCTAATCTAAGGTGATGGGATAACCCTAATTTAGGGAGATGAAATGAAAAACCCTAATTTGATGTGAATAGTAAATCTCATCCCTAATATAGGGTGAAGGCATATGAAAACCCTAATTTTGGGTGATAGTGCATGAAACCCTAATTTTGGGAAATATGATGATAAACCATAACCCTAATTCTGGGTAATGGGGTGAATATCTCTAATTGACATGAGTAGTAAAACCCTAACCCTAATTTGGGAATAGTAGTGTTACTCTTGAATTGCATGGTATTGATATGTAATTGATATGGTGGTTATCATGTACACTAACCATGTAGGTATCTTGAAATGATGAGCATAGCCAGGTATGAGCTATGATGATTATTTGATATGATGTTTAATGGGCTTTTGAGCCATGTGAGATGCTTGTGTAGTAAGTAATCATGTTTACCTTGGTCAGATGACCTGAAGGTATTTGTTACCTGACAAGCGGTAACATGTGTTCTATGATGAATTGAGGGTTTGAATGCCCAAAATCAACAAACACGATGATGATGTTGTTGAGGATGAGGAATCCCAGTATGAGATAAGGGATTGAGATCCCAATGTTCTATAAAGATTGTCAAGGGTACTTGAAGGATGTATTAAACTTCTCTTTATAGCATTTGTCATAATAATTTATGTTTGAAAACTTGACTGATGCTAAAAAAACATGATAATGCACTTAATTAATCAAGTGAAATCTTATCATGTAGAGCCCTGACCATAGATCCACCATCGTCAGTAATTCGTGATGGTGAAACAGGTTTTCCTACGGGATTTCCTGATGAACACATATTTTTGAATATGTTGGGGTAATGAGCGTGAATACCTTATGCTCTGATGAAGGAATTAATGTGAGGTAAACATTAGATCTCTCAATCCTTCATCATATATGTCGAGATGGATGTATTACAAATCTTCTGATGATGATGAATGTTGGATCGATGTGAGATAAAATCTCTCGATTGTCGATGAGAGTGCAGTTGCCGATGTAACTCTATAGCGATGTTGCCAGTATACCCTGGAAAGCTATGTTGAGCAGTTGACATAGTCCTACTTATAGTCTCATACTGACAAGATGTGGGAGTTCATGGAATCTGGTTCTTCCTTTGACCTTGTATGGTACTGATTTCGACTTCATAGTGGTCAGTTAGAGTATGAGTGGTATACCTCATCTCCTTAGGGCATAAATATGATTGTAGAATGTAATCAGCCATGTAGTACATTTGCTTAAGAATTGAGCACGACAATCGTTGGCTGATGTTACTATTCTTCTATGAATCTAATTGAATAAACGTTTTACATGTTCTTCATATTCCTTATTAAATAAGATGATATTGCTCTATCCTGCTTATTCAATGATTAAATCTTCTGCTTAGTTTATAACTGCTTTACTTACAATGATGATATTTCTGGCGGAGAGTTATATCTATCATTGGGGCAATTTATAATTGTCTCGCCCCCGTGGGATCCAACATTTTTAGGTAGATGCGGAAGAAGAGGCAGAAACCCTACATCAGGGAAAGAGCAACAGCAGCAGCAACAGGGACAACAGTGACATTCCAGGTAGAGGCACTGGCTGTCATGTTTTGTTTAGAGAGTCCTATGTGTCGTCTCTGTACTCTCAGGTCCTCGGAGTAATAGTCAGTGCTTTTAATGAATCGATCTGAGATTTTGGCTTGATGCCTCGAGGTTTTTATACTGTTTGTGTATAGTTTAAACAAGGCAGTTGATGCTTGTAATCCTCGAGAAGGGATGATGCAGAGTATGTACTTATGAACAAGAATGTGAATGTAATACATTGGTTCTTGATGAAAGAGTTTTCCTATGATTGAATCTCTTTATAAATGGTTTTAATTTTTTGTGATTTTTAGTAATCCGCTGTTAATGATCGTTTTTGCTTAGTTAATGACGTTTGTGCATCACAATTTATTGGTATCAGAGCTCTAGGTTCGCTGAGTCTACAGAGACATAGGATTAAGGTTGTTGAGTCTGTTCTAGTATTTTCCAATATATTTGATAGTGTCTTCTGCTCATATAGGAGAAGAAGGACTTGAAAGATGTCTGGATCACACGAAGAACATGTTGCTGAGAGCAGTGTTTCTGCACCAGGAAGAGGTGCAAGGGATCAAGTTAGGGAGGAGCCAGTACCTGATATTCCTCATCTTGACCAAGCTACACTAGAAAACCCAGCCTTCCATGCTCTATTTGGGCAGTTCATGGCGACTATGATGCATATGGCAGATAGGATGCCACCACCTGCACATAGGGCACCAACCCACAATGAAGGATAGGGATCTGGCAAGAATTTTGAGCAACTTCGATGGGTAGGAGCCATTGAGTATGCTGGTATGGCTGACCCAGCTAATGTAGACTTGTGGTTGACTGAGCTGGAGAAAGCCTTCAGAATCCTAAATATTCCAGAAGCTGAGAAGGTTAGGCATGCGGTGTATCTGTTGAAGGGGATTGCTAGCCATTGGTGGATAATAGAAGAAGGTAAAAGACCTGGTGTTGAAGTCGAATGGGATGAATTCCGACGTGAATTCGTTAATAGATACTTTCCCAAGACTTTTTTGGATGAGAAAATCATTCAGTTTGAGCGGATAAGGCAAGGGCCAATGAATATCAGTGAGTATGAAGCTAAGTTCATGGAGCTTCTGTGGTTCTGTCCGCACATGGCTGCTATAGATGAGGAGAGAATCTGGTGATTTGAGAAGGGTTTAAATGCTGATTTGACCACACCCGCATCTTCTCTAGAGAATAGAGAAAGGTTTGCCACATTTGTGGAGTCAACCAGACAGATAGAAAGGTCCATGATTTATAAATGACAAACTAAGAGTAAGAAAGAGTATACATAGTTCCAAGGACAAAGGTCTGAGGGTTTTAAGAAACTAAGATTTTCTGCACCAACAACACCACCAAGGTTCAATACCCAGACGCAGTGGATGTCGAGCAAGGGTAGAGGTCATAGTTTACGACCGGAGGGAGCCCACAGCTCAGCATCAATGTTAGTAACAGGACCACCCAGGCCACAGTAGGGGAAAGTAACCTGTTATAGATGTGGGAAAGTGGGACATATAGTAAAGGATTGTCCTGAGAAAGTCAGGAATGTGACCCAATCACCGAGGCAGAATCAGTAGGGCTCTTAGAGGCAGCAGTATGGAAGTGGCACATGAGGATGTGGACAAGTGTCCCAAGCTGGTTTGTCGGCATCCAACAACTGAGCACAAGGTCAACAACAAGCAACAACGAGATTCTATGTAATGAATCAGCTGGAAGTAGTGGTCAACCCTCGAGTTGTGACATGTTAGATGGAACTATTTCATTCTGATATGTCTTCATCCTGCTTCATATCTATTTTGATTGATCCGGGTGCTACACATTCCTTTATCACTCGAGAAGTGATTCATGACTGTAATATGATTTTCGGTCATAGAGCAAATAGTTTGTTGCTAGAAACCCCTTTGTTGGGATCTGCAGTGCTACAAGAGGTGTGTTCTCCCTGGATTCTTTCCTTTTCTGATCACTACATTCATGTGGATGTTATACCACTTGAGATGCATGTGTTTGATATAATTCTTGGGATGGACACCTTAGAAAGGTATAAAGTTGTCTTGGATTGTGATTCCAAGCAGGATGTGTTCACAATTAACAGTGATACATGGATCTTTTAGGGAGATAGAATGATTCTTCTGACCTGTCTAGTATCAGCTATGGTAGCTAAGAAGCTGATGAGACAAGGATGTTTTGCATTCTTGGCACATGTGGTAGATACTACAATGGAGAGCCCTAATCTTCCTACGGTTGTGATAGTTAGGGAGTTTTAAGATGTGTTCCCTGAGAAACTTCCAGGTGTTCCTCCGCCCCGAGAGATTGATTTTGAGACTAATCTAATCTTGGGCAAGCAACCAATAGCACAAACATCATATAGAATGGCACATGCTGAGATGGCAGAACTCAAAAACAGTTGTAGGAGTTACTTGAGAAAGGTTTTATCCGACCGAGTACTTCACCCTGGGGTGCTATGATCCTCTTTGTTAAGAAGAAGGATGGGTCTATGCGATTGGGCATCGACTATAGGCAGTTGAAGAAAGTAACCATAAAGAACAAGTATCCACTGCCAAGGATTGATGACTTGTTTGATCAGTTGCGTGGTGTAACTATCTTCTCTAAGATAGATCTGAGATCGGGATATCATCAGTTGCATGTCAAGGAGAGTGACATACCTAAGTCTGCCTTTAGGATAAGGTATGGTCACTATGAGTTCATAGTTATGTCATTTGGACTAACTAATGCACCAGCTGCATTCATGGAACTCATGAATAGAATCTTTCAACCTTTTCTTGATCAGTTCATAGTAGTCTTTATAGATGACATCTTGATATACAGTAGAGATGCTCAACAATATGAGCAGCACCTCTGTCAGGCTTGGACTTTGCTAAGAGAGCATAAACTGTATGCTAAGTTTAGCAAATGTGAGTTCTGGTTACCAGTAGTTTCTTTTCTAGGACACGTGATATCTGCCTCAGGTATTTGTGTTGATCCTAATAAGGTAGAATCTGTTTTGGAATGAGAACAGCCAAAGACACCGACGAAGATATGCAGTTTCTTAGGACTGGCAGGTTTTTACAGGAGGTTCATTAAGAACTTCAGTTCTATAGCTTTACCCCTAACCAAGTTGACCAGGAAAGAGATTCCTTTTGTCTGGAATGACAAGTGTCAACACTCTTTCCAGTTGCTGAAAGAAAAGCTGACAAGTGCACCTGTGCTTGTGTTACCTGAGCAAGGGAAGCGGTACATAGTTTTCTGTGATGCATCTAAGAATGGTCTAGGATGTGTGTTGATGCAAGATAAGTGTGAAGACAAAACGATGTTAACTAAGAGGAAGCAAACATTAACATCGGATTACTGAAAATCACTAAAAATTAAAGCCATTTGCAAAGAGATCCATACACTAGAAAACTCTTTTATCAAGAACCAAAGTATTTCATTTACATCCTGGTTCATAAGTACATATCTTGTACCATCCCTTCTCGAGGATTATAAGCATCACTGCCCTGATAAAACTATATACAGGAAGCATAAGAACCTCGAGGCATCAAGCCAAAATCTCATATTGATTATAAGAACACTAACTATTGAATCTTAGGACATGAGAGTACAGATACGACACATAAGACTTCTATCTACAAACACGACAGACAATACACTCAACCTGAGTTGTCACTGTTGTCCCTACTGCTGTTGATCTTCTTCCTCTGCAGGATGTTCTCAATCTCCTTCGTGCTCGTCCACCCAAAAATGTTGGATCCCACGGGGGGTGAGACAATTGAAAATTGCCCCAACGAGAGATATAACTCTCCACCAAGAACATTATTATTGCAGTTTAATAATATAAAACTGAGCAGAGGTTAAGAAGTTTAGATCATTCTCATCTTAAAAAGTATTGCAACTATCTAAGATAGAGCAGTAAAACATCTATTAACTTTATAAGGAATAGGAAGAACATGTATATCATTTATCTATCATACTATTTCAACATCTCAAGTTTTCCTCATAATACTCATTATCCTGATATGTCACTCATGATTCATTTTTGTTTCTATCTGTTGGCCTTAGCCAATCTGCTAAACATATATTTATATTATACCAGACATGTAAGTATACATCATCATATTCTGTCCAGGCATTGGACTAAGCCAACCCTATGCAAACATTCCAGGTATTGGACTATACCAATCCTATGTAAACGTTTCAGATATTAAGTCATTATCAATTCCATGCAATCATTCCAGGTATTTGGACTATTGTTAATCCTGTGCAACTATTACAAGCATTGGACTTGTATCATCCCTATGTATCTATTCTAGGTATTAAATTATGCCAAACCTATGTATTCATTCCAGGTATTGGACTATGCCAAACTTGGATATTCATTCTAGGTATTGGACTATGCCAATTCTATGCAATTATTCCAGGTATTGGGTTAGGACCAATCCTGTGACATTATTCTAGGTATTAGACTATGCCAAACATGTGCAATTATTCCAGGTATTGGGTTATTACCAATCCTGTAACATTATTCCAGGTATTGGGTTGTTACCAATCCTGTGACATTATTCCAGATATTCGACTATGCCAATCCTGTGACTTTATTCCAGGTATTAGACTATGCCAATCCTGTGACTTTATTCTAGGCCCATCGGTTATTTCCCATCCTGTGCAATTATTCTAGGTATTGGGTTGTTACCAATCCTGTGTTATTATTCCAGGTATTGGATCATTACCAATCCTGTGCAGTTATTCCAGGTATTGGGTTGTTACCGATCCTGTGTTATTATTCCAGGTATTGGATTATTACCAATCCTGTGCAGTTATTCTAGGTATTGGGTTGTTACCAATCATGTGTTATTATTCCAGGTATTGGATCATTACCAATCATGTATAATTCATCACAGTTTATCACATCTTGTCACCTCTCACTAGGTGACAACCTTTCTCATGGCTCATAAAGCACATTTAACATCTTGTCACCTCTCACTAGGCAACAACCATTCTCATGGCTCATAAAGCACATTTAACATCTCAATGTAATGATTGACATGACACACACATGTGTCACTCATCCAGACATATTGAATTTGAGGTGTACTAAGGTATATCAACCTTGAGGTGTTGAATGTGATATCTATCATATCTTGATGTATCACTTCCCTCTTCACTTTTAACTTGCTTAAGTTTATCAACTTATATTGTATTAAGGTATCTCCCATATTAATACTTTTATCCACTAACCTATCATCTTTATTATGAATTACATAGGTCATAGAACACACTTTAGAATTGTCCAACTATCTTTAATGATATGGACTCATCTCAGATTAAGGCATTGCTTGCTATAAGGTTTCCTATAACCAATCACTTTAGGCATTTCCCTTATCAGGATATTAGCCACTTATTCTATTATTAGGATTAGGGTCTCATATACCATCACCCTTCATTTAGGGTTAGGGTTTCACATTCTATCACCCTTCATTAGGGTTAGGATTTCACATGTCATCACCCTTCATAAGGGTTAGGATTTCACATACCAACACCCTTCATTAGGGTTAGGATTTCACATAGCATCACCCTTCATTAGGGTTAGGGTTTATCATCTTATCACCCATATTAGGGTTTTATGCACTATAACCCAAAATTAGGGTTTCACAAAGCATCACTCTAGATTAGAGTTTCATGTAACATTAACCAAAATTAGGGTTTCATGAAACAACCTCTTAATTTAGGGTTTTTCACTATATTACCCTGAATTGGGATTTCTCATATCATCACCCTGGGTTAGGGTTGCACCATTACCCTAGATTAGGGTTTCTCTTGACATTACCCTAGATTAGGATTTTACATAACATTACACTAAATTAGGGTTTCACAATATTGGATTAAGGTTTCTTATAACCTCTTCCCAAATTAGGGTTTTCATGTAACTTTACTCGAAATTAGGGTTTCATGAAGCATCACCCTGGATTAGGGTTTCCATTATGTTACCCTGAATTAGGGTTTCTCATATCATCACCCTTGATTAGAGTTACATTATAACCCTAGATTAGGTTTTCACCTAGCATTGCCCTGAATTAGGGTTAGGGCTCATCAGCCTATTCGATTAGGGTTTTATGACCTCTTCATCAAGGATCATACCCTAACTACATAATTATTCATGTTGAATGTGTTGTGGTTTAACCACTACATGACTATTATACATGTATTATTTCCACTCTCTCTCTCTCTAGGATGTTAATTACTTCAAACTTGATTAAATTAGGTCAACCCTTCATTCAAGTACATACATTTAGGCTTGACATAGTGTATTGAGATATTGCTTTCATAAGCATCAAAGATTAACCCTTCTAAGAGTACTAATCATCTAAGTACTTTAGGAATTTAACCATTGTACTTATCTTTGATAATCATCATTATAAATCATGGGGTCAATTGATCTTTCATCACCTTAAGTCTTGAAACGGTTTTGTATATATATATTGAACCTCCAAACGGTTTTGAAGTCAATAGTCCCCAAATAGTGTGAGACCGTTTAGAACTCCAAACGGTCTAGGACTCAACCCTCAAATAGTGAACAAACCTAAAACGGTCAACCCTTTCAATCGGTCTTGAAAGATTCTTTGAAACCGATTGGAATCATTCAACATTGAAACCGATTGGATGAATTGATTTTGAAACCGATTGGACCTCCAAACGATTTGAGACCGTTTGATCCCAAATGGTTTCAAGACCATTTGGACTCAAACGGTCTCAAGACCATTTGGTCCAAATCACCTTGAAACCGAATGAAGCAATTAGGATTTATTTCAACCCAATCGATTAGGGTTTGCTCCATTGAATCGATCATCAATTGAACTATTGAAAGTATGTCAATTTGTAGGCATTGGATCTCCAACCTTTCATCTCATCCCTTGACATCCAAATGATCTTGAGACCGTTTGGTCTCCAAATGGTTTGAAGACCGTTTGGCCTCCAAACGGTCTTGAGACCGTTTGGACCAATCAACCCCAAAAAATCAATCAATTCAATTAGGGTTTCAATCACTCAACCCGATTAGGGTTTGTAGTTGATGGATCATCTAATCTTAGAATCATTAGGATCAATTCAATTGGGACCAATGAATAAACATCCAACTACATCAGAAACTTGACCCCCAAAAAGTCTAACACCATTTGATCCCAAACGGTTTCAAGACCGTTTGATCCCAAACGGTCTTGAGACTGTTTGGTCTAAATCGGTCTTGAGACAGATTGGACTCAATTATGAAACTGTTTGCACATGTACTTGTTGAGGTGTGTGCTTAAGACGACATCATCATCTTCAAGCTTCAGACCTTCGAATTTTGCTATGATTCTTGTGAGGGTTTCATCAATTAATCAAAAGGAAAACCGAGAATGATAAAGGAATCAACATATGTTGAAGAAATGAAATCAATAATAACATTTAAGGGTTCAAGTTATAAAACCCACCTCCAAAGAAGATTAAAAGCTTCAAACTCCACATATTCAATGGTGAAAGCAACTCCTCCAACTATCCCAAGCTTGTACTCAAGTCTTTGAGTGAAAAGAATGGCTAGGGTTGAAGATTGAATGGAGAAAAGAAGAAATCAAGCATTGATTTTTTATTTCATGGTGGAAATCAAGGTTGAAGAAGGCCATGGGGCTTACCTACAGGTTGGGGGTTGTCATCCTCCTGATACTAAGCTCCCTTGGTCGTTTTTCAAGCAAAGAGTGAAAGTGGTTTCGAAATAACCCTTTCAAATTATGGATATATGAGTATATATGTATGTTATTGAAATTTCTTTTAAGAGAGAGAAAGTAGGAGATAATTCCTCCATTTCTTTGCCACTTTCCCCCTACCTTTCCTTGCATACGAGGCTATATTCATTTCCTGTTATTCCTTTCAATTGTCCATGAATTAAATGAAAAGAAATTAAGCACCTTAATCCATTTAATAATAATATCCAAAAGTTAGTGGATATTTCTTTTTCTTTAATTAATGTGAGTGGGCTCTCCACTCACTTTAGATATTTCGTGGCCTTTTGAAGGCACAAGGACGTCCACACTTATAAAAATTCAACCATCACACTTTTGGTTGAAGGGAACTTCCATTAATATATTTATTTTTGCATTAAATTGAATTATGGTTTCAATTATGCTTAAATCTTGATTATTTTAATACCAAGATTCTCTCTCCTTCAAAAAGATTCAAATGAGATGACCCTCTGGTTTTTCTTGTATCTACATGATGCCAAGAAACATTAGGGACTCTCTAGAAGTGATAATTTGCATATTGAACCCTAGGGTTTGGGTAATTTGCACATTACACCAAAACTAGATTTTAATGCACAAACATTGCTTAATCAGCTCTTTCTTGGTACTCAGGCTACCTCAAGCCACAAATCTACATCATTTTCATTCTCATGATGCTAAAACACTTTGAGTAACATTTATCAAGTAACATTTGCAAGATAACCCCTCAAATTGGGTAAATTACACCTTAGTCCAAAATAAGCAAACATTGCTTCAACATTATTAAAAAATGACTAAAATTGAAACATAAGTTCCTCTTGAGCCTTAATTACTTTTCACAAAATAAAATCAAGAATCAAATTATCTTGCTTTAAACAAAACTCCCAGGGTTAAGACATAACCCAGGTCAGGGATATTACAATTATAAACCCCTAACAAGGATTTCATCCCCGAAATCCCAGATAAAGGGAAACAGATATTATTCATTTATCATCTCATCAAGTCTTCACATATAATCTCAAAGTCATGTTTATGCAAATAATAAACCACAAACATATGATGTCCATGGTATATTATATAACTAAACTAATTTCATAGTTAACAATTCTAGGTAGTCAACATAAATTATCTAATACCATCATTCTTTACCTTGGCATTCATTACATGTGCTAGAAGCACGTCACATTTTCATCTTTCTTTCATCCTGAGACATTCCTTATTACACATATCATTTTCTTGGAACCCAAGTTCAAGAAAAACTGATACTTTTCTAAGTATCCATCAAATAAACATTTTTAATTTATGCACATCAAGTGTCCTAAGACCCACTTGATCGCCATGTCCTTGAAAGGAAAGAAAAAAAAAGGATCAAATTCCTCTTATCACCCCATTATTATTTAGGGTTGTTTATTCATGAAAAGAGATTATCATCTTCTCTAATTATTACATGAACTTTCTACTGTTCGTGAGTTATTTGCTCTTATTTCTTCCTTGGTTCCTTGCCATCAACATAGGAATTATAAGGATGATTTCTTGTCATCATTTCTTAATATCATTATCACCATGATTACTAGATATGGGTATTCAAACCTTTAGTTCATCACTGATTATTGTTACCTCTCATCAGGTAACTGTTACCTCTAGGTCTTAGGACCAAGGTATACATTATACTAAACATCTTCTTTTGTTTATAAGTTGATTTATAATTAAATCAAATTCCTTCATATATCAATTAGAATGTGGTAGAAATATCCATGCCACATCTCCTACTTCTTTAAACTCTTTAGATTGTTTCAGAATGATTACTTCATCAGAGTAATAAAAAAGATAACAATCTAGATATGTCACACTTACCTTGCCTTCAATAAATGAATACCTGGTCAGAGTATTCAAGAACTGAAAATAGGTATTGCATTTATTTTATTTTATGTTTTATTTATTTAAATCTGATATGCTTAATATCTCATATTTTCTCTCAGTTCCTTTTACATCTCTTCCCTTCCTTAATGAAGAGAGGGAAATTTCAACATATCAACAAGAATATTGAACTAAATATATATTTCCATCCTTTTTATCTCTTCTCCTTGTCCTTAAAGGACTGATTGAAGAAAGTTATTAATAACTAACTTATTCATAATCAGTAGGAAAAGAGAAGAAAAAGGAAAGATAATTCAGAGTGACAATTTTTATCTGACATGTTACCTTTACAGGTTATCTATTGTGTTTATCTAATCCAAAACATGGAGTCAGTTATCATCTGTTATTGCCTTTGTCCTCTACTACCAGAAGTGGATGGACCAAACTGTGACACTTGTTTTTGTCCCGCACCTTTTGCTCCACTGGACTGAGGTCCTTGGGGGTTTTGCAGATTATACCTTGATTGTTGGGTCACCTCGTTATTTCTTCTTGTACATTATTGTCTAAAATGTCCTATCTGTCCACATTTATGACAAGCTCAACCCTAACTTGATGAACTCTGCATTGGTGTACTATATTGTGGTTGAACTGGTAAATATTTTGGTTGTTTATTACCACTAGTCAACGGTTCTTGTGACTGTGTAGATTTTCTTTTAAGGGTTGTCTCCTGTTTCTTAGTCACAGACCTTTCTATCCTCCGGATTGACTCCACAAATGTGGCAAATCTCTCTCTACTTTCTAAGGCAGATGTCGGGATATACATCTCAACATTCAATCCCTTCTCAAAACGTCAAATCGTCTCCTCCTCTGTGGCAGCCATTCGAGGACAAAATCGCAACAGTTCCATAAACTTAACCTCATATTCATTTATTGACATGGCTCCTTGTCAAATCTTCTCAAACTGTGAGATCTTTTCATCTAAGTATGTCCTTAGAAAATACTTATTGATTAATTCTCAAAAAAATTCCCCCCATTCAACCTCTTCATCATTCCTTTTTATTTCTTCTATAGCCCACCAATGTACATCACTACCCTTCAAAAGGTATACAACATGTTTAATTTTGTCAGCCTCTGGGATACTAAGGATCTTAAAAGCTTTTTCTAACTTAGTGATCCAGAGATCAACATCTACTGGGTCAGATGTCCCAGCATATTCTATGGCTCCTACACGACTTAGTCATTCAAAAGTCTTACCAGACCCATATCCCTCATTGGGAATTATTGCCCTAGGTGCCGGTGTTGGCATCCGGTCTGCCATATACCTCACTGTGGTCATGATTTGTCCAAAATAAGTTTGAAAATTTGGGTTTCTCATCATGGCGTCATCAACATGGGGATTCTCAGGCACTGTTTCTTCTCTTGCCTGGTCCTTGGCACCTTTTACTGGTGCAGCAACATTGCTCTCAAAAACGTGTCCCTCATGTTCTCCAGACATCTTTGAGTTATATATCTTCTTCTGCATAAGAAGAAGGCACTATAAGATACACTAGGGTACACTTAGAACAGACTCAACACCTTAGTCCTATGTCTCTGTAGACTCAGCGAACCTAGAGCTCTGATACCACTAATTGTGACGAAAAAATGATGTTAACTAAGCGTAAGCATTACTGAAAATCACTAAAAATTAAAACCATTTGCAAAGAGATCCATACACTGGAAAACTCTTTTATCAAGAACCAAAGTATTTTATTTACATCCTGGTTCATAAGTACATATCCAGTACCATCCCTTCTCGAGGATTACAAGCATCACTGCCCTGATAAAACTATATACATGCAACATAAGAACCTCGAGGCATCAATCCAAAACCTCAGATCAATTATAAGAACACTAACTATTGACTCATAGGACCTGAGAGTACAAAGACGACACATATGACTTCTATCTACAAACACGACAGACAATACACTCAACCTGAGCTGTCACTATTGTCCCTGCTGCTACTGATGTTCTTCCTATGCAAGATGTTCTCAATCTCCTTCGTGCTCGTCCACCTAAAAATGTTGGATCCCACAGGGGTGAGACAATTGAAAATTGCCCCAGCGAAAGATATAACTCTCCGCCAAGAACATTATTATTGCTGTTTAATAATATAAAACCGAGTAGAAGTTAAGCAGTTTAATCATTCTCATCTTAAAAGTATTGCAACTATCTAAGATAGAGCAGTAAAACATCTATTCACTTATAAGGAATAGGAAGAACATATATATCATTTATTTATCATACTATTTCAACATATCAAGTTTTTCTCATAATACTCATTATCCTGATATGCCACTCATGATTCATTCTTGCTTCTATCTGTTGGCCTTAGCCAATCTGCTAAACAGATATTTAAATTATACCACACATGTAAGTATACATCATCATATTCTGTCCAGGCATTGGACTAAGCCAACCCTATGCAAACATTCCAGGTATTGGACTATACCAATCCTGTGTAAACGTTTCATATATTAAGTCATTATCAATTCCATACAATCATTCCAAGTATTTGGACTATTGTCAATCCTGCGAAACTATTACAAGCATTGGACTTGTATCATCCCTATGTATCTATTCTAGGTATTAGACTATGTCAAACCTATGTATTCATTCCAGGTATTGGACTATACCAAACCTGGGTATTCATTCGAGGTATTGGACTATGCTAATTCTGTGCAATAATTCCAGGTCTTGGGTTAGGACCAAGCATGTGACATTATTCCATGTATTAGACTATGCGAAACCTGTGCAATTATTCCAGGTATTGGGTTAATACCAATCCTGTAACATTATTCCAAGTATTGGGTTGTTACCAATCCTGTGACATTATTCCAGGTATTAGACTATGCCAATCTTGTGACTTTATTCCAATGTTCTAGATGATACATATTTAAATGAGCCATGTGAGCCATGCTAAATATCTGTACAATAAGTATAATGATTATACAGTCTTACATCTTAAAAGATAGTTGTTGATTAGTGAGAGGTGATAAGATATTTAATGAACCATGTGAGCTATGTGAAATACTTGTACAACAAGTGTGATGAATACCTTCGTCTAAGGACCTAGAGGTAATAGTTACCTGTTACAGAGGTAACAATGTTCAATGATGATCTAAGGGTTTGAATACCCAGATCCACTAATCATGATGATGATGATGATGATGTTATGAGATGAGAATTACCAATAATGTGATAAGGGGCTAAGATCCTGAGTGTTATACATTCAAAGTGTTCCAAAGATTATAAAAGTACTACACCTTTCTTTATAGCATCTATTATAATTCATGTTTGAAACTTGGTTGATGCTAAAAGATACTATAATGCATCTAATTAATCAAGTGGAATCTCATCATGTGGTTGCCCTGACCATAGATCCATTCAGTGTCAGGTTTTGCTGATGGTGAAATGAGTTTAACTCGGAGAGCATATTTTTGAATATGCCCTAATGAAGAATGGATGTAGCACCTTCCTTATTTATCCCGGGATGATGTGAATCTCTCGACCAAATGAGGAATTGATGTGTAAATCCTTCTTTAGTATTATTATGTGTTGTTGGGATTGATGATCATCTCCTGACCAGGTGAGGAATTAATGTATAATCTTCCTTTTCCTTATAATCTAGAAAAGCTATGTGGTCTTCTCCCAAAGAGAGTAGATGTTGCGGCTGTAACTCTATAGCGAAGATGCTACTATACCCCGACATGCTATTTGTAGTTGATACAAGATGTCCTGCCACCAACTGACACAAAATGGCTTGCTAGTTGTCTCATACTGATCGAGATGGGTGAGGTCTTGACAGTCGGCTCTGCCATTGACCTTATATGGTAACGATTTGAGCTTAGTAGTGGTCGATTGGAGTATGAACGGTATACTTCATCTCCTCAGGGCATAAGTGTGATTGTAATATGTAATAAGCCATGTAGCATATTTGCTTAAGGATCGAATACGAAAAACATTAGTTGATGTACACTTCTTTATACATCTTAATTGGATAGATGGTATACATGTTCTTAATATTCTTTATAAAGTGAATAAATGATTTATTACTTTATCATAGATGGATGCATTACTATAAGAGATGAGATTGATCTGTTCTACTTATAAACAATGATTGATCTTGCTTATTCATATAAAGAATCCTCTGCTCAGTTTTATGATGTTTACTTGTGATAATAATATTGTTGGCGAAGAGTTATATCTCTCGCTGGGACAATTGTCTCACCCCGTAGGATCCATAATATTTTAGGTGGACGTGCATGAGGAGGTAGAGACCGTTCTTCAGAGGGTGAACAACTACAACTGGGGCAGCAGTAATAGCTCAGGTTGAGTGTACTGTCTGTCGTGTCTTGTAGATAGAATTTCTATGTGTCGTCTCTGTACTCTCAAGTCCTTGGAGTCATTACATAATGGTTTTATGAATGATTAGAGATTTTGGCTTGTATGCCTTGAGGTTTTATGTTGCTTATGTATAGGTTATGGCAAAGCAACCGTTATATGTTGTCCTCGAGATGAGATGATACAATGTATGTACTATGTGAACCATGATATGTATAAAGTTTTGGTTCTTTCAATAAGGGTTTCCTAGAAGAGGATCTCATTGCAAAATGGTTTTAATTTTTAGTGATTTTGTTAATCCGATGTTTATGGTTATTCCACAATTAGTTACTAGTGATGGCTTGATTTGATCATCACAAGTTGCAATGGATATAAGGATATGAATGGAGGCAATTCTTGACACTAGAGAGAATGTCTCAAAGTAATCCACACTAAAAGTGTGGGTGAATCCTTTGTCAACCGAGTGCACATTGATTTGTTCAGCAGAGCCATCCAACTTATGCTTTACATAGAAAACCCACTGACAACCTAATTTTTTTCCTACTGATGGGGTCATAAGATCCCATTCTTGTTGTTTTGGAGAGCTTGAATTTCTTCCATCGTGATAACTTTTTATCTAGGATGACACAGAACATCTGGTTGACACTTAGAGACATACATTGTGTCTAGGACAGTTGCAAAGGATGAAGCTGATGAAGAGAGACGTGCTAGACAACAAGTGTTGGAAATAGGACACTTGATAATTCAAGAGTGTATACTTTTGGATAGTTCCACCAGTTGATTTGATTGGTTCAGAACTAATGATGATGATGTAGATGAATTCGGTGAATCATCTTTTACGCGTCGGTTTGGTGTTGTTGATGGTGGGGATGGTGTTGGTGTTGGTGAGATGAATGAATAAGGAAACAAGAACAAAGTATCAATATGATCTATGGGGGATGGGGATGATGAGAAGAACATTTCATCCTCATGAAAGGTGACATACGTAGAGATATAAATTCTTCCAGAGCTAGGTTTAAGACATTTGTACCCTTTTTGTATTGCAATAATATCTTATACAGAGACATGAAAAGAACATTTCTTTGGTGTATTGCAATAATATATTATGAACATGTTGGAAAGCCTAGGATAAAAATAAAATAAGAATGAATTCAAGTGAATTGTGAAAACAAATTGAACTCATACATAAGTAAAGAAATGAACATGTCATAGGATAACTTTAGGGGTTCTTGGTGTTATTCTAAGTGTTTCCATGCCACTTTTGTAGGGTCTAGACAAATAGTTGTTTGGGTTTTATAAAGGTAGGATGACCTTCACAACCTACTAGGGAGGCATCATACCCAAAGCGAGCCGATTTGTCAAAAGTCAAGTCAGTTAATTGATCGACTCTTAACAAATTCGATCAATTTGTTGAGACTAAGATAGCGATCTGGGCATTGTTTAACAACTAATAAGGAGGAGACTACTGGACCAAAAGTCAGAATAACCTTCTAATAGTCACCTGATATTTGAGGGCCGATTAGTGACCCCTCAATGAGGTACTAAATTAATAATAACCCACATGATCTAGGGTCTGTAAGTCAGACTAACTTAACAAAAGTGGACTTACTTTTGATTTGGCTGAGTCGAAGTTTTTTTTGGACAATAACCATCAACTTTTAAAGTGATAAGTATGAATTACATCACCCTTTTCACTCTAGAATGACCCTTAGACCACTCTCGACCATCAATCACCTCTCCACCAATTTGAATCCGACTACAGCTGTAGAGGAATTTCTTCAAGAAACTTCATATTTTAGCTCAATTAAGCTAGAGCTAAAGGGGAGAAAGGGAAATGACTAAGTCTTCTCTCATGTTTCTTCTCCTCTTATGCCTCTAGGTCATCACGTTTTGCTGTGAGAAATAGATCTCATGAAATTTCACTCTTCTTCCTATCTTTTCTTCTTCTTAGTGTCTATTAAGTTATAGAAGGGAGAACCTCCTCTCTGTAGGTGAAAACCTATACATTTCCTGATGTAAGTTCAAGAGAGAACAAATTTGGGGTTTGTTACAATATAGAAGAGTAGATATAGGTGCATTGAAGAAGAACTAAATAGAGCCACCTTTGAGTAAAACAAAATCTCCTAATCAAACAAAACCTAGTGTCGTTGGAGAAATCATTAAGATTCACACATATAATTAGTTGCCAGTCTTCTCTTACCATATATGATGTAAAATCGCATGAATTGTGATTGTGGATAAAATAATCTTAAAAAGAATGATTGAACTACCCATATCACCAAGGTGCACCTACATTTACGGGAGCTCATCACTAAAAACTTTGTGGTTAAGTGTGCTCCAGCCCAAAGTAGTACTATATGGGTGACCTGTTCAAAAGATACACCCGGGTTGTGCGTGACTTAGGACAGGGCATGCATCAAAGAACATTGGTGATTTGTGGGGCCAATCATAATTCTCAAAAGTCTACTAAAATCTTGGTAGTGGGCACAGATGTTACAAATGATATTAGAGCTAGATGCCCTTCAGTAGGTGGGGTCCACATGGACATGTCACGTGTAAGTCTTAAGTTGTGTAGTCTGGGCATGTTGGAGAGTGTCATCCTAGTTGATGGAGCCACTCTTGCACTCATAGTGTGAATGAGAGCTAGGTGCACATGAACTGTTCTAAGTCTACATTGAAATGGAGAAGATATTATAAGGCCATGGTTGAGCCTTGAGGAGGATGTCAAGAGTATAAATGGACGTGATTGTAACATTCTAAGATTTGAGACATCAAATAAAACAATCTAAGAGGAATAATTATACCACCTATATCACCAAGGTGCACATCTTTTTCAGAGATCCCATCACTAAGAAATCTACAATTAAGCATGGTCAATCTGGAGTAGTACTAGGTTGAGTGACCTTTTAGGAATTTAATCCCTAGCTATGCGTGAGTGAAGACAAAGCATGCAACTGCGGTCAATGTTGGTCTATGGGGCCAACCATAATTCTCAAAACTCTACTAGAGCCTTGGTAGTGGGCCCAAATGTCACAATTTCTTTATTTATCTATTTATTATTAAACTAGATATATGCTCAATTTATCTAGATAATATCTTGAATGGATTTTCTCTTGTGCGGGCGTGGTCGTATGAATTTTGATGCCCTAGACGCTGTACACAGAGCATGTGAGGAGCAATGGAGCCCCTCCTATGAGGGGAATCACGAGGCGGAGCTCCATGTTCTCTTTTGCTTTGTTCATCATGAGATTAATGATCAATGACAGGAAAGATTGATCTATTTCAAGAGGTTGTGGATGACGTGGCGCACCCCTATCCATATTTTCTTATGGTGTGGGCCTCTAACAATTTCCTTACCACCCACCTATATTTACTGAACTCCTTTTTTATTTGGGAACTTTCTACTTGTTTTATTAAATTTCTAATTGTTTTATTTTGTGCATGCTTAGTTTTTGTTGATTTATGTTTCTCTTTCCAGGGTTTTGTTCTCAACCCACTCAGGAGGCAAGCATGCTAATGATTAGGAGGCCAGGGAAGCTACTCAAGTCTAGTTGTTGACTCAAGTTTTGAAATGGTCAGGTTGCCTATTACATCTGATCTATTTAGTTTATATTTACATTTCCTTTAAGTCATCCTCTCATGATCATATGTTGAACAATAATAAATTTGTAAAAATCAAGTTTATTTCCATTGCTAAAGTACTCTTGTTCTTTACCATACTTATTGAGAAATTAACATGTAAAAATGTAATTTTATAAATATTATGTTGTAGTTTTGTATTAGGGGGGTTAGTACATCTTTTCTCATTAGAAGTAAGGAGTGGATCTCGTAATGGGTCCCACTCCTTACAATTACTCACTATTTTTGTTCTTGTCACGTCACTCGAAGGATTTGGATTTTTTCCTACCTTGCCTTGATTATAGCTGCAACAATGCTATGTCTTACACTAAATATATGTTATTCCACTCTCAAAATAGGGATTTGAATTACTCTAACAATAAATTAACCTTGACTACTTGCATCCAGGTCATGTGAAAAAAATCATTATTTTATAACAATAAAAGAAGCAGAGTTGATATTTGTGAGTTCTTCACTTTCCTCTTCTCCTACCACTTTTTTTATTTCCTAACGATGCCATTCCTAGATAGAAAGACAAAATACAAAACCCCTCTGAGAGTCTTTTCCCTCGAGAAGGAAGATAAGGTCGCCATCCCAAAGGAGTTGTCTCATTTGAATCTCTGCTAGATATCAAAGATGAAGATAGTTCTGTATATTTTCATCTTTTAAACCGTGGGTTATCAAAAGGATGTCCACCCACATTTAACCTCAATCTTGCTACAACGACCTTGGAGTTAATTGTACCTTATAACTTCCACTTCCTTACTTGTAGTTCTCAATAATTTCTTTTTGATATAAAATTTAATAAATTAATAATTTGTTTTTATTAAAAAGATATAGAGGGTAGAAGTCGAATTACTCCCTGCTTACTTTCAATTTGGGTTATGCTATATGGATCGGAAATGCCACACATATTGAGACTTAAGAACAAAATAGTTTTCAAAATGGATGCCACTTTTGATCCACGTATCAAATTCCTTTCAATTTTACTACTAGCCAAAACGAAAATCCTACACTGATGCACCTCTATCGTGGTGCGTCTTTGACGAGGGTTGTAAAGCAATTTTCCGTTGGACTAAGGGTGGTTTCCCGGGGCCCCATTTTAATTTTTTTTGCCATGTGACATAGGTGCAGACAAAAGAGCACAAAAAGGAAAAATATGAATAATTTTAATCTGTAATGAAGTTTTTGACAAAATAAAATTATTGGACTCATTATAGAAAATTCAATCTAACAAGACCAATATTATATTGATTTACTTTGAAAAAAATGATATACATTTTTTTTTACAAATATTGATCGCAATATGTTAAAATTTGTGCTAATTTGCTATTTATACATAACATCTAAGAAGTAGACACATTCACACCATAATTGAACGCATTAGCACCATAGTTGGACACTTTTCTATAAATATTTGGTACATTATGTTAAGATTTGTGCTAATTTACTTTTTATGCACAACATCTAAGAAGTAGGTGCATTCACATCATAATTGAGTGTATTAACACCATAATTAGGCGCTTTTCTACAAATATTAGGCATATTATGTTAAGATTTGTGCTAATTTGCTATTCATGCACAACATCTAGAAGTAGGCGCATTCACACCATAAATTGGGCACATTCACACCATAATTGAACGATTTTCTACAAATATTGGGCACATTATGTTAAAATTTGTGCTAGTCAGCTATTTATGCACAATATCTAAGAAATAGGCACATTCACACCATAATTGGGTGCATTTGCACCATAATTGAATACTTTTCTGCAAATATTAGGCGCATTATGTTAAGATTGTGCTAATTTGCTACTTATGCACATACTCCAAGAAGTAGGCACATTCACACCATAATTAGGTGCATTCACACCATAGTTGGCTACTTTTCTACAAATATTGGACGTATTATGTTAAATTTGTCTATTATGCTATTTATGCACAACATCTAAGAAGAAGACACATTCATACCATAATCGTGCACATTTGCACCATAATTGAGTATTTTTCTAAAAATATTGGGCACATTATGTTAACATTTGTGCTAATTTGCTGTTTATGCACAATATCTAAGAAATAGGTGCATTCACCATAATTGGATGCATATGTACTATAATTAGGCATGTTTATACAAATATTGGGCGCATTATGTTAAGATTTGTACTAGTTTGTTATTTATGCACATATTATAAGAAGTAGACACAGTCATACCATAATTGGGCGCATTCACTCTATCATTGATAATTTCTCCTACAAATATTGGGCATTATGTTAAGATTTGTACTAATTTGTTATTTATGCACAACATATAAGAAGTAGACACATTCAGACCATAATTGAGCGGATTAACACCATAATCAAGTATTTTTTCTACAAATAGAGCGTTATTGCGCATTAGCATTATAATTGGACCTTTTTACTAAAATTGGACATATTATGTTAAGATTTGTGCTAATTTACTATTTATGCACATATTCACTTATTTATTCTTTCATTTAAAAATATGCAAATAATACTTATTTATTATTTGATATTTTTTCAAACATTTGTTTAAATATATTTTTATAAAAAATCTAATGATTTTTGTTTCGTCTAAAAATTCATTAAACAAACAATATTCCTTATTTTATTTCTCCCAAAAATATCAAAAGAAAAAAATAATAAAAAGTATAACCGAGGCCCCTGGGAGGGTGGTTTTGGAGTCCGCTCAACGAGTCCCGTAAATTAATTCCTAGCCAAAACTATGCTGCCCAAAAAAAAAAAAAGGAAAAAGAAAAGAAAAGAAAAACTATGCTGCCCCGGCCCCGGAGGCCACGGGCCGACGGGCGGCATGAAGAAAAATAAAAGATGTTTCGCACAATAACAGCTCTCTCCCGCACGGCACGAACTGTGCGCCACCGCCCACTCCCATCCCGTTGCGTCCTTCCTGAAAGCTCAGCTTCTTCTTCGTGCCTAACGACCGGACCTGCATCAGTCTGCCTAGCACCCACTATCATAAATACATATATCACAAGTATCAGCGTCATCCAGCAAGCGCGAGCCGCCGACGATTTGCACCTGCCGTGCCCTCCGATCCCTAACGCAGCTGACCCCGGTGCCATTCGACGTCTCTGCGTCGTATTATACCAATTCCGGAACTCCAGAGGGCTCGACGTAAAGTTTCACCGGTATGCGCCAAGGAGGCCACACTTTCTCCATTAGCTTCTGCGTTCTTGTGTTCATCTCTGACGTCCTTGCGTCTTTTCCGATGATTGAGTAGCTTTGGAAGGTTGCCTTTGGTTGGTTTATCTACGGGTTGTGATGACACTGGTCTGGCCTATCGTTATCTTTTCCCAGCTGCTAGCTGTGTTAGCCCGGCAAACTAACTTTTCAATTTGTGTATGATCCATTCGTGTACTGCAATCTTTTATAAATATCCTGAATATCCTTTATACAACAAAACCCGACTCCGAGAGGGTTAACCGTTACAACGGACCAAGTCGCTCCAGCTAGCATATTCGCCAGTAGACGTTACTGATGCGAGCAAAAAGTTTTACTGATATCTTTTTACAAATGTCACTAACAGCTATCCCCTACCAATATGCAGATATGGGCGCTTTACGGAGGGGCATCCACTACGTCAGCAGGCTGCGTGCTGCTAATATCCCTGCGGATTTGATAGAAAAGGGTCAAAAACGTGTCATAGATGCCTCCCTGACACTTATCGAAGAGAGAGCTAAGCTGAAGGTCGTAGACTTAATTTTGATAGCAAAATATATCATGTCCTGCAAAATCGTGAAAGCATGAAGACATTTAACTATTCTTTACCAGACATAGTACTTGTTTTATGTGGTTCTAGGAAGTGCGGTCATCTGTTGGATCCCAATGCTTTCATGTCTTACTGTAGTGCACATTCCGGTCACGTTGTTATCTTAATACAAATTTTACACATTTGAGTAGTTATAATCGAAGGTCACATAGAAATCCTTAATTGCATCAATAATCTGGATTCCTTCCCAGATAATTCGACTGCTTTAGGCAAAGATATGTCACAAACTACTTGAAAGGTGAATACTTGGGCAATCTCTTCCTTTATGATATGTCCGGGCATGCATGTTTTGTTTTAAGATTACTAGGTACCTTGATTGACTTGATAGGCTTGTCTATGTACTGTGGCGGAACCAGAACCTCATAGATGGGGGGGGGGGAGGGGAATTTATATTAAAAAAAAGTTATATGTATGTCACATTAACCTATAAATGTATCACAAGAAAAGATCTTATCATGGTGTATATAAGAATCAAACCTGGGACCTCTAGCACAAGTTTAAAGTGGCAAGCCACTGCAGAAGTACCAACATATGTAACTTGCATTGTAAACCATGTATATTATAAATATAACCTGTAAACATTTGTATATTTTTAAGCGTTCAATATTTTTAGGGGGACAATGGCCCCTGCTTTGCTCCCTCTTGGTTCTGCCCCCGTCTATAGGTTTCTTAGATCTCTGTGTCAGTAAATGTGGTTATTGGGCTTAGGCCCATTGTCTTTATTACTAATTATATCTTTATTTATTTTCATAAGGTCCGCCAGCTTTGCCACCCCTTATATGGTTTAAAGGACACTCCACAGGCCTGGTTTAATAAGATAAGCACTGTCCTTGTCAACCGGGCTTCGAAATTTCTGCTATGGATCATTCTTTATTCTTTTCCTCCTCATCTCGGGGTCACATTCTTCTTGCTGTATATGTAGATGATATTGTGGTCGCTCATAGTGATATTGAGGGTATATTGAGTTTAAAAAAATCTCTGCAATCTTACTTTAACACTATGGATATGGGAAATATGCGGTATTCTCTCGGCATAGAAGTTCTTGGCTCCAACAAATGAATTAATTTATCTCAAAGACGTTATGTCCTAGACCTATTACAGGAGTCTGGGATGATACATGCCCAACTAGTCTCCACTCCGATGGACTACCACACAAAAGCTCAAAGTGAGGGGGAGCTCTTTCCTGATCTAGAGGACAGAAAAATACCTTTGCATTGTCAGGAAACTGATCTAATTGACAATTACTTGATCAAATATTGCTTATTCCGTGGGAGTGGTCGATCAACATATGAGTATTCCTCTTCAAGCTCACTACTGTATCATTCAACGTGTCCTATGATACCTCAAGAGTACTCTAAGAAGATGATTATTTTACAATCAACCTACACGGAAGGTCGTTACTATTTCGAAGTATACAAATGTAGATTGGACAAGATTATCATGTTAGGCAATCGCCCCACTGCTTGGAGAAGCAAAATACAATCATTCGTTGCTCGATCAAGTACGTAGAATACAGAGCGATGACCCATGCATACTGTTGCTTGCCATAGGTACAATCCACCCTAGCTGAGTTTTTGTTCCTATTTAGACTACCATCGACTACCGCGACAACCAAGCAACTGTTCATAATGCCAACAAACCGTTTTTCCATGAAAGCAAGATACATATTGAAGTAGATTGCCATTTTTTGAGGGATCTGGTACAAGCTAAGAAAAGTGGGACACCTCATATGCAGACAGGGGATCAAATTGCTTGTATTCTAACAAAATTGCTACCTTCAACTCTGCTTGGACATATGAGAATCGAACTAGGACTACACAATGTATGCTCTCCAGCTAGAGGGGGAGTCTTAGTATAAGTGGTTATTCACATTAAAGCCCATTGTCGTTATCTTGGTTATGTCTGTATTTATCTCTATTACATTTAAGTGAGGATCCATTTATCCACTCATGTGTACCCATATAATCCTTTATACTCCTATATATAGGAGAGCCTATGTACTCTTATTTGCAACTAATGAGAATAACCCATTAGGTTTATCTACAAAAAGGAATGATCCTGTATTAATCTGATGTTTGCAACAATGTTCAACTAAATTATTATATAATGTTATTGATGATATCACCAGTTCGGTCGAACCAAGGTTTGGGCCTGTTAACTAAGAACCAACAGGCTAACCTGTCAATTCACCGATTTAACCCTGACAACTTTGATGAATCCTCATCTAGATGAGAACTTAGGGCAGTTTCCCTTGTCTTTTTTGGCACGCATATTTCTTGTATGAATGAGTTGGCATAACTAATAGCAAATATCTAGGGTGATCGACTCTACAACATTATAGACGAGTATTCTTTAAGTTTTCAGGTGATCGGACACTAGAAATCTACTATGACTCGATTAAGACGCTCACAAATCAACCCAACTTCTCACCCACTACGATTGCCAAAGCCACCAAGGAATGAGATTCCCTCATCACAAGCCTTTCTTGACAATCTCCATCTTTATCATGCAACCGGGTGACAACTCTTCTCGTTGGCACGTCTTTACCTACTACGGATTAGGTGCATAGTTCAAAATTTCGTTGAAAGTGGCCAAATTTTGTCAATTATTTCGGTTTCGATTGTGATGGGAAATAGAAATGGAGGTACCTCAGACTTCGCCATGCATTTCGAATTTTTTTGACAATTTTTATGAATTTTGCCCAATTTGGGCATGAATTTTGACAAATTTTGCCAATTTTGACAAATTTCGATAATTATCTTAAAAAATGATGTACGTAGACTGTTGTGTTTGTTATTAGCTGATTGGAGAGGAGATATTTCTTAGGGGATTCTTATAGCTTCTAAGGCACTAAGCCCTTATCCAACTTAATCTACTATGATGTTTCACTTCTACCCTATTAGATCAATACCTATAACTTTTATCCTGAAAATAGGTGTTTTACAAGTTGTAAAACTACCCAAATTGGGAATCTAATAGTTAATGCTGTAGATTAAGTAGTATCACAATTGGTTACTTCAAATAGCAAAGTCTACAAACATATAACTAGTATCATATTTTTTTTCTTCATTTTGAATGAGTACTTGCAACTTGTAACAACGAAGAGTATTTGGATATGATGAGGATGACAATTCAAAGATCTAGAGGGCCATGCGCTCATCTACCCCGCACATGTACAACCTCCACAAGTGTGCAATAATTGATAGGAAATGAGTCACATGATGAGGATAACATGAGTTTAACTTAATAAGTCGATCATATAACCCAACTTATGTTTGGACAAGAACCATCGAGTTAGGGTAATGTGCTTAATCAGCCACCACACAACTCTAGTTTCAATTAAGTAATTCAATACTTTTTCTTATGCTCTAATAGATTGATATCCAATAGTGTAAGCTGTAATAGATTGTGCTTGATTTTCTTATAAGATAATTCCTTATGCCACCGAAATAAACATCAATATCTCCATAGAAACAGTTCAACTTGTTTTCACTCACACATGTAGGACCCTGCCCCCAACATCGGTATATGATTTTATTGCGTAAAAAACTGTATGGTTTATTGATCTGTTGTAGACTTGTAGTAATTTCTGAGTTCCATAACACTCACTCACAGACCAACAATGCTTCTGTACAACCTGTCATCTCACCTAAAGGTCCTACCATCCTAGACCATATTAGTTTTGCATAAATTTGTGTCTTTAAGTCTATATATTGTGCTTGCATAAATTTGCATAACACTCACTCAATTCATTCATTTCACTCTCGAATTTGACATCGAAATCCCCATCACAACAATTCAGCTTGCTTCACTCACACATGAGGATACCCCCCACCATGGAACAGAACTTCATCAAAGTTGGGTGAAGTTTTGCCGAAGTTTTGAAATTCGACCATAGGCGAAGTCGAATACCAAATACTTTGGCCTTGTCCAAACTTCGGGGCAAAGTTTCACTAATGTCGGCGAAGTTGACTTTTTTTTGTGTATTTTCGTCTCAACTTCTTTGAAGTTGTCGAAGTTTCCTCGAAGTTGACGAAGTTGGGGCGAAGTTGAGATGGCCCAAAACATTAATCCTAATTGGTGCCCTAATGGCTATATAAAGCATACGTGCCGCCTCCAAACTTCTTTACAATTTCTAATATCAACGACTATGTTTGTTGCCGCCACTTTCTCCTAGAGAGGGTGCTGTAACTACTATTTGACTGCATATTGTATAAAATACATACGGTGAATTGTATTTGTATATGTGTATTGCACATTGGACCCTCACAAGAAACACATCGTATTATCAACCTAACTAGGGTTAGAGAGTCGTAAATCATGCTTTTGTGTTAAATTAACATATATATGATAGAGGTATAACATAATTAGAAGTTTTCAATCAAAGTCGCTTCAAATTCACATCATTTTCTTCAAAAAACGACATTGAAGTTTATCGAAGTTTGCGTCTAAACTTCCTCGAAGTTTCTACAAACTTCCACTTCCACACCTGACAAAGTGGACACGAAGTCGAAGTCTTGCACCATGCCCCCACACATATCCGATATGATATATTATTGCACATTTGAGTAGATCTACACTAGTAGATTATTCTGGTCGGATTTCATTAAATGATTCGTTCATTTGGCCGTCGAAATGCCAGGAACGCATATGTCTAAATTTTCATCGAAAATTGGTCAAAATTTTTGTTTGTGGCCAAAGAAACGACATGAAAATCGGATATTTTCTTCCTTGATCAGGTGTATGCTCATCCCAATCCCATATGGCACCTGCTAGAATCACCCACACCAAATCCTTTGAAGCACAAATAGTAGTGGTTGTGGTAGCATGGGGTCATAGATTTGGGCGTGAACTGCGTCCCAAGTGCTCCTACTGCTGCTAGTTTGGCCATACCAGGCTTGTCTGCCAGTCCAACCATGGGTATCCCGCACATATGACCCTGAATCTGTCATCCCATGTCGCCCAGAGTCCCTCTACAATAAACACTATCCCTATGGCTTCAACTAGAAGCTTCTCTCATGTGTCACTAACCACTTAGGACTATGAATGTCTACTTCAATCCTTGTAGCAGTTTGACAATTCCCTACTACATTTGCAGTCTGCACAATCTTATACATCCACATCTAAGTTAGACTGGTGATCTGCCAAATGCCTCGCCTCCAACAGATCTTACAAGTGCTCATCATAGTATCTGGGACATCTATGCTGATTACCTACTCCAACTAGATCACGGATTCCAGTGCTACCCAATACATGATGAGTGTGTCACACTTACATCTGTTGACCCCTTTGTCCCACATTAACTATCATCTTGGTAGCTGTATCTCTTAAAAAGATTTATAAAATTGGCAATGTTCCACTATCACCACCTTAAAATTATCCTCATTTCATTTCATTCATTTTTTTCCAACTTAATAAACTTATTCACGCCTTCCGCTATTATGTAACCTTCGGGCAGACTGAATTTTGTCTTGCTAGATTTGTAAGTATGATGATGATTGGGCGGGGAGCACACTCCTTTACCATGACGGGATACCTAATGGATAATTCTCATTTGTTACAAATAAGAAAACGAATGCTCTCCTATATATAGTACACATGAGTACTATACAAATACACGTAAGCAAGTATATGAATTTACTCAAGTACCAATGATAAAAAAGACATAACAAATGATAACAAAAATGGGCCTAAGCCCAATAACCACTTATACTAATACTTTTTTATCAAAATAGTTAAGCAATAAAGGTGCAAATAAATATGCAAAGATACAGAACACAAAAAGGCTTGTTTGATGATTTAGAGATGTTCTCTATCATATATTGCAATTTCATGACTATGGTTAGTTGGTAATTCATACCACACATACATACCAAATTACAAACAACATCTCACATGTCTTTTTGAGGGAAAAACTCTTTTCTAGCTAAGCGAGACAAACGAAGCGGTTTGTAAAACCTTGACCAATCCCTGCTCGATTGGCCCTACCTCTTTTGTCCAATTTTTTGATATTTGGGATAGTGGGCTAACCTGGACCGATTCTCCCACTAGTTCTCGGTTCAATTAGGCGGAGACTCGATTTACTGTGAGATGAACTATATATTTCCTTCTTTTTGCATCAACCTTATCTTTAGGTTTCTGTAACAGAATTTGTAGATAAATAGAGAACAGGGATAATCCTCTTAGTTTTTTATTGATAGAAGGGCAATCCCTTGTCTATAAATACAAGGAGATACAGGGAAACGAACATAACCCTAATGGACCAAAGCACAATTGGGCCCATATACAAATAGACTCAAATAACTCAATTAACTAGACTCTCTAACACTACCCCTCAAGCAAGAGCATGGGAGAATCCCAACTCAACTTGCAAATAGAGACACCAACTAAAAAAGAAGCAGAATCAAAGATAAGCTAAGCCCATACAAGAATAATTCTCCTCCTTAATATTGAACTAAACATATACTGAAACCATGGTGCAGGACTTCGACTTCGTGTCGACTTCGCCAGGTGTGGAAGTGGAAGTTTGTGGAAACTTCGAGGAAGTTTCGAGGAAGTTTAGACGCAAACTTCGATGCCATTTTTATAAGAAATGATGTGAATTTTTAGAAAACTTTGATGAAAAACTTCTAATTATGTTATACCTCTATCTTATATATGTGAATTTAAAAAAAGAACACGATTTATGACCCTCTAGCCCTATGTAGGTTAATAATACAATGTGTTGCTTGAAATGGTCAATTGTGCAATACACATATATAGATACAGTTCACCATATGTATTATATACAATATACAATCAAATAGTAGTTACAACACCCTCTCTAGGAATGAGTGGCAACAAAAAACATAGAAGTTGATATTAGAAGTTATGAAGAGGGTTGGAGTGATATTTATGCCTTATATGGCCATTGGGGCACTAGTTGGGATTATGGTTCTGGGTGGTCTTAACTTCGCTCCAACTTCGCCAACTTCGAGGAAACTTCGACAACTTCAGAGAAGTTGAGACGAAAATACACACAAAAAAGTCAACTTCGCCGACATCCATGAAACTTTGCCCCGAAGTTTGGACGAGGTTGAAGTATATGGTATTCGACTTCGCCTATGGTCGATTTTCGAAACTTCGGCGAAACTTCGCCAAACTTCGACGATGTTGTGCTCCATGACTGAAACACTTCCCCTCAAGTAGATAATCCAAAGCAGGTCGTAGATAGGTCGTAAAAGCTTCTCGATCAAAAGGATGTGGCATCTAAAATTGTAAGCAACAACAGGTAGGCGTTAGGGTCTTCAACGCACTCGCTATCGTCACAGCCCAGAGAGTGCTGGGTCACAACAACAATAGTCAACGTGCATACAAAGAACGGATAGGTCAACGAGCAAACAAAGCATGGACAATCTAGAGAGTGCTGGAACGCATTAGCAGAAAGTTGACGTGCAAGGACAAATAATAGAATAATAAAGATGACGTAGCCGGATAAAAGACAACATGTGCAAATTAATAGATAACAACAAACTTTAAGATGTGCATAGTAGTAGAATTGAAGCTCTCTAAAAGCAAGTAGCAACAAAAAATTCTATATAGCAGCAAAACAACACTACATAACAACAAAAGTAGCAAAAAGATCCATATAGATAGCAATAGAAACAAATTCTTTCTTTCTTTGTCTCTCCTTCATCTCAACTTTTCCCTCTATTCATATTCCTTTATTCTCCCCCTTACTCCAACCGCAAAAAGAATCAAGAGAGTGGTTGGAGTGAAAAGGCACAAATAACGGTAGAGGTAAGGATATGTAGGCAAATATGTAGAGGATTGGAATGGATAACTCGGGTCAATGTGCAACATGACCCCATAGACAAATCCAGGCAGAAAAATAAATGGATCTTTGTGTGACTCAAAAAGGCACATTTGTCTAACCCTTAGGTACGGGAGGCTAAAGCCCCCCACGGTATGGGTTAGACAAAAAATCAGATCCAAAAAAGGACCCGATTAGCAATAATCATAGTGTATATGGGGGACAACACAAATATCAAGGGAGATAAATCAACGTGTATGTAGGGCTGGTGAGTAGCAATGGGTAGTAGTGGGGAAAAAGGCTGCAGTGGGCAGTGGGGGGTAGCGGCAGGTTTTGTGGGTGGAATAGGGGTTGTCGCCTGTTGTAGCGAGTGAGTAGAGAGGGGGCGACATGAGGTTGTAAAGAAGGGCAGAGCGGGTTGGCGGCAACATGACTAGGATAGGTAGGAAAGGGCGACCACATCAATTGAAGGAGGCACGAGCTGCAACGTCAGGTGAAGGTTGGAGCAACAAGAATAGGTGGCTGGAGTAGTGGTAAAAGGCACATCAAAAGGGAGGACTGATGGCGGCAACAAAGATAACTAGGCGTCAAGGAGCATCACCAACAATAGGATAAGGGGAAGGCCCAACGGTGTGAAACAACCCACAGGGGTAGAGGGCGGCATGCCCAGGGGCAGATGACGACATCACTCAAAGGGGTGGATGATGGCATGTGGGTTGGAAGCAGGATGCGACGGCGGTTGATCAACATGCAAAAAATAGTAGGGGCAACGAGTGTAGCAGGGAGCAGTAGAGGTTGCAACGGTGAAGGCTGTAGGAAAGGAAGATGATGGTGGTGACGACCTAAGGAGCAGGAGGCATTGGCGGCAGATTGAGAGAGCAGTAGTAGCACAAGTAGGTGGCAATACGACAACAACTAGGAGAAATATGGGTAAAAGAGATCAACGAAGGACCATTATAGAGCAACTTTGTTTCCTCCAGGGAGGAAGAGATGCTTGGCTGGTAACCAAGCCAAGGAGTGGTAGCCGTCCACAAGCGGAAGTTCTTTTCTCTCCTGTTGGGTTAGGGTTTTAGGATCTCTGCTCTGGTACCATGTTGATATATAGAAAATGGGGAAGATCCCCTTAGTTTCTTATTGATAGAAGGACAAACCCTCTCCTATAAATAGGAGAAGGAGATATTAGGAAGCAGACAAAACCCTATTGGACCAAAACATGATTGAGCCCATATACAAATAGACCCAAATAACTTAATTAACTAGACTCTCTAACAAAATCTGACATTCTAGATGCTCAACAACTTTATATACGAGACAAATACAACATTGGCTCCCGAAAAATCAACAAGATATTATTTAGTATAAATCCATATCAATAGTGGATCAACAAGGATTGCTACTAATACAACATGTGTAGTTATCATTTAATATGTTGTTATCATAGATTCATTACAAATCTGTTTGTTTACTCTTCAATAGCTTGCTGTAACTTATCTATGGATATACTGCTTGCCAATATCTTCTCGAACAAGATCCTTAGGCATGTTGGTCAAAATGTTGTTTTGTTATTTGATTATATATTGTAAACTCAAATATAAACCAATATCAATTAACTTGTAGATCTCATAATTTCTTATTTTTGAAATATGCATAGGCCCACATAACTGGTAGTCAAAGTAGATGCATCTAGTGGAAAATAACAATAGTGGAAAAATTCCCTGTGTATTTCATGTAAATAGATGGCTAACCCCCTCTCTAATATATAGAAGGTGGGAAGCATATTGACTCAAACCCTGATGGACCAAGACACAATCTAGCCCATATTACAGATGGACCCAATAGCTTAATTAACTAAATAATATGAGTCTCTAACACTCCCCCGCAAGCTAGAGCTTGTGAGAATCCCAAGTCAGCTTGCAAACTGACAAATCAAAATGCAAAAATGAACCAAGCTAATATAAGAATATTATCCCCCCTCTAGATTACAATCAAGCACTAACACTCAAATACTCCCCCTCAAGTAGATAACCAAAGAAGGTACGAATGCAGGTACCAAGTGCTTCTGAAAAAAAAGTGGCATTTGAAGCAGCCACAAACAATATATGTAGGTGCTAGGGTCTTCATCTCGGGTGCTAACATCATGAAGTAGACCAGAGACTGCTGGAACACAAGTATACTAGAGAGTGTTGGAACACAAGAGGTAATAGTAGTCTACATGAAAAAAGTAGCATACAAATAGTAGCAAAGGGGTGATGTAGCCAGAATGAATATCCCATTACACAAGGAGGCAGACAATGTAGTTACAGAAAAATGAGGCTTCATCATATATAGATATAACACTACAAATATAAGTCAGCAAAAGAATCTTCATCATCTTCTCTATCCATATAATTTCCATCACAATAGCGGATATTGTAGTCCAGAAGGTGCCAGGTCAGAGTCTAGACAATCCTGGATCACAAGCATGTGGTAGTCGACGTGCACATGAAGTATGGACCAAGGGATGACGTATTCGATTTTGATGCTGTTTCGACAACATGAAATTGAAATTTATTGAAAATCTAACATAATTTTTATAAATGCAATTGTTCCTGTTCGAGACCAAAATGAATGAATTAACTCATGGAATTTCATAGGCATGAGCTTTACACCTATATGCATCGTTTTATGCAATAAAATTATATATGGGGATAGGTGGGGGTTCCTTAATGTGGAAGACAAGTAAACTTTACTGTTTTCGAGAAAATTTTCAAAATTTTGGGCAAAATATTTTGCTAATTTCAACATAGCGGTACGATCACATGATTTCGTAGCAGATGCTGGAGAAATCGAAATGCTTCTTGAAGTTTCAATGATTTTGTCAAAAGCTCATTTTTTGGTATGGGCAAGCACAAAGTCAATGTGCAAATCAAGCAGAGACGACATATAGTGCAAAAACACAAATCAACAAAAAATGTGCTAATCATAGCACAAGTAGCAAGAATGACGTCTCTGGATAGAAACCAATAGCAAATGTGCAGACGGAGTATCATCCAATGAACAAATATCACATGTGAAGTAGATAACTCCATAGCAGCAAATAAGGAAGATGTTGATGGATAAGCTTCACAAGTTCTCCTTGATGAAGAACGATCAACATATAATTATGGCAGACGGAAGATCCACACACACAAATATATATATATATATATATATAGAGTCAAGCTAGAATACACTCGAGTGTACAGATTGCACGAATACACTCAAGTGTGTTTGCATATCAAGACTATTTTTTGCAAAATGTAAACCATTGATCTTCACCCTCATACTATTAACTAGGCTACACACAAATTTTGAGCCCATTTGGATGAATGTAAGTCACTCATCCAAGGGCAAAAAAATCGACGCGCAAAACTAATTTGAAATGCATAATTTTTGCGATCTTTATAACATGACCTATAAATGTCCAAATGTGCTCAAATTTTGCGTATGAGCTATTCACAAGATGTTTAAGAAGATTAACGGATTAGATTTTTGAAAAAAATATTGCATCATGAAAAACTACTTGAGTGTATTCTAGCATGACTCATATATATATATATATATATATATATATATATATATATATAGATATCAGAAGGATCCCTGTAGATAGCAACAAAAATAGCATGGAGATTTACATAGATATCAATATATATAGTCACCAAAAATATAGGAATAGAAATGAACTCTTGCTCTCTTCATCTGTTCTCCTCCATCTCATCTCTTCCTCTATTCTCTCCCTCACACCAACCACAAATAAAATCAAGAGTGTGGCTGGGTTGGAGTCATAAATGATGGTTAAGGAAACATATATGTATATGTAGATATGTGGAGGACTATAGAATAACTCGATTTAATGAACTACATAACCCAATCACACAGATTCAGGTAGAAAAATAAATTGATCTTTTACGACATGAAAAAGGGTGCGTGGGGATACACCCGCTGCAATATGGATCAAGTAAAAAATGAGACCCGATTAAATATTCGATTAAAATTTAGCATGGTGTATATATGGGGGATGGTAAATGGATTGAGGGAGGTGAGGCTTATGTATGTAGGGTGGAGGGGGGGTAAAGGACACAACTAAAAATGATAAAAATTATGGAAATGGAAGATAAGTGTTGCTGGTAAGGATGGAATAGGGACACCATGCATAGAAGCCCTCCGCCTTGTGATAGAGTAGTACCCGATGGAATTGCACACCTTTTGATGAATAGTCGGTGAAGACAGATGACATGCCGCTTCGGTGAAGAGACACGTTGCGCCATGCAGCGACATGCCGTGTCTAGTAGCAGTAGTCGAAGCCGATAGGAAGCGTGTCCCTAAGTGGACATGTCAATTGACAGAAGTCAGGGTAGAAGTTAGGGAAGAGCAGGTGACATGATGTGTCAGTGAAGAGACACATCATGTCATGTAGCGAGACGCCATGTCTGGAGGGAGACACGTCTTATATCAGAATTTGACGGCACGGGCCATGAACAAGAAATACACTAGGGAGACGGCATATCAAAGAGAAACACACCGTGTCGCGGCGCGGTTCAACAATAAGAAACCTCCAAAATGTAGCAAAATGATGGATATTTCCTTTTGAATCTCCAAGAAGATAATGCAGGGATTGATTGTCCCCAATAGTAGCAAAAAAGCTGACCTCTTGTCATGATTTGACTAAAAGAAAAGCATACGAATGTGGAGTAGATCTTGATGGCATCATAGGCAGCAGCGATAACGTACAAAGAGAAAACGTAGATGACGACGACGGTGTAGACAAAGACGAAAAAACAGATGGTTGCGGAGGTTCCTCCAAGACATCATGGACTGATAGATCTAGCAGCAACAACGAAGAAGCTTTGAGATGGAGACAACTCCATGGAAACACTCTAAAACACAACATGCGTTGGACATCCCTGCGGGCAACCAAGCGATCACCAAGGGGTGACGGCTGTGCGCAAGGGGGGTCCTCTCCTTTTCCGTCTCTCTCCTAGGGTTAGGGCCACATGATAGCTTGCTCTAATACCATGTGGAAAACGATAATAATGGAGAAATTCCCTGTGTGTATTTCTTGTTAATAGTTGGCAGCCCTCTCCCCCATATATTGGACAAGGGAAACATACATACTCAAGCAAACCCCTAATGGGCCAAGTCATAATTCGGGCCGTATTTTGACTAGACCCAGTAGCTTAATTAACTAAATAATAAGACTCAATAACATTCAACAAGTATATGAGGGATGTGCTTTTGCTGCACGAAATGAATTGAAGTTTATGTAGTACTCCGGGGTGGTGAAGGTGGCAAGTGGTGAATTGAAGTTTATGCAGTACTCCCGGGTGCAGAAGGTGGCAAGTGGTTAAAGGACAAATGCAAGTACTTGGTATAGGAAAGGGCACTATCAAGGATCAAAGGGGCTAGTTGAAATATTGTCTTGCTGTGGGATGCCCATATGAAATAGAGGATGGCAGGAAGCATTCACGGGGATCACAAATGCGTCAATGGAATGATGATTAGCAAGGGATGTGTTTTCCATGGAAGAATTAGCATCAGATTGCAAAGTGTTAATGAAGCAAATGTTAACATATATGCAGTTGATGGACATTTGAAGAACTGAATATTAGTGGCTTTGGGTTGATGATGGTAGGTTTGCAATGATAGGATTGATGGAACCTTCATTATAGTGGAGATAAGAGGAGGAAGAAAAATGCTCAGTAGCTTCCATGTAAAACGGTACACCTCAGGCCTAGACGCCTAGTGCACATGTTCTTCCTAATGTGCATAAGGTGTTTTAATAAAGGTCGTCGAAAAAGACCACCATGTGTGGGGAAAAGCTGATTGATATCCTGACTGACTGGTTTAGGAAAAGTTTCCTTTGAGGTGGGCAGACCAAACATGGGTGTTCGAGGTGTTTGGTTGAATGGGAAACTCAACATAGCAGATTTGGACTATAGTGTCAGCTGGAAATGTTGAGGTTGGGGGGGGGGAGCTTGTTGACCCTTTATATATTTGTAGAGCAAGGGAAATATTAGCCTTGGGGGACGGTGAAAAATTTGTATACGGAAAGGAAATGTTCTATCTCGATCAGGGAGTTGTAAAAGGTGGAGGATTAGTCTGGAGGTGGAGTTTAAAACTCTGAGCTAGGAAAATATTAGCTCCGGGGACGGTGAAACACAGATTGCGCGATTCAGCAGGTTCTATTAGCAAGGGTGTTTTCATTGCAGATGTCTAGACATGTTGATGTGTATCTCATAGTCCCATGGCTTAGGATGAAGATGAAACTGGCCATTGCTACGTCCCCACCAAAAAATCAGGTCGAGGCACACTGCAAGGTTGCGGTATTGCTTGTAGGCTGTATGCTCTATATAGGCCTATAATGTGTACATGGAATGCAATTTGGATAACTGGATCTTTATTTCAGTATGCATTAATCTTAAAATGTTCTTGCATCTGAATGTACTACTCATACATTTTTTTAGTCTTTCACTGTGTGAACCCATGTTAATCAGTCTTACATGGTGTGAAACTGTGAACACAATTTTGTTAATCGTACATTGTGTGATTGTGGCATTTATATGATGCAAATATGAATGCATACACACACACATCTAAGTATATAAAGATATTGGAGTGGTATTGGAATCTAAGTAGTAGATCTTATATATATATATATATATATATATATATATATATATATATATTGGAATCTGAGTAGTAGGTCTTATTGTTACATCTGTTTTATTACACATCATGTGCTCTTGTATTGACTTCTGGTTTGATGGCTAAAAACTTCATTTTGACGTGCAGGGAGAGCTTATTAGAGCTTTAGGAGGTGTTGTAGCTTCGGCATCACTTATTGGAGTTCCACTTGGCCACAATTCATCTTTCCTCCAAGGTCCTGCTTTTGCTCCTCCTCGAATTAGAGAGGCCATTTGGTGTGGCAGCACTAACTCAACTACAGAAGAAGGTATATTCATGCCATCAGAAGCTGCGTTTACCTTGACTTTCCGTTGAATATCTGTGTAAGGATAGGATGGAGTCAGTTGTCTTTTTGTTGATCTCATTGAATGGAAAACTGACTCGAAAGGCATTTTCTTACTTTTAATGCAAATGCATGCATCTTATAATAAGGTTGTTACTTTCCTGATTGATCCCTTACAATGATATCCATTTATCTTTAATTAAACTTTGCCTGATACTCATCATATATGCTTTATACGTTCATCTATAATTCCATACGCACTATCATTATCTCAGAAAAGTTATTAGAACTCTATATTGTTTTCTTGCTTTACTATTACTTTATATAACAAGGAGCCAACTTCCTCATTCATTTTGAGTGGAAATTTCTTCATGCTATGCAATTATATTGCAATGTGATCTTGCTATCTTTTATGTATGTATATATGTACATGTATACATGGTTTTCTTCTCAACTGATTGGTTTGGGATGATGACAGGCAAGGAGCTGCATGATCCACGGATTTTAACAGATGTTGGCGATGTCCCTATTCAGGAGCTTCGAGACTGCGGCATAGAGGACGACATGCTAATGAACATCGTAACTCAATCTGTAAAGTTAGTTATGGAAGAAGTAAGATAAGTCTCCCAATTGTTTTTCTTGAGCATTATAAGGCTTGAGTGATGTCTTAATTGTACTTACTTTTCTAATTAAATCCTAAGATGTTGTTATTTACAACTGTTTTATCTTGCCATTCTCATTCTGGTTAAAACTATATCAAAGTAAAAATATATTTTGTTATGGACATTCATGGAATGACTTATCAGCTCTACCAACTTCTAGCACATTATTTGGCTTCTAATCAAATTTATATGATATACAGGAGCCACTTCGGCCATTGGTTCTCGGTGGTGATCATTCAATATCTTTCCCAGTTGTACGTGCTGTTTCAGAGAAGCTTGGGGGGCCTGTGGACATTCTTCATTTGGATGCACATCCTGATATTTACCATTCCTTTGAAGGAAATATATACTCACATGCTTCATCATTTGCAAGAATAATGGAAGGTGGTTACGCTAGGCGGCTCTTGCAGGTGACTATATATTTTCCATCTAATGATGGTTAGTATTTTATCATATGTAATATAGGTCTTCTATTCTTAGTCCTATTACACTTAGGGCTAATTTGGTTGGATGTAATACCAACCCACATTAATAGTTTGAAAATGGGAAATCAAAACTGAGGAGTTGGAACACGATCTTTTCGTTTGATTGAACAGAACTCTAACTGGACGATTTGATTTGTAATTGGTTTGGTAGAGAGTACTTTGCGGACAGAATTATATGGAGTGCAGTTACCAAAACAGTTCACAGCAAGCGCTGGCATACAAGGTATGTGAGGAGCGAGAGGGTCACCGGTGTTGCAGAATAAGAACAGGGAGGGCGGGAGGAAAATAGGTGGTTACCACAGCGCTGCGTTCGACGAGGAAAATGAACTGCGCCCTTTTTGGCCGCGGTTTGTTTTCTTCAAATTTCTACAGAAACGGTCAGCAGTTGTGAGTTCATTTCCGCTATGGAGTTGCGACTGCATGCAACCAGACAGAAATGGTTTGAAAAAATGTGTAGTTTCAACTGATCACCTTCATTTTCGGTCCAACCAAACTAGGCCTTACATACTTTCTTTTGTTCATATATATATATGTATATATGTATATGTATATGTATATATCTGTATATATATGTATATGTATATATATATATATATATATATATATATATATATATATATATATTCTAGAATAGAAAAGTATTGCTTCTTATTGAGTGAATAAAACAAATACAATGCTCTCTCTTTTATAAGACAAGAGAGTAGTACGGCGTTTAGAGATAAGCAATATGGGATAAAGAAACAAGTGACTAAAAGACAAATACCCAAAAAACACTAAGTAAAAAAACAGCAGTAAACTGTATATACTAATACTCCCCCTCAAGCTGGAGCATAGATGTCAATCATGCCCAGCTTGTCAGTCATAGTAGTGAATCTAGATTTCGGAAGTATTTTGGTGAAGATGTCAGCCACTTGATTTGAGGTATGTAGGGCGTAGATATCTGGCCAGATAAGATAGCTTCTCGAACAAAGTGACAATCAACCTCAATATGCTTTGTTCGTTCATGGAAGGTTGGATGACTGGCGATAAAGGTAGCAGCCTTGTTGTCACAGTACATAGGGATAGGAGTAGAATCAGAAATGCCAAAGTCTTTCAGCAGGCTCCGTATCCAGAACAACTCACTTGTAGTATGCGCCATGACGCGATATTCTGCTTCAGCACTCGAGCGAGCAACAACTGTCTGTTTCTTATTGCGCCAGGTAACCAGATTTCCACCTACAAAAGTACAGTAGCCGGAGGTGGAGCGTCGATCGACCTTGCTCCCAGCATCGTCAGAATCAGAATACCCAACAAGTTTACAATGACCATGTTTTTTATACAGCAAACCTTTCCCAAGGGAGCTCTTCAGATATTTGAGAATGTGACAGACTGCATCCCAGTGACATTGTCGGGGTTTGTCAAGATATCTGCTAACAAGTCCAACTGCAGATGTGATATCAGCACGAGTGACAGTAAGATAGATGAGCTTGCCAACCATGCGTCGATACTGATGGTGATCAGGATAAGCAGGATAATTCTCATCATCCCAGTTGGTGTTTGGATCCAGAGGAGTACTAGCAGGCTTTGCGCCAAGAAGACCTGTTTCAGATAGAAGATCCAGAACATATTTATGCTGAGATAGGCACAATGCAGAGGCTGACCGAGAAACTTCAATCCCAAGAAAGTAGCGCAAGGTGCCTAAATCTTTGGTGACAAAATGTTTCTCCAGATAACGTTTAGTTGCCTGAATGTCAGCAAGATCACTCCCTGATAGAATGATGTCATCAACATATACAATCAGAATAACAATGCCAGAAGTAGTCTGTTTAACAAAGACAGAATGATCAGATTGGGAACGTCTAAAATGAAATTTCTAAAGAATGGTGCTCAGTTTATCAAACCAAGCACGGGGACTTTGTTTTAAGCCATAAATTGCTTTCCGCAAACGACAGACTTTGGAGGACTCCCCCTGAAGCACAAATCTGGGAGGTTGTTCCATATAGACTTCCTCATGCAGATCTCCATATAGAAACACATTTTTCACATCAAGCTGAAATAAGGGCCAATAAGAATTAATTGCAACAGAAATAAGTATGCGAACTGAATTCAGTCGGGCCACAGGTGAAAAAGTTTCAAAATAGTCGACGCCGTAAGTCTGTGTGTAGCCCTTGGCAACAAGCCTAGCCTTGAGACGCTCAATCGTGCCATCTGGTTGATATTTAATAGTTACACCCAACGACATCCAACCGGAGAACAATCACTGGGAGGATCAACCAACTGCCAAGTGTTACGATCAGTAAGAGCCTGCATCTCAGCTTCCATGGCCTGACGCCAAGCTGGATGCTTAAGAGCCCGAGAAGCATTTTTAGGAATAGAAATAGCAGAAAGAGCAGCAGTAAAATTGGCAAAGTTAGTCCCCAGGTGAGCATTAGTACAGAAATTCCCAATCGGATGTTTGGTACACGTTCTAGTTCCTTTCCTTAAACTGATAGGAAGATCTAAGTCAGAGAATACCTGAGGTGATGACTGATTTGGCATTGAGGAAGAAGATTCTGGAGGGGCCATAGAGGGAGTTGTCATCTTCGATCTTCTTTGATAAACTTTCAGCGGAGGAGCAGTATCAAGGGAATCAGAATCATCAATCATCGGTAATGGTGTCTCCATCAATAAATCCGACGTAAGAGCAGACCTAGCAGAAGAATAGAATGGCATGTGTTCGAAGAAAACAACATCAAACGAGACCATCCATTTTTTTGAAACTGGATCATAACAGCGGTACCCTTTTTGAGTCCTAGAGTACCCTAAGAAGACACACTTGATGGCACGGGGATCAAGTTTGGTTAAACCAGGACGTAGGTTTTTAACAAAGCAAGTGCTCCCAAAAATACGAGGAACAGAAAATAAGGGCGCATCAGGGTACAAGATTTGATAAGGGATTTGATTCCCAAGAACAGAAGATGGCATGCGGTTAATGAGATAGCACGCAGTGGAAATAGCTTCAGGCTAAAAATAGTGGGGAACATTATAGTGAAAAAGTAAAGTACGAACAATTTCAAGAAGATGTCGATTCTTGCGTTCGACAACTCCATTTTGTTGCGGGGTGTAGGCACAAGAGGTTGGGTGAATAGTATCCAGTTTGCGACAAAAACTACTGACCGAGGATTGCATGAATTCAAGAGCATTGTCAGTGCGAAATTTTTTTATAGGTTTGCTAAATTGGGTACGTATTTCAGCAAAATAAACAGTAATAGTCTCAAGAATATTAGACCTATCCTTTAGCAAGAAAATCCAGGTGGTCCTAGAGAAATCATCAATAAAGCTCAGAAAGTAACTGAATCCAGAAATACTCGAGACAGAACAAGGTCCCCAAACATCAGCATGTGTAATATCAAACGACTGTTTTGAACCAATACATAATTTCTTTGAAAAAGTTGCTCTAGTTTGTTTGCCCAATTGACAAGTTTCACAATGAAAAACAGAATCTGAAATATGAGGTAGTAAATGCTTTAATTTGGCTGCCGACGGGTGTCCCAAACGATAGTGCCACTGGATGCCAGTCACAGAAGATGTCAGATACGCCGCAGTCTTTGGAACATCCAAGTAATATAAACCATCTGGTCCCTCATGGCCCGAACCAATCTTCGTCCTCGTGCGTAGATCTTGAAACACAACACCATCCGGGTCAAATGTAATAGAGCAGTGAAGGCTCTTCACAGTTCTACTGACAGATAACAGATTTATAGGAAATGTAGGAACATATAAAGCAGAGCGCAGAGGCAGGCATCCAGGAGTGCATATATCACCAAAACCAGTAACCAGTGTTTGAGAGCTGTCAGCCAGAGTAACAGGAGGTATAACAGTAGTATTATGTAAATGAGAAAATAATGTAGGATTGCCAGAAATATGGGATGTCGCACCCGAATCGATCACCCAAGTGTTTTTACCGGACCGAGTTAGAAGAGCAGTTCTACCATCAGTGGAGGCCTCGGTAGAAGAAGCAAGGCGTGCTTGTAGTAGTTTCTCAAACTCTAATCGGATCCAATCGGCAGACGGAGGTGCAGAAGTAGTGGCAGTGTTAGGCTGATCTGTGGTGACTTGATTCGCCCAGACTGGCTTCCCATGCTTTATCCAACAACGATCTTCATTGTGATTGGTACGCTTACAGAAGGTACAAAAGCGTTGTTCAGTAGTCTCAGCAGGAGAATAGGAGCCACGTCCTGGTCCAGAAGAACGCCCGCGACCACGTCCCCGACCACGGCCGCGTCCACGAAAGGAGTCATCAATCCGAACAACAAGGGCTGTTCCGTCAGAAGAGTCAGGTAGGTTTTGCGAAACGGAAGGAAGGCGTTGAACACGCTTTAGAACGTCTCTCAGGGTAGGAAGGGGATCACTAGAGAGGATCTGATCAACGACTCCTGCAAAAGATGAAGGCAGACCAGCAAGGAACTGGACAAGTTGAAGCTCGTTCCTTTGACGCTGGATTTTCGTGATATCTGCAGACAGAGGATGGTAGACCTCGAATTCATCCCAGAGAGAACAACAATTGTTGTAGTAATCCTCCACGAAGTCAGTAGCAGAGTACTCCTGTTTGGCCAATAGCTTGAAGATTTCAAAAACCTTCTTCGGATTCTGCTGGTGAAAGTATACGTGGGAGAGCTGATCCCACATATCCTTGGTAGTCTTGAGGCGAAGGAGAGACTGGCTGATTTTAGGTTCCACACTATTGACCATCCAGGTCATAACACCATAATCTTCCTTGGACCAGAGATCGTAGGCCTGTTTGGTCTTGTCATCAGCATCAGCAGCAGGGATGGTCGGACCCTTGGTCGACAGATGAGAGAAACGCCCTTGAGCCTTGACGTACAGTTCAAAGGAGGCTGCCTAGAGATGATAGTTGGGGCCATCCAACTTGACGGTAGTAACGCACAGATTGCGAGGAAGGTCAGGAGTCGCCATCCAAGATGATAGAGATAGTCAGAATCAAGGGCGTAGATAGCAGCAGAGGTAGAAGTCACCAATCAGCAGCAGAAGTCCAACACATGGACTAGAAGTAGCAGATAGAAGATCCAAGCTTGGATCTCAGAAACCCTCGTAGGGGCAGCAGGAGAAGATAGAAACCTACGCCAACATGGAGGAACAATCACTCCACCATGAGGCGCAGACAAACAGAGCAGAAGACGCTTTTTACTACGTCAACGTGCCAGAAACTGGAAAAGTACCAAAGCTGTTCGGAGGTTTCGGGGAAGAAGATTGGTAGAGGATTGGGTGTACTTGATGGATTAAGCCATGGTAATGAAGTGGGTTAGGGTGTTGAAAGGTGGTGGAGGGTTGACGGAGAGGTGGGTGGTGGCTGGAGTGGTGGCGGTGATGGTTGTGGACGGCGGCAGGGGGGTGGGCAGGTGTGGCGGCGGCGCAAGGGGGGGTTGGGGAGGGGTGGATGATGGGTGGGGAGGTGGTGGTGTGGTGGGAAGAGGATGGAGGTAGCAGGGGCGCCGACAGAGAAGAGGGGAGGCGGCAACTAGGGTTGGGGGGGGATGAGAGGCGGCTAGGGTTTAGGGAGGATCGGGACGCTCTGATACCATTTAGAATAGAAAAGTATTGCTTCTTATTGAGTGAATAAAACAAATACAATGCTCTCTCTTTTATAAGACAAGAGAGTAGTACAACGTTTAGAGATAAGCAATATGGGATAAAGAAACAAGTGACTAAAAGACAAATAACCAAAAAACACTAAGTAAAAAAAACAGCAGTAAAGTGTATATACTAATATATATATATATATATATATATATATATATATATATATATATATATATATATATATATATATATATATATATATATATATATATATAGACTAAATTAGCATGAATCAAGTCTAGATTTGTCAAATTAGATCACCTTAGCTCATTTTATGGTTGAAATAGATCTGATTTAGGCCAAATCAGGTCAAATTTTGACAAATTAGGTCTGATCTGGGGGAAACAGGTCTGACTTGGGGAAATTAGGTCTGATTTGGGCCAAATTGTAAGTCTTCATAGTATTGTTTGTTAAAGTTTTTCTACTTCCTAATATGTGTGTTGTTCTTGCTTCTTTTTCTTTTCTTTTTTATCCTTTCTCCTGCATGTATTCCTAAATCCTACTGCTGCTGCATTTTTTTGCGAGTTATTCCTCCTTTTTCCTTTTTTTCTACTATGTGAGTATGTGCATATCTCTTATTTCAGATTTGTCCTATATCTCCTGCTACCAAATCTAGTACTACTATTTGCATATATTTATTCTTCTTTTTCCGATTCTTCCTCCTAAATCTCCTCTCACAGCTAGTGTTGTTTGCATGTTTCCATTTATTTTCACTGACATTTTCTTCCTTCTATATTTTCTATTTTGGCACCTGCTACTGCTGTTTCTTATTTTGTTTTGTTGAATTCTTCCTCTTTCAATCTCCTTTTACTGTCCTCGTGTTTGTCTTATTTTGGCTTCTTCCTGCACAATACTACCATTTGCACGTTTCCTCTTATCTCGTTTTCTCTCTCTAATTCCTACTGATCTTTCTCTTGCTGTTGTTTCTTTTTCTTCCTGGTAATTCTCTTGCCCCTGCTTCTCCTATTGTTATCAATTCAAATTAGACTTATAATACATTTAATGAATAATAATTTACATTATCACATATAGTATCATGTGTATCGGAACATTTAAATATGTAACTGAAAAAAACGCCCAGAAAAGTCTAGGCGCTCGCCTCGGCGGGCTAGGCGCCCCTTAGCTTAAACCCACCATCTAGACGCCTCGACAAGTATGTGAAAGATCTAGAGGGGGGGGGGTGAATAGAGCTTTTGGTAATTTAAGGATAATTATCAATTAAAACACTCAACCAAATAAGGAGGAAACAAGGAAGACACTTCGGTTTAGAGTGGTTCCAACCTTTGAATCAATTAAAGGTTGTCAGTCCACTACCCAATTGTTTCCAATTGGGATTTTGAAAGTGATTTATTTTATTACCTCGCAAGGATGTTACATAAAATACAATTACCTTCCACTCGAAGTAGCTTTCACCTTGAAGTAGCCTCAACCCCCTTGAAGCAGCCTTCTTGAAGTAACCATGAGCAATCCTTGGAGCAGCCTTTACCACCTAGAAGTAACTCCACCACCTTGAGACAACCTTCACCTAGAAGTAGCTCCAACCTCCTTTGAATCAACCTTCTTAAAGTAACCTCAAGCACTCCTTGGAGCAGCCTTCACTTTGTTGAAGTAGCACCAAACAACCTCCTTTCAACAACCTCCTACCCTTGGAGTAGTCAAGGAGAACAAAGTACAATATAGAAGAAATAGATTGGAAGAAAGAAAATACTTATCTAATGAAGTACAACGCTTTGATCCTATATCAAGCGTTTAGATCTCCTATCCACTTAAGATGGACGTGGCTATATGTGGTGGCTAGGAGATTTTAACTATAGGACACAACTCTAGAGCTCAAGAAAGAAGATGGCAAGTGAATTCTAACTTTGTTGCTCTCAATAGTGAATGCTCAAGTGTAGCTTGTGTGTCTTAGGTGTCCTAAGGCCTCTCCTATTTATAGGAATGTTTTGCAAGTGTTTAGGGACTGTCTAGGGAGTCTGTAGAGTATTCTTAGTGCTTAACTAGCCGTTAGGTAGAAAGTAGTTGGGTTGCAATGGCTAAAATGTTCCTAAAATATAAGCAAAATATTTGAAATGAAATGAGTTTCATACATGTGATGTACTTGAGATGAATAGAATCTTTTGATCTCATAAAATGTGTGCTAATATACCTAAAGAAATATGGAACATGATATCCATCTCTTGAGGCAATGTAGCACCAATTAATGTCAAGCCAAGAGATCTTTAAAACTCATGATAAGATTTTACTTTATTTTGCTTTATTTTATTTCTCGTCCTTTGTCATTTCAAAAAGATAATCATACACGTAAGTCAATAAGACCCCCTCTTAATTGTTTACTTCAAAAATAATGTCAAATTTAGCCACAATTCAAAAATCAAGATTTATTTCTCAACCATTTGCAAGGGATGTTAAGCCCTGAAATGGTATGAGATTCCTTTAGGCTCATGGTGGGATCAATGAATGTATTTTTATATTAATTTCTCAACCATTTACAAGGGATGTTAAGCCCTGAAATGATACGAGATTCTTTTAGGATCATAGTGGAATCAATAAATGTATCTCTAACCAAATATAAGGGATGTTAAGCCCAAATTGGTGTAGAGACTCCAATTAAGAGCAAGATAAAAAAATTTATACATTATATCCAAGAATTTTGTGAGCTCCCCCTTAATCTCATAACAAAAGTGAGCTTAAAAATACTGAGATATTTCATATCATAACCAGCTTTAAAATTGTAAGACTATGAGTCTTCTTGCACTATCTTAAAAATTTCTCTTATTCTAAGTATTTAACATGATGAGAAAGTTACAGATTTAATATACCAATGTTGGGTGCAAGTAAATGATTTGATTTACAAATAAGCATTTTTGTCAGGCTTATTTTTGGTCGACCATGACTTTGACCGTGGCGCCCCTCAGTCAAACTTCTTTTCGGTCGAGAGGCATTACTCTAGATTCTAATTAATGTAGTTTTGTCTAGAATGAACCAAGATATAGCATTTTATTGACATAAGTGACTAATCAACTTCTTTTTGTATGCATATTCAATCTTGTTTCAAGTCATGAGTTTAAGCAACATAGATTTCTTCTTTAATGATCCTTTTATTTTACATCCATTTGAAGAGTTTGATGTCCTTATGTCCTCAAGTCTTACCCATAATCATATCAAAGTCTATTTTCTTTCATTATATCCTAGCTTTATTTATTTTGTCATGCCAATTTAGTTCCAATTGAATGTTTGCTTTTAGGTCTAGGAGTTGAAACTTATGCATTATTTAAGCTCATATAGAAAGTATCCAATAATCAACTCCTTTTAGGGTATGATTAAGTCTTGTTGTGTATAATTATCATTTATTCTTAAATTCTCTTAGAGGTAGACTTATAAATCCTAGGTGTTTTGTGTAATGTTGAAAATTTTAGGATAAAGCCTTTTTGTGACTTAAGATCAAATTTGTCTTCACCATCTTTTATAGAACTAGATTTATGTGAATGAGTTCTAGTAAGCAAATTTTAGTTTTGACAGGAAATCTTGCTTTTGATCTCCTAGAATACACACATTTGATATTTTCTTATGAGTCATATCCATTTTCATAATACTTATGATGTAATTCTTTTACAAATAGCACACAAAAAATTGTACCAACATCACCTTTCTTTAAATGTGACCAATAAGTTTACATTTTCTCCATGTGTGTGGAGATCTTCTTATTTCCGGTTATATGCTTGTTGGGTCAATCTCTATAGGCCATCAAAACCTGCAAAGTATAAAGTTTTGGTCCCCATATAGTGGTCCTTTTGGTTAGGATTTAGAACAATCTACTATGAAGACATTATAAATTTGGGTCACCAAATTCAATTGCAAGCTGATAATTATATTCTTAATAAGCTGACCTAACAAAACTATTGTTGGTCGAACATATCTTCGACCGTAAAAGTTCTCGGTCGAACTATTTTTTGACCAAAAAGATTTGCCAGTAAAACCAATTTTGACATAACTACCTTCGGTTGAACTTGTTTTCAACTGGAAGAGGTCTCGATCGAGCATTTTGTCGACTGAGATTAAGTTCTATGCATTTTTAGTAATTTCAGCATTTCTAATGTAAACATATCATGTCATAATTCTTAGATAACACAATTAAGTAATCAAGGATATACAAGTTCAAGCTTAATTCAGTTGAGATAAGACATTATAAATTTCAAAGTGAAGCTTAGGTCAAATCTCAACTATTATGACCAACATTATTAAGTTGGGGGTTTTGGAACCCAAACTAAGTCAACATCCTTTTTCTTGTATGGACAAGAAAATGAATAATGTCCAAGACGTAAACAGTAATGACAACAAACAGAATCAATTTCATTTCTCTTATTAGCTAGATTGTCTTTAGGCACATACATGACTTTGATCTTGGGTACTTGTGTCTTTTTAGCTCTAGGTTTTTGATAGTATTTATCTTTGGGCACATAACCTAGGCCTCTCTTCCCAATTTGACCAGATGAATCCTTTAGGATTTTATCACGAATTTTTTTTTCAAGCTACGAATATCCTTTTGCAACTTAGCAATTTCATCTATTTTCCTTTTAGTGTCTAACTTTGCTTGGTCTAGATTAGATAACAAACTATCTATTTCTTTGACAATGGCATCATAATCCAAATGAGTACATAAGATAGGTTGAGTTTGAAGATCATTTATCTTAGCAAGCAATTCAACCTTTTCTTGGCAGAGAAGATTATTGTTGGTTTCTAGAGCAAGCAACTTAATATTGCAATCATTAATAGATGATTTCAAAGTAGCTTTTTCAGACATAAGACTTTCCTTTTCAAAAGTAAGATTATTCAATTTAGCATACAAATCTTCATTAGTTTTTGTAAGCCTTTTTAGTTTCTTTTTACAATCAACATATTTATCATGTAATTCTTTAATACTAGTGACTTACTCTTCTTTAGATAAATCAAGAAGAGTTACCTCATTTTCTTCTTCATTTGTTGTTGCAATGAAGCAACTTATCTTGTCTTCTTCTTCACTCTTGCTATCATCACTTGAATCATCCCAAGCTGCCTTGTAGGCCTTTTCTTTCTTCTTGAGAGAAGATTTCCTTCCCTTCTTAATTTTGGGACACTCATTTTTTAAATGTCCCTTCTCGCCACATTCAAAGCACCTAAGGGAAGAAGAGGAAGAAATAGAAGAATTTTCGTTAGTTTTAAATCTTCTATATTGCTTACCATTTACAATGAGTGCCTCTTCTTCACTATCTTCTTGATCAGCCTTAAACGTGGGTCCAAAAAGGAGAAGGAAGCAGGTCTAGGTCATCGAACTTTTATAGTTTATAATACCCAAATGTTTAAGACGCCCGCAACTAGCACGGGGTCGAAGTAGCAGCTCGGGGTCGAACACGGGGACTAGGGGGAATAGCGCTTCAGAACCTGAGTTCTATTTGTCTAAGTCGTCGAAAAGCCAAGGGAAAAGGTTTGTTGTAAGAAAGCGTAACTGGAAAGAATTTGAAAGAATTAAACTAAAATCTATCTCCAAGGGGAGTTACCAGAAAGATAAAGGGCTTAGGTATTTTGGGGTTCAACAGTTTTTAGGGTAGTTTTGCATACAGGAAAAACTGAAGAGAGAACAATCATCCGGTCTAGCACGAAGAAAGAAAACTTTTATCAAAACAAGCGGAAACAGTCTACACCCGATACTTTCTTCTCTCAAAGAAAGCGCCAACGAATCGTGTACTGGAAACCTCTCTCAAGGGGGCCAGATGCGGACGCGCGCGGGGAATAGACCGGATGTAGCTCTGGTCCCGGGTACTCTCGTACACCTAGACCAGACCGAGCTCTAGAAGTTCATGACTCTCCTCTCTCGAAGAGGTCAACACAAGAAATACGATTCAATAGCTAGTCAAAGATGTGTAACGGAAGGAGGGAACTAGACTTCAGATGCTAGAAAGAGATCATTCAACGGAATAAAGCCATACGGGTTTGAGCTCAGACAGAAACCCGACATGCTCGGAGAAGCTTCAAGGATCATCGGGCGTTGCCTGCTGCTACCAGAACGATCTCTAAGTGAACTCCTCCCATCCCTCTCGGGATGGGAGTATGCTCACCTAACTATCGCTTCTCAACTCCTGGGAACTCAGCGCACTAGATCCCCCTTGGATCTGGCAGCCTGTCCATTCGTAGGCTTGTAGCTGCTATTTATAGGACGTCAGGTAGGTAGAGGTTGTAGCTTTATTGGTCCACGTGTCTGGGCAGTCATGACTTTAGCTGGAGCTTTGAATGGGGTTGTCACGGGTTGTCGCCCGATATGCTGTGTCGGGTTGTCTTTGCTGGTAGTCAACATGACAGTGACCGTGCTGGGTTGTCGTGGTGTCGGGTATCAAGGCATATCGGGCTATGGCGCGTGACGGGCTGAAGTTGTATCGCGCAGCGGTAATGTCCATGTTTCGTTGTGGCGGGCTGGAGTCATATGGGGCTACGATACCGCCGGGTGATCATGTCGGGTTGCTGACCGTATCGGGTTGCAACCGTGCCGGGTTGACACCATGACGAGTAAAAGCCGTGGCGGGTTGTGACTTGTCCCGTGGTTTGCGAATAGCTGAGCCCACGTGACGGTTTCTTACAGCGCGTCGGGCAGTAAGGACATGGGAACTGATATCCTTTGATGGTGGGCTTATTGAGCCCATTTGTCCTTCTTTTCTTGTAGAAAAATAGGAAAACCCTTCAAAAGATGGGAAACATTGTCGGAAACACAACAAACATGATTTTTCATGATAAATAGAACAAAAAGGAGAGGAAGTCGAGTTTGGAGGCTGATGTAACGATGAAATATGAGCTCTGACAGCCATAAAATGGGTGTTATCACTTCTTCACTTGTTTCATTGCTTTCTTTAGTTGCTGCCCTAAAAGCAATGTCCTTCCTTTTCTCCTTCTTGTGTTCGGCTTCCAATCTTTCTTCTTCTTCAAGAGTGACCTCATGAGTCTCTAGATTGCCAATGAGCTGTTCCATCCTCATTGTGGTGAGATCATTAGTTTCTTCAATGGCTGTCATCTTTGGCTTGTATCTTGGAGGCAAAGATCTAAGAATCTTAGACTTGATCATCTTCACTTATATACTTGCCTAATGCACTTAAACTGTTAACAATGGAAGAAAATCTTGTATACATTTCACTAATAGATTCATTATGTTGCATACGAAATCGTTCAAATTTTTGCTTAAGCATATTAATTTTGGTATTTTTAACTTGGGTAGTACCTTCATGTGTTATAGAGAGTTTATGTCATATATCATAAGCCGTATCACATGAAGATATTCTATTGAACTCACAGAGATTGAACAATATAGTATGCTTACTTCCTTTGCATTTAATTGAACTTGTTTTACCGTATTTGGATCCCATGTTGCATATTCAGTTGTGGGAAGCACATAGGGAGTAAACACCATCCTCCATAACCCCAAGCTGAGTCTTTGGAAATAGAATTGCATTCTTCTTTTCCAGTAGGTGTAGTTGCTTCCATCAAAAGGTGGTGGCCAACTCACGTAAGTTCCTTCAACGTTGAGGTTGTGAAGTACACCGTTCCCCATTCTTCAAGATCTGTTTAGGGCTCCTTGAAGACCTGCTCTGATACAAATTGAAAGATCTAGAGGGGGGTGAATAGAGCTTTTGGTAATTTAAAGATAATTAAAAATTAAAACACTCAACCAAATGAGGAGGAAACAAGGAAGACACTTCAGTTTAGAGTGGTTCCAACCTTTGAATCAAAGGTTGTCAGTCCACTACCCAATTGTTTCCTGTGAAACAACCTATCGACAGGTGGTCGATGGTATCGAGATTATCACAGCTACCGGACAACAGTCTGTCGATACCATTGACAGACCTGTCGATGGTATCGACAGAAGGTCAGTGGCGGAAACCGGCGATCTGCCTCTTGTCTCTATTTTTATCATACCATTTGTTTTATTGTTTTTCTAGGATTTTCTCCTTTGTACCACCTTGTATCTTACCCTAACATATAAAAAGGAGTGAGACGGCTATTGCCCTCACACAGAAGAGCTGCACCTTGCAACCGCCAACATTGTTAGTCTCCCTTCTCTCTCGTTAACATGGTATCAAAGCAATGTTTGCTCTAGGCCGCCGTCTCTCTCAACCGGCAGTCCCTCCCTCTTCCTTCTTCTTCCTCCTTGTCCGCCGGATCTTCCCCTTCCTCCCTCCGGATCTTCTCACCGCGGCACCGGCAGCAGCAGCTGCGGCTGAGCCGCCGCACGGCGTGCAACCGTAATCCGCCGCTTTGAGGATCTTCGGGTGATCCGACGGCGATCTAAAATCTAAACCAGAGGACTAGTCTCTCTACGGTTATTATCCTAGTCGCACATCCTCCATGTGTGATTAGGAAAATCGTCCGGAGGCTGTGAATGCGTCAGTATCGCATTTCTCTTTGTTTCTTGTGTGACATGTATCTCTCAGTCACCTCAGTCTTCTTTGTGGCGTGTATCAATCCGTCACACAGTCCCGTTCTGTAATGGGGGACATCAAGACGCCTATGATCTACAACGAGGTGTCTCCTATCGCCTCCATCAAGCTCGACGGGAAGAATTTTCTTCAATGGATGAATGCTGTTCACACCGTCCTGGAGTCTCGTGACAAGGCGGGACATGTTGACTCAGGTCCTCTGGCCTCTACTGACAAAGGATATGCTGAATGGAAGCGTCATGATAGTCTGGTGAAGACTTGGTTGTGGTACAACATGGAACCGGCAATTGCGACAAGGTTCATGTTCTATTCAACAACTAAGGAGATATGGGACTCAGTGAAGTAGCATTATTCTTAAGAAAAAAATGCGCTTCGCCAATTCATGATCTATGACCGTTTGTTTGCTGAGAGGCAGGGTGAAAAATCTCTTGAGGAGTACTTTGGAGCTATTCAGGCACTTGCTCAAGAGCTGAGCTATTATCATCCAGTGACTGTTGCTGAACAGATCAAGGACAGGGACGATCTAGTTACGACTAAAATTTTATCCGGACTTAACCCTTAGTGCGGTTCCGCCTGGAGTGTCATTCTGGCTTCTGATAAATTACCCAGTTTTGTGGAAGCCTACTCAAGAATACAAAAATCTATCTTTGAGTCTACTACTCCTGATCCTGCTATATCTTCTGGGGAGTCTCATGCATCCGTAGCTGCTGCGGTGAGAGGGGGACGACCTGGTATGGGCAGAGGATGTGGGACACGCCCTAAGTGCACTTTCTGTGACAAATTGGGACATACAGTGGAGAAGTGCTGGAAGAAACATGGGAGACCTGCTGCACCACCTGTAGGGACAACACATTATGCCACTACTACATATTCCTCTTCTTCTTCTGCTGTGGGAACTACTTCTGGAACCGGTATCACTCTTACTCAAGAGGAGTATGATCGGTTTATTCAGGCTACACAACACATGAGTATGAGATCATCATCATCATCGTCAGCAAACCTGGCATCTACTGCGGGTAATCAGGCTACATCTCTCATAGCTTCTCGCTCTACTTCATCTTGGGTGGTTGATTCTGGCGCGTCACAGCACATGACTGGTATGAGGAGATTGCTCCACTCTATTGACTCATATATCCCTCACCAATCTGTTACACTGGCAGATGGTTCAGTGAGGAGAGTGTTAGCTAGTGGATCTGTCCCTCTAACACCCAAGATTGATCTCAAATCTGTACACTTTGTGCCTGAGTTTCCTTTTAATCTTCTTTCTGTTGCAAAATTGATTGACACTGTAAAATGTACGGTAACATTTGGGCCTTCTTGTTTTGTATTACAGGATCTCAAGAGTATGAGGACGATTGGTGGGGGACCTAAGAAAGGTGATCTCTACCTTTTTCATTGTGACAGTCTGCCTCGCCAAGTATCTGCTCCTGCTGCATCCGTCTTGTTGAGTGGTTCCCCCTTACTATGGCATTGCAGATATGGACATCCTTCCTTAGAGAGCCTACGCAAGTTGGAACCAGAGTTGTCCCAAGTATCATCTTTAGAGTGTCAGTCATGTCAGCTGGGAAAGCATCATAGGTTATCTTATCCCAGTCGTGTCAATAAACGAACTTCTTGTCCTTTTGAGTTAGTCCACAGTAATGTGTGGGGTCCTGTTAAAGACCAGAGTTATAATGGTTTTCGTTACTTTATTTCTTTTGTGGATGATTTTTCTCGAATGACATGGATCTACCTTCTCAAAAGTCGAGAGTTTGTGCTATCTATTGTGAAACATTTCCATACTGAAATAAAAGTCCAGTTTGATTGCAATATAAAAATTCTTCAATCTGATAATGCTTTAGAGTATGTTCAAAAGGCTATGTCTGATTTTTGCAGCTCTGTAGGTATGATCCATCGACATAGTGTCCTTACATCCCTCAGCAGAATGGGGTAGCTGAGCGGAAAAATGGCCATCTGCTTGATATTGCTCGATCTATTATGTTTCAATCCAATGTACCTAAGAAATTCTGGTATGAAGCCCTTTTAACTGCTTGTTTCTTAATTAATAGACAACCATCCTCTGTTCTTAAAGGACATACTCCCTTCTCTGTGTTGCGACCCACGGATCAGCCTTTTTCTGCCCCCCTTAGAGTGTTTGGTTGCACTTCCTTTGTCCATAATGTTGACCCTAAGGCCGACAAGCTTTCTCTTAGGTCTGTTAAAACCTTGTTCCTTGGTTACTCTAGTACTAGCAAAGGATACAAGTGTTACTGTCCTAGTCTTCGTCGGATGTTTGTGTCTAGGGATGTTACTTTCCATGAGACCACTCCATATTTCTCCGATGCTATGAGTAAGGGGGAGAAATTGAGAGAGGGAGTGCCACCAGTTTTTCAGAGTGATAGAGTGGCACCGTCTGTGCAGAGTGAGGGAGCGCCACCCATCATTCCTGATTATACTTTTATTCCGAATGAGCAAGCAACAGACATGTATGTTATTGAGCATTACCCACATGTTTATAGTAGGCGAGGCAGACAAGATCCAGAAGTGGTAGCGACACCAGTCTTTGAGCCTTCATCTTCATCTTCTACTCATGGGATTCCTGCAGAAGCATCAGATCTTGATCTTCCTATTGCTGTTAGGAAAGGTACTCGCTCTTGTACTATTAAACATCCTATTACAAATGTGTGTTGTCTGTCCCACTTATCTAAGTAGGCCCGCACATTTGCTATTGGGATTGATTCTGTTGATATACTATTAGTATATAGACTTTCCTGTGTTTTTACTTAGTCTTTTTCTCTCTTTTCCTTGTCTTGTTTTATCCCATATTGGTTATATCTAAACCATGTGTCTTTCTCTTGTCTTATAAAAGAGAACCACTGTACTCTGTTTTAATCATATCAATAATAAGACAATTAGCCTCATATTCTAGATGGTATCAGAGCGGGCCGATCCACCCTAGCCTTTTTTCCTAACCCTACCCCAGCCGCCACCCACCTTCTCCCTAACCCTACCCCAGCCGCCACCCTCCTTCAGCCGCCGCCCACCCTCCTTCAGCCGCCGCCCACTCCCTCCCAGCAGGCTGCTGCCGCCACCCATCCCCTCCTCTCTTCTCTCCTTTTTTTCTTCTCCCTCCTCCACCCACCCTCTCTCTCTTTCTCTCCCTGCCCCTACCCGCCGCCACCTCTCCCTTTTTTCTCCCTGACCTGCCGCCGGCAGGCCTTGCTGCCGCCGCCTCCTCCTCATCCCCACCGCTACCGCCACCCTTTCTCCACCACCTTTTTCCCTCTCCTATAATTCCCGTACCCTAAGCACATCTTTCCTTGTGTCTTAGACAACCACAGGTTCTCTCTTCGGTCTCCGTTTCCTTTCCGAAAAGCTCACGTACAGCCTTGTCACTTTCCAGTCTGGCACGTTGAAGGCTTAAAAACCAGTTTTCGGCTCTGACTGCCTACGCCTCATGGTGGAGTGATCTCTTCTCCATGTTGGCGTAGGTTCTGTTTCCTTCTTCCTGCCCTATACGGGTTTCTGAGGTCCATGCTCGGATCTCCTATCTACTGCTACTAGTCCATGTGTTGGACTTCTACTGCTGTCTACTACTGCTGCTGACTACTGTCTGGATCTGTGCCTGTGCTGCTTCTCTTCTTCTACTACTGCTGCGATGGCGACTTCCGATCTCCCGCCGCGCACTCTCTGTGTCACTACGGTGAAGTTGGATCACTCCAACTATCATCTATGGGCTGCCTCCTTCGAGTTATATGTCAAATCCCAAGGACGCTACTCTCACCTGACTACCAAGGGCCCTGATCTTCCTACTGCAGACGCTGATGAGAAAACCAAGCAAGCCTATGATCTATGGTCCAAAGAGGACTATGGGGTCATGACCTGGATGGTGAATAGTGTTGAAGCAAAAATCAGCCAATCCTTGCTTCGACTTCAGACTGCCAAAGACATGTGGGACCAGCTTTCCCATGTTTACTCTCACCAGCAGAATCCGAAGAAAGTCTTCGAGATATTCAAACAGCTTGCTAAACAGGAGTATTCGGCCACCGACTCTGTTGAGGACTACTACAACTCCTGCTGTGCTCTCTGGGATGAGTTCCGGGTATATCACCCTCTGACTGCTGATATTGAAGAAGTGCACCGCCAACGGAATGAACTTATGTTAGTTCAATTCCTCGCCGGCCTACCTGCGTCCTTCGCCGGTGTTGTGGACCAGATTCTCTCCAGCGACCCTTTGCCTACTCTCCGTGATGTTCTCAAACGGGTTCAGCGTCTACCCTCTGTGTCTCACCCTGTGCCTGACACCTCTGACGGTGCTGCTCTTGCTGTCCGCTCTGGTGATTCCTTCCGTGGTCGTGGCCGTGGTAGAGGTCGTGGTCGCGGAGGACGGTTCTCTGCTCCTGGTCGTGGAACTGGATCCGATCAAGCTGAGTCCCGCTATTGCACTCACTGCAAACGTACCAACCATAATGAAGATAAGTGCTGGATCAAATATGGCAAACTTGAGTGGGCCAACAAAGTGACAACTGATGAACCTGCTCCACCGACGGCTGACTGGATCCGCTCTGAGTTTGAAAAACTTCTACAGGCTCGTCTGGCGTCTTCTACTGAGGCTTCACATACTGGCAGTGCTGCTCTTCTGACTACGGCTGGTAAAAATTCCTGGGTTATTGACTCTGGTGCGACTTCTCATATATCTGACAATCCTGCTTTATTTTCTAAACTGCAGCAGACTTCTTTTATACCTCCTGTTACCTTAGCTGATGGTTCTAAATCACCTGTTACTGGCATTGGTGATATTTGTCCTACTGGTCGTCTGCCTCTGCGCTCTACACTTTATGTCCCGAAGTTTCCTATTAATCTTCTTTCTGTGAGTAAAACTGTGAAGAGCCTTCGTTGCTCTATTACATTTGATCCGGATGGTGTTTTATTTCAGGATCTGCGCACGAGGATGACGATTGGTTCGGGCCATGAGGGACCGGATGGACTCTACTACCTGGACGAGCCAAAGACAGCTGCATATCTGACATCATCGGTGACCGACATCCAGTGGCACTATAGATTGGGACACCCTTCTATTGGCAAATTAAAAGTCGTGTTACCAAATATAGTTAGTTCTGATTTTCATTGCGAAACTTGTCAGCTTGGAAAGCAAACTCGTGCTACTTTTTCAAAAAAATTTTGTATCAGCTCTAAAGCACCTTTTGATATTATACATGCTGATGTTTGGGGTCCTTGCTCTGTCACAAGTACTTCTGGTTTTAGATATTTTCTGAGCTTCATTGATGATTTTTCTAGAACTACCTGGCTGTTTTTACTTAAAGATAGATCCACTATTCTGGAAAAAAATACTGACTTTTTTACTGAGATACGCACTCAATTTGCTAAGCCTATCAAAATTCTTCGTACTGATAATGCTTTGGAATTCATGCAAACATCTGTTAGTTCTTTCTGTCGTCGCCAGGGCACAATCCATCAAACCTCTTGTGCTTACACCCCACAACAAAACGGGGTTGCTGAGCGCAAAAATCGTCATCTTCTCGAGGTTGCTCGTACCCCTCTTTCACTATCATGTTCCCCAAGCTTTTTGGCCCGAGGCGATAGCCACTGCCTGCTATCTAATTAACCGCATGCCTTCATCTGTGCTCGGCAATCAGATTCCTTTTCAGATTCTGTTTCCCGATGCATCTCTTTTCTCTGTCCCGCCTCGCATTTTTGGGAGCACCTGTTTTGTTAAAAATCTTCGGCCTGGCCTCACTAAATTGGATCCTCGAGCAACTAAGTGTGTTTTTTTGGGATATTCTCGCACTCAGAAAGGATATAGGTGCTATGATCCTGTTTCTAAAAAGTGGTTTGTCTCTGCGGATGTGGTGTTTTTTGAGCATATGCCTTTCTACTCCACGGGTGGTTCTGCGCTCACTTCCGATTTACTTGCTGATACACCTTTGCCTGTGGTGGATGATGTACCTACTATTTCTGAGGATCTGATTGAAAAGCCACCTCTGAAAGTTTATCAAAGAAGACCGAAGCCGACAGCTCCCTCCATGGCCCCTCCATCGTCCTCTTCCTCGGTGCCAGATCAACCATCCTCGCAGGTATTTTCTGATCTTGATATTCCTATTAGTCTGAGGAAAGGGACCCGTACCTGCACTATGCATCCGATTGGAAATTTCTGCTCTACTGTTAATTTGAGTACTAATTTTGCTAACTTCACTGCGGCTCTGTCTGCGATATCTGTACCTAAGAATGCTGCTCAGGCTCTTCGCCATCCTGCGTGGCGTCAGGCTATGGAAGAAGAGATGAAGGCTCTTACTGACCGTCATACCTGGACCCTAGTTGAGCCACCTGCTGATTGCTCTCCAGTTGGATGCCGATGGGTGTTCACTGTCAAATACCATCCCGACGGTACTGTCGAACGACTTAAGGCGCGACTTGTGGCAAAGGGGTATACCCAGACCTATGGAGTTGACTACTTTGAAACTTTCTCTCCAGTAGCGCGTCTGAACTCTGTCCGGATTCTGATTTCTGTTGCTGTCAATTCTGACTGGCCTCTGTATCAACTTGATGTCAAGAATGCTTTCCTGTATGGTGATCTTCATGAAGAGGTATACATGTCTCAACCTCCCGGTTTTGTGTGTCAGGGGGAGGATTCCAAAGTCTGCAGGCTAAAAAAGGCTATCTATGGCTTGAAACAGAGCCCTAGAGCGTGGTTTGACAAGCTCAGCAATATTCTTCAGCAATTTTCCTTCAGACGTTCCCAATCTGATCACTCTGTTTTTGTGAAAAATACTTCTGCGGGTATTGTTATTCTTATTGTTTATGTTGATGATATTATTCTCTCTGGAAGCGATTCTGTTGGTATACAGTCTACAAAGCGCTATCTGGAGAAACACTTTGTTACCAAGGATCTTGGCTCACTTCGGTATTTTCTTGGGATAGAAGTGTCCCGGTCTTCTTCTGGTCTCTGCTTATCTCAACGAAAGTATGTCCTGGATCTCTTATCTGAATCTGGTCTTTTGGGTGCGAAACCTGCTAGCACACCTATGGATCCCAACATCAACTGGGATGATGAGGAGTCTCCTGCTTACCCTGACAATCAGCAGTATCGACGTATGGTTGGGAAACTCATATATCTTACTGTTACTCGGGCTGATATCACTGCTGCAGTTGGATTGGTTAGTCGCTACCTCGATAAGCCTCGACAATGCCATTGGGATGCTGTCTGTCATATTCTGAAATATTTGAAAAGTTCTCCTGGAAAAGGTCTACTTTACAAAAAAAATGGGCATTGCAAACTCCTTGGCTATTCTGATTCTGATTATGCTGGCAGCAAGGTTGACCGTCGGTCTACTTCTGGCTACTGTACCTTCGTGGGAGGTAACCTTGTCACTTGGCGAAGCAAGAAGCAGTCTGTAGTTGCTCGCTCTAGTGCTGAGGCTGAGTATCGTGCCATGGCACATACTACTTGTGAACTATTCTGGATTCGGAGCCTGCCGAAGGACTTTGGATTTTCTGATTCATCTGCTATTCCTATGTATTGTGACAATAAAGCAGCCACTTTCATTGCTAGCAACCCTACCTTCCATGAGCGCACGAAGCATATTGAAGTGGACTGTCATTTTGTTCGTGAGGCGGTTCTATCTGGTCAGATTTCTACCCCCTACATTCATACTGATGAGCAGATTGCTGATATCTTCACAAAGATTCTTCCGAAGAAGCGCTTCATTGATATGACATCCAAGCTGGGCATGATTGACATCTATGCTCCAGCTTGAGGGGGAGTATTAGTATATAGACTTTCCTGTGTTTTTACTTAGTCTTTTTCTCTCTTTTCCTTGTCTTGTTTTATCCCATATTGGTTATATCTAAACCATGTGTCTTTCTCTTGTCTTATAAAAGAGAACCACTGTACTCTGTTTTAATCATATCAATAATAAGACAATTAGCCTCATATTCTAGATATACCAAGGAATCACTATGATGCTATGAAGGACAATGGCTGGAAATAGGCAATTCATCTTGAGATGTCATCTCTTCTGCATAATGACACATGGGATCTTGTTGACTTACCTACAGGGAAGAAAGCAGTGGGTTGCAGATGGGTTTTCACCATCAAACATAATCCGGATGGATCTGTTGAGAGGTTGAAGGCCAGATTGGTAGCAAAAGGCTACACACAGACCTATGGAGTTGATTTCTTTGAGACTTTTTCTCCAGTAGCTCGTCTAAATTCTGTGCGAATTATTATTTCTCTGGCTACTACCTTTGATTGGCCCCTATTTCAGCTTGATGTTAAGAATGCCTTTCTACATGGTGACCTCCAGGAAGAGGTATATATGGAGCAACCTCCTAGGTTTGTTGCTCAGGGGGAGTGTCAGAAGATCTGTAAATTGAAGAAAGCCATATATGGTTTGAAACAGTCTCCTCGAGCGTGGTTTGACAACTTCAGTGAGGTTGTACTCCAGATGGGTTTTTCTCGCTCCATGACTGATCACTCTTTATTCTACTCTAGCTCTTCTTGTGGCTCTATCATTATGGCAGTATGTGTTGATGACATAGTAAAGTAATTACTGGAAGTGATTCTACAGGCATATCTCGTGTGAAGGGTTGCAGAGACACTTCCAAACGAAGGACCTGGGTAAACTGAGATATTTTCTGGGCATTGAGGTGCTTAGATCTCATGCAGGTGTCAATCTATCTCAGAGGAAATATGTGCTGGACTTACTACAGGAGACAGGCATGACTGGATCTAAACCGGTATCTACTCCTATGGATTATCACATCAAGGAGACGGTTGATGATGTTGAGTACTCAAATCCAGGATATTACAGGAGAATAGTTGCCAAGCTAATATATCTGACTGTTACACGACCTGACATTTCTTTTGCTGTAGGAGTTGTGAGTCAACATATGCACTCACCACGACAGTCACACTGGACAGAAGTTTGCTGGATTCTGAGATATCTGAAGAGTGCTCTTGGTAAAGGGATCACATATTCTAAACCCAAGGTGCCTCCATCTACTTTGACTCTCACTGGGTACTCAGATGCAGATTGGGCTGGTGATCATACTGATAGAAGATCTACATCAGGCTATTGTACTTTCCTAGGTGACCATTTGATTACTTGGAAAAGCAAAAAGCAGAATGTGGTCACCAAATCCAACACTGAGGCTGAATACTGTGCTATGGCCCATGCATGTTGTGAACTACAATGGGTCAAATCCGTTCTTTCTGAGTTAAAAATCACTATTATGTCTTCTATGGAGCTCAAGTGTGACAACCAGTCTGCTATACACATTGCCAGGAATCCTATCTTTCATGAGCGTACAAAGCATATAGAAGTTGATTGCCATTTTATTCGTGATCAAATCAAAGATGGCACTATTGTGACGCCATACGTCAAGTCTGAAGATCAACTTGCAGATATCTTGACAAAGTCTTTGGGTCCAAAAGCTTTTCAGAGATTATGTGGCAAGCTGGGCATACACGATGTGTACTCTCCAGCTTGAGGGGGAGTGTGAAACAACCTGTTTCCCTGTCGATACCATCGACAGGTGGTCGATGGTATCGAGATTATCACAGCTACCGGACAACAGTCTGTCGATACCATCGACAGAAGGTCAGCGGCGGAAACCGGCGATCTGCCTCTTGTCTCTATTTTTATTATACCATTTGTTTTATTGTTTTTCTAGGATTTTCTCCTTTGTACCACATTGTATCTTACCCTAATATATAAAAAGGAGTGAGACGGCTATTGCCCTCACACAGAAGAGCTGCACCTAGCAGCCGCCAACATTGTTCGTCTCCCTTCTCTCGTTAACATTTCCAATTGGGATTTTGAAAGTGATTTATTTTGTTACCTCACAAGGATGTTACATAAAATACAACCACCTTCCACTCGAAGTAGCCTTCACCTTGAAGTAGCCTCAACCCCCTTGAAACAACCTTCTTGAAGTAACCACGAGCAATCCTTGGAGCAACCTTCACCACCTAGAAGTAGCTCCACCACCTTGAGATGGCCTTCACCTAGAAGTAGCTCCAACCTCCTTTGAAGCAACCTTCTTAAAGTAACCTCAAGCACTCTTTGGAGCAGCCTTCACTTTGTTGAAGTAGCGCCAAGCAACCTCCTTTTAACAACCTCCAACCCTAGGGAGTAGTCAAGGAGAACAAAGTACAATATAGAAGAAATAGATTGAAGAAAGAAAATACTTACCTAATGAAGTACAACACTTTGATCCTATATCAAGCGTTTAGATCTCCTATCCACTTAAGATGGACGTGGCTATATGTGGTGGCTAGGAGATTGTAACTATAGGACACAACTCTAGAGCACAAGAAAGAAGATGGCAAGTGAATTCTAACTTTGTTGCTCTCAATAGTGAATGCTCAAGTGTAGCTTGTGTGTCTTAGGTGTCCTAAGACCTCTCCTATTTATAGGAATGGTTTGCAAGTGTTTAGGAACGTTCTAGGGAGTCTCTAGAGTGTTCTTAGTGCTTAACTAGCCGTTAGGTAGAAAGTAGTTGGGTTGCAACGATTAAAATGTTCGTTAAATGCAAAGTTTCCAGAACTTTTCTCAGTCAACAATATTGTCGACCGGATGACTCTCGATCCACAATATTGTCGACTGGGTGACTGTCTAGGTTTAGCTGGCTATGTTTATTTCTCTCTTGTTTAAACCTATCACAACGACTTTATCTCGGTCGAAAATATTGTCGACCGAAATTGACTCCGAGAAGGACTTTTTGCAAGTATTTGCAATGTATGTAAGGTCCTATTGATGACTCATGAAACCTATCAACCCTAAAGTCTTCATGTGAGTGTAAGAAAGGGTTTTGGGTGGATAGGGAAGAAGATCTAACGCTTGATTTACACGATATCTAAGTACTTGTACATTATATACTTGTACAAGTTTTACATTGAGTACAATCATGAAAATATTAAACATTTAAGCACATTGATCTTCAACTATCCACTTAGTGTGATCTCCTCATTTTCTTGAACCCTGAAATACTCAAATAGCACATAAGTACCACAAGAATGAAATGTTTGTCATCATCAAAACAAAGGGTATGCTAATGTCCAATTTAGCCAACGATATGCATTTGAATTCTATAGAAAAAGCCCAAGGGCCCTATTCACATATCTCTACAGATGCTAAAGTTCTCCCGGATGACTCGGCTGGTGAAAAAGCCAAGCAAGCCTACACTCATTGGTCCAAAGATGATTCTGGAGTGATGACATGGATGGTGAACAATGCCGAACCGAAGATCAGTCAATCTCTCCTCCGCCCTCAGAATGCCGAAGCCATGTGGGATCAACTATCCCATGTGTACTCTCACCAACAAAATCTGAAGGTCTTTGAGATCTTTAAGAATCTGGCAAAAGGAGTATTCGACTGATGGATGTGTGGGATTACTACAACCAATGCTCGATACTCTGGGATGAATACGAAGTATGTCGTTCTCTCTCCTCTAACATCAAAAAAGTTTGCAACGCAATTAAATTCAGTCGGTTCAGTTCTTGACTGGACTTCCTCATTTCTTTTCTGGTGTTGTGGACCAGATCTTGTCCACTGATCCGTTACTGACATTAAGGGATGTTCTCAAGCACCTTCAACACCTTCCTTCTATGTCTTCCCTACCTACTGCTACTTTTGCGCAACTCGATCCTTACAGTTTGCTCCAATGACTCGAGAATGTGAATGTGGCCACAGTTGCAGTCGTGGTGGTCGTGCTTCTGGTGCTCTTGGATCCAGGAGAGGATAACCTGCTACTGCCAACCACTTCTACATCTTTTGTGGGCGCATGAACCACAATGAGGACTATTGTTCGGAAAAACACGATGCACCTGCATGGGCAAACCAGGTCACCTCTGATGATTCTGAAGACACCTCTACCGCTACCTCTAGTTTTACCTAACCCACCGTTGAGTGGATCAGCTCGGAGTTTGAGAAACTCCTTTAGCTTGTCTATCCTCCTAGCCACCCGCTCAAGATGGAGGTCCGTATGCTTTACTTGCGTCTCTTGTATCTTAAATGGGTTATTGACTCAGGTGCTTCGGCTCACATCTCTGTCGATCTGAACTGTTTTCTACTTTATCTAAAACAACTAGAGTTCCACCAGTTACAATGGCGGATGGAACTCAGTCACAGGTGCATGGCATCAACACTATATCTCTCTCCCATAACTTGCCATTGAAATCTTTGCTATATGTTTCAAGATTTCCTCTTAATCTTTTAATGGCCATTCAAACTATTAAGAGCTTTCAACGCTCGATCACTTTTGATCCCGAGGGTTGTGTGTTTCAGGATCTCTGCACAAAGACATGTCTACAACATAAATAAAACATAAAGCATAAAACATAAAGCCTATATACTAATAGAGACATTGCAAGGGCCCCATACACCGGAGTGTACAATATCAGATGCTTCTGAACTACTGTTGGAATGCTTAGCATGAAAGGTGGAGCAGGGTTGTTTGCTAAGTTGACATGATCGACACTCAAAGGAACTAACATACTTGGGAAAAATGTAACATAATTTGCTGACAGAGAGATGCCCCATGCGCAAATGCCACTTAAGTGGTGACACATGAGAGGATAAACCCTTGTTGTAGCAGTGCCAATGCAGTAGCGTATTGAGGTAGTCCATACCATTTGATACTTCATGCTCCCCAACCAATCTTCATCCTAGTGCATAGATCCTTCAAAACACATTGAAAGGGCACCAAGTGGTAATCGCACAATCTAATCTGACTACAAGCTTGCTCATAGAAAGTAAATTAATAGGAAATTTAGGAGCATAAATAACAAAAAATAAGGATAAGGATAAACTAGGAGTAGGTTGGCAGTTCCCGTTCCAATGACTGGGGATGGAGATCCATCTCCTAAAAGGATTTGGCGAAGGATTTTTCTTTGGTAATGTTTGTTAACAAACCAACGTTACCGGTAATGTGCAATGCAACACCAAAATCAATAATCGACTTGTTTTTATTACCATAGGGTGAGGGAGTAGATAGGAAAGCCAACTATGTTGGAGTAAGTAGTGGCAACTAGAACACTAATAGTCTATCCAGATTGGCCTTGGATAATGGATACTGACTTTTATGAGTAGTAGATGAGGTTTCAAGGTTTCACCAATAGGCTCATCAATAGTCTTAGAGACTTGATTAACCGAAGTCGGTTTGCCATGTTTAAACCAACATTTTTCCTCCACATGATTGGTACGTTTGCAGTAGGAATAGTAACGAGGACCAATGGACATGCCTCTGCCATGCCCAAGACCTCCATTAGAACAACCATGGCCTCAAGGAGATCTACGACCACGATCACTGCCAGTAAGAAGAGCAGAGTTAGACAGAGCCACAACAATTAAGGAGGTAGTGGCAAGACCTTGCAGACGTCTGAGAACCTCATTAATAGTTGGAAGGGGATCACTCCCGGTAATTTGATCAACCAAACCAGGAAATGATTCAGGGAGACCACATAGGAACTGAACAAGTTGAAGTAAAGGTGGCAACTTTGTTACCACCATGGTATTAAAAATACCTGCCTTTGAGGCTTACTCCTTGAGGTGAGGCTATCCCATTTGCGCGTTGAGGCTTATGCCTCGATATCATGGACTTAGGCTTATGCCTTAGAATGTATGAGGCTTACCTCAAGGCACTTGAGGCTCTAAAGTCTTAGCTAAGGCGCCATCCCCAATTTAGGATGATAATGTTTTATATTAACCACCAAGTTTTTTTGCTTTGAGATAATTACATACACTTTCTTTAAAAGTTTTCCATATAGATTCGTTCTATTTGATTATCACTGTCTCATTAGTGAATTTACATAACTTATATTTGTTTTTGTTAACATATATTCCTGTTTTATGTATTCTGTTATTTAGTTTGTTATTTCCATATTATATGTGGACCTCTCTGTAAATGTTTCAGTTTTATATATATGAGGGTGCACACATTGTGCAACCCTACGCTTCCCTACAATTCACGGGGACGGACATTGCGGATTACTTCTCTGACTTTACTGGATTGTGGGGGGAACTGGAGTCCTATCACCCCCTATCCACGGACCTGGCTACCATGTAGCGTCAGCGCCAGGAGCTGCAGTTAGTCCAGTTCCTTTGTGGACTGCCTGAGTCCTATGCTGGTGTTGTGGACCAGATCTTAGCCAGTGACCCTCTAACGTCACTGCAGAGTGCCTACAAGCGTTTTCAGCGTCTGCCTTCGTCTTCACTGTCACTGGCTACTGATGTTGGGGAATCTACTGCACTTGCAGCCACGTTCGGCCGTGGTCGCTCTACTAACAGCCGCCCTCCCCTGGGTGCAGGACAAGGTCGTGCTGCTTCTGGTCGTGGGGCCCCTTCTGCTGCCCCTACTGCTACTGCGCGTCCTCAGCTAGGACAACACGTCTGTACCTTCTGTGGCCGGTCCACCATATTGAAGAAAAATGTTGGGAGAAATATGGTAAGCCGGCGTGGGCCAATGCAGTTGCTGGCTCTACTCCTGCATCGGAAGGAACGACTCAGCCTATTGACTCTGTGTCCTCGGGTGCGACTGCGGACTACATCCGTGCTGAGGTGGAGCGCCTACTACTTGAGCGTGCTGGCTCGTCGTCTACCACTTCGACTAGTGGAGCTCATGCTGCCACTTATTCTGGTTATGACACTGCCTTCCTCAGTACCTCTTCTTCTACTCCTGGTAATACTAAATAGGTCATAGACTCCGGTGCTTCTTCACATATTTCTGGAAATCGATCTTTCTTTAAAACATTATCTAAACCTGCTCGTCCTTTTTCTGTTATGCTTGCTGATGGTTCCAAGTCTGCGGTATCTGGAGTAGGGGATATTATTTCTGAGTTTCTGCTGAAATCAGCCTTATATGTACTTCGATTTCCTCTGAATCTGTTATCTGTCAGCAAGATATTGAGAAGTCTACAGTGTAGCCTAACATTTATTCCTGGTTCATGTGTTTTTCAGGACCTTCGCACGAGGATGAAGATTGGTGGGGGGTATGAAGGTGCTGATGGACTATACTACCTTGATCATTTGCCGAAAGTAGAGAAAGCGGTTGTGGCCTCTGCACTATCTACATATGTTACTGCATTACAGTGGCACTACCGGCTGGGACATCCATCATCTGAAAAGCTTCGTCATTTAGTTTCTGATATTGACACTTGTAGCTTTCAGTGCGAGTCATGTCAGCTAGGAAAGCAGACTAGAGCTGTTTATCCTAGACGCAGTCATATTAGCAGTAAAAACATTTTTGATTTAGTGCATTCTGATGTATGGGGCCCTTGTCATGTGCCGACTTTATCGGGTCACAAGTACTTTATTCTGTTTATTGATGATTTTTCTAGGACTACTTGGTTGTTTATGATGAAAAGTAGGTCCAAAGTTATGTCTACTATCAAATTCTTTTTTGCTGAGGTGAAAACACAATATGGTGTGCCTGTAAAAGTTTTTCGTACTGACAATGCGCTTGAGTTTGTTAAAAAAGATGTGGATGCTTTTTGCAAATCTGTTGGTACGTTACATCAGACTTCATGTGCTTATACACCTCAACAAAATGGTGTGGCTGAGCGTAAAAATAGACATGTGTTAGAAGTTGCCAGGACTATTATGATGCATACTCATGTTCCTCGCTCGTTTTGGCCTGAGGCTATCTTGACTGCTTGTTTTCTGATAAATAGAATGCCATCATCTGTGATTGGAAACAAAATACATATTCAAGTTCTTCAACCAGATATTCAGTTATTTACTGTGCCTCCTCGGATTTTTGGATGTACTTGCTTTATAAGGTTGCTTGGACCAACTTCTGATAAACTTTCTCCTCGTGCTGAGAAGTGCATTTTTCTGGGGTATTCTCGCACCCAAAAGGGATACAAATGTTACAGCCCCACTGCGAGAAAATGGTTTACTAGCAGTGATGTTGTATTTTTTGAGGATACCCCTTACTATTCTGCTAGAGGAGAAAGTTTACAGCCTGACCTTATTGCCTCTCCTCTGCCAGTTACTACTGATTGTGTGCCTGATATTACTGATACTGTGACTACTGAACATACCACTCCTATTATTGTTTATCAACGCAGGAATAGAGCACCTCCTACACAAGAACCCCCCCAGGAAAACCAATCTTCACCTCCAGAAGGTTCTGCTACACCTGAGGTAACTTCTGACCTTGACATACCCATCGCTCTTAGAAAGGGTACTCGTTCCTGCACATCTCATAGTATTGTTCAGTTTGTTTCCACTGATCATCTGAATGTCCATTCTAGCAATTTTTTATATGCCTTATCTGCTGTGGCTGTTCCAAAGAATGTTCAGGATGCCTTAAAGAGTACTGCTTGGACGTCTGCTATGAAAGAGGAAATGTTGGCTCTAGCTGAAAGAGATACTTGGGAGTTGGTAGATCCACCCCCTCAGTGTAAGCCTGTAGGCTGCAAATGGGTATATGCTGTGAAATACCAACCTGATGGCACTGTTGAAAGGCTGAAGGCACGATTAGTTGCTAAAGGCTACACACAAACCTATGGTATTGACTACTTCAAGACCTTCTCTCCTGTTGCTCGTCTTAACTCTGTCAGAATTCTTATTTCTGTTGCTGTTAATCTTGACTGGCCACTGCTGCAGCTAGATGTGAAAAATGCCTTCTTGTATGGTGATTTACAAGAAGAGGTCTATATGGAGCAACCTCCTGGGTTTGTTGCTCAGGGGGAGTCTCACAAAGTTTGCAGGTTAAAAAAGTCTATTTATGGACTCAAGCAGAGTCCCCGTGCCTGGTTTGACAAATTGAGCAAAATTATGATTGAATTTGGGTTTCTGAGATCTCAGGTGGATCATTCTGTTTTCACCAAGAAGACTTCAGCTGGTATTATTATTCTGATTGTCTATGTTGATGAAATTATTATATCTAGCAATGATTCTCTTGGTATTCAGGCTACTAAAGCTCATCTAGGCGAGCACTTTGCTACCAAAGATTTGGGCAAGCTTCGACATTTTCTGGGAATAGAGGTCTCTAGAAACTCTAATGCTCTTGTGTTGTCTAAGAGAAAATATGTCTTAAGATATACTGTAGGAGACTGGTATGCTTGGAGCGAGACCTGCTGATACTCCTCTAGATCCCAATGTGAATTGGGATGATGATTCTTCTCCATTTTTTGCTGATAATAAAAAGTACAGGAGGCTGATTGGTAAGCTCATTTACTTGACTGTTACTAGAGCTGATATTTCTACTGCAGTGGATCTTCTTAGCAGGTACCTTGATAAACCCGGATAGTGTTACTGGGATGCGCTATGTCATATTCTGAGATATTTGAAGAAGTCTCCTGGTAAGGAACTTCACTACAGAAAGAATGGACACTGTTCTCTTGAAGGGTACTCTGATTCTGATTATGCAGGAAGCAAAGCTGACAGAAAATCTACTTCTGGGTATTGTACTTATGTTGGAGGCAATCTTGTTACCTGGAGTAAAAAACAAAATGTTGTGGCCAGGTCCAGTGCTGAAGCTGAATACAGGGCCATGGCCCATACTGCCTGTGAATTATTGTGGGTGTGCTCTCTGTTAAAAGAGTTTGGGATTGACTCTTCTTCTGCTATACCCATGCATTGTGACAATAAAGCTGCTATCTTCATTGCTAATAATCCTGTCTATCATGAGCGCACCAAACACATTGAAGTCGACTGCCATTTTATTCGGGAATCCATTCTTACTGGCAAGATCTGCACTCTTTTCACGCGTTCGGAAGATCAAGTTGCTGATATCTTCACCAAGCTGCTGGCGAAGAAGCAATTCTGCACACTGATGGACAAGTTGGGCATGATTGATATCTATGCTCCAACTTGAGGGGGAGTGTTAACATATATTCCTGTTTTATGTATTCTGTTATTTAGTTTGTTATTTCCATATTATATGTGGACCTCCCTGTAAATGTTTCAGTTTTATATATATGAGGGTGCACACATTGTGCAGCCCTACGCTTCCCAGAATCATTCTCTGTTACAGTTTTGACTCAAAACTCAAAGTTACTTTTGATTTAGATTTATAAACTTCATTAAAAAATATGTTTGCACCACATTTTTCATGATATGTTAGTGCTTTTCAAATCTCATTTTTATCCATCTTAATTTCTACTAATTCCAAAATTTCCAGCCCTAATTTTCCTCACCAACTTTAAAAATTGAATTCAGTAATACCAATGTTTTAGAAAACGTGAAGCTGGCGGCATGTGGATGGGAGCTTGTGACAGCTTAAGCGCCAGACGGGCGCTTGTCTAAAAAGCGGGCATTAACATGCACACACACACGCACACACACACACGCATATATATATATATATATATATATATTGCATTTTTTTAATATATATATGTATATAAATTGCTTACATAAGATGATTAACTATGGACTGCATACAATCTACCTCCCATTGAGCATAATCAAACAATCTGCTCATATTATTAGAATATACAACAATGCATCGCCATCAGACTAAATTATAAAAAAAAAACCAATGGCTAATATCATCATCTATTGATTGTATTAGTATATCATAAGTATATAACATTAAGTATAGTGTATGTAATATTGTATCTAATAGTAATTATATGATATACATCAGTTTATTTTGAGATGATATAATAAATAATTAAATATAAACGAAAATTGGCAATATAAATAATAACGAAACAATATTGTAAGTATAAATGTATATAACACTAACTAGGTTGTACATAATAGTAAATTAATTGTAGATACCATTGTAAGAAAAATAGCAATATAAATATTAACTTAAGAGTATTGTAAGTATACAAGTATAAGCAACTCATATATAGTATTCATATATGAATATATGATCATTACTTTTTATCTATATAGATTTTGAGAAGTACTAAACTCATATATAGTATTCATATATGAATATACGATCATTACTTTTTATCTATATAGATTTTGAGAAGTACCATGTATACGATCATAACTTTTTATCTATATAGATTTTGATAAGTAATATGTGTATGAAGTAGAAACTACTAACTAAACATACTTGTAAACCAAATTAATATTTGGTTTACATACTTGTAAACCAAATTAATATATGGTTTACATACTTGTAAACATACTTGTAAACCAAACATACTTGTAAATGCCGGGGAGGAGTGATTCAGGTGGTTCGGCACGGTGTCCCCTCATGAAGGGACCCGGGTTCGAAACCCAACAGCCGCCTCCGAAATGGTACCTGCCGTGCAGGCCGGCCAACTGTGCACTTTAACCGGTTCCCAGGTGGGCAGGACGCTCGGGGCCCGAGAGTTTTACGCTGTCTGGGGGGTCACAAAAGTGGCGCTTCTACGGGGGCGGTTCTCTCGATAATAAAAAAAAACTTGTAAACCAAACTACTAAATAAACATACTTGTAAACATACTAGATGTTCTTGTAAACCAAATGGGGATAAAAGCAAGAAACATCCAATAAAGCGACCTAAGCAACAAAAAAGGACCCATTAAGCGGCATATTAAACGCCCTAGGCGGGAAAAAGGGCAGCTAATGGCAGCTGCCAAGCTGAGCGCTTTTTGTCCAAATTAAGCAGCTGGGGGTCCTTGGGTGCTTCAACGGCCACCTAGGGAGATTTTTAAAACATTTGAGTAAAACAAAGCACTTATATCTCATTGTTTGCTACAATGTTTTCTTCTTATTTTGTTTGTCTCTTTTATGAATATTGCTCTTAATCCCAATTTCTCCTTGTTAACTTAGATACAAACTTTCTATTTAGTTTTGCTTTTTCTTACGTACACAAATTCATAGATACATACATATACATACACTCACATATATATTGATATACACACACATACTTATAAATGAGAATATATATGTATGTATTATATGTTCATTAATGCATCATATATATTTTTAGGCTTATGCCTCGAACACCTTGAGTTTACGCCCTGCCTTGTTGAGACGAAAACGCCTCGTGCACTTTGAAATCTTGATTATCACAGCACATATAGACAGAACCATAATTAGAAATGTAGAATTCTTTGAGAAGTTTCTTGAACCCACATGAGCTCACACATGGTATGCGACATATGCTCTATATTTGGCCTCAACACAAGACCGGCATGAATCATAATTGAATGACTATATATTCAATAGTTCTAATTATCCTATTTAAGAGCGACTTGACAAATGGGTAGTAACCAGGTACACGAGGTTGACTTTGAGTTGACAATGACAGTGTCGAAGTGGAAGTTTGTGGAAACTTTGAGGAATTATCGAATTAAAACTGATGCGAATCAAGTTAAAAATAGTGATATTATCATGAATGAAATCACCAAATTTAGCTAAAACATTAATATATATGCTTGAATAATAAATTTCTAAGATGCATGTCTCATTATATAGGTTATTATTCATTATCATTAAGGATTTTCATAACATAGATACGTCGAATTGATGAAATGTAACTAGTAACAAGTTACAAACTTATAATATCAAACAAATTGTGAAATACAATATAAACAATGTATCAATGTTTCCACTTGAATCCTAATTTTCCCCCTTCTAATAGTGTTTGTTACATTTTCGATATTTTCATGAATTAATAAAGAATCACAATAAACAAATAACATTTTATCAAATTTGTGTAAATATGCAAAACTTTGGTGGCTTGTATCCAAATTTGCATTTGGGTAAACAAGGTGAAATAGGAGAGACGAATTGGTGTTAGTTGACTTTGAATTCACCAAATTCTGCAAACAAAAGGTAGAACTAGTAGAGGATGGGTAGAGGTAGTAGTTTTAGCCTTAAAACAAAATTAACCCAATAAAGATATTTAAGTTCCAATAGCTTTTTCCCAAGACAGAAATAGCAGCAGAGTTATTCCTCCATAAGAGGAACAAATCCTTGAAGTTCGTTGACATCTAAGTCCATCCTCAACCTTTTCTACTTTTCATATTGGTCGAGCCAATATCCTCGGCATTTGGACTGACGCTACCAATGGTAGTTGAAACGTCATTGGAAATTTCTGAATACAGAAATTTAACTAAATTCAACTTCACTGACTGTCGACATCGACAATATTGATGAATTTTTGCTAGATTTTTGCCATTTGGTAACATAGTAGTAACATTGACAGAAGATCTAGTAGCTTTGGCCACATTAATCCGTCCAAGTACAAAAGCAGTAGATATGTAGATGCCAAAAACAATCAGGAAAAATGATGATATTTTGATCCTCCTATATACACACAATATAATGGAGCATGCAAGTAGGCAATCTTGACAATTAGACATGCAAGTAAGCAGGCAATCTCCCTAGAGCATCAATATGGGTTTGATATGTTCATGAGGTGGACATCCAAATGCGGAGGGTCTAGTGATCCTGTTTGTACTTTAATGCCTTTCTAAGAGGAGTGTAGTATACACGCCATATGTGGAGTACAAGTTAGAGCAATAACATAGTAGTAAAGCCTGAAAAACGCTATAGGCCCTTTGCCTGATTCGTGACCCATGACAAGAAAAGGTGAAAGAGACAAAAAGGGCTTCACTGCAAGACAAGGATATCACTCACAATCCAAGGACCTTCTTAATATTGGTCAATAAAAACTTGGTGCCCGTTCCTCTTTTTTATAGACATCTAATTCAATCATAAATGAACAGTTAAGATGCCTATTTAATATTATTCTTGACGACAATCAGTCATGCTAGATAAGCCAATCTTGACGATTTTGGCAGTTATATTATATTTCAAATTGGATTCTGGTAAGATTCTATATGAAAACCTCCAGTCTGAACTATATCGCACTTTGTGGTTTCTCTAAATTTCTTTCTCTTCTTTATCCAGCCTAACCAAACATCATAGAATTTTGGACATGCAATACCTCAAGTAGGAAGAGCCACTGTAGAAATATTTGGTGCTTGTTTGTATTATGTAGCAAAGTTCTTTCATTTACTTAACCCGTTTTTTCTTACAGTTTTGATAATTCTATATGATAGATTTCATATGTATTATAAATGATTTGGATGCATCGTAATGAAGTATCTAGAAGATCTTTTCCTGCTACATTTTCAATATATTTGAGTTTGTAACTTATATTAATTTCTGATTGTTGATACTTTGTGGCTGTAAATCCAATCTATCAAATTCTCATTTCTTTGTGATTATTTATGCTTATGATGTTATTTATGTTACATTAATCTGCTACAGGTCGGCCTTAGATCAATCACAAAAGAAGGACGCGAGCAAGGCAAGAAGTTTGGTGTTGAGCAGTATGAAATGCGAACATTCTCTAGAGATCGTGAACTGCTTGAAAATCTGGTTTGCATCTCCCTGCTCGCATGTGACCTTCACCAATATTGAATTTATTTTAACGTGTCATAGTTCATATTCATTAATGTGTTAGCAATTGAAAATGTTGCCATTCAATCAATCGGAACAGATATCCCAATCTTTATGTATTATCAAAGATGTGCCTATTTTACTGAAAGTGGACTTTAGTTCATTCTTTGAATGGAACTCATTGGTGCATTTCTCACTACTTGACTATTGGTTCTTAGTAACATATTAGTATACTTCAAACTGTTGCAAGGCATTTAGTGTTTGATGATGAACTGCGTTGAATGGAATTTTCCAATGCAATTTTTTCCGAATATTATCATCATTTTCACTTGAGATGTAATGTAGCAAATCCATAGTCACAACGTCAACACTCTTTTTATTTTCAGCGTATCGATTAAGATCTAATTTGGGGATTATGTGGAATATTCAAATAAACTTTGGTAGAAGTATGTTAGACAATTCTGGGTAAGTTGCATAGAACACACAAATACTCATTTTGGATCCGAGAACTAAACATATATATGGAAAAATTGATAAAAAATATCATTCTAAATTACTCCCATAGTCCCATGCTGTGTGGGAGTGAATGTTGGGTGGTGAAGCAACAAGGTCTCAACAAGATGTTTGTGTGAGCGAAATGTGTATGCTAAGATTGATGTATGGGAAGCTAGGAAGCATAGACACTTCCCGGGGGCTGCCGTGTCCGTGTCCAACACGTGTCCAACCCGGACACGCCTTGGACACGCGTGGACACGCGGCGGACACTCCTCTAGCGTGTCCAGTTTCATATTTTTTTTATTTGCAAGCTGGACACGGCGTGGACACATCTAGGACACTTAGTGGACACGGCCAGCCCAACCCACATAAGACCTAACTAAAAAAGAAAAGAGAAAATAAGACCCAACCCCGTAGACTCCTCAACCAAACCCCAATTCCTCACCAAAACCCTCACCAACAAGCCTCACCCTCTAATTGTTGTTGTTCCCTTAAAGAACGTATGAAACCGCTTCTAGGAACAGTTGCTGCAAGTAGCAGCTAGGTCCTGAAGTTGCTGCGGGCAGCCACCATAAAGAGATGGAGCTGCTACTAGCAGCCTTTGCATCAGCAACCACTAGGAGCTAAAGCCACCATAAGCAGCGGCCTATTGTGACAACCATTTGCAGCAGGAGCTGCCAACACCTAAAGCAACCATTAGAAGCAACTTCCTTCCCTTTCTAGGAACTCTTTCCCTCTTCTTCCTCTTGATTTTAATATATCATTTTGTATGCTAAATTTTATAGCATCAACATAGTGAGTTTGAATACAAATGTGAATATAAAGTGGCTATCATGGTGATCGTTGTTTTTGCTTGTTGTTAAGAATTATGGAGCTTGTTGTGTTTACAAATAAATTATATACATATATGTCTTTAATTGTATATATTTATGTAAATATATGTATGCATATATGTATATATATTGCCGTGTCCAACGACGTGTCCGTGTCCTATATTTTTGAAAATTGCTGTGTCCCGTGTTCGTGTCCGTGTCCGTGTCCATATCCGTGTCCGTATCCGTGTCCGTGCTTCTTAGGTGGGAAGACAATGAACGATTGCTTGAGAAAGGACTACATCGGGAACAAAGTGGTGCCGGTGAGTATTGAGGACAAATCACGTGAGAGTTGCCTAAGATGGTATGAACATGTGCAACACGGACCGACTAATGTGCTTATTGAAAGCAATGCTATTACGTTGAGCACAATTGAAAGAAAAGGCATGCCTAGAATAACACAAGAAAAGCTTATAAGGAGATATTTTGAATCTTTACATCTTTGATCTTGATCAGAATATGACTCATAACCGAGGTAGTTGGAAAGAAGGATCCATGTAGCCAACCTCAACATGGTTGAGATTGAGACTTAGATGATGTGGTGATGATGATGATGATAGGGTAACGATGGTGATTACGTTGTTTCTGTTAATGACGACGATGATGATGACACATGCTTTGAGAACACTGCTGCATAAGTGAAGAAAATCACAGAATTAGGCCTTGTGAAATCATGGATAGAAGATATGATAACTTCGTGAAATTTTGGAAAAACGTATTAAAATATATTAATGTGTGTAAGACGTTGATTTATTTGCCGAGTTCGGGAAACAGGAGTATATTAACTGTATTATACAATTTTCTGATTTGCCTGTATTATTTGTGATTTTTTTTTTCAAAAAAAAAAAGTATACTATGAGTACGAGTAAAAAAACCCTTGAGATCGTATATTCTGCAATCCTTGATAAATTCATGTTTCTAAATTACCTTGAAGGAACACTTTAACCATTGGTAACAACTAAGCTGCAAATAGTCTCGTGATAGATCCATTGTTTCACCAAATCCTTTCTATCTTATATATGTTCAAGTCAAAGGCTTGCTAGCATTTAGTCCAGACGAACTCAGTTAAATAGAACTGCTGCTAGTGTAACTAAATAATCCTATTAGCTTGCCAATGACTGAGTGAATTAAAAACCTAAAGCAATTAAGCAAGCCTTCTATGCTGTCAGACGTGGAAAAAGTAGTATTCCTATGTGCTATGGAACATTAGAAGAAGAACCTAGTATTCCTACCTGATATGTTTTGCATGTGTTATAATCTAATGGTGTCAGTCCTTGTGACTCAAAAGGATTAAAACTCTAGATACTTCTGGGGAAAAATATTTACCCAACTTAAATTGTGCTCATAAAATATATATGAATATTCATGCTTCACATTTTTCATATACATCATGTTTTTGTGGATCCATGTGCAATTTAATGGCATTCATGAGTAGCATTTAAAATTATATATGAAGTCGACATGTAATTTTGAGCAGCCTTGTCAAGCCAGGCTTGTTTTCTTCATATAAAAAATGGGAACTAGGGATTCCTTGTAGTTGGCTTTAACTTTGTCAAAATGTGGAGGGAGCAATGGGATGTGGAACAAGATGTTTGTAAAATAGTGTCCTCTGGTTAGCAATGGGAAGGGAAGAGAACATGATCTTGATTTTTTTTTTCTTTCTTATTTTATCTTCATCTCCATGGATCCAACATGTTTCCTTCCTTTGTCCTATACGTCCAAAAAACTAAGATAATTTCAATTTAAAGCACAAACTCTATATTTTTGCTCACGTCTAGCATAGCATTTTGAAACTACTTATCTAGCATGAATTCTTGCTACATCAAGCATAAATAGCATGATGGATGTTTTCTGGTGGCTTCACATTTTTGCCCCTTGTAATTCTGTTTCCCCCTTATTTCCCCCCTTCTTCCTCACCTAACCCTCTCTCTTCTTCCGCTAGCTGCTTCCTCACACCCTTCTTTCACATCCCTCTTTCTCTTACACTTAGAGCCTAGGAAACATAAACACTTCCCGGGGGCAGCCGTGGCCATCCTACACACGTGTCAGACACAAACACGACATGGAAATGGCTGGACATGCGGTGGACATAGCTCAAAAGTGTCCTCTTATTTTTAAAAGCTTTGACACCCTGTGATCACGGCATGGACACAACTCAGAAGTCCACTTTTTTTTTTTTCAAACCATGGACACAACTTGGACACATCATGGACACACTGTGGACACAACATGTCGAAATCAATTCCCTATATAAAAGAAATATAATTTATGTGCCTTCTCTCTCCATCCTTTTATTCCGACGCACTACAGGTATTTTTCCTACCCCTCATACTTCTAACTGTTATTAAATTATCTATGTACACCATCTTTGTAGATATAATATATCATTTTTATGAAGATTGTTCTAGGATTTGACCCACAAATTTAATATTCATCATTCTCCATTTCACCTATTTGATTTCATACTGAAATGTATTCTAAATTACTCATCCTCATTAATAATTTATTTTATTCATTATATAAATTTACTAGCGGTTTCATCATTTTTCATATTATAAAGTCCATATTCACATCGTAAGTGAAATTTCAGTTTGAATTTATATTTCCTTTATGTTTGTTTCTTAAAATGATTTTTGTGGGTCGGCTGCCCACAAGTTGTTCCATAGTTTTACCGTTGCTCCTTGCCTTTTTCCGTTGCTGCCATCATCCCGCCCGTCTCCACCTCCTACCTGCTAATCTGCCTAAATCCAACCAGCTGCTTCATCTCCTGCCTCTACTGGTTGCCCCTGCCGTACTGTTCTGCTGCTACCGCCCAACGACCCTCTGTCGCCGTTGGCCCTTTGCTGCTATTAGCTCCAACGCCGCCGCCAACCCCTGCTCAAGTGCCTCCGGCCCACTGCTCTGCTTCCCAGGAGGTCTCCTGTCACTGCTACACCTGCCTACTGCCTTCCCACCACCACTCCTAGTCACACCGCCACACTACTCTCTTGCCGTCGTGCCGCTTCCTTCCGCAACAGCATATTGCGTCCTCTGCCGTCGCCCCTTCATTTTTTAGCACTTCCGCTGTCCTGAAAGGTCGCCGACTTCGTTGCTAACAACTACTCCAATCATTGCTTCCCTTAGACAACTTGCTGCTGCCGCTTAAACTTTCTACTCAATCGCCTAGACGCTGCTGCTACTCCCTTGTTGTCATGCAAACGTATTAAGTTCAAGTAGAAACCACTATTTTCTTGCGACTTACTAGTGCAAATTTGGATGGATTTTTACCATCATGGTATTACTTTGTATGAAGATTTGTGCTTGATTTCTCTTCAAAAATCATGGTAAACCTTTTTTTACGGGGGCTCTGCCCCTGAGCCCCCGTGAGGGGCAGCCTCCCCTCAACTCCCACCCGTTGAGGGGCAGCGGGACCCCCTAATTGAGGGGTCACTCCCCCTGACGATGCTACGACTTTTTAGGCATTTCTTTATCATTGTCCACCCCAACCATTCTTGGTTCTTTCCGTAGTTGGTGTGAGAGGGAGAAATAGAAGAGAGACAAGATGGAGGCGACTAGAAGAAGTTTTAAATCTGCTGCTATTGATTATGCTTCTTGGAGCGCTTTGTATCTGGAGCTTATTTATGCTTCTGTTGCCTTTTGGTTTGCTGATGGTCTTCCATCTGGCTACGTTCACTTTACTGTTGTCCGCCAACACTCTCTGGCTTGTCTGTGCTTTGCGCACGTTGATTTTCTACTTATCCATGCTTTGCGTGCATGCTGACTTTTTGCTATTGTGATCCAACACTTTCTGGTTCGTCCGTGCTCTATTTGCACTTTGACTACTACTGCTGAAGTGAGCCAACATTCTCTGGGCTGCTATGTTATCGACTGCGATGAAGACCATGATGCTTTGCTGCTTACTTCTGCTCCAGATAACACAATTATGATTTAGAAGCTTTTGCAACCTGCTTGCTTGCTATGGAGTATCTACTTGAGTGGGAGTGTTTGAGTATTTGAGTGCTTTATTGTAATATTGAGGGGGGAGAAAAATTCTTATATGGGCTTGGTTTATCCTTTTATTCTTTGTTTTTAGTCTGCGTCTCTATTTTCAAGCTGACTTGGATTCTCCCAAGCTTCAGCTTGAGGGGGAGTGTTAGAGAGTCTGTTTACTAATGTTATTTAGTCTCTTTATATTATGGGCCCAGTACGTCTTGGCCCATTATGGTTTAGTTTGAGTCTGTACACTTCCCTATTTTCCTAAATTAGGAGCAGGGTTGTCTCTTATCAATATGTCAATTAGCCTTTTCCTTACTTCTGACAACTTACTTCACAGATTGGAGAGATGGATATTATATGTATTAAAATGCAATTTGTGTGTATGTATATGTATATCTATGTATGTGTAAATATGTGTACACGTATATCTCTATGAATATATTTGTATAAATATTTATATGTATATATCTGTGTATATATGCATATGTATGCATATATATATGTGTGTGTATGTGCCGTGTCCAACGCCATGTCTGTGTCCTATATTTTTGAAAACCACTGTGTCCCGTGTCGGTGTTCATGCTTCCTAGGCTAGAGAGCTACAATCCGCTTCCATTAACAACTATGAAGTCCCTACCATGCCCTGCACCTCGCTCTCCTAAACCCTTCTAATATTCCTTTTGCCCTAGCTTGCTATAGCCTCTCACTCATGGTCAACCTTGCACCCCTCCCCTCTTCCTGCTACTCACCATCTTCTCCAGCCTAGGAAGCACATACACTTCTGGGAGGTTATTGTGGCCGTCCTGCACACGTGTCCAACTTGGACACTCCATGCACGTGACAGACATGCAAAAAATAGGTCCACGACGTGTCAGTGTTGGACACGTCTAGGACGACCTCAACAGCCGCCCAAAATTTTCCTTGTTCTAACTCCTTTCCTTCCCTTCAGTCCATCCTCTTCTTCTCCTTATGTGTCTTACCCTCAACATCCTCGTACTCTTACCCACCAGGGAGGGGGAGGTAAGGGTAATTGTCCGCCTCAACAAACCCATTGCCCTCTGTTAGAATAAATGAGTTAGTAGTATTTCTTTATTTGTCTTTTACTTTTAGTGAAGTCCATATTATTAGGTGTACTCTTTATTTAGTTTTCCCTTTCTCTTATCATAAGTATAGGAGCAGATCTGCATCGGATCTTGCACTTTGTGTTTCCTTGCGTAACATGGTACAAGAGCGTTTACCACATCTCCAGTAGGAAGTCCCAAGAGCGGCGACTACAACTCTCCCTAGGCCAGCGATTAACGTTGGTCTTTAACGATCTCCTCGCTCCAATCCGGGCTGTGTGGCCAAGCGGACTCAGCGGCTAGGCAGAGCATCGGCTAGGTCGAGCATCACTCTGTCACGGTGGCGGCAAGCATCAAGCGTTGATCCCTCCAACTATGGTAGCGACATCGACTGATCTCAGTCAGTCGGGCGTAGGAGAAGCTTGATGCAAGCCTGTTCCCTGTGATATAGCAATGTTTTGTTCCCTGTGACACAAGTGTAAAAGCAGCGTCAGTTTTTGGAGCAGGTCCCTCTTCTCTAGTCTCCCTCACCACACACTTCCCCTATGTGTGGTTAAGCGCATATGTTACTGGGGTCTGTTGATTCCTCAGTTTTGCATCATATTTCTCTTACAACGATGCTGATTCCCATCCTTGTTTCTGTGTGACGATGCTTATACCCGTCCATTTTATTTGTTGATCCTATTTATTTAGCCTTTGCACTATGGAGAAGAGTGAATCAAGCAATGTTATTCCCGCAACCATAGTCTACAATGATCAATCTCACATCACTACTGTCAAGTTGAACACAAAGAACTATTTGTTGTAGATGAACGCAATCTATATTGTTTTAGAGTCACGAGACAGAGTGAAGTACATTGAAGAAGAACCCCCTGTTCAAACCGATCCTTCCTATCCTGAATGGAGGAAGAACAACAACCTTGTAAAGTCCTAGTTATAGAATGGTATGGATGCATCTATTGCTGCAAGATTCATGTTTTATTCTCCTGCTAAAAAAGTTTGGGACGCTGCAAATAAGCCTTTTTCACATAAAAAGAATGCCCTTCACATCTACAAAGTTTATGATAGGCTGTTTGCAGATAGCAGGACAACAAATCTCTTGATGACTACTTTGGCTCCATTCAATCTATAGCGAAGGAGTTGAATTTTTATCAGCCTTAAAAAATAGATGACCAAATGAAAGAGTGAGATGACTCAGTGACTGCACATTTTCTTTTTGGATTGGATCCTGTGTTAAATGCAACAAGGAGTCTGATCCTTGCCACTGATTAACTTCCTAGTCTTGAGGAGGCATATGCATGGATACGACAAGCCTCTTTTGAGCCTATTCCTGCTGTTACATGATCATCAATCATTTCTGAAGCTCATACGTCACTAGCAACTGCTGCTCGAGGACGTGGATGCGGCACAGGTCGTGGAAGAGGAAGCCGATACAAGTATACTTTCTGTGCTCAACAGGGGCACACCGTGGACAGGTGCTATCACAAACATGGGCGTCCTTCTATCGCTATAGGCTCTTCTGGTGCTGCACATTATGCTGAGTCATCTAATGTTACTACTATAAGGACACAATCTGATGTGACCATATCAAAGGAAGAATATGATCGTCTTGTTCAGGAGGCTCAGAGTGTATCAGTTAATTCTTTGTCTCTTCACATGGGGCTGCCAAGTTAGTGTCTACTAAAGATAATCATGCCACTTCCTTCCTGACAACGCACTCGTCAACCCCTTGGGTGGTAGATTCTGGAGCTTTACAACATATGACGGGTATGAAGTCTTTGCTGCAAACTTATGATACCCATATACCACATACCTTTGTTATACTCGCCGGTGGCTCCGTTAGACACATTCATGCGCGTGGGGCTATTTGTCCATCCTCCTCCTTTACTTTGGAATCTGTTCATTATGTTCCTAATTTTCTGTTCAACCTTATGTATGTTTCAAAATTGGTTGATTCTTTACATTGTTGGGTAATGTTTGGTCCTAAATGTTTTGTTCTACATGATCTTAAGAGTTTGAAGACAGTTGGTGGGAGGACTAGGAAAGGTGATATCTACTTTTTCCATGGTGATCGTTTAGCTCGTCAAATACCTTCAACCTTCCTTGGTATCTCCCCTTTACAGTGGCATTGTCGTTAAGGTCATCCGTCTCTAGAGACTCTTAAGAAGCTGGAGCCTAGTTTATCTTCTCTTTCGTCAATTGAGTGTCAATCGTGTTAGTTGGGAAAGCACCATAGGGTGTCTTATCCTGGCCGTGTCATTAAACGCCTTGCACGCCCCTTTCAAATTATTCATGGTGATGTCTGGGATCCTGTCAAAGAATCCATTTATAATGGATATCGATATTTTGTGTCTTTCGTTGATGATTTCTCTAGGATGACATGGGTGTATCTCATGAAGTCCAGAGAGGAGGTTGTATCCATCTTGAAAATTTTGTATCAATTAATAAAAGTTTAGTTTGATTGCTCCATTAAAGTGTTTCGTTCTGCCAATGCTTTAAAGTATGTTCAAAAGGCTGTCTCTATCTCTGTAATTCGACTAACATGATTCATTAGACTTCTTGTGCTCATACGCCACAACAAAATGGGGTGGCTGAGCGTAAGAGTCACCATCTTCTTGATATTGCTAGGACATTGATGTTCTAGTCTCATGTTTCTAAAAGATTTTGGTCTGATGCAGTTCTTACTGCATGTTTTTTAATTAATCGTCAACCTTCATATGTTTTTTAAGGTGTGATACCTTTCTTTATTTTGCGTCCTCATGATGTTCCCTTTCATATTCCTTTAAAGATTTTTGGATGCACTGCTTTCGTTCATAATTTTGATCCTGAAGCAGATAAGCTGTCTCCTTGGTCTGTTAAAACTCTCTTTTTGGGTTACTCCAGTACCCAAAAAGGGTAAAAATGTTGTTCACCCTCCTACTGTCGTGTTTTTATCTCAGCGGATGTCACCTTTCATGAGTCTACCCCTTACTTTTGTGATGATGCCACATGTCGGGGGAGACTCCAGCTGCCACCATCAGTGAGGAGAGAGAGTTTTCCTTATCTAGAGAGCCACCCTTATCCATTGTGAGCGAAGAGAGCATGTTTTTCCAAGAGAGAGACTCAGAACTGCATTCCACTTCCACTATCCAAACCTTTCCCCCAGGTTTACTCCAGACGAGCTGTACGAGATCCAGAGGAAGTAGCGACATCAGTCCCAGTGGCGGTACCATCTTCGTGTGATACTCCAGAGGTACATGACTCTTCTTCTGTGACTCTTAATGACAATCTTGCTGCAGAGTTAGATCTTTCTATTGCTTCTTGTAAGGGTGTGCGTTCTTGTACCATTCGACACCCTGTCTAATGTCTGTTGCCTAGCAAATTTTTCTCCTTCTACTTGTTCATTTGGTTTAGCTCTTGATTCTATCAGTATTCCCAACTCTTGGACTACAACTTTGGAAGATAAAAGATAGACTAAGGCTATGGATCTTGAAATTGAAGCCTTACGTCAAAATGATACTTGGGAGTTAGTTGATTTGCCTCCTGGTAAGTGTATTGTTGGCCGACATTGGGTATATACGGTGAAACAAAAACCTGATGGTAGTATTGAAAGACTGAAAGCACACCTTGTTGCCAAAGGCTATACACAGACATATGCTCTCTTTGAGACTTTCTCACTTGTTGCTTGTTTGAACTATGTGAGGGTTATTATTTGTGTTGCTACTCATTTTGATTGGCCCTTGCATCGACTTGATGTAAAAATTGCCTTTCTTCATGGTGATTTACTAGAGGAGGTTTACATGGAGCAACGACCTGGTTATGTTGCTCAGGGGGAGTGTGAGCGGAAGGTATGCAGACTGAAAAAGGCTAGCTGTGGTCTTGAACAATCTCCTCGTGCATGGTTTGACAAATTCAGTAATGCTCTCACCTGTTATGGTTTTAGTCGCTCTTCTACTAATCACTCCTTATTTTACTTGCAAAATACTGAGGGCATCATGATTCTTGCTGTGTATGTTGATGATATTGTTCAATTGGAGATGATAATGAGGGTATTTCTAATCTCAAGGTCTGGCTTCAAATACAATTTTGCACAAAAGATCTCAGAAAGCTACAATACTTTCTTGGAATAGAAGTCTTGTGTTCCAGGAAGGGGATTAATCTTTCTTAGAGGAAATATACTTTGGACTTATTGGTTAAGACTGGTATGCTTGAGTCCAAGCCTGTCTCTACGCCCATGGACTATCATTCTAAAGTGACTCGCAACAATGATGATGATTTTCATGATCATTATATAGGAGGGTTGTTGGAAAATTAATTTATTTGACCGTGACACGTCCTGATATTTCTTATGTAGTTGGAGTGGTCAGTCAGTACATGAGCACACCAAAGAGCAATTATTGGGCGGCAATATGTCGTAATATGAGGTTTTTAAAAGGAGCTACTGGCACGAGACTTACATATTATGTGAGCAATCAATATAGTTCTACTCTTCAGGTTATTAGCTACACTAATGCAGATTGGGTTGGTGATGCAAAGGACAAGCGGTCTACTTCTGGATATTGTGTTTTTTGGGATATCAACTTGTTACTTGGAAGGGTAAAAAGCAAAGTGTTGTAGCTCGTTCTAGTATTGAGGCTGAATATCGGGCTATGGCCCATGCATATTGTGAACTACAGTGGGTTCTTTCTATTCTCTCTGAGCTGGGGATTAGCGTGGATACTCTTGCTACTCTAATGTGTGACAATCAAACAACTATTCATATTGCTAGCAATCCCGTTTTTCATGAGGACAAAGCATATTGAAGTGGATGCATTTCACACGTGATTTAGTATTGGCTAAAAGGGTGAAGACTCCTCATGTGAGGACTGGAGAGCAAATTGCAGATATCTTCACCAAACCTCTTCTGCCTACTTTATTTAAATATATGATGTGCAAGCTGGGTATGCATGATGTGTATACTCCAACTTGAGAGGGTGTTAGAATAAAAGTGAGTAGTATTTCTTTATTTGTCTTTTACTTTCTGTTAAGTCCATATTATTAGGTGGACTTTTATGTAGTTTTCCCTTTCTATCTTTAGTATAAGTATAGGAGCAGATTTGCATTGGATCTTACACTCCGTGTTTCCTTATGTAACACCCTCCTTTTACCCTTACCCTCTTCCCCACTGTGGTAATCGGGGAGGGTAAGGGAAAATTAGTAATTTGACTGCATATGCATCTTAGCACATTATACACATTTTTTTATACAACAATAACTGTAAATATAACTCATCAAGAACAACGTAAAATGTGAACCTGTATAGCATTAAATAGAACTCGATAATACATGTCGATACGTGAAAGAAAAAATTGCTAACAATTATCCAACTTCCATTTTCATAACCTTATGTTTCTCACAAAAATAGTATTATAAACATTCCAACAACTATTTTTCCTATACTAAAACTAAACAACTCACAAGTCATCATTCACAATTTTCATATACTACACACCGTTACATTGGACCCATGACTTTTTATAAGACAACCATAACAAAGAGTTTGTAGACAAATCTACATGATATCAAAAAGGAAGATACAAAGATCACACAGTGAATGTTGCATTCTATTCTTGGCTGCCAACTCCAATTCTGGAGCCATAATTACCGTGTTCCATTCTTTGCTAGCAACTCCAATCGTGGAGGGCTCCACTGGCTACATATCGTGTAGGCATGCTCATGAATACAATGGGTTCAACTTCAAAGATAAAATCTTTTAGAATGTTGTGGTCTACCTGCAAAAGCATACCAACTTATAAACTTTTAAAATTTAGAAATAGCTTGGGTGGATAAAACTATCATGAATTGTAAGAGAGGAGGTCCTACCCACTTTTGTCAAAAATATGTTTGTGAAGAAGTGTATTCATTGTTATTGTGTTGTTCTATTGATATGTACACCCCTGTCCTATATATAGGAAAGGAGGCTATTACAAAGAAGCACAAGGAAGCGAAACCCTAATGGTCCATGGGCAAACATGCCCATGTAGACTATAGACTAATTAACCTATTAACTAAATAGGCTAATATTCTAACAATGTTCTTTCTTCACAAAGGCATATGCATTTGTTGCATTTTGATTTATACATGATCAACATGAAGCGGTTTGAAAGTTTGACATAATAATCATTATACTAGCTGGGCAATGACACAAATGCTTAGAAGAAAAGACAAGATGGAGCAATGTGTACTTGCCGCTGCTAGGTGGCAGGAGCAGGCCACAACTAGGAGTTGCTTGAGTGGAGGGGGACGCTTTCTGCAGGACACTTGGAAGATTGGTTGTCGAGTAGTTTGGCTAGAGCCTTAAGGAGTAGATGCCGTCTGGATTTCATCCTGATTCACAGATGTGCGTCAAAGGGGCACTCCACTGCACCAGAAACGAAAGGCGGAAGGACATAGGGCTGGAGCTCGGAGTCGCTTAGGAGCAGGGAGTTAATTAGACCATGGTTAGGGTGTGGCTACTGCTGTGGCTTGTGGGCAGCAGCCCTGCACCTGCAACATGAATATTGGGAAACAAGTATCGAAGGGTCCGACTTTAGGAATAGAGTTGAGTTATCTATCTAGGTAACCCTAAATTATATATATTAACTATTAGTGAGTAAGACAAACGAGTATGGATGATGTCTATACCTTGCCATCCCCTATTAGTAAAAGGCGGTAAGAGAGTACTGGAGAAACATGTAACAGGTAACAAAAATCCTTTTCCTTAGCCTTGCCCTGTAGGGTACGAATAAAGGTAAAAGAGTATACCTTTACCCATAGATAGCCCTGTTAACAGTCTCCCCTTCCTCATCACAATGAAAAAATGTCCAATAGTAGCACCTAGGTTGTCTAGGCGAATAGGCATTGCCTAAGGCCGCTCACACACACACACACACACACACACACACACATATATGTATGTATATATATGTATCTATCTATATATATATATATATATATATATATATATATATATAGAGTCAGGCTAGAATACACTCGAGTGTATTCAGAGCGGAATACACTCAAGTAGTTTTCCATGATGCAATATTTTTTTTGAAAATCTAATCCGTTGATCTTCTTAAACAACTCGTGAACAACTCATACGCAAAATTTGAGCACATTTGGATATGTATAGCTCATGTTATGAAGACCGCAAAAATTATGCATTTCAAATTAGTTTCGCACGTTGATTTTGTTGCCCTTAGATGAGTGAGTTACACTCATCCAAATGGGTTCAAAATTTGTATGTAGCCTAGTTATAGTATGACGGTGAAGATCAACGGTTTACATTTTGCAAAAAGTAGTCTTGATATGCAAACACACTTGAGTGTATCCGTGCGATCCGTACACTCGAGTGTATTCTAGCCTGACTCTATATATATATATATATATGTAGATATATATATGTATATATATATGTATATGTATATGATATATATATATATATATGTATGTATGTATATGTTAATATATCTTTACTTTGTGTTTATTTCATATTTCATATTACTGCTGTACCTACATGTAATTTTCCCTTTACTATAAATAGAGAGGAGAACCCTATTGGGTCTCTCACGTTGCCTAGTGCAACACACACAGATCCGTCTCCCGTACGTTGACATGGTATCAAGAGCAAGTTGATCCGACGCCGCCGCTTCCGCTCCTCTCCCTCCTAGCGCCGCCGCACCCCTCCCTCCCTCCCTCTCCCTTCTCCACCACAGGGCGCCGCCGACCCTCTCCTTCAGGCCGCCGCCGCCGCCGCTGCCCGGGCGGCTTCTCGGCTAGCCGCCGGCGTGCGGCAGCCGCAGGGGGACTGCCGGTGACGCAGATCCTGCCCGGCTAGGAGTCTTTAACCCCGTCTCTTGCTGCTGGGCCTCCGGTGGCCATCTCTATGCTACCGTAGGCTCATTCGCTCGGAACCGGGGCTTCGTCTTCGTTTTTCGGAAAGTTTCCAGCAACTTTTCGGCTCGTTTTTGGCGGACAATCTTACTGTTTGAGGACTTCCGGGTGATCCAACGACTCTCTAAAGCCCTACCCGGAGGTCTAGTCTCTTCCACCGTGCCTTCCTAATCACATCTCCTTCATGTGTGATTAGGAACCTCTCGTTTGAAGGCTGTCGATGCGTCAGTAACGCATCCTCTTTTCAGTTTCTGTTGTGACGTGTATCTCTCCGTCATGGGACGCGTATCTGTCCATCCACTCAGCCTTCTTTGTGACGTGTATCACTCCGTCACCCATATCCCAGTTGCATCATGGAGAACAAGACCTATTATGAGGTCTCGCCTATTCCGATCAAGCTCAATGGGAAGAATTTTTTGCTATGGATGAATGCGGTTCATACTGTCTTGGAATCGCGCGATCGGGCAAAGTTTGTTGATTCTGCACCTCTCACTAGCACTGATACAGACTATGCCGAGTGGAAACGTCTTGACAGCCTAGTGAAGACTTGGCTATGGGGTAGCATGGAACCTTCTATTGCTTCTAGGTTCATGTTCTACTCCACCGCTAAGGAGATTTGGGATGCCGTTAAGCAGCACTATGCTCAGGAGAAGAATGCTCTTCGCCAGTTTATGATCTATGATCGTCTGTTTGCAGAGAAACAAGGTGATAGAACCCTTGAAGAGTATTTCGGGGTGATTCAAGCTATCTCCCAGGAGTTGAGCTACTATCATCCAGTGAAGGTTGCTGAGCAGATTAAAGATAGAGATGATCTTGTCACTGCTAAATTTCTATCTGGCCTTAGCTCCTCATATGGTTCAGCAAGAAGTGTGATACTTGCATCCGACAAATTACCGAGCCTTGCTGAAGCTTTCTCTAGGATTCAGCAGTCCACTTTTGAGTCAGTTGATCCTACTCCTGTTGTCCCTTCTGGTGATTCTCATGCCTCCATTGCTGCAGCAGTTCGCGGAGGACGACCTGCACCTACACCAGCTGACAGACCTGGCTTGGGCAGAGGACGTGGGACTCGTCCTCGATGCACTTTCTGTGACAGACCGGGACACACTGTTGAGAAATGCTGGAAGAAACATGGGCGACCTGCCGCCCCACCTGTTGGAGCTGCCAACTGTGCTACTTCAGACTCTACTACTGCGAGCTCGAGTTCCTCTGGCATCACACTTACTCAGGAGGAGTATGACAGGTTTATTCAGGCAACTCAACATTGGAGTATGGGCGCCTCATCTGCTTCTACAGCACATCTTGCCTCTACAGCGGGTAATCAGGCTACATCTTTTATGGCTTCTGGATCCGCAACTCCCTGGGTGGTTGACTCTGGTGCCTCCCAGCACATGACTGGTATGAGGCGATTGCTCCGCACATTTGACTCATATATTCCTCACCCATCTGTTACCTTGGCAGATGGTTCTGTGAGGAAGGTGGTAGCTAGTGGTTCTGTGTCCCTTACACCAGATATTGATTTGAAATCTGTTCATTTTGTACCTGAATTTCCATTCAATTTGCTTTCTGTTGCCAAGTTGATTGACACTGTAAACTGCACAGTAACATTCGGGCCTTCTTGCTTTGTTTTACAGGATCTCAAGAGTTTGAAGATGATTGGTGGGGGGCCTAGGAAAGGTGATCTCTACCTCTTTCCTGGTGATTATCTACCTCGCCATCCACCTCCTGCTCCAGTTTCCTCCGCCATGCTGAGTGGTTCCCCCTTGCTGTGGCATTGCAGATATGGCCATCCTTCCTTAGAAAGCTTGAAGAAGTTGGAACCCGATCTAGCTCATGTGTCCTCTTTAGAGTGTCAGTCCTGTCAGTTGGGCAAACATCATCGGTTGTCCTATCCTGTTCGTGTCAATAATCGGGCTTCTAGTCCGTTTGAGTTAATCCATAGTGATGTATGGGGTCCTGTTAAAAACCAGAGTTATAATGGTTTTAGCTATTTCATTTCTTTTGTGGATGATTACTCTCGCATGACATGGATTTATCTTTTAAAAAGTCGTGAATCTGTGCTTTCCATTATCAAACATTTTCATAAACAAATTCAGGTTCAATTTAACTGCAATATCAAAATTTTTCAATCTGATAATGCCCTTGAGTATGTTCAGAAAGCGATGAATGAGTTTTGCAGTTTGGTTGGTATGATTCATCACACCTCTTGCCCTCACACTCCTATGCAGAATGGTGTTGCTGAGCGAAAGAATCGCCATCTTTTGGATATCACTAGGTCTATCATGTTTGAATCCAATGTGCCTAAACGTTTCTGGTCTGAAGCTCTTCTCACTGCCTGTTTTTTGATTAATCGGCAGCCCTCTTCTGTTTTGCATGGACGCACTCCCTTCTCTGTCTTACGCCCTATGGATAAACCGTTTCATGTTCCGCTTCGGGTTTTTGGTTGTACATCCTTCGTTCATAACTTTGATCCCAAACAAGACAAACTCTCTCCTAGGTCCTTGCAAACCTTGTTTCTTGGTTACTCTGGTACGAGTAAAGGTTACAAGTGTTATTGCCCGAGTTTGCGTCGTATGTTTGTTTCTATGGATGTCACCTTTCATGAAACCAGTCCATATTTTGCACATGCTATGAGCAAGGGGGAGCAATTGAGTGAGGGAGTGCCACCCGCAATTCAAAGTGAGGGAGTGCCACCTATCATTGTTGAGGACATACCGCATGATCCACCTACCATTCAACCCTATACCCAGGTTTATCACAGGCGAGGTAGACAGGATCCAGATGAGGTAGCG